>CM053627.1:114314637-114393076 GCA_028646595.1 Phalanger gymnotis
GAAGGAAGGAAGGAAGGAAGGAAGGAAGGAAGGAAGGAAGGAAGGAAGGAAGGAAGGAAGGAAGGAAGGAAGGAAGGAATGGAGGGAGGGAGGAAGGAAGGAGGGAAGGAAGGAAGGAAGGAAGGAAGGAAGGAAGGAAGGAAGGAAGGAAGGAAGGAAGGAAGGAAGGAAGGAAGGAAGGGAAACACATATCTATTAAGTATTTGCTATGAAGTACACATTGTGCTAAGTGCTAGAGTTACAAATAGATGTAGTCCCTGCCCTCAAGGAGATTACATTCTACTAGGGGAAAACAACACACACGGGAACGGTGACAAGGAACAGCAGTTTGTTCTGGGAAGTCAAAGATATGATGTTGACTCGAAGAACAGGCAATTGACACATCCCTTCTGGAAGCAATGACTCAATTTTATCTGAAATGAGATAACATGTTTAAAGCACTTTGCAAACCTTGAAATGACATATAAATGAGCAATTGTCAGATTTTAACATATCCTACTTCCTCTAATTTTCCCTTCACCGTTCTCCCATTTTGATCACTTCTGCCTATGCCTTCCTTTAAATAATTTGCATATTGTTGTTTGTACATTACAATTTTCCTGGATGATTGTGTCTCTGTTCGTTCTATATGTTGCCTTCCCCATTCTAGCCCAGGATGTCAATAAGATGACTATAAAGGGGCAGTCAGGACACCTAGGTTTGAATCCTGATTCTCATATTACCTGTGTACCCATGGGCAAGCCACTTAAATCTCTGAGCCAGTCAGTCAACACATAAGCATTTGTTAAGCACATACTATGTTCCAGGCACTGTGCTAGGCGCTAGAGGTACAAAGAAAGGCAATAGAGTCTCTGCTCTCAAGGAGTTCCCATTCTAGTGGGGGAAACAGCATGCAAACAACTATATGCAAACAGGATGTACAGAGGATACAATGAAAATAATTAGGAGAGAGAAGGCATTAACATTAAGGAGGATGAGCAAAGGCATCTATGGAAGATGGGACTTTACCTGGGACTTGAAAGAGGCCAGGGAAGGCAGGAAGCAAAGATGAGGTGAGAGAGTATTCCAAATATGGGGAATGGAAACTTGAAAATGCCCAGAATCTGTAAATGGAGTGTCTTGTTTGAGGAAGAGTGAGGAAGGCAATGTTACTGGATCAGAGTACATGGAGGGGAGTGAAGTATAAGACTGGGAAGGGAGGAGGGGGCACAGAAAAACTTTGAATGCTAAACATCCTGAAGATGGAAGGGAGCTACTTTAGTTAATTCATGGGGTGAGGCTGGGGGGACAGGGAGGCAGCCCAGAGGATATAACACTTCCCAATGCCTAGTCCAGTTTCTATAAATCTTATCATTATTTCCCCAGCCACCCAGACTAGAAATCTTAAAATTATCTTTTATACTTCATTCTCCTTTGTTCCCATATCTAATCAACAAACTTGTCAGCTCTTCCTTTAAAATGTCTTTCCCATTCATTCAATCATTCCATCCTTTCTACCACTATCACTCTACCCCAGTCCTCTTTATCTTGTACCTGCGAAAGTATCTCTTACTAGTCTCCCTGAAGATTACTCTTTCTGAAAGTCTGTTTCCATCATGTTCATCTGTACAGTGGAAATAATACTACTTGACCCTGGTATCAGAGGACCTAGGCTCAAACCCAAATTCTTATGCTAATACTTACATAATTTTGGGTAAGTCATTCAACCTCTCTGGGACTCATCTTCATCTCTAAAATGAAGGGAGAAGACTAGATGATCTCTGATATTCCTTTCAGCTCCATATCTATGATCCTATGGTCTCATCAAAAATCTTTAACAGCTTCTAAAATTTGACAGCTGTAGAGAGGAAAGTGCAAAATCCTTAGCCTAGCATTCAAATTCCTATTCCATCTGGCCACATGCTACCCATTTATATTCATTTCTCCAACTTTCACTATATCTATGCCAATCCCACCATGACCCCTAAATATGAACTCCAGGCTATTGCTCAGATTTTCACCTCTCTACTCATCTTATCCAGAAGAATATTTTTAAATATATAAAATACATAGGATTACCAAGAAAACTGATTATACTGAAATATAGTTATCAAAATATTCTAGTGCAACACTATTATTTTGTGAATTAGAAAATTAAGCCACCCAAAAAGGAAGTGATTTGCCTAAGCTCATTTGGCTAATTTTCAGAAGTCAAAACTAATTCTAAATCCAGTGTTCTTCTAGCAAGTATTATGTCAAATCTGAGCCAGAAGTGTAACATGGCAGCCAAAAGAGTCATCGTAATCTGGAACTTAATCAAGAGAGACATAGTGTCCAGAATGAAGGTCTGTAGGCTGCCCCTGGCTAATTCTAAAGTCCTGACATTTTTAACAAAGACAGAAGGCACAGAAAATCCATGAGACCTACAGACCACCATGCTTCCAGTTATGCTACCATTGCTGAAACACAGGGCTTTACAAATATGGGGCATATTTAAAACCATGGTGGAATGTTATTATTACTTAATAAGCAGAAAGATCTGGATTCTTATCTCTAGTATAAAAGGAAATTCTTGATTCCTCAGGCAAAAAGTGTTTCAAAAGAAGTATTACATTTACTATGAACAATTTTTAAAAATACAATAGGTCCCTTTCCTTCTTTCCTGGAAACATAACAAAAGAGAAATGAAGAACAAAATGAGAAACACAACTCACAGGATAGGAGGCCAATTTATTTAGCCTTAATAGATAACACTTGGAATCAAATCCATCCCCATCTCACAACTGGGATATTCACAAAGAATGTAATAGCTAAAATTCACCATCTATTCCAACATCCTCATTTTGCAGATAAAGAAACTGAAGAATGGAAAGATAATATGACTTGCCCAAGATCACCCAACTAGTAGATGGCAGAATCAGGACTCAAACACAAGGCTTTTAATTCTTGCTCAAGTGTCCTTTCCTATACAATACTTCCTCCCCTACTGTTCTAGACTAGAGGTTCTTAACCTAGGACCTGTGAATTTTTAAAAATGCATTTCGATAACTATTTCATTCATCTCATTCTACAGTGGTTATCGGGGGCATATGAAGAATAAATAAGTAAAACTCCATCATGAACATAATTTCAGCTAAGGCTCAAAAAATAGTGCAGAGAAAGAGCCTCTAAACTAAGTTGATATATTCCTTGATATTTAAAGATTTTAATGCAAAGGTTGGCAGAAAATGGAAAATGTGCTAGAAAATATGTTTCAGGATCAAGAAATTAAAGAAGCAAAAAGCATGTGAATTATGTGGAAACCTTATGTATAATATTATGAATACTTTATTCAAGAAAAGAGCTTTAAAGATTCTAGACATAAGAAGCACCAATCACTGGGGAAAAAAATGAAGTTACTAATCTTAAAACACTGGAAGTGACTAGTTGGAGATGTGGAAGTCATTTTCTAATCAACTGTGTGTATAATTAATTGTTGACTAAGTAGTCAAGAAAAGAGGATAAAGATGAGAAGAAAATATTGGGTCCATTAATAAGAACTCAATGTGAGCTATATAAACAAGCTGTCGACTCTGACAAATTGGAAATAAATAAAAGTTAAACCCTTGAATTAGTGCTGATGTTTCTTAGCAAATTTTAGCAAATGTAAAGCAATAACCACAATGAAGATTACTCCTCAAAAACAAACACAATAGCCCCCAAAGACTTTATCAACTTCCCAAGAATCAGAATGAACCAAAGGATCATACCGATTTAAAGTACAAGTATATATGCAAAATGTTGTACAGGAAAACTACAAAGATTATGAAGAATAAATATAATATATAGAGACAACATTACCTACATTTGCAAGCCTTAAAGTGCTATGTAAGTGGTAACTATTAGAACTGTTATTAAGAATATAATTTTATAAAATTGCAAGAATCATTAAACAGGAAAACATGCCTACAGATAGCTTGATTTGAGATCAATTATGGTATTTCAGTGCTGAGAAAATTAAAGACACTTTTATCAATTGCGTTAAGAGTATCTGCTATAGGGGCAGCTAGGTGGTGCAGTGAGTAGAGCACCGGCCCTGGAGTCAGGAGGACTTAAGTTCAAATCTGGCCTCAGACACTTGACACATGTAACTGGCTGTGTGACCTTGGGCAAGTCACTTAACTCCAATTGCCCTGCCTTCCCTCCCCCCCGCAAAAAAAAAGAAAAAAGAAAAAAAGGAGTATCTGCTATATCAGAACATGTCAGGAATGTCATCAGGGCCAAATAAGCATATACAAATTTTAAAACCAAGACAACCAAACATTCCAGAAAAGATTAGTCAAGTCATCAAAAGATTCCTGCCACTCAAAGCATTGTGCTGATGTGATATTGGCTCAAAGCATGGTGCATGAACATGGTGCTAATGTGATACTGACCCTACCTTTTACCCAGATTGGAAGAATTTAGGAAGTTGGATGAGAAGTATTTTCTAATCTAGTTATTTTTAGAAATTCATTTTTAAAAATTTTGAGTCTCCCTCCCTGCAATTCTATGGTATAAGTTATACGTGTGAAGTCAGGCAAAACATTTTCATATTAGCCAAAAAAGAGCATTTACACATGAAACTGAAAGGGGGAAAATTAATAGATGAAAATGAAACATACCTATTAGCATTTCTATACCAAGTTTTTCTTGTCATTGATAATACTGACACCACAATGTTTGGATTCTAACACCTCTGCTCTAATGTGCTATAAAATTAAGTGAAATGATACCCAAAAATGAAGTTAAAAAAAGTTTCTGGATCACAAGAACAAATACATAGAGAAGAAATTTGTTGTGGCAATGATCCAAGATCAATGGCACTCTATTTTTAAGATGTCTCAAAGAAGAGAGATTTCCAAAAAATTAATATTACATTAATAGACATTCTCCTTACTGTCCCCCAAAAAGCCACTGAGAAGATTTCTGTATCTACTAACTCACATACCTAATTTCTCATTTACAGGAATGGTCTATTTGAAGATGTCCTTGGTAAAATGCTCAGGATTTTGAAGGTGATTTTTCATAGCCAATCACATATTCACAGCCACACAAGTGACTACACAAGATAAAAAATACATATTTCCATTATATTTGCTGTTTCTTGAATACAAAGAAATAGTTGACTCAGTAGAGTAGAGCTCTACTTTATAGGCTTTCCTCCAAATAAACTATAAAACAGATAGATGGTTTAGGCTTGTTTGGTTTTTTTTTTCATCTATATAGTGGAAATAATGCTTGCAGTATTTACTTCACATAGTTACATTGAAGAAAGAATTTGGTAAAAACTTAAAATGTTCCATAAGTGCAAATCATTGTCCTCTTCTATCATAATATTATTCCTCCAGTATTTCGACAACCGGAAGTACCTGTTTTTAATGATCTTTTTATTATAAACATCAAGGGAAGTATAAAGACATATGCTACGCAAAAATATTCACCATTTTCATGGACAATGTTCTGCACAGAATCCAAGTGGAAGAAAATTCTGTACAGATGGTGAGTTCTCCAGATGCTCCTACTTATAGATGGCATTGTGCTGATGACATTAAACTCAAGAACGTTAAAGAGCCTCCCCAGTGAAATCCTGGCCATTAAAAGATCATATTTCAATTCTATGCTGGGGAGAAAAAAAACAAATGAATAAAAATGCATATTACTAATGTTAGCTTTTTGATGGACAACCCGCTGAGTCCATCAGTACATGTACCTTGGACAATGAGCTAAGCCCAAAGTTGAATAGAGAGGAAGTTTGATAGCATTTCGGAAGCTGTGTAGCACTTTCACTAACAATAAGCTATTCCACTACAAAAAAAGCCCATCTTCTCAAAAATAAAATCAATCTTTGATTCTTCATAATTTTTCATGTTCGACAGCTATGGGGATAATCATATGCATGTAAATCATGGGCAATTATGGTAAATGGGGAGTTAAAATTACAATTGATCCAATGGGCAATGTAGAGACACATGGTGGGTTAAATCAACTATAGCTCACTACTAGTAGTGACTGTCCTGTGTCAATAGGGTAAAGATATAGAGAAGGACATGAATAGTCAGGAAAAGAAGCTGCCTAGCCATGTAACGAAAGCAAGAGATAACAGATACATGACTTGAATGTTACATAAAGTACAAAAGTATTCTAAAAGTCTTAAAGGATCCAAAGAAATGCCAGTCAAGTGTTAAGTAGATGCTCTATAGAGAGTAAAAAGATCTTTATGGGTTGTGATCTATATAGGTAATGGATTTTGATGAGATTAGTTATCTACCAAAATATAGACTTGAAAAAGTAAGCTTCCCATTTAAAATCTTAAATAATAAAATAGAAATAGATATCTTCAAGTAAAATATTCAATTTTATAGAAAAATTGCAAAATATTTAAATTTATGCTTAATCTACTCTTCAAGAGGAAAAAAACCATCTTTCAATATGCTGAACATCAAATTATATTCACCTTTATCATCTTAATCATCAATCAACATTTAGCCGCCTGTGATATACCAACCACTGTACCAGAGAGAATATATTCACTGCAGAGATGCCAACAGTACATTTATTTATCACACTTTAAAAACTGGACTCTATCATGCATGATAAAGGTCTACATAAGCAAGATTATGCAAGGTGAGTGCAACTTATGCAAGGAACACTATAATAAGTCAAGTCTGGAAAGTTAATAAGCAATTAAGGAAGAGTTAGGTGATGATACAAAGCTCTGGAGCAATGAAAGGACAAATGAAATTGTGAAGAAACACAGGGATTACATTTCTTGAGCTTTCTTAGAAAATGTGAACATTTTTTAAAGTCATAATCAGTTCCCCACAGTTAAGTGAATGTTTGTATCAGATGAAGAATTTATCTCTATCATTTTTATATATTTATAAAGGTAAATATCTAGAAAGCTAAAAGAAGAGTTGTGTTTAAGAAAGCTTTCTTTCACAACTTTATTCTGATCTTTCTAATCACTCAAATATTCCATTGGTGCTTGTGTAGATCTCTTTGTCTGCTTTCAGTTCTTAACTGAACTAGGATTCTCAAGCCTAGAACCATCTTTGATTTCTCACTTATTTACCCCATATGTCAAATCAGGAGCTAAATCTTATCATTCCTACCCTCACAATATCTCTTGTACAGATCCTATTCTCTCAACTTACACAGCCACCATGCTAGTTCAGCACCTCCTTCCACCTGGTCTATTACAATAGCATTCTATTCCATTTTCCTGCCTCATTTTCCCCATTCCAGTCCATGTGCTACCCTGCTACCAAAGTTATTTTCCTAAAGTGCAGACCTAACCAAGTCACCCTCATACTCAATAAACTCCAATGATTCCCTATTATCTTTATCATCTGATACAAATTCCTTTGTTCGACATTTAAAACTCTTTACAGCTTGATCCCTTTCTACTTTCTAGGTTTCCATCACTTTCCTTCCCTCATCACCCTCTGTTATTCAATCACAATGACTTATCTTCTGTTCTTCACACATGATACTCTATATCCTGTCTCTATGTCTTTATAACAGTTGGGCATCATGCCTAGAATGCTTTATCCCTTTACCTTCACCTCTTGACATCTCATAATCCCTGGCTTCTTTCAAAACTCAACTCATATGCTGTGCTCTGCAGGCTTTTGCCTTCCCTTTGTGATTGTGGTTGCCATTGTTCAGTCATTTCAGTCATGCCCTATTCTCCATGACCCCATTTGGCAGTTTTCTTGGCAAAGATACTGAAGTAGTTTGGCTTTTCCTTCTCCAGCTCACTTTATGGATGAAGAAACTGAGGCAAACAGTGTTAAATGACATGTCCCGGGTCATACAGCTAGTAAGTGTCTGAGGCCAGATTTGAACTCGTAAAGATGAACCGTCTAACTTTAAGCCTAGTGCTTTATCCAGTGCGCATCCTAGTTGCCTTTCCCCTTTGTTTATTTATCTTCTATTTACACTGTATATATCATGAATGTACAAAGGTATTTCCATATCGTCACCCCTGCTAGAAGTATGAACTCCTGAAAGATATGGACTGTTTCTGCCTTTTTATCACAAGCATTTAGCATAGTACCTGGCACATTACAGGCACTTAATATGTATTTTTCAGATAGAACCATTATTCATGTAGTATATTAAAGTATATAAAAATATTTTGTATGAATGATCTCCTTTGATCCTTATAACAATTCCACAATATAGTTCAAAAACATGGAGCCTCTAGGCCTCTTTGATATCTGTAAGGCTTGCTAGAAGCAAGTTGCTTTGACTCTGAATGCTGAAAACCCTATTTTTCTTTCCCAGATCTACTCTGATATTTCTTGGAAACTTTCATGGCTCATGCTTGTACTTTCTATTTCAGGATGCCCTCTGTATTAGCATCAACCTGTGGCACCAGAGATAAGAAACTAACAAAATGTGGCTGAGTGAGGACCTGCCCCATCTCTGCAAAACACATTAGCTTCTGTTGCTTCAGGGAGCTGCCCCGGTATGCAGGAGAATGAAAGCCAGACATCCCACATAAATCAAATTAATAATTACTAACACTTGTATTGCACTTTAAAGTTTGAAAATAACTTTTTTCTCATTTAATCTTCACAACAACCCTGCAAGGTGGATTATTATTATCCCATTCTACAGATAGTAAAATAGGCTGAGCACAGTTAAGTGACTTCCCCAAGGTTATAAAACTAGTAAAAGGATTCAAATCCCTGAATCCAAGTTTGGTGTTTGGTCCATTTCATCATAGACCTCAGGAAACTGACTGCCAAGTCTGAAGGGAGCCTCTTCACAGGACAATTGCTGACCACCTTTATTTCTCTTGTCGTGGCCTGAAGACCACTGAGGTCCCCATGATTTATCTGTTTGTTGCCTTTTCCCATTGACAATGACCCTGTCCATGGTGCCATTGTTATTTTAGGTATTGGGTCTTTCTGATCTGACTGTGAAGCTCCCTGACTGCCATGACCACTGTTAAGGGAGGCCTGGGGTTCTCTCTACCAGTCATTTGTTCTTTTATCCTCTTTTTGCACATGAAACAACTGAGAGTCAAAGATTTCTCTGTTATCACTCAGCGTCTAAGTTTAAGACTAGGAACTAAGTTTAGGAATAAGCTAAGGTTAAATTTGATTCAGATTTCCTCAAGTTCAGTGCTCTAACCTCCATGAGTGCAAGAACTATTGTTTTCATGTTTCTCCATATCATGCAATAGAAAAAAAAATAAATGCCATTAAACCCCTTCCAATCATAGGGAGTCCACAAAAAGGCTATCTTAAGTTCAAAGTTCAAAGAACTCTATGGATCTATAGCCATAAAATCATAGCTCAGAAGCATGAAGTGATATGTTTATCTTTAGTAAAAGCATAATTAGTGCAAAGCAGACACTCGATGAAGTGGTACAATATGAAAAGTAGTAATAAAACATTTTTGGATAAAATTAGAATACAGACTTAACAAATACACACACCATCGGTGAGAAGAGCAGATGTGGAAAACATGTAGAGAATCACATCTGGAGAGAACAAGTAGTGGAGGCACATGTGTAAGGAAACATACCTAAAGATCACATGTATCCAAGGCATACATGTGGAAGAATAAATGTACAAAGAGGCAATTCTGACATCCTCTAGAAATATCATCTTATAGTTTCTATCATACTGCTCCTACCAATCCTGCTCTTATCAGACCTCCTTCCACTGATCTCCACCAGATACTGCTCATTTCAATGCTGCTTTGCTGAATATATAGTCTCCATTGAATGGTGTCAGGTGGCATGTGGTTGTGATATTTTCCTCTCTTTCTGGCATCTGACTTCAGCTGAAGTCCTTGCCTACAACTCTACTTCTTCCTCAAGGGAAGAGGGAGATATGTCAAATTCATTTAGTTTAAAAAAAAAAGATTTTGTTATGAGCCTTTAAAAAAAAAAGCAAACAAGTGCCCTTGTCTCAGCCATAGGGGTTGCAGTAGCCCCACCCAATAGAAAACCCTGCTCATTCCTTCTTTCCTCCCATTTAAGGAATATCTTGTCTGCTACTTTCCAGAGGCCTGCTATAAGGCCTTCCAATCCCCAGCAAGACATTCTTTCCTCCCAGTGTCAAGCTTATTAGTATACACAACAGAGTCCTCCTTCTGTGAACATTATACAGAGAGCTAATGCCCTCAGGCTTAATCTTTTCTGTAGAGTACATTTCCTGGTCATTCGGTGTCTCCACAGGTGATCTAAAGCTCGCTTATGGTTAGCATTTTGTATACCTTTACTTTTCAATCTCATAAAACTAGATTAAATATGTGGGAATTATTACTCTAATCACTTCTAAACAGTTCTGCAATTTATGGTTTCCCCAGTTTTCCAATTTTTTTCTGACTTTCAATCTCTTTCCCTGTTCTTGAGTCAGTTAGGTAACAGCACAGAGGCCAAACAAAACCAAGACCAAGAGGCAATCATTGTCTCTCCTATCTGCCTAGCCATCCTCCTGGAGTTTTCTTATACAGATGAGGCCAGAAAAGCCTAAAAGTCTTTGAGCTTACTCTCACAGTCCTACTTACAGATTAACCATACAGACTCTCCACCAAGCATTTGCTGCCCTGCTTGGTTTCAATTCCAGGAAATAAGATGACCCTCCCATCTAAACTCACCACCATGCTGCTAACTCAAGCCGCCACTGAGTCTACTTTGCTCAGTCTCCTCTCCCTCTCTTTGGAGGGCTAGAGGGCGGAGCACCAAACTCCTCTCAATGCTTTCCTTTCTAGAAGGCAGAAACCCAGTCCACTCTGCACCTTCTGCCCTGCCTTGGTTTCAACTCCATGTAACACGGTGCTCCTGCCCCTTAGATGCCCTGGTTTCTTCCCCTCCACCACCATTTTTCTGCCTTTTTTGTGTTGTTTCCCCCTTTAGATTATAAGCTAGTTGAGGGCAAAGGCTGACTTTCTTTTTATTAACTGCATCCCCAGCACTTAGCACAGTGCCTGGCGTGTCATAGGCATACTTAAGAAATATTTATTGGATTAGATTGAGTGAACAAACAGACTATCTCCATGACTTATTAAGGAGAAAGAAAAATTGCTGTGACTTCAAAACATGGAACAAAATAATCTCTAAAGAACTGAAAAATGGACAACACACACACAGAAGGCATCTGTATCATTGGAGGGAACAACCAAATCGATGAGATCACAAATCTATCTGAGTATCTGAGAAGAATGATATGAGGACACTTTGGGAAGAAGGTCTGGATTTATTTCATCCATGCCAAGTTGTTGTTGTTTGCAGTCATGTCTGACTCTTCATGACCCAATGGACCCTAGGACATCTATCATCCATTATCTCTTGAAGCCTGTCCAAGTTCATGTTTACTGTTTCCATGGAACTATCCATCTCATTCTCTGCCATCTGAACCTTCTTCAGTAGCATATTGGCAACCTTCCAACCTGAATAACTGATCTGCCAGTGTCATTTCTTTTATAATTTTTATACTGTCCAACGGGTTCTCTTGGAAAAGATAGTGGAGTGGTTTGCCATTTCCTTTCCAAGTGGATCACCTTTGGTCAAAACTCTTCACTATGACCTGTCCACTTTGGGTAACCCTGCATGGCATAGCTCATAGTTTCATTGAGCTATGCATGCCACTCTGCCACAACAAGGCATTGATCTAGCATGGCATTCATGTCATAATGTATTCAAAAGATGCACAAATGATAGAGTTGGAATGATTTTTTCCCGTCTCATGAATTTCTGTTAAAATTGGGATGATGCAATAGAATGAATCCAACTATAAATGAACCTAGTGAAAAAGGCCAGGCTTTATAGATTTAGAGCTGAAAGAGGTTTTTAAAGGCCATTGAATGCAACCCCATAATTCTAAAAATGGGGAAACTGAAAAAAGTTTTAGTCACTTGCCCATGTTCACAGAGCCAGTACATATCTGAGGTAAGAGTTAGAGTGAGGTCTTCCCAACTCCAAGTCCAATATTCTACTTTCTTCATTACTTAGCTGTCTGAAGGATTTTAGAGTGCAGATAGCATCTCCCCATACCAGATATTGGCATCATTTTTAAATGATAACACCCTCCAACTATAGCATTTTCAAAAACAACCTTCTATCTCTTCAAGAAGCCCCTTTTAGTTATGGCTTCAGCATAGTAGAGAGGGACACAAAGCAAAACTGCCAATCAAATATCATCTGCATTTGATTGTAATTAGAGCCATTAGATTGTAAGCCGAAGTTGGAAACTATTTTCTTGTATTTGTATCCCTACTATACCACAGTACCTGGCACCTAGTACATATTTAATAATGTTTATTGAATTGAATTGATATGCATGGATGAGACATCATAGAAAAAGAGATACCTGCCTATAATCCATGGGCATACAAACACCTCTGCTGCTTCCACTTCAGAAACTCCCTTCTGACTGTTCTCTCTCCTCTGGCTTTTTTACCATAGCCTGGCAAATTATCCTGGTCTGATCCTCTGGTTACATCACAACTGTATTCCCCCTTGTGTTGAATGGGCTGAATCTTGGCAAAAGACCCTGCCAACTCAGATCCTTCCATGGTAAAAACTCTCTTATGTTTTCCTTCCCATCATCCTTGAAAGGCAACTTCCCAGCTAAACTGTGACTTGGACTCAAGAAACTCAGTCCCACACCCTAGTCTAAAGGAGATCCAGCTGGAACGTGACAACTATTACCATTTGGTGCCCACTCTGAGAATAAACAGACTGGTATCTTTCAACAGCTCTAAGTTCTCTCAAAATGTTCAAAAGAAAATTTCTTTAAAAACTTCATTTATATAGCATTTTACAGGTTAAGCAGCACTTTTTTCACCCTATGAAGTAGGTATTATATGTATTACAATATCATTCTCATTTTATAGATGAGGAAACTGGGACCCAGGGAATTGTCTGATGTCATACAGTAAGTGGCAGAGGCAAGACTCAGACCCACATCTAGCATTCTTTTCACTATACTATGCTGCCTTATATTACTTTAGAAACAACTTAATTTAATCTATCTAAAGCGTATTCAGAACTTTCTATTTGCTTTGAATCCAAAAGAGAAAAAACTTTGCAAAAAAAATGTTCTTGACAATGTAAGAAATTTATCTTTTATTCCTGACATAAGAATGTCTATATTATTTTTAAAGGGGAAACTTGGAAGAATTTATGATTTCACAATAATTTCTAGTTCTGTAAATATAATAGAAATTACTAACATAAAATACTAAAATTTGTCATCCCATGACTCTCTCTATACTCTACCTTCTCTACTCCTCTTCCACCCCTTAGCATTGTGAAAATCTGGAACGTATTAAGTACTTAGTAAATGTCTTATCTATGTATGTTAGAGATAGACTAGGTCAAAAACTGGCAGCCCAGCCAACTACTTTTTTTTTGTCTTACCATCAGTCTAAGTTGGGTACACCAGACTTAGTACTTAGTTGTCAGTTAGCTGAGTCAGTGGACCATGAAAAGATAAAAAGTTTATTAGACTCAAATTGATCTACCTCCCTTTTGCCCATCTCTTATCTAGAATTTACTGTTCTTTTAGAAGGTTGTACACAAAGGGAGATTCAATGGCAAACTGTATTAGTAGAGAAAGCAGTGTTCTACATGAGTGAGTGCTATTTCTGGGCTATTTAACCTTTATATAATGCAACCTGAATAATAAAAGAGCATGCTCATCAAATATTCAGATTACATTGAGCTAGGAGCAAATCCATGAAGAAAAGAATTAAAATTGCATCTCTGACCCATGTGGTTAGCCTTTTTCCCACCTTAGTCCCTTTCCACATTCCAAAATTCATAAAAGTCTTACTTCCTCCATGAAGCTTTGGATAAGTCGTCCGGCACATGAACTCTGAACTCAGACACTGTCTGTACATCTCCCTTTGGTATGTAATTATACACCCTGTTATATTGTCCAATCAACAAGAATTTATTAACCACCTACTGCAGGCTAGGCATTATGATAAATCCTGGAGATAGAAACACAAAAGATATATAATCTCTGCCATCAAGAAGCTTATTTTCAACTGGGGGTAGGATATAAATACAGGATGTTACAAATAAATAGAAAGTGATTTCTGGTGGTAGTGACAACTAAGAACTGAATGGATTAGGAAAAACCTCTTGGAGGTGACATAAATTGAGTCCTGAAAGGAACAAGGGGTTGCAAGAGGTGGAAGTGATATAGAAAAGCATTCCAGATACAGAGACTGGGCCTATTGTGCTTTTGATTTTTTAACAACCAGATCTCTGAAGAAAATAAAAAATGTGCACAGCACACTTTTAAGTTTAATCTGCATTATTAACATTAGTAACATTTTTTCCTTCTTAAGTCTAGACAATCAACAAAACAATAAATCAAAGCCCTGATTTGTATCATTTGCTGATTTCCTAGATGTTAAGGCTCAACCTGGAAATTTAACAATTGGTTCTCTTCAGTTTAAATTGACTGCAGCACACAGAGTCACAGATACAGAAGCATGGAATTAGAAGATAGACTTTGTATATGTGATAAGCCAGTAAGCCAGTTTGTCTGGAATACAGAGTTTTTGAGGAGGGGGATATTATACATGATCAATGCAAAGAGAAAGATAGCTGCTTCCTGCCCTGCTGTAACAACAATGTTGCTTGCCACTGCTGTGACTGTGTAAGACCAACAACACCAGCACATAGGGAGGCTGCTAGCACAGTTTCTTCGATCTGCTTTTCTAAGGAAAACAACTTTAAGGGGTTAACAGTCTCGCTTTAATCAAACATACATATATCATTCACTAACTCAGTTCAGGAGTTAAAGCCAGCACCCTGAACTTCAGAAAGAATACAAACAGAAATTACAAACATACATTATATAAACAGAGCAAATAAACACGAATCAGCAGACAGGCTTCTAGATGTCTGTCCCAAGCAATACACCAACAGTTATCAGAGAGAGAAGCACCAATATCTGGGTTTTCAAAGCCAGGGGGTTCCTGAACAAGGGCTACCCAGAGTCTCATCTGGTCAAATCACATGACATTCTTCCAGTGAGTGAGAGTGCCAAACAAAACACTAACCTCTGAGTTTATATACCCTGTTCAGGGTCAAAGAGTGTCACAACCATGCACCTCAAAACCTTGTGACGTTTCTTCAGGCATCAAAATCATGCAACTCAAAACTATGTGAACTAGGCTTTCTTGTTTCTTAAGCAGGTCAAAGACTCTTGATTCAATCAAAGAAACAAAGGCCAGACTCCTCAAAGGCCCTTGATTACCTCAGTGCTCCAAAAGGAAAAACAGTAAAAAAAAAAATCCTTGTGATTTCACAATAATTTCTAGTTCTGTAAATTTAATAAAAATTACTAGCATAAAATACTTAGTTACCTTTACATCAGCCTTAATTACCATTACACCAGCCCACCAGTTAAAAATAGCTTCCCAGACTCTGCCTCAGCACTTCACATGCCTACCCCCACTGACACTGTTTGTATGTATTTTATCTCCAACAAAATTATAAGACTGTCAGCATAATATACACCCCTTGATAGCAATGTTTTGTCTTTGTATCCCCCAATAGTATAAACTGAACCATCTGGCACACTGTGTTGGTCATAGGAGGTTTTTAAGAGAGCTGCATCTTACATGTTTTCTACCTCTCTAGCAATAGCATGGTGCTGAGTATATAGTAATTGCTTGATAAATATTCATTTGATTTAATTGAACATTATCAAATTCTACCACTTCTATTTGTTTAACATCAACCCCAAAGTTACCTCTTTGCTTCATTTATCTAGCTATTCTCTTGTGATCTCTACTCTATTTTCTTATGTTCATAGTTGAACATTGTCAATATATGAATTACAACCCCTGGTTTCCCCTCCTAGACATGCTAATTTCCCTCTTAATCCTCTATAACATAGCTTCAACCCCCATTCCACCCTACCAAATATGTTTTTTTTTTAATTATCAAACCAAATGGCTCTTTCTTAATTTAATTATCCTTAAATTCTACATTTGACATGATATGACTATTGACTCAGAAAATTTTTTGTCTTGAATTCAATGACATTAAATATTCTTGGTTGTCTTCCAACTTCTCTGACTAGTATTTCTGACTTTGATATTTCCTCTTCCTCCTCCAGTATCCTAACTCTGGATTTGCCCCCAAAGTTCTGTGTTTTGTCTTCTGTTCTTTTATCTTTATACTTATCTCTTGGTTATCTCATTGACTCATGTCTTCAATTGCTGTAATAGAGAGGGAAAAAGAAATCCATAAACAATTTTTACAAATGTAAATGTGATGAACTTGCCCATAAGATGGAAGATGGCACCAAAAGTGGTACTGCCCCCTCAGGACTTCTACTCTGTTTTGACCAGAAGTGCTCCTCTCCCCCTTAGAACTATGACCCAGAAGTGGGTATAGGAAATGGATTTGCCAAACAATATCTTGTCCTGCATCCAGTGCTGGCACAGGGGTCTTCTATAATCTCTTTCTGACCATTTGGCAGGTCCCCTTACTGTCTCTGGCTTGAGAGCTCCAGAAGCTGCTTCTGCTTCTTTCTCTACAACCTGGTCCCACCACTGGTATTTCATCCATATGGGCTTGAAGTTAACCTTTACTCCTGTGAAACAGATCTGTCTTTCTAACCTCCTAAATTGTCTTGGAATGGAAGAATGTCTCACTCTGACTTTTATTGGCTCTGACACTCCACAATTTGATTTGAGGCATTATTTTAAAGTTGTTTGGAGGGGAATATTGGGAGAACTCAGATGATTGTTTTCTCTACTCCAACATATTGAGACTCTGACCCTAGAAATCTCTGCTAGTTATATTTCTTAAGAGTTATTAAAACTTTCTTTGAGCATTGATTAGCTAAGCAAACTGTCTCAGGTTGTTGACATGGCTTCATGGTCAACTGAGTACAAAAGATGACAAGCAGCTCCAACCTTCTGAGGTTTCTGATCATGGATAATCAGTAAAGACCAATACTAGAAAACTATGTGCAGCTGAATCAATATATTATCACTGAATCTTTCCCCTGCTGACTAAGTAAAATTTCTTTTATTTACTATCATAAGGAATAAAAATGCTTCATTTTGTTCCAGTATTGAGCTAAGCTACCATTAGGCCATTTGTACAACACCTTCACAGAGGCAAGTAGGTAAACAAGGTATCCAGAAATGTTTTTTTCCCTTATGCCAGCATGCTGATAAATGAAGTATGCACTCTCTACTCAACCACCTTAGGCCAGTAAAAGTGTGAAAGACTAAATTTATGTTAGTAGAATATTTGAATATGTGAGTAAAATCTCTCAAAAGTTGACTTAGTTCAGATGAATGTAAGGTGCAACCATGTAAATAAGAACATTCATTCAAAAAAAACTCAGTTTTTCTTATTGAATGAAACAATAATTTATCTATGCAAATAAAAGACAAGCCACAAAGGCATCATATTTTGCAATGTAGTAAATTCAGCATTTAAAGCCATTCAACGACAAGTACTTAGTGAGTGTCCAAAAGGTGAATAGTACTGAATATAGCTAACCTAAGAAAAGTAGTACTGGGGTATAATCTCAAAAATGACAGAACAATATCTATTCAAATTTAAGGCAAATCATTCAATATCACAGTGATACAAGTCTGTGCCCCAACCACTGATGCCAAAGAGGCCAAAGTTGATCAGTTCTATGAAGATCTACAACATCTTCTAGAAATAACACCCAAAAAAAAAAGATGTCACATTCATCATAAAAGATTGGAATGCTGAAGTAGGAAATCAAAAGATAATTAGGATAACAGGCAAATTTGGCTTTAGAATAAAAAATGAAGCAGAGCAGAGACTAATAAAATTTTGTCAAGACAACTCACTGGTCATAACAAACACTCTTTTTCAACATCTCCAAAGGTGACGCTACACATAGACATCACCAAATAGTCAATACAGAAGTCAAATTGATTGTACGTTTTGTAGCCAAAGGTGAAGAAGTTCTATACAGTCACTTAAAACATGACCTGGAGCTGAGTGTGGCTCAGATCATGGGCTTCTTATTGCAAAATTCAGACTTAAATTGAATAAAATAGGGAAAACCATCAGACCATAAGTATGACCTAAATAACATCCCTTATGAATATGAAGAAGAGGTGATAAATATAAATTCATTGAAGGATTAGATCTGGTAGATAGAGTGCTTAAAGAACTATGAAAAGAAGATTCACAATATTATACAGAAAACAGCAACAAAAAAACATGCAAAAAAAGTTCAAGAAATTAAAATGGTTGTCTGATGAGGCTTTAGAAAGAGCTGAGGTAAAAAGGAAAATGAAAGGTAAAGGAAAAAGGGAAAGATATACCCAACTGAATATAGAATTCCAGAGTATAGCAAGGAGAGATAATAACAGATAGATATCATATTTGTCTCCTAAGGAACCTATATGTGAGCCAAGCAGCAAACATAGAACAACTGATTGGTTTAAGATTAGAAAAGGAAGTATGCTGCATATTGTCACCTTATTTATTTAACTTATAGGCAGAGTACATCATGTGAAATTCCAGACTGGATGAATAAAAAGCCAGATTGAAGGTTTCTGGGAGAAATATCCCCAATCTCACATATGCAGATAATAACACTGTAATGGCAGGAAGTGATGAGAAATTAAGAAGCCTCTTGATGACGGTGAAAGAAGAGAGTGTGAAAGTTGGTTTGAGGCTTAACATCTAAAAAAATCTCTTAGCCACTGGTCCAATCACTTCCTGGCAAATGGAGAAGAAATGGAAACTGTGTCAGATTTTTTCTTCTTGGGCTCAAAGATCACTACAGACAGTAAATACAACCACTAAATTAAAAGATGCTTGCTTCTTGGAAGAAAAGCTATGGCAAATTTGGAAAGCATAGTAAAAATCAGAGACATCACCTTGCCACATAGTCAAAGCTATAGTTTTTCTAGCAGCAATGTATGGCTGAGAGAGTTAGATTATAAGGAACACCAAGTGCTGCAGAATTGATGTTTTTAAATTGTGGTACTGGAGAAGACTTTTGAAAATTCCTTGGACAGCAAGGAGATCAAATTAGTTAACGTTTAAAGAAATCAATTCCGACTATTTACTGAAAGGTCAAATACTGAAGCTGAAGCTTAAATACTTTGGTCACATAATGAGAAGGCAGGACTCATTGAAAAAGACCCCGGCATTGGGAAAGATTGAAGGTGAAAGGAAAAGGGGATGGCAGAGGATGTGACAGATAGATAGTGTCAAGGAAACAACAAATGTGAACTTGGACAGACTCTGAGAGATAGTGGAGGATAGAAGGCCATGGAGTGATATGGTCCATGGGGTCATGAAGAGTCAGACATGACTGAACAACTGAACAACAACAGCTAACCTCAATACTTTAATGTTGAATCAAATGTTATCAATTAAAACACTCTAAATAAAACTGAAAGGAAAATTGTTAAAGTATCTATTCAACTTTGTCATTCAGAAAAAAAAAACAATTCCTCCTCTTTGGAAAATAGAACTCCGAATTTAGATTTGCCTCTTAGGACCAAGTTTTCTCCTTAGGTTTTTCTTTTCTGTTGGGAATATTATAAACTAAAATTACTTTCAAATAGAATTTAGAAGCTAATTCTTTGTTTTAATATGAGGAATTAGCTTTATATATTACATCCATTGAGACTCTCACTCCTCCAACTGCTAGTTCCATACCTTGCATGAAAATGTCTTGTATTAAAATTGGAAGTTGAGGAGATGCCCATAAATCGGGGAATGGCAGAACAAGTTGTGGTACATGAATGTAATGGAAAACTATTTGAAGTGATAAACAAGCAGATTTCAGAAAAAACCTAGAATGACTTATATGAACTGATGCAAAGTGAAATGAGCAAACCCAGGAGAACAGCGTGCACAATATCAGCAATGTTATGTGATGATCAATTAGGAATGACTTAGCTTTTCTCAGCAATACATAATGATCCAAGACAATTCCAAGCAACTCATGATGGAAAATGCTATCCACATCCAGAGGAAGAACTGATAGACTCTGAATGCAGATCAAAGCACACTATTTTAACTTTATTTTTTCATGTTTTTTTTTTATTTTGGTCTGTTTTTTCTTTCATAACATGACTAATATGGAAATATGTTTTACATGATTGCACATATATAATGTATATCAAATTGCTTACCATTTTAGGAAGAGGGGAGGGAAGGGAGGAAGAAAAATTTGGAACTCATAATTTTGTAAAAATGAATGTTAAAAATTGTCTTTACATATAATTGGAAAAAATAAAATGCTATAAAAAATTTATTAAAAAAAAATAAAATGCCTGGTATTAATTTTGTATATATTTTTATTCCTTATCTGTGTTCATGTTGGCTCTTCCCTCCTGATTCAACCCTAAGTGCCCTGAGGGCAAGGACTCTTGATTTTTGTCTTTGTATACCTAACACGATGCTTGCCACAGAGGAGGAGATGCTTGGTGTTTGTTGAATGAATTAATGAATATATATCCTTTTCACATGAATTTAAACTATATAGACCATGCTAACAAAGGACATAATGACATCTTGCATTGTGATTTCACAGAAGGGTTTTTGGTATTCATACACACACATACATATATACATATATGCACACATCCCTATATACACTTACTTGTCTGTATGTATATACCCCTACAGCATTTTAAGGAGACTATATGATGTATCTCTACTTCAATAAAAATTTTAGAATCACTTTCCAAAATAAAAATTAAGAATGAATTTTAGCCAGCATTCAGTATTGATTTTTCAATTGAATTTTCCAGATACCATTAATGACTCCCAAATAAAAAATCAGCTTCAATTCAATTTTGTTTTAAGGTAGGCAATTTTAACAATTTTTTCATATTATTACCAACTATCATCATCATCTTCTTCTTCTTCATCAAATAGTCATCTTTACCTAAAGTTATTTTAGGTTTGAAGATTAAAAAACACAACATTCAAAGACGATGTCATCTAAGGAAGTTATACTATCCTTCAATTTCGTGGTGTCCTCTAGATTCCCTGTACCATGGTTCTTGGAATATGAGGTAGACTTCTATTTCCTATAATGAGATATGAGACATAATAGAAGTGCTTATTATAATGGCATAGGCTATGGCCAAGAAGGTGGTTTTTAATAAAACTGAAAGAGGGTGGATTGCATTCCCACAGAAATTGTGGAAATTCAAACTGTGTCCAATCTTAGAAATGTCAAATTGCCCAGGTTTTTGATCTTTGCACCAAAGGAAAAACTACAAATTCCACAGTTTGGAACATTGAATGGAAGAGTATTAAAGGAGACCATTATTATAATCCCAGCACCCATGAGTCCTTCAAGAATCTAGGTTTTGTCGACATTTTTATTATAAATCCATTTTGTGGACTTTCTAACTTATGCAGTGTTATTCAGCTGGAGCTGAAATTTGGAACATAAGATTGTAGTTCACAAGGGATTGTTTTTCCAGGAATTAGAGGGGGAAAATGTTTTGGATATCACCTGATAAAAAAAATAGATTTTTTTATTCATATAGTTCTTCAAACCACTACTTGATTTTCCCCTTCTTTTCTTTATTTCATTATTCAGTAGACACAAAAACATTACAAATCACCTAGTATATATGTGTCAGGCACTGTGTTAGGAAACTGTTGTCAAGTCATTCAGTCACATCTGACTCTTCATGACCTCATGGACCATAACACCCAGCTCTTCTACCCTCCATTATTTCCTAAAGTCAGTCCAAGATCATGTGTGTTGCTATCTATCTATCTCATTTTCTGCCATGCCTTTTCCTTTTGCCTCCACTCTTTCCTAACATCAGGATCATTTTCAATGACTCCTGCCTTCTCATTATGTGGCCAAAGTAGTTAAGTTTCAACTTCAGTATTTGACGTTTCAGTGAATAATCTGAATTCATTTCTTTAATTATTGACTGATTTGATCTCCTTGCTGCCTGTGGGACTCTCAAAAAGTCTTCTCCACTACCACAATTCAACTGTTGATTCTGAGGTACTCAGCTTTCCTGATAGTCAATTCTTATAAGCATACATTGCTACCGGAAAAGTCATTGCTTTAACAATATGGAGCTTTGTCGGCTAGGTAATGTCTCTGATTTTTAGTATGCTGTCCAGATTTGTCATAGCTTTTCTTCCAAGGAGCAAACACTATGCAAACACAAATGAAAATGACCACATTCCTAAAGGAGGTTACATTCAACTGGTAGAATACAACATGTTTACAAAAAAGTAAGTGTTGGATATATGTGTGTGTTGTATGCATGTGTTTATATATAAACATCTGTATTTCAAGGTAAAATGTACATATATAATGCATATATATGCCTATTATGTGTGTATTGCTGTACATATATACATATATCACATGTGCACATGTACATATACATATATGTAAACCAAATACAAGGAGATTAGGGGGAGACATTATGAGGGGGATGATGTGGCACTAGAAGGGAGTTGGGTGTTTCAAGAATCAGAGATGAGGAAGGAAATTATTCAAGAGCCAGCCTGTGCAAGGACACAGGGGCAGAAGCTAGAATGTCATGTGTGAGGGGCAAAGAAGAGACCAATTGGGCTATTTGTAAAGTGTATGAAAGGGAATAATATATAATCATACTGGAAAAGTAAGCTGGAAGCAAATTGTAAATTACTTTAAATGTCAAAAAGATTGATCCTAGAGATAATGAATCATGGGAGTTTCTTGAGAAGGGGAGTGACATGGTCAGACTTGTGCTTTAAGAATATCAGCTTGACAACTATATGGAGAATGGATTGGAGAAGGAATAGAATGGCGGTAGGAAGACTAATTACTAGGTTATTGAAATAGACCACATGAATAGTGATGAAAGCCTGAATTACATGGGTTCTGCTTTTATTGGAAAGAAGGGGACAGATTTAAGAGATGTTGAGGAGGCAGAATTAATAATACTAGACAATAGTTTGCTTGTGTTGGGTGATGGAGGGTGAAAAGTAAAGGATGACTCCTAAATTGTGAATCTGGGTGACTAGGAAAATACTGATTCCTTGACAGAAATAGGGAAGTTACAAGCAGGAGTAGATCTAAAGGGAGATGAGTACTGCTTTGGACATGTTCACTAATGCTTATAGGACATCTGGGTAGAGATGTGCAGTAGGCATTTGGAGATGTGGGACCATTAGCTGCTGATGTTATTATTGTTTGTTTGTCTATCCTTCATTCTTGAAGAGGACCATGGCATCAGGAAGGTGATGCCATGACTTACAAGTGAATTGGATTTCAGCGTGGGAGGGCTGTGCGAAGTCATGAGTCTCATTTTCTCCTCCAGAGCTATCTGGGTCCAGCAGCAAGATATAAATCAGGATTACTAGAGATGGCCCCTGCAGGATCATTAGTTCAAGGGAAATCAAATACAGAAAGCTTGATATTGGTGTAAAACATGCTAATGAGAAGCCAAAAGTCTACATATCTTTGTTATGGTGGCCAAGTCTACAAGATAGCCTAGAGATCTCACAGATAGTTTTCTTTTAAGAAAACTGGCATCTTTGCTTCTAGTCTAGAGCAGAAATATAGAAACAAAGCAAAGTCAAGATGGCAAAGAAAAGGCAGCGATTCATCTGAGCTCTCCCCAAAACCCTTTCAAATATCTTTAAATAATGCCATAAAATAATTCCTAAAGTGGCAGAGCCCACAAAAAGACAGGGTGAAATAATTTTCCAGCCAAAGACAACTTAGAAGGTTGACAGGAAAGGTCTGTCACACCTGGGTGAAAGTGGGGCACAGGCTGGCACAGGCTGGCACAGACCAGGCCCTAGCAAACTAGGAACAAGCTTTGGGAGCCACTGAATCAGCAGTGGCAGCGGATGCTCCCATAACTCTCAGCCCACAGATGGTAAAGGGTCAAATAACTGATCAGAAAGAGATTACAGGCGTCTCTTTGCTGGCACTGGGGGCAAGACTCTGTTGCTTCGCCCATGCTCAGATCTGGGTTACGGTCCCAGGCGGCAGTCAAGTGGCAGGGCAAGGTTGCAGGGCAAGAAGAAGCACTAACACACAAGAGCTTGCAGCAGCAGTTCCAAGGCAGAAAAGAGTGCTCGTGGTCACTCAAAGACCAGAAGAGTAGTAAATACATCTCTCCTTAGAACCTAGACCATACTACCTTGGAAAAACTGAAAACTCAAAAATCCCTAGAAGTGTCTCTGAAAACAGCTGCATAAAACCCTTGAAGCTTGGAAGCAGAACCCTACCTTACTAAAGAGTTGAAAGTCAAGAAATAGACTGGAAAATGAGCAAACAACAGAAAACATTCTGACAAAGAAAGTTACTATGGTGGCAAGGAAAATCCAAACACCCACTCAGAAGAAGATAACAAAGTCAAAGTTCCAACTTCCAATGACTCCAAGAAGAATATGAATTGGTCTCACACCACGAAAGAATTCAAAAATGATTTTGAAAATCAAGTAAGAGAGGTAAAAGAAAAATTTGGAAGAGAAATGAGAGTAATATAAGAAAATCATGAAAAACAAGTCAATGGCTTGGTAAAGGAGACACAAAAAAACACTGAAGAAAATAACACCTTAAAAGCAGACTGGCCAAATGGTAAAAGAGCTACAAAAAGCCAATTAGTAGAAGAATGTCTTGAAAAACAGAATTGGCCAAATGGAAAAAGAGGCACAAAGATTTACTGAAAAAAAATCCTTAAAAAGTAGAATTGGCCAAATGAAAAATGAGGTACAAAAGTTCATGGCAGAGAATAATTCCTTAAAAAATTAGAATTGAGCAAATGGAAGCTAATAACTTTATGAAAAATCAAGAAACAATAAAACAAAACTAAAAGAATAAAAAAATAGAAGACGATGTGAAATATCTCACTGGGAAAAAAAAACAACTGAACTGGAAAATTGAACCAAGAGAGAATTTAAAAATTATTGGACTACTTGAAAGCCATGATAAAAAAAAAACCTTCCAAAAACTGCCCTGATGGTCTAGAGGATAAAACAGAAATTGAAAGAATCCACCAATCACCTCCTGAATGAGATCCCAAAAATGAAACCTCCCAGGAATATTATAGCCAAATTCCAGAATGCCCAGATCAAGGAGAGAATATTGCAAACAGCCAGAAAAAAAAACAATTAAGATATTGTGGAGACATTGTCAAAATAACAAACGATTTAGTAGCCTCTAAATTAAAAGATCAAGAGGACTTGGAATATATTCTGGAGGAAATTATAACCAAGAATCACCTACTCAGCAAAACTGAATATAATCCTTCAGGGGGAAAAAATAGATATTCAATGAAATAGAGGACTTTCAACCAGAGTTGAATAGAAAATTTGACTTGCAAATGCAAGACTCAAGAAAGGCATAAAAAGGTAAACAGGGAAGGAGAATCATAAGGGACTTAATAAGGTTAAACTCTTTACATTCCTACATGGGAAGATGACACTTGTAACTCATAAAAACTCTCATTACCAGGGTAGTTAGGAGTATATATAGACTGAGGGCACAGGTGTGAGTTGAACATGAAGGGATGATATATTTTAAAAAATTAAAATTAAGGGGTGAGAAAGAGGAATGCATTGGGAGAAAGGGAAAGGGAAGGGTAGAATGGGATAAACTATGTAACATAAAAGAGGCAAGAAAAAGCTTTTACAATGGAGGGAAAGAGGGGGGAGGTGGGGGAAGAGGGAGTAAGTGAACCTTCTTCTCATCAGAACTGGTTCAAAGAGGGAATAACATACATATTCAATTGGGTTTGGAACTCTATCATACCCTACAGGAAAGTAAGAGGGGAAGGGATAAGAGAAGGTGGAGGTGATAGAAGGGATCATAGATTGTCAGACAAGATAGTCAGAAGCGAAACACTTTTGAGCAGGGACAGGGTGAAAGGAGAGAAGAGAATAAATAGGAGGGCAAATAGGATGGAGGGAAATACATTTAATTAGCATAACTGTGAAAAAAATTCTCTGATAAAAGGTGTCATGTCTCATAGAACTGAGTCAAATTTATAAAAATAGGAGCCATTCTCCAATTAATAAATGGTCAAGGGATGTGAACAGTTTTCAGATGAAATAACCCAAGTTTTCTATGGCCACTTGAAAAAAATGTTCAAACTCACCAGTTTATTGGAGAAATGCAAATTAAAACAATTCTGAATTTCTTTTGGCATCTGCTCAGCTATAGCATGTGCCAAAGGCACACAACCGTTGTCCCTACCACTCAAGCTATACTCAGAGCATAACAAATGCAGAGTTAAAACCGGCCTCCGAAGACATCTAGACCAACTCCCTCATTTTACAGATTCAGAAAATGAAGCCCAGAGAAGTCAGGTGAGTTACTCAAGATCGCATAGTTTAATATTCATTGGATTTTAATTCCAAGTGACAAAGAAAGAGATTTTCATTTTTTTATGTAAAAAACCCTCTCATGACATCTTCAGCCTCCTGGAATAACTGAATTCCAGCTGATCGATCTTCAGGACATGACTGCAATTCATACTTTTATGCATTTCCTAGCACAAACCAGTCATCTGACTATTTTCCTTTACCAGGAATTTCTGGTTCTGGTTTTATTTTAAATTATAAATTCCTCCCAGAAACACTCACTATGAAGTCTTATGCTGATAGTCACATTCTAAGCTAATTATGAAGTATGCATGAAATAATTAAGATGGGGAACTGGCTAGATTTATGCTTAGTGTTATGGTGAATAACCCATCATTTTATCTGAACTATCTGATTATATTTTCCCATGCATCTTTGGAATGCAAGTACTTAGTAAAATTAAATTATTTTGCAAAAAGGAAATTGAGTGTTAAGTGCCACAATTGTCTAAATTGGGCAGTTTCCACCCCTAAGGAAGAACTTGTCATAGGTGCTAGAATCCTAAAGGTTTGGTGGTTTGCTGTAGGTGAGTGGCCAAAAGTTCAGATGCCATCCAAAGTTGATCCAAACCTCTCTGGATTGGAAATATCACAAAAGTGGGCTTTTCCACGAAATTTCCAGTACTTCCTGTTTTTAGCTGAGCTGGAAATAAAGCAAGAACAGTCCTTCTTTAGGGTACTTCGCTGCTTCCACTTTTGGTCCCACTAAAACCCAGCAAAGACCATAAGCATGACTAACCAAAAAAACAGTTTAGTGGGGAGGAGTCTGGGGCTAAGAAAGGGAGAGTTAATGGGAACAGAATTTCCTAACCTGATTACCACTTAACCACAGCTTGAATGTCCAATATGTTCTGACTCACCAGCAACTGGTTCCAAAATAACACAAGAATTTCTCAAGCCAGATGATCAGTATAGTACATTGTTAATGATATTTCCAGAAAGAAAATTGTATCTTACATTGAGTTATAAACAAGAACAATTTTCCTTTGGGTCCAAAGGCACACACTTATTTTATTTTTCAGAATAGTTTTAGTGTTGTTGGTGGTGGTGTGTTGTTGTTGTTGTTGTTTTTAAATAATGAGGGATACCACAAATATCATGGCAAACTTGGGCTCAAAAATCTGTTCCTATCAACAGAATAGATGGCAGCTGATCATAGAAAGAAAACTGGATGCACACAGATAGAGGACCTACTAAGTATAGCCAAAGAAGAAGACAAGAAACTTTGGTCCTTAATGGGCCATAGGATTGAGAGCAGGAAGAGATCAGAGGGCTTAGCCAGTCCGACTCCTTCATTTAACAAAGGAAGAAACAGGAGAATTCTCCAAAATAGACTGCAGAAGAAAAATGTGAACCCAGATCCTTTAGCCCTAACTCCAGTGCCCCTTCAGCTATGTTATATTGCTTTCCACTTGCCATGGCAGATGCAGGTATAGACACCTGGTTCCTAATATCCTAAAATGCATTTATTAAAAATTCTAAAAGTCATGGCATGATATCTAATATCCAAGATCCTTGAGAAAATAGTAAGGTCAGAAACTATTTAGTCAAAGCTTCTCATTTTCCAGATGAGGAAACTGAAATCCAGGAAAGTTAAGTGATTAGTGTTCTTTCCTCTGTCCTGCACTAGGTCTCAACTAGACTGTTCTTTGGCAATCTTAATCCAACATTTAACCATTCTACTTCTAGGACAACGTGTGTGTGTGTGTGTGTGTGTGTGTCTAATGTTATAAACTAAATTAATTAAAATATCATAAACATAAATTACCCCATAGTAGTTACCCAATAAAATAAATATAATTGTGGAGCTATAGACTTTTTCACTAGACAACATCAGTTATAAGTTATCAGTTATAAAAATATCAGTTGGCCAATGTCAGTTATAAAAATAAAGCCAGATTATGTTGTTTCTGGATTTTTTGATTAATGAAGTATGTTTAAGTTTTAATTCAACAAACATTTATTAATAATAATAGCTCACATTTATATAACACGTTGAGATCTGCAAAGCATATTGCATACATTATCTCAACTAGTCCTCACAACCATCCTTTGAGGTAAGTACTATTGTCACCCCCCTTTTAAAGATGACTGAAAATGAAAGTTAGGGACATCTACTTAGTCTAACTACCATGCCCTCAAACATATCATTTTTGAGGTAAGAAAACCCAGGCTCATGGGGCAGCTAGGTGGTGCAATGAGTAGAGAACCAGCCCTGGAGTCAGGAGAACCTGGGTTCAAATCCAGCCTCAAACACTTGACACATTCTCTAGCTGTGTGACTTTGGGCAAGTCACTTAACTCCAAGTGCCCTGCCTTGCCCCCTCCAAAAAAAAGAAAGGAAAAAAGAAAAGAAAACAGAGGCTCAAGTATGTTGAATTCCGTGCCATCAGCAGGCACAATATAATACATCTGAAAGAACCATGACTCTGAAGTTGGAAGATATATGACTTTGAATAAATCACTTCACCTCTCCTCAGCTTCCTTCTCTGTAAAATTACCTAGATGCCATCTGAGATTCTATCCAGCTGTAAATCTATGAATGAGTGATACACCAGCTTAATGAAGTTGATGATGAAACATGGTATACAAAATGCCTTGCTTTCATCTCAGAGTCTTCATATGACACAAAATTATAATAAACCCAGGAAGTATTGCTCAGGTTTCAACCCCGGCTCCACTATTTACTAATAAGACCTTGAGCAATTCATTTAATAATTTTCATTCACAGTTGCACTAGCTGTAAAACTGAGAGACTAGTATCTGTGTCTCATATTGTTGCTATTAGAATCCAATTAGATAATGCATATATAGGACTTTGTGATAGTGAAGTGCTGTGTGAGAGTGAGTTACTCTTATTCAAACAACATAATTAAATGATCAAATGAGGCAACAATTGTAAAGCTCTTAGCACAGTGCCTGACATAAAAAGCACTTTATAAATGTTAGCTATTATTAGCTATTGTTGTTGATGGTAAAAAGGTGTGTCTGTGAATTCTTTACTATGCTAGAACATGGCTAGTTTAGTATTAACACCTCATCAAGGCAAATTATAGCTAATACAAATAGAATCATTCACTTAATTTATAAATCACATTATTGTGATACGTTAATACTGATTTGTCATGCCATAAAAATATCTATACTCTAATTTTTAAAAAAATTTTATATGTGAAGCCATTAAACTTTTTAAAGAAAGAATATAAATTCAACATTACTTTCAAAGCTGTCTTACTTGTTTGTGTTTCCCTCTGAACTTCTTTCTCTTCTGTGTGTTTTTAAAGATGCTTCTATGACTCACTTTTCTTTGTTTTCTCCTTTTTTGGCAATACTATTATTAGGTTCCTCTTCCGCAAATCCTTTCCCTGCCAAGTAAAAAGGGGAAAACATGACACTTGTAACAAATAAACGTAGTCAAGTAGTCAGAAATAAAAATTATTTCATTGTAATAGTCCTTACCTGGTCTCAAAATATATTGAGTGGATTCAGTTTTTAAAGTGAGCAGATAATTAGTATAACAACAATAGTAATGATGGTGACACTTAAACAGAGCAATGGTTTAGAAAAGTAACATAACTTACACAAGTCAATCACAGACTTTGCACACAGTAGGGCACTTAATAAAACATTTGTGGAATGAATAAACAGAGATGAGAATGCTACTCAGTGGCAACTATCATACCTTTCGCATGCCTCATTCCAATTATAAACAGAATATTGAGTAATGTTTTGTTATGTTTAGAGAAGTGTTTTTAAAGTATTGTCTTCTGTAATTTGGAGAAATGAAAAAAAAGATTCAGAACATACTTCTAGAAGCTTAAAGGAAACGAGGGTTAAGGAATGGAGGAAAAAGTGAGGAATGGGAGTTAGTTATCAAGGGCAAAAAAAAAAGAATAACAATTTAGATGACTTGTGCAAATGAAAATTAGTTAATGTGTCTTATAAAATAGGAAAATTTAGGCACTAGACTAAAAGTATACTCAAAAGCTTAAAATCTACTCAATGGCAACCATCACTCAAAAAATTATACATAAAAATATTCAGAAAGAACGCAAAAAGTATCCTCTGTAGAAAGATTTGGAAGCCATCACTGTAGAACATACTTGGAGAAGCTCTGGAAGTGGTTTCATGAGTATACACTATCAGCTACTTGAATCCCTTACCCCTTGTATAACTCATCCACCACATTCTCCATTTACCTGAGTACTATAAAATGAGCCTAGGAAAAGTCAACCAATCATGACCAATAGGTTCACTGACAAATAGTATCTAATCTCAACTGGTTACCATGGCTGTAAGGAAATCCTTTTATTTCTACTTGATCAACTATCATAATCTTCATAATACCTATTCCTAACTTTTTCTATCTCCTCAAATTTCCTATATCACTTCCTCTACTTATCTCCTCCCAGGAGATCTTTCCTCCTACTTCTTTGGGGAAATAGAGGCAATTCTTGAGTCTCTCCTCTTCTGTACTCTGTATCAAAACTCCCTCTTGATCATCTTCCCTTGTCTCCTCCTTTGTTGTAATCTCTGCATAATAAGTGCCCTTTCTCCTTGCTAAGGTCAATCCTTTCGATCTTGCTCCCAAGCATATCCCTTATCATCCCCTCTAGGAACCTCTCCCCTCAAACTTTTCTTCTCTTTTCTCTTATCTTCAACCTCATTTGATCCATTGACAATTTCTCTGACACCTACAAACATATTCAGGCTCATTTTATTCCAGAAAACAAATAAATAGAATAACTTTTCATCACTAAAGCCACAAGTCCAGCCCCAATTCTTTTTTTAATGATCAAGAATAGTTTTTGATAAGAAGGCACGGATGGATGGGTCAGAATCTCTACCATTGAAAGGAGCACCCTCTCAGTGAAATGATAGACCAGTGAAATGATGTTTTTTTTTTAATGTAAAGTACTATGGAAAGACAACCAACATGGATTTTGTTATAACTTATATTTATAAGATTTTAGTATTTACAAAACTTTCCTCGAAACAGCTCTGTGAGGTAAGTAGTGAAAGCATTATTGTCCCCATTTTAGAGATGAAGAAACCATGCTTCAGAACATTGAAGTGATTTGGCCAAGGTTCACTGGAAACACGTCCAAGGTGGGACTCGAGAGTCAGTGCTGTGTAATGGAAAGAACATTGGATTTGGAATCAAAAGTCCAGGCTTTGAATATTGATTCTGCTAACCACTGCGGAGGATGAGTCAAAGTACAAGACCATGTCAATATTTTTGGCAGGGTCATTTAGGAGGTAGCAGAGAGTGGGAAGATGTACTATTTATTAACACTTTGGTAGACCAGCCTCAGTGGTGAAAGAATTGTAGCGATAGAGTATTTGGTAAGAGGCCATGAACTTTGTGGTAAATATTAGGAAGGCTCCAGGGGGAGAGTGGTGGTATACTGGGATTTCCTTGCCACAGTACCTACCTATGGTTTTTGACCTTGGGTCAGCTCTCCTTGTGTTGTCAGTGTGGTGTGTAAAGGATGTCCACAAGTGTTTGTTTTGATCCAAGGTCATGACTTGGTTCCTCCAGTACACTCACAAAGCATGTACCAAGATGAAGAAGAAAATAATCATGAAGTTGTGAAGTCAGATCCAGGCTAAGCAGGAATATCTGAATTTTATCAACTGAGCTAGAAGTTTCCCCAGTTTCCTGTCTCTAGAAAAGGGTGCTTTGGCCCTGTGCTCACTGATAGGATGGCTTCTACTATAAAATGATAGCTTTTCTCTACTACATGTGTATACACCAAAATGCAGGATACAGTAATATTCTTAAGTGATACACTTCTTATAGCTTAGCTTGTAACTGCCCTATTAAAATGTATACCCTGCCCCAACATCTTCAAATATTGAATTGTACTGGTAGGTATACCCTCTGATGTTTGTAGAGTCATGGAAGCTCATGGCACTGTTTGTTATATGCACACACAGACACAAACACAAATTAATAATAATTCTGAGCTTTCAAAGGCTATTTAAAAGCATATGGATATTTAAACTCTTCAATAACAAAGCAGTCTACTCTTTTGTCTTTTGGTTACTGAATTTCTCATTTGCTGTCCAAGTCTGCTAAATGCTGTTGCCATCCCCACTTTTATCCAACTCTGAAGCTCTATTAGCCTTTGTGATTCTCTGTTCTCTTTCTTCTTCTGTTTGTCCCTTTTTTCATCTCCTGCTGCCCTTCACCCTTTCATGTTTGTCTTCACACAAAAAGGTTGGCCTTTTATGCATGAATGGTCAATCAGATCATACATTTCTTTTCATATGACAAACTAACCAATGATATCAGGTTGGGTACTGAAATCTTTTGAGTTCCTGGAGCTTCCCACCTCTATGCTCTTTCATCACTGCAATATCAGGGCCTTGCCCTTTAAAAAGAGATTTTGGTGTTTTTATTTTGTATACTTCTAGGTGAAGCGATATACTTAAGGCCTGAGGATTCTGGAAGGCTGCACTTAGGATAGCCAGGTTTTATTAGAATAGAATGTTAAAGGTAAAAGTGATTTTCAAATTCCTCTAGTCCAACCTTTTTATTCTACAAATAGGGAAACTGCCTGAGAGAAGTGTTCTGCCCTCGGTTACGCAGATAGTGAAAGATAGAATCAAGACTAAAACATAGGTCCTCTTCTAACTGGCACTAACCTGAAACGTTATTAGGAAAGGGATAAAATGTGGTTTCCACTTTTGGTCAGGCTATGCAAAAGTATACCTTCCATATTTATGGCTTGAATAGTCAAAAAAAAAACAGGCACCAAAGCACTATAGCTAGTCTGTTATTCTTCCCTACCATGACAAGCTTAGTCTACAAGCAATGCATGACATTCTCAAGAAAAATAGCTTTAAAACCATAAAAGATTCATTGCAGCTGGTGAGACTAATTCACATGCTGCAAGTTCCAAAGACTTGGACTTAAAATCCTGATGGAAAACCAACCTTATAGACTTTTAATATAGTAAAATGTTAAGAGAATAAGTACTAACAGATCAAAAATGGGAGGTAGAGAAAAAAAAAGGCAGGGGGAGAAAAAAGGGAATGGGGAGGTGGCATTGTTCCCAATTCAAATAGTTTTTAAAATGAAAACCAGGATATGAAAAGAACTAAAACATGGAAAAAAGGAACACATGCCCACAGCGTTGCATTACTTAAAACTAACTCTAGAATGTTCCCCCACAATCATAACAAAATTTTATGTTTCTGTTGGTGTCGTATTGTCAAAGATGCTCTAGTAGGTTCTGGGACCATAGCCACAGTAACTTAAGTGTCTTTAGTGCTTTTCAACAGTGAGAAGTTAAGAAATTGTTATTGAATGAAGGAAAAATGTTTAGAACAAGTTTATTTTAAAAAGGAAATGTGGAATAGTGATCTTATGTACTCTCATTCCTCTTAAAAAGCAATAATAATAACAATAATAATAGCTGATTTGAAGTTTGCAAAATGCTTGATGTATACTGTCTCGTGTGAGCCTACTAATAACTCTGTGAGATAGATATTACTTTCCCCATTTAATAGGTGAATCAAACAAGCTTCTGAAAATTATTTTGCTTCTGAAGAAGCAAGGGGATTGATTTTTGCCTGGATCTCATTTCCCACAAAATCATTAACTATAATAGTCCATTAATAACACATTGAATTACTAAACATTCATTTGTTGCTGAGGCAAGAAATAGCAAGCAACTAAATGGGCCAGTTAAGCTGGACAAAGCATCCAGGCTAGAGAAATGAGGTAAAACGGGAAGAGGGACTAAGAGAAGAGGATAAGCAATTAGTAAGGACATACTATGTGCTAGGCATTGCACTGAGTATTACACAGATCACTGGATCCTCATAACAACTCTACAAGGCAGGTGCTATTGCTATCTCCATTATACAGTTAAGGAAGCGGAGACAGAGACCATGACCTGCATCGAGTCTGTAAGTATCTGAGGCTGATCTGAACTTAGGTCTTCCTGACTCCAGGTTCAGTACTCTAACCATTGTACCACCTCGCTGCCTATAGATGCACAACTGCAACAACAATGCTGCTTGCTGCTACTGTGGCTGTGTAAGACCAACAACACCAGCACACAGGAGGGCTGCTAGAACACGTTCTTTGATCTGTTTTTCTAAAGAAAGCAATGTTAAGGGGTTAACAATCTTACTTTAATTAAACATACATATACTACTCACTTAGTTCAGGGGAAAGGCCACCACCGTGAACTTCAGAGCAAATACAAACAGAAATTACAAACATACGTTATATAAACAGAGTGGATAACACACAGAGATCAACAGACAAGCTTCTATCTGTCTGACCAAAGAATACATATTTACCAGAGAGAGAGGCACCAATATCTGGGTTTTCAAAGCTGGGGTGGGGGGGCTCCAGCAGCCACCCAGAGTCTCATCTGATCAAGGCACTGGACACTTTTCCAGTGAGTGAAAGCTCCAAAACAAAACAACCTCAGATCTTATATACCCTGTTCATGGCCCTGAGGGCTCAGAGCCTACTTACCAAAAAGGTGTGGGGCTTGAGGCCTGGGGCTTCAAACCTAGTTAGTTAAAGGGTGTGGGCCTGTCTCCAATCTGACCTCACTTTGTTGGCTCCACCTGAGGTCTATTGAGGGGGTGGGAAGAGTGTTTAATCCCTGATCTGCACACAAAGGGGTGGCCCTGCCTCTGATCAGGCCTCCCTTGTTTGGCCCCACCTGAAGCCTATTCAATGGGTAGAAAAGATCTTTCCCTTACAGATTGGCCTTACAACAATGGAGATTTGGCTTCTTAAAAATTCTTAAAAGTAAAAAGGGGGGAATTTGCATTTGACACAATAAGAAACAGAGCTAATGTAGAACACTAAGTAAGGAAAAGGCAAGACGAAAAAGAATTTAAAGACTTCTAGCATAGTAGATTTGAATCTGGTTGTGGGGAAGATAGTAGAGAAAGGTAGGATCAATCAATGAAAATTTATTAAGTGCCTACTATGGGCCGAGTACTGTGCTCAATGCTGGGGTTACAAAAAGCAGCAAAAGACAATTCCTCAAGGAGCTTACAATCTAACAGAAGGAGACAACATGTAAAGAAATGCATATAAAACAAACTATATACAGGATAAATAAGAAAAAACATAACAGAGGGAAAGCAATGAAATTAAGAAGGGTTGGGGAAGACTTCCAGTAAAAGATGGGATTTTATTTGGGACTTGGAGGAAGCCAGGGAAGTCAGTAGGAAGAGCTGAGGAGGGAGAACATTCCAGGCATGGGTCAGTCAGAAAAAAATGCCTGGAGTGGAGAAACAGAATATCTTATTTGGGGAAAAGCCAGGTGGCCAGTGTCATTGAATAAAAGAGTACGTGACAAGGAGTAAGTTGTAAAAAGATTGGAAAGGAAGGAGGAAAGCTATGTTATGAATGGTTTAAATGCCAAATAGAACATTTTGTATTTGATGCTGGAGACAATAGGGATCTGCTAGAGTTTATTGAGTAGTAGGGGTGGTAGGGCTTGGAGGGAGGTGACATGATCAGGCTTGCACTTTAGTAAAATCACTTTAGTGGCTGGATGGAGAATGGATTGGAGCGGAAAGAGGTTTGAGGCCAGCAGATCAAGCAGCAGGCTATTACAATAGGAAAGAGGTAAAGAGGGTCTGTACCACATAGGTGACAGTGTCAGAGGAGAGAAGGGATAATATTCAAGAGATACTGTAAAGATGAAATCAACAGACCTTGGCCACAGATTGGTTAAGGGGAAAAGGGTGAGAAATAATGAGAAATTTAGGATGATTCCTAGATTGTGAAACTAAGGGCCTATGAGGATGGTATTCTACCCTGCAAATATAGGGAAGGTAGAAGAGGGAGGTTTTAGGGGGAAAGATAATTGTCGTTTCCTCAGTTCTTGAAGAGGACCAAAATGACATCACTCGGCATAAAAGTACAGTATGTCTAACTGTGGCCGATCACACCAATATGAAGTCAAAAGGCTCTAACACCAGTCAGGCACAAATAATCTATAAGAAAATTTGGAGTGGAGATATCTCCAAATTTGCACATCTCATGTTTCATTTGAGATACTGAAGTTTTGCTTCACTCATAGAGCACAGCACCTTCTTCGTGCATAGGCACTCCACACTGGACAGTCCTTTGCCAGCCTCTCCCACGTCATGCAATCAATTCCAGAGTTCTTCAGAGAGACCTTCAGAGTGTCTTTATATCACTTCTTGTAACTTCCATATAAGCACTTGTTTTGTGTGAGTTCTCCATAAAATAGTTTTTTAGGCAAATGTGTATTTGACATTTGAACAACATGGCCAGCCCATAGGAATTGTGTTCTCTCCATTAGAGTTTGAATGCTTGACAGTTTAGCTCAGGAAAGGACATCAGTGTCTGGTGCCTTCTATTGCCAAGTAATCTTCAGAATCTTTCTAAGACAATTCAAATAGAAGAGATTCTGTTTCCTGGCATGGTGCTGGTAGACTGTCTAAGTTTCAGAGGCATACAACAATGAGGTCAGCACATTGACCTCTGTAGACCTTCAGTTTGGTAAGCAGTCTAACACCTCTTCTCTCCCACACTCTTTTTTGGAGCCTCCCAAACATGGAACTAGCTCTAACAGTATCATATCCATGTGTACATCCCTGGAAAGTATACTGCCAAGGTAAGCGAACTTATCCACAGAATTCAATATTTCTCCATTTGCTGTAACATAGGGTTCCACATATAGATGGTGTGTTACTGGCTGGTAGAGAACCTATATTTTCTTGGTGTTAATCATTAGGCCAAAACTGGCAAAAGCAGCAGAGAATTAATCCATACTTTGTTGCATCTCAGCCTCAGAGGCTTCATTGAATGCACAATCATCTGAGAACAAAAAGTCATGCACCAACTCTCCCTCCACTTTAGTGTTGGCTTGTATGTAGTCTTTTCAATTTAAATAATTTACTATCGGTGTGATAGCTGACCTTAATGTCATTTTTGCCTCCTCGAAGGCATCTAACAACAATCCTGAAAACATCATCTTAAAAAGCATGGGAGCAAAAACACAGCCCTGCTCTATTCTATTAGTAACTGGGAAAGCCCAAGAGCATTACCCATTATCCAGAACCCACGCAATTATGATATCATGAAACTGACATTCTATGCTAATGAACTTCTCTGGGCACCCAAACTTTGCCAAAGTTTTCCACAAGCCCTCAAGAATGACAGTATCAAAGGCCTTGGTCAGATCAACAAATGTTGTATACAGACCTCTGTTCTGCTCCTGTCATTTCCCCTGGAGTTGTCAGGAAGCAAACTCAGTATCAACTATTACTCAGCCCTTTCTGAAGCCACACTGGCTCTCAGGTAGAAGGCCATCTTCCAGGTGAAGGAGCAGGAGGACTCTGGCAAGAATCTTGCCAGTAGTGACTAAGAGGAATATACCCTGCACCCCCGTGATTATCATGGGACACTCTATTTCCTTTGCCTCTATAGAGATGGACAAAAGACCATCCTTGAACTACTGGGGGAGAACCTTCTCCTGCCATATAATCCAGAAAAATTTGGTCAACTTTTGTATGAGCAGTAGACCCCCTACCTCACAAATCTTTTCTGGCATAGAATCAGCACCAGGCACTTTGCCACATGAAAGGAGCCACATGGCATTCAAAACCCCTTCTTCAGTTGGAAGTTCAGCTAGAGAGGGATTGACTTTGACCTGAAGTATACAGTTAATGGCTTCAGCATTAGTCTGTTGAGAACATTATGGAAGCATTCAGCCCATCCCTCCAAGATCATGTCCTTAGCACTAATCAATGTGGCTTCAATGGCACTAAGTAGCTGGGATGTGACGTAGGTCTTTGGCTCATAAATAGACTTCAGGGCATCGTAAAAGCACTTTGGATTGTTACTATCAATGCAAAACTGAATTTCATCTGCCTTCTTACTGAGCCAATAATTCTGCACCTCTTTGTTTTTGTTTGTTTTCACTTTACTTTTGATGAAGTTAAATGCTGTCTCCTTAGAGACAGATGAACTACCCTGCTGATGAACCCTGTGGAGTTCTCATTTTCCATTTACTAGCTTCTGAATTGCCCCACCATTTTCGTCAAACCAATCTTGATGTTTGTTCTGGCCCAAAGTAAATGCAGTGCTGCCCACTCCTTTTCTGCTCCACTGTTGCCAACCATGTGTTGGCTCAGCTTTTCCTCCAAGTTAACAACAAATTTCCCCCTCAGAGAAGCGCTCTAATCTGTTGACATTAAGTCTTCTGGTAGTCATCTTGCCTTGGAGAACTCACACAAGACAAGTGCTCATATGGAGATTACAAGAAGTGATACAAAGACACTCCGAAGGTCTCTCTGAAGAACTCTAGAATTGATTGCATGACGTGGGAGAGGCTGGCAAAGGACTGTCCAGTGTGGAGTGCCTATGCACGAAGAAGGCGCTGTGCTCTATGAGTGAAGCAAAACTTCAGTATCTCAAATGGCATAGTCTATTAAATGCCAATGTTTGCTGCAAGGGTACATCCATGAAGTTTTATTGAGTTTAGACATATGAAAGATAGTGTTGGCGATGAGGTCATGAGATGCACAGGTCTTCACTAGTAAGTGACCATCGCTGTTGCTCTTTCTGACTCTGTTCCTCCCAAGGACCCCCTGCCATGTCTAGTGGTCTGTGCCTCCTCTTGCATTAAAGTCACCCAGAATTATAAGCCTGTCCTCTTTTGACCTATTGATGATGAGAGTCTCCAGGAGCTTATAAAATTTTTCCTTGACCTCATCGGGGTTCATCATGGTTGGAGCATAGGCACTGATGATGGTGGTGAGGCACTTTCCTGCAAGTGGCAATCTCATTATGATGAGCCTCGTTCACTCCTTTTAGTTTACATACAAGCTTCTTGATGAGAGTAGTTTTAATTGCAAAACTTTTGTCAGCTTCAAGGCTCTCCCTTTCATTGCAGCCACATTGCAGAAAAATGTGTATCCAGTTCCGATTTGGGAGAGCTGGCCTTTATTTGCCAGCCTTCATTCACTAAGGACTGCTATTTGAATGAGATACCTGCTGAGTTCTCTCCCAAGAGCTATATCAGGTCTGCTGGATTTTGTGTTGTTCATAAGCATGTGCACATTCCATGTACCAATGGTGGGTGGAATCATCTTTGCAAATACTTTTTGTATTTTTTTGTCTTTCAACCTCAGGGTGTGATCCCTGCCTGCTGTAGTAAGCAGGCCAAGGTTAGGTGAAACAGACAATTTTTGGGGCATCTTTCTAAACTTTACCTCATGCCAGGACGTGAGTAGTGCCGTCTTTCAAAAAGGCTGCTCAGACACCCAGGAAGCTGCTGAATCTCACTGCTGCTTCACTTCAGTGAGAAGAAGACAGGCTTGTAACTATAGATTCCAGCATATCTGTGTCTGGTGCTTTGTTACTTGCCTGCCACAGGACTTTGAGGTAGGTAAAAATGCTAAAATGGTATGGTAATGTTTTTTGATTTGAGTATAAATTATATTTAAGTGAGGCAGAGTTGCACAGTCATCAGCTCTCTTCCAAAAGTAATCAAAGTACAGTGGCAAGACAAAAGTCAAGATGAATGGCGATGGCTCAAGAGGCAGCGGGTGACCTTGGTGTCCAAGCTTCAGTCCACAGCACCTGCGGACTTCATGGCCACCTTCATGGCTGTTGGAAATAAGCATTCTCATCTGCCTATTCCATCATTGGGGGCCAGAGAAAATCTTCATATGCTTGAGATAGACAACCCCCTAATTCACTGATGGGCTTGAGACACTTTGGTAATCCTCAACCTGGTTTAACCCATCATGCTGTGCATGCTATAGTTTCCTGGAGCTACAGGTGAGGATTGGGTGGATCAGGTGGAAACCAAAGGTAGAAAGCAGCCCTGAAAAGGACACAGAAGCCCTCACATCGGAGGTACTAGTCTTCCCTGAACACACTCTATACACCATGGGGAAAGATAATGAGTTCTGTTTTGGACATGTTGGGTTTAAGATGTTTATTGGATATCCAGTTAAAAATGTCTGAAAGTCAGTTGGGGATGTGAGGTTTGGGGTAGGATAATTAGATTTGAGAATCATCAGAATAGTAATTAAATCCATGGGAGCTGATGAGATCACCAAGTAAATTAGTATAGAGAGAAAAGAGAAGAGGGCCCAGGTAAGAATCTTGCAAAGGAGACAGAGGAGTGGTTAAACAGGTATGATGAGAACCAGGAGAGAGTGGTGTCCCAAAAACCTAGAAAGAAGACAGTATTGATTGAGGAGAGAGTGATCAAAGGTGTCAAAGGCTGCAGAGAGGTCAAGAAGAATAAGGGTTAAGAAAAGACCATTAGATTTGTTAACTAAGAAATTGTTAGTAACTTTGGAGAGAGTAATTTCAGTAAAATAAGGTCAGAAGTTAGATTACAAGGGGTTAAAAAGAGAGTGAGAGAAAGCAAACGGCCTTTTCAAGTTTAGCTACAAAGAGCAAAAGAAGTATAAGATGATAGCAAGTTGGAAGCATCAAGTGAAGGTGTTTTAAGGATAGGAAGACATGGGCATATTCGTAGGCAATAGGAAAGGAGGTGGGATGAAATGAGATCATTTGCATAAGTAGAGGTGTTTGCTTTGGTAAGGAGTAAGGCCACTTCATCCTGTGAGACAAGGGTGAAGGAGGACATGGGGGCAGAAAGCAACCCAGTGATAGGAAGTGAGGAAGAGGAGAGAAGAGAGAGTTCACAGCAAATGGCCTCATTTTTTTCTATGAAAGAGTTGGGGTGGGGGAAGCATGGGAAGTTAGAAGAGGTATAAAAAGTCTGGAAGAGCCACTGTGGAGAATGGGATAGTGAGTTGATGAGGGAGGTATAGTTGGATTGGCTAGCAGCAGTGAGGATCCAAGTGACATTATGTAACATAAATTTGTAGGAGATTCCAATTGTCAAGATATGGAATTAAAAAGGTTTAAAATAAGACAATAGTTGTGCTATCCCTCTTTCCAACAATATCATTGGCTTGCTGACCTGTCAATCAGCATCAGAGCAGCCACTGATAATGAAACAGTAAAGTGAAAATCCCTGCTGTCATGGAGTTTACCTTCTATCTCTAATACGTCTGATGATGAAGGACAGCTCGACCTGTGTCAAAAAGAGGAAAGAACTAGGAATCCTAATGTGGTCATGTAGCCCTTTCCTCACCCTCCACTAGTTCAACAAAGAAAGAAAGGCCTAGGCAGCAGTCTGAGCTTGCACAGTATGCACTTGGCTGCTATGGGAATGGTACTAAAGATGCTGCAGAATCTTCAGTCTGATGTTTACTATATCCTTTGACACCTCCCATGAGCCAAAAAGGGAAGTAGGACCAATGCTTCCAAATCGTGCATTATGGTTATAGTCCTGGATCGATGAGAAACTTTGGAGAAAGAACCAGCAGGATTTGTCATGGATGGAATATGAAGGGAAATAAAGAAAGATGAACCAAAGATGGCACGAAATAATGTCTATGGAGACAAAATTCCAATACCTGGTGATCTTACCAAGGGGAGGGGGTGGGGTTAGGGAGAAACAACTCAATTTATAGGCAGAATGATATTTTGCAAGAAGATCATAGATTTAGAGCTGGAAGGGATCTCAGTAGACATCTAGCCCAAGTCCCTCACCATACAAATAAGGAAATGATGTTTGCCCAAGGGAGTTCCCATGAATGAGAAATCTTGCTCATAGACAGATTACCCACATATTATATATGCAATTTCTCTATTACATAATAATCATTTATGCAAAGTAATATTTGGAATGCAAGGGCATGTAGCCTAAAGAAAATAACGAACAAACAAAACCTCAATAAAGTGCCTACTATGTACAAGAAATTATTAAGCCCATCTGAGGGGAAGAGATAGGGATTGTGCCTTGTGAAACTCTCAAATGAGGAAACTTGTTTTCTCATGCTAATCAGCACCTTCTCTGCATTTATAGTCTTAAGGAATCATCTGGAGCATTAAGAAGAAAAGAAACTGAAAGTCACACAGCCAGGATGTGTCAGAGACTGCCCTTCCTGGATTCAAGTCTGGCTGTCTATCTTTTACTCCAAGTCACCTCTTAAGTTATAAACACCCCTTAACATTATGGGACTAAGTAGATTACACTCACATCTTAGGCCTGTTTCTGCTTCATCGGTACAATTAACTTGATCTTTTTTTTTTCTTTTCCAATATCGTGGTCAAAATGAAAAAGAAGACAAAATAATATTTCATATTATTTCAAATAAGAATAAAATTTTGAGGTTTTTTTGCATTTAGAACATAGATTGCACTAATCATTAATATGATAATTAATCCTATTTTAAGATAATAAAATTTGATCAAAAAAGCAAGACAATATTTTAAAATGCTATAAATGCCGTAGTACTCTAGAGGGTTTCTGAAGTAATCAAGCCAACATGTAATGTAGTACGATGAGCAATGGAATTGAAATCAGAGCACCTGGGTTCAAATTCCAGTGGCACTAGTTATTGCCTCTGTTACCTTGGATATAATGTGTGCGTGTGTGTGTGCATGTGTGTGTATCTGTATTGCTTTCTAAATATATAAAAGGTAATGTGGCATTGTGGATATAGGTCTGGCCTGAGAGTCAGAAAGACCTGTACTCAAATTCTTCCAAATATGGGGTGTTCCAAAAGTCTTGGTGCAGTTTTAAGCTAATTACACTAATAAGGACTAAGACTTTTAGTAGAACTTGAACCAGCTGTGTTAACTATGGACAAGTTACTTAACTGCTCAGTTCCCTAAGAAACCTTGTAGTATTATAAGTGACAGATAGAATGCCATCTACATCCATTGAGAGTGCCTACCCCAAGATCCAGATAAAATTATATACATATATATATATATGCATTTTATATATATACATAAGCAAAAGATCATTAGTCGGAAGATGTGGGGGGTTGTTTGTTTTAAAACTGTATTCAAACTATCATTTGCCTCTACTTTCTTCAGTGTCTTGTATGTATTCTCTTCTGCCTCTGCTGTGGCTTGCTGCTCACATGGGACAAAGTATATAATTCCCTAAGCATTCTGTATAAAAGAGGTTTTAACTGCACATGAAGATGTGAACATACAATAATATGTAATCTAATATAGAAAATAAAGCATGACAATTATTAGGTTTTTTAACTATACATATGTGTACACACACACACACACACACACACACACACACACACACACACATACACATACAGTCAAGAGAGAGAGAGAGAGAGAGAATCAGGAAGACCTGAGTTCAAATTTGGCTCAGATACTTACCAATTATGTGACCTGGGCAAGTCACTTACCTTTTGCCTGCCTCAATTTCCTCAGGTGTAAAATGGGAATAATAGCACCTGCCTCACAGAATTGTTAAGAGGATCAAATGAGATAACATTTGTAAAGGACTTCTCCCAGAGCCTGGTACATAATTGTTGCTGTTGTTGTTGATAACAGGCGCTTGGTCCCTTCCCAACCCCAACCTCAACAAGCCTTTTTAAAGGCTGCATTTCCACATCAACAAATTCAAATTCTAAAAGTCTTTTGTTTCCACTTAGAGCTTGTGTTCCTTATGATAAGATCCTGAGGTCAGACCAGATTGGATTGATCTGGAGTGATCTGGCCATACACTGCTGTAGAAATGATTGTACATCATTTAAAGACACTATAACTCTCCTCTAGTTGAAAGGGGCATTCATTGGCAATACAGCATACGTATACTTAACTACTGTATGTGCATGACAGAGAAAGGGAGAGAAAAACACATGGGGAGAGACAAACACAGAGTTTCGTTTCTATAGAATTTTCACCTTACACACTGACATTAGAACCTAACTCCCATGTAAGATGTGACTTCATTGTATTTTCTTAACTCTATTATTACTAAGAAATATGTTACATTCCTAACTATTAAAATACACAAAAGAAGGGGAGGGTCAATGTACTTTCTTCTTAAGCACTAAACATAACTGCCTGAACATCATAGGTGCCTAATAAATGTTTATTTATTGATTGCGCAAAGTTAATTTAAGGCCAGTGTAAATACTTACACAGTATCTACATATGTAAAATAAGTTAATAAACTGTAAAAACTCCAACAACGGCAGTACAAAGAACAGAAACTAGGACAATTTTGAATCTTTTCTGTATACGGGTGAGCTAATTCATTCTATTAAAAGTTGGTTAATACTACTCCTCTCATTTGAGGTCTTTTCAAGTATGAGAATAATAACTTCTTTAGAAAAAAAGTGTCTATGAATTCACGAGAATCAAGGAGCTATTTACTAATGATTATTGTTGCTCTAATCATAAAGGAAATAAGATGAGTAACACAATACTTTAGCAATAACATAGTAGATAGTTTTAAAGTCTGTAACACTGATAAAGTAACTAAAATGTCCATACCCCTTGACCCAAATATCCACTACTAGGGTTATACCCTCAAGAAAGCCACTGATGAGAAGAAAGTCCTCATGTAACACTAAAATGTTTACAGCAGCATTTTTTGCGATAGGGGAGTACTGAAAATATAAAAGTAAATGCCCATCGTTTGGGGAATGACTATGTAAATATGGTACATAATGTAATGGAATATCACCTAGTGATAAGAAATGATGAGTCCAGAGAAGTATGAAAAGATTTATATGAACCAATGCAGAGGGAAGTAAGCAGAGGCAAGAAAATAATCAACACAATGACTACAACAATGTAAATGAGAACGATCACAAAACAATCAAAAGTGAATGCTGCAAAATTATAAAGTATTAGCATGACTCCAAAGAAGAGATATGAGGAAACACCTCCACTCCACCCCTCTGCAGATATGAGAGGTTCACACATATGGTAATTACTTATATTTTCAGACTTTTTGATCTACTGATCATTTTGGCTGATTTTTTCCTCTTTCCTTTTTCTTTTATTTCTTAAAAAGTTATTATACAGGATGACTTTTGGGGATGTGGGAAGGGAAAGGATACTGGGGAAATTTTTGTGGTAAAGAAATGAGACATTAACAAAAATGCATTTAAAAATAAGTTATGATACAGTCAAATGGTCTGAATTTTAGATGCTCTAAAACTAATTTAAGAGTTAAGAAAGCATTTCTTTATACTTGCACTGTTGGATAGGGGTGAAATTTCTAAATATCTGACCCACTATTCTATCACAACAAAACTATATATGTGAGAATCAGTAATGAGCACATACTATTACATATGTCTTTCATTGGGATGATAAATTTTCCCTGAGGGAGAAGTGAAATTAGAAGCAGACATTTTTAATCTCTCCCCATATTGTTAGGAAGTCAGGTTTATGCTCAGAAATTCTAATCATTTGTTTGTTTGAACTAAACTTCCCAGACTTTCCTAGTCATCAGGGCCTGTCAGTAAATGACAATATGTTCAAACTTCTCTAAGTATATTTGAATTTCTCAACTCATATTTTAACTGTAGCTCTAAGATTCAGCCAAAATTTTCTAGCAAACCAATAACTGAAATTAAGCCATAGAATCATAAAGCAGTTGTGTCAAACTCAGAAACAAAAGCCACTAAACTATATACATATATATAAACTATATATATATATACATATATATATATATATCCCTACAGGTCACATATTGACTTAGAGAGCCACATATTAACATTATCAATGTTCTATCATTTTTATTTATTTTGTTAAATTTCCCAATTACATTTTAACCTGGTTCAGGCAACACTCAGGAGTATTTCTGGCTACCAAGACCAAGCTTTGACACCTCTGATATAAGGGACTACAGAACTGGAAAGACATGTTCTGCTCACTCTTGGAGCTTACAGTCTAGAAGAGGAATAAAACTTACACAAGAATATAATATTATTCGAGCTATAGTTAATAATTTAATATGGAATTCCAATGTGTTCCATGAGGTTGGGAAAAAGAAAGATTAATTCTTACCAGGAGGAGGGAGAGAAGTGGGAGCAAATATTAATTAAGCACCTACTATGTGTTAGGTCCATGTGCTTCACAAATATTATTTCATTTCATCCTCACCACAACCCTGGGATGTAGGTGCTATTATTATCTCCATGTTATAGTTGGAAGGAAAATGAAGCCGACAGACATTAAGTGATTTTCCCAAGGTCATACACATGGCTAGTAGGTATCTGAGGCCAGATTTGAATTGTGTTCCTAATTCTGGGTCCAATACTCTAGTCACTACACTATCTAGTTGCCTGCAAGTGATCATGGAAAACTTCCTGGAGGAGGCAACATCTGACATGGTCTCGAAAAAATAATAAGATTTCATAAGGCAGACATGGAAAGGGGATGAATACTAGGTAAAGGATAAAAATGAGAGCAAAGGTAGATATGCAAGAATGCTGTACTGAGCACAGAATTTATGAGAGATAACTTAAGGAGTGGGATAACTGCAAAACATTATTTTTTTAAAAACTGTAAAATAATCCATTTGTAAATGGTACTCTTGTAACAATCTGAAATAGCTAACTACTTGATTTTCAGTATTTCTCATGAAAAGGATTCTACCAGTTCTCTCTAATATAAACATTCCACATACCATGGAACTGCTTATATAAGTGAACAATTGATGAGAGTCTCACATGGTCTACTATAACAAGTCAGACTCCGGAAATACTTTACCCCCATAACCTCACCAGCCACCTTGTTGTCATTTATAAAGCCTCCACTACACTTCCCATCATACTCTCCCTGCCCTTCACACACACACACACACACACACACACGCATGCACGCACACAAGCACACACACATTTTCTAGTTCTAAAACTATAATATAATCAATACTGTCATTGATACAGGAAAGGACGTGTCAATATCTTCCTCCATGGTTCTACTAACCATCCCCCAAACTTTTCAGGTTAAAATATATCTCTCAGGCTACTATACTACTTCCCTTAACATGTCTCTCTCCTATCAGAATATAAATTCCTAGATGGCAGGAATTTTTTTTTATGCTAGATTTGTGTGCCTCGTGCTTAGCACAGTTCTTGGCACACATTAAGGCTCAATGAATTCTTTTTTCATTCATTCATTTATTCAGGTGACATTCTACTGTAGTCCTACAAAGTTTAAAGAAATATTACCCAATGTTCATATTTATTTTAACTCAGTATTTTAATTCAGTGCAAGTATGGGTAAGAATAAGTAAAAAAGTCAGTAAGAGAATATAAAGCTAACAAAGATGGTGTAACGTAACAAGTCTTCATCTATAAGGAATCTATAGGAATAATTGCCAGCTTTTTGTAAGGTTTGAAATTTTCCTCTAACAAACTCAAAGTGGGTAACTGGTCCCACATATCTCTCTGGATAAGAAACTATTAGTTCTTCTATGCCATAAGGTCTGGGTTAATCAAAGTATTTAGATCCTTTAGTGAAGCAGATAGTCATATCTGACTAAGCTCAATCTAAAACCTAAAATACTATTTTTGCTATGACTAGTCTTACATCTCTAGACAGTTTTAATAATTACTTTCTTTGTCTTGTATTTGTTTTAACTTTTTCCAAAGAGGGGGTGTTGGTGGAATAAGGATATTATTTCTATCCACTAATTCCTAGACATATGAGTAAGTATGTCACCAGCCCTTACAACTGCACAATGGGATTTGTTCAGTAAGGAACTATATTTGTCTTACATGTAATATGTTAATACTAAGAAAAGTCCCCATGGTTATTGAAGCCTTTTCATCTTAAGAATGAGGAATTGTTATTGAAGTTGATCATATTTGCTACAAATAGCAGAAATGAAGTGTTTTTTAATTACTTTGGGCAAATAATTGGTCTTAACTTCCCTACCCCAGATCTAATTCATGAGTACCAACACTTTCTTCATTAATTCTGGGAGTGTCAAGCAAGCTTTTACTTAGTCTTGTTTTACTTGGCTATTTAGATGGATAACTCTTTTGTAACTTGGCTCCCTAAGAAAATACCACGCCTCTCTTTATATGACCAAATTTTTTTTTTAATTTGGCTTTTTCTTTGTACATGTTAGAATATTTTTAATCTAAAAAATTATGAGGTGGTGAGCATGTAGAAGTTTGTATTTGGTACTAATGAAACATATTTCTGACAAGTTTCATCTGACAGGCTTCCAACAAGAAAATCAAACCCCTCTTGGTTTTCCTATTGAGCAACCAAACATAAAAATATATGGTTTACTGTTGCAATGAAAATATATTGGAATGGACAAAAAATATTTTCAAAATGATAATAAGACTGGACTCCAAAGCAAATTCCTAAGCCCCTAGCCTTTCTGTGCCCCACAATTTTATGAAGTGCTGACTTATTTTAATAGTCCTGACTCCACAGTGTGCCAAGGAAGTCAAACCTTTTTCAAGTCTGCTCATTGAAGAGTTCACTTGTGTCCCATGAAAGGTCAGTTTAATATTCATAGACAGGATCATCTTTATTCTTCCTGATATATCATGTGGCAAATATTCATCCTTAAGTTTTGCCCCTACCACTACATTTGGAAGTTATAGATTATGGAGAAATACAATCAGGATTGTGTCAACTTTTACTCTTGCCCCAGGAAGCTAGACAAGTTAGCTCCAGCTGATCAGAAGTGTGTCCAGGAGAATATCACTTACTACTTTTCATTTGCAGCTCTCTCCTGAATAAATAGGAATAGGGAGTAAAGCTAAACTGAACTATGGTAAAAGCTACTTTTAGGTGGATATATTTAACATTTAGTTCAGTGACATACATGTAGTAGCTTCAGAATGAATGAATAATAGAACTATTGACTGGCTAACACTGACTTTAGCAGTAGTTCAAGCTTCATCAATACAATATAGGCATGTTCATCCCATCAAAGCGCTAAATGCCTATTATGTACATAAGATGCAAAGAAATATATGAACATAAGATATATAGATATATATACATATATATGATGAATTTGAGATAGTCTCAAAGGGAAGGCACTAGAATTAAGGGGAATTGGGAAAGTTTTCCTGTAGAATGTTGGATTTTTATTTGGAACTTCAAGAAAGTCAAGAAAGCCAGGAGGCAGAAATGAGGAAATAAAAATGCCTGGAGTGAGGAGATGAACTTTCTTTGTTTTTGTTTTTTTGGAGGGGGGAAGGCAGGGCAATTGGGGTACAGTGACTTGCCCAAGGTCACACAGCTAGTAAGTGTGCCAAGTGTCTATGGCCAGATTAAGTATCTGAGGCCAGATTTGAACTCAGGTCCTCCTGATTCCAAGGCCAGTGCTCTACTCACTGTGCCACCTAGCTGCCCCAAGGAGATGAACTTTCTTGTTCAAGGAAGGGCAAGAAGCCTGATGTCACTGGGTCACAGAGTGCAGATGTGAGAGAAGCAAAGGGGCAAGTTACAAAAGGATTAGAAGACATCTAATAAATCTTACAATTCTAAATCTTATAAAAATGTAATATACAATAGGTCCTTTTGCTATGATCACTTGTTTTACATTATTGGCATTAAAATCACAAGATTTTATACATATTATAAAATTCTTCATCGTGAAAACACATTGCTCACATTGAATATTAAGTGAATTTTTAAGGAAGAAGCCATTTTTAAGGCTATCCCTTGACTATAAGCCCATAGATTGTCAATAAGATTTAAATAAGGCAAGTTCCAAAGCCAATGAAACATATTTATCTTCATCTTTTGGATAAATTTCTTAACATTTCATGACATATAACATGGCATAAAGTCATGTTGCTGTATTCTGTTTTCATTTGGAAATGTTTGTAATTGTGGAACAATTCTATTTTTTTCAATATAACAACATATTTATAAGCATTCATCCTCACTGGGAACCCTCACTGGTCTCAAGACTTCCAGGCACACTAGAACTAAAAGAAAATTTCTAAAGCATTTTTGAGGGTACATATTTTATAGTCTGATGAAAGCATCAGATTTTATGGTATCATCCTAGACTACTTCTAACAAAAGTTTTCACATAGCCTTGGATGAAAAAGTGAATTTCATCAGAAAAACATATTTTCTCAGTCTTTCATACCCCATTCTTTTTATTGTCTCAACAACAAAGAAGCATATTTTTTAAATCAACAATTGGCAGCTTTTTTTTTTAAACTGTTCCTCATCTATGCCTCTCTGTAGCAAAATCAATAGTAACCCATTCAAATGCTAGGTCTCTTTCAAGGTCTTTGATTGCTTTATAAAAATTAATTAGGGGGCAGCTAGGTGGCTCAGTGAGTAGAGCACCGACCCTGAAATCAGGAAGACCTGAGTTCAAATCCGGCCTCAGACACTTGACACACTCACTAGCTGTGTGACCTTGGGCAAGTCACTTAACCCCAATTGCTCTGCCTTCCCCCCTGCAAAAAAAAATTTAATTAGGCTGTTATGCGGTAATAGTTCATCAGGTTTTGGTGTTTTTCATTACTCATCACAATTTTCCTTTGTGCTCCAGTGTGACTGATTCTATTTCATTGTCTTTGAATGATCCTTGAAGTATCTCATTTACCCATACCAACAGCCACTACAAAATCTCTAATGTACCTTCAGAACCATACCTTTGGACATTTTCTTGGAGTTCATTCTTAAAAATCATTAAAAAAGAAAGCAATGAAATATGTGTGTGGCATAGAATCTAACAAACAGCTTGTTTCACCCCATCATTTTGTTGATTCTGCCACTTCAGAATTCATTTTGAGGCATTATTTTAACATTGTTTGGAGGAGAACTGGGGAAAGCTCAGAGAAGCCCCTGCCGTTACTCCACCATTCCCTTGTGATTGTGAATACTATTGATTCAACTTCTCTTGGGAGTGTATCAAGTAACCCCAAATAGGCTGCAAGCTACTTGAAGGCATGGATTATATATCACTCCACATAACAGTGCTCAGAAGAGTGCCATATACACATTTGGTGATCAATAAATATTTGTTGAAAGAATAGAAGAAACCTTCAGATGACCATGACTGCCTGACACTGCTTCCATTCAGATGTTCTTAGTTGTGCATTTATTACTGCCTAAATTACAGCTTGTCTGTAAATGCGGAAATGGAGTGATTATAGAATTCATTTAGGGACTCTGGCAATGCCCCAGAGCTTATTCAATCAACAAAATGCCATCTTACAACAAGCACCTGGAAGACTTCACTATCTATGAGGAATCTCTCATATATGGATTTTACAATGAGAAACCTGAATGACAGAAACAAATACCTTTAGAAAGTATGTATCACTTTTTTTATCCTTCACTTGATATTAATAATCAGAGGATTGTCAAACAAAGATTCTGCTGTTGCTATAGCTTTCAAAGAGTTTAACTTATGGATACACAAAAGGAAAAAAAAACGAGTGAATAAAGATGCCTCTTTTGCAGATTATATTGTACATCTTGGTGTACAACCCACAAAAAATGTGGATAAAGAAGGAACCTGGTCCAGAATTGAAAAAGAAGGGGGAAACAGGCTAATTTGCCTCTGGGGAATTTTGTGGTGTTTTTGGTGATTACAACCCTCTCTTCAAAACAGAGGTCTGGCCTTTAAACTTCAATGTGCTATGGAATTGCATGAAATAATAAATAAAGCTGTATCTCCTCAGAGTCTGGAAATTCTGGGTTTTAGTTCTGTGTCTGACACATGCTCGGTATGTGACTCTGGGCAAGTCATTTAACCTCTAAGTTCCCCCAGGCAATTTGTAAAGCATTAAACTGGAGAACAAATGTACAATGTAAGTGCATTATTAGTAGGGGTTATTTCATTCCTCCTTCCTTTATCCCCAGTGCCTAGCACAGTGCCTGGCGCATAGTATGTGCTTAATATGTACCTATTGATTAATTGATTTACTTGTACTAGTAGGGAGAGTCTCTTTACTTCTACTCCAATGAAATCACAGTTCTAATCCCTCAATACCAAAAAAATCTTCTGAAAACATGATTATAAGTTATGTAATACCACAATGTCTAAAGAATTAAAATTTATGGCTTCCCAAAACTCAGTAGAGGGGAGCATGTTGACCATTAGTAATGAAGCACTATGCAAGAAAATTGGCAGAGATGATATTTTCATCAAAGAAGTATATGGCCAAAAAAGGAAGTGAGACTGCCATGTAGCAAGAGCAAGATTGATGGATAGCCTGCCTGCTACATTAAGAAAGCCACATACTGTGAAGGGATTAGAAAAAGGCCCCTTACATGCTGAGGATTTACCAGAGGATGAGAACACGAGACATACAGGTTGAGAAAATATGGATGGGTTATGATATTCACTGCAAGAGGAAATAGACACATTACTCAATTATTCAACAAATATTCGTGAAATACTACTATGTGCCAAGCACTGTGCTAAGTGCTAAAGATATGAATACAACAATGAATTTCATACCGAGCATGTGTCTCATGGAGTCCTCATGGAGAAGGCTATATTTTAGCTGAGTCCTTTTTTTTTTGCTTTTTGACAGGGCAATTGGGGTTAAGTGACTTGCCCAAGGTCACACAGCTAGTACATGTCAAGTATCTGAGGCTAGATTTGAACTCGGGTCCTCCTAACTTCAGGGCCAGTGCTCTACTCACTGCGCCACCTAGCTGTCCCCTATTTTAGCTGAGTCTTAAAGAGAACAAGGACTTCTAAAGAAGAAAGACACTTTGGCTGGGCTATGTAGTGCATGAAGGGGAATAATGTATAATAAGGCTAGAGAGGTCAGCTTCTGAAGGGCTTGAAATGTCTAGGATCATAGTTAAGTGCCTAGAAGTACGGTATTATATTGAGGAGAGGAGTGACATGATCCTGAGAAAAATCACTTTGGCCAATGTTTAACAGATGCACTGGACAAAAGAAACACTGATGCAGAGAGAGCATTTAGAACACCTGCAATAGTCCTGGTAAGAGGTTGTTAGAGCCTTCGATAGGGTGACAGCTGTGTGAAGACAGAAGTGGTCATATGCTTAAGAGGGAGTGACAAGTCAAGGAATTTAGGAGTATAGTGTTAGTTAAAGGGCTCAGTGGATAGAGTACCAGGCATGGAGTCAGCAAGATCTGAGTTCAAATCTGTCCTCAGACACTTACTAGCTCTGTGACCCTGGGCAAGTCACTTAACTCTATTTGCCTAGAAGGCAGGAAGGTGGTTCAATGGATGGAGGACTGGTCCTGGAGTCAGGAAGACATGAGTTCAAATTTGGCCTCAGACACACACTAGCTCTGTGACCCTGGGCTAGTCACTTACCTTCTGTTTGCCTTTACCCACTGGAGAAAAAGTGGCAAACCACACCAGCATTTTTGCCAAGAAAAACCCATGAACCATATGGTCCACAGGTCCATGAAGAGTCTGACATGACTGAACAATGACAGCAACAGCAACAACAAGTTAGCCTTGGTAGGAATAGAGAAGTTTGGGAAAAGATCAGGTCTGAAGGGAAAGGTAATGAGCTCTGTTCATGAGTATGTTCATTTCCAGACGTCTCTGAAACACCCAGTTTGAAATGTGCAATATGCCAGACTAGAGCTCCGGAAAGAGACTAGAGATGGGTATGTAGATCTGAGATTATTCCAGTCTAGAATAGATCATAGATCAGCCCACCAATTCAGCTTCTAGTGTTAAAACGCAATAAGGCAGTCATGGATCATATAGAGAAAATAAAGCATCTTTACAAACAAGAGATTAAAATAATAAATAAAATAATTATGTAATAAATAAATATTTAAATTAAACGTACTATCAAGTAGCATGAATTTAGAGAATTTAAATTAATTAAATAATTAAATCGAGCTAAAATAATAAAATAAATAATAAATTTCAAACATAAAAGTATATAAAACATCTACTCACATGTCAAGAGCTCAGAAAAGTGTTTAGCTGCTGGCCATAGGAGCACAAGTGCATTCTCTGACACCTATACCCACAAAGTTGACTGCAAAGCAGTCAGATACCTTCCCATTCATTAAAAGACTAGTCTCACGTATATATCCATAGCCACCCTGTATTTAGGGTGCTGGGCAGGCCTACAGCAAAGGGTGTTGAGATGATATGGCAGAGACTTCAGCAATGGCTGCAAAAGCAGTGAGGATGACTCCAGGGAGGCCAGTACTCCACAATGATGGCCTTAATGCCCGTATATAACCCAGGCAAGGCCATTAAAAGAAACGGTCAAGTGACAGGAGTGCAAACAAGCAACAGGGGCGCTAAACAAGTTCTGAAAATAGGAAGTCATTTGCATAGAGATGATAGCCTCATGAAAGTTGATGAGATCACAAAACAAGTTTTGAGAGAGAAGTCAACCAACAGGTGTTTATTAAGTGCCTGCTATGTGTCAGGCACTGTGTTAAGCATTGGGCTAACAGAGGCAAAAGACAGTCCCAGTTTTCAAGGAGTTCACAGTCTAATGGGGCAGACAACAGTAAAACAACCATGTTCGAGCAAGATATATACCAGATAAGCTGAAGATAATAGAGGGAAGGCAGTAGCATGAGGAAAAGAAGAGGTTAGAAAAGGCTTCTTATAGAAAACAGGGTTTTAATCAGGACTTGAAGGAAGCCAAGGGAAGCCAGGTGGCAAAAATGAAAAGGAAGAATATTCCAGGCATGTTGAAAAGAGCTCAAGACAGAGCCTTAAACTTAAGGGGCATGATAAGTGTGATAAACCCACAAAAGCAACTAAAAGGAATAATCTGACTAATGAGAGGGGAACCAAGAGAGGGCTGCATCAGGAAAAGCAGAGAAGACAGAATATCCAGGACAAGAGGATGGTCACATTGTCAAATGCTGCGGAGAAGTCAAGAATGATGAGAATTAAAAATGTCCCATAGGAGATCATTTGTAAAAGAGAGATGAGAAGACACTCTCCATTGAAGAGGTTGGAGGCAATGGACATGAAACAGTAAAGATAATATCAGACACTTTTATATTGGCAGCTAAATTTGCTGAATATTTCTTTTCCCATTTTTATTCATTTTTGTAAGTATGTCTGGGAGATATATTTTGGAAAATGTAGGTATGTAAAAAAAAGATATCAATGAAAATGTATTTTTTTTCCTACCAAAAAAAGAGATCATTGGTGGCTTTGGAGAGAGCAGTTTCACTTGAGTGATGAGACTTGGAGCTAAACTGAAAAGTATTGAGAAGTGAACGAAAGGAGAGGAAGCAGAGGCAATTAGTGTCAGCTTTTTTCTAAGAGCTTGATCGCTAAGATCATAAATCAATCAAAGTATTAAAGGGTCTGAGGAATGACGAATACAAACACACATGTATATACTATCAATCATCCTAACATCTAAATATGTGGCAAGCGGGATGTTTTAGTTAAATGTAGAATGTTCATAGAACTTTCTAATGCTTGAGATGCTTCCTAAACATTAAAAAAGGAATTCGCTTTTGAATGATTTGTTTGTTTTTAATTCTAAGTAAGATCTTTATTCATAAATACTCAGAAATGAAATTCCAAGAAATATCTTAGACATCTTAGAGATTAAATTGAGTTAAGGTAACATTAACTTGCTTGTTATCTCCCCCATGGTGACCTTAAACATCTTAAAACTAAAAAAGGTTCTGTGCCTTTCTTCATGTACTATTTTGGACAGTTTTTACTGAAAGGAATTTGTGTAAAGAAGATGAATTTTTCCATGGTCTCTCCTCCCTACGTACTTAGCAGGCCTGTGGATGGCAGACCCTTTTATCTCTAACTTCCTCTAGCTTTGCCAGTGCTATCAGTAGAGCTAAGCCACAGACAATGAGAAAAGGAAAAAAAGAGAAGATAAAGAATGAGACCAAGAGACTGGAGCAGATGGAAGGGAGGGTAGAAAGAAAAGACGAGGGCCTGATGGTGGGTAAATAACTACGATCAATTCCCACTCGAGTATTTTTTGACATTAATGTCTCCAAACTCGTAGTCATAACAGAATCACAGAATTTCTGGATTGGGAAGGAGCCTTAGAGCCTATCCATCGTCTCCTGAACCAGACTCAGATTTCTCCGTACAATATCCCTTATCAACGGTCATTCAGCTTTGGCTTGAAGGCCTCTAATGAAGAACTGACACCTCAAGGCTGAATTTATTTTTTCATAAATGTAACCTCTTGTTCTGAATTCTCCCCTTTGAAATCAAAACAGACTAATGTAGTCCTTGAAGACAATTATCATGTCAATTAATCAATTTACAAGCATGTACTAAGCACTTAAAATTCACTTAGTATACACTAGATGCTGCATTAGGCCCTAGAAATATAAAGACATAAAATGCAAAAACTTCCTGCCCTCAAGGAGTATACTTTTTATAGGAGAGACAAAATATGCTCACACATGTAAATGCAAAATGAATAAAAGATGGAGAGAAAAGGGAAGGGAATGTGCATTTATTTAATACTAACGATATACCAGGCATTGTGCTAAGTGCTTTTCACAAATATTATCTCATTGGAACCTCACAACAACCCAGAAAGGTAAGTGCTACTATAATTCATATTTTCTACTCAGGGAAACTGAGGCAGATAGAGGTTCAATGACTTGCCCAGTTACCAAGTAACTGAGACTAGATTTGAACTCACTCAGGTCTTCTTGACTTCTATCCCAAGACTTTATCTACCATGCACTGGGGGAGGAGCAGCTGAGGAAGACCAGGAAAGGCATCGTGTAAGTGGTAGCTTTTGAGTTGATCATTGCAAGAAGCTACAGATTAGAATTCTAATGGAGGACTCATCCTGAATGATCTCTTCTCCCCAGACACTCCAAGTTCTTTCCATTGATTCTCATTTGGCATGAAATTAAGACTCTTGTTCATTCTAGCTGCCCTCTGGATGCTGTCCAGTTTACCAAAGTCCTTCTGAGTGCATGGCTCCCAGAACTAAACATAATCTTCCGGGTGTAGTCTGACCAGGATAGAGTGATAAAGAACCATCATCTCCCTAGTCCTGGAAACTAAGCCCAGGACTGCATTATTTTTTTTTTGTCTATCATATCTCATTGATGACTCCTGTTGGAGCTAGCAGTCCACTGAAACCCCTTGGTATGCTATGGATGAACATACATAGTAACCTGTGGCCTTGAGGCTACATGTGGCCCTACAGGTCCTCAAGTGCAGCCTTTTGACTGAACCCAAACTTCACAGAACAAATCCCCTTAATAAAAGGATATTAGCCACACCTATTGTTTAATATAGATGCAAGCATTTAAATGTGAGGGCAGCTAGGTGGTGCAGTGAGTAGAGCACCAGCCCTGGAGTCAGGACGACCTGAGTGCAAATCTGGCCTCAGACACTTGACACGTTTACTAGCTGTGTGACCTTGGGCAAGTCACTTAACCCCAATTGCCCTGACATCCCCTCTCCAAAAAAAAGATTTTAAATGTGCTATTATTGATTTTCATTTTAATACAATTCAGCACACCATCAAGTTTTCTTTAAACCCTGACAGTCATCCAATGTGCTACCTACCTTCTCAGTTTTTTGTCATCAGCAAATATGATAAGTATATCTTCCCATGGCTTTATCCAAATCATTGATAAAAATGTGAAGTAATACAGGCCCAAAGACACATCCTTTGTGCACTCTGCTGGAGACCTTCCAAATTAAAATTGAAAATTTTAAAGTGAAAATTCCTTGGGTATGGCCTTTGAACCATTTTTTTTTTCCAAGTATAATTGAATCAGGCTCCATGGTCTATTTTCTCAAACTCCATTCTCTCTTTAGTTCTGCCTTACTACATTAGATGCAGGTGATACAATTATGACAGAAAACTACATTTAATAATATATTTATATGTCATATAATGACATAGATATAATTATCAGGAAATATATTATTTTTACATAAATGATAAATGAATCACCTTAATATTAATTAATTATATTATTCTGATTTCCTGTTCTAAATGACAATTTTTATGAAACAAAAACACTTATCATACTTGAGGACTATGACCTCATTTTTGATGATTCATGTAGACACGAATGATAAGCGTCAGAAGGAATGCAGAAAGCATTATTAAAAATTGCAAATTTGGGCAAGAAATAAAAGACCATAGGGGCACAGGTAGTGGTTTTATAAATACTAACCATCAAAAAAAAACAAAGGATTCAGAACAGAAAGACCAGGGAAACAACTTAAACCTAAAAATCATTTCCTCTTATTTGTCGTTGAGTCGTTTCAGTTGCATCTGACTTTTCATGACCCCATTGAGGATTTTCTTGGGAAAGATACTAGAGTGGCTGGCCCTTTTCTTCTATGGCTCATTTTACAGATGAGGAAACCGAGGCAAAAAGAGTTAAGTGATTTACAGAGGGTCACACAACTAGTAGTCGTCGGAGGCTAGATTTGAACTCAGGAAGATTCCAGAGAAAGCACTGTATCCACTATATCATGCAGGGAAGAAGATAGATACTAGCATTTGGTGGGAAGGAACTAAGCCTTCAGATGCAAACTACAACCCCGTCTTCTTAAAGGGATAGTCACCAGGGAAACAACCCTCAAAGCAGACTAGCAAAATTTAGGAGAGAGTTCAAATTCTCCCTTGTACAGAAGTGTTCAAGATTCATTCATGCCTCCCAGCAAGATGAAAAGATGAATTTAGCTAGCCCACGTGGATACATAACCTATGTGGGCAACACACACACACACACACACACACACACACACACACACACACACACACACCCCTATTAGTTTCAGATAAATTCTAGATGATTAAACAAACTGTGCCACTTCCCAAAGACTAGCTTTCAAACTCCTGTTCAATTATAGGCCCAGCTTACTACTTGTAGTAGGTATAAGATGCATATCCTGATGCATGAAATTTATTGGTTTTCCATCCAGCTGCACGACATTGAAAAATAGGCATTCTTGTCCCATTTTGTTGGTTTTTTTCTTTGTAAATAATTAGGCTAAACTCTTTTGAGTAAGTCAATCATTTGAGAGGCTCTGAAGTGTACTAGGACTTGATTCAATCGACCCAATACCAGCTATAAGCAGAAGCAGATAACCTAAATTGTTTGAACTTAGCCCTGTGTGGCTGGGAAACTAGACCACTTCTCCCTGCTGCTTAGAGACCCTTAACCAAGGACTTAGGTTATGCTGACCAGAAACCCAGTCAGGCTCAAGGAATTTGACGATGCAAGGAATTTTCTCAAAATTATACATCTCAAGCACCTCCTATGTCTTATCTTAAAACTGGCCTCCTGTTGATCAATCAGTTATCGTTTCCATGTCCTTTTGATTATTTATAGATACTTCAGGAATTGGGATACCTCCTTTTCTGAATTCAGAGAATTGCACCTGTTCACCCTCCCCCTCCCCCCGCCCCCCACCAAATTAGAAAGTTCCCAATCTTTCCTCCAATTAGAAATCAGATCACGTAATTTTGTATCCTGGTTAATTGTTTTCTTTTAATTAATTGCTTTTACTTGATTAATTGTTTTTAATATAGAAAAATCTGCATTCAAGGTCTAGCCCTAAGCTGTGGAAAAGGCCTGGTCCTGAATTGTCAGGCAATTGGTATTCCTCAATAAATTGAAATGCTCAGAAGATCAAACCTTTGTTTCCTCAGTCATTTCATCTTTCACTCACAACACAGGGAAACTCTTGGCAATCTGGACTCTGTCCTGGATTTCCTCCATGACCAAGGTAAACGTCTTCGATGACCAGCCATCTGCCTTTTTATGTCTTATTTGATATTAATAGCCTTCTTGGACTTCAGGGACAGCTTTTAGCTTTGCTTTTTTATGCCTTGTGCTTAGCCAAATGCCTAGGGAAGAATAAGTGCTTAATAAATTTCTTTTGATTAATTGATAAATTGATGGATAGTCAGAGAGTCATCAAACAAAAATATCATTGTTATTACATCTTTCAAAAGATCTTATAAGAAACACCTCACAGGAGTCTTTAAGGCAACATTTTTGCTCTATCAAATCAAATGCCTTTTGAGTCTATCAATAAACACATTGGCACATCTTGTATTCTCTACATTTTTCAGCTAATTGTGTGACTAAAGATTCCACATGTGGTACATGCCTGTGAAAGCTTTCTCTCACTTTCAAATATGTTCCCAGTGGGTGAAGATTAAACTCATATTTTTTATAGATAAGAAAGTAGGAATATTGGGATTTAGATACTGATATTCTCTCAATCACATGGATGGGCAATATGGTCTGGACAGGTAATATTGGTTTGGTTTTCTTTTTCCCTCACTTTTGACTTTTCCTTCTTCCTTCATTGTCATTTCTACTTCCTCATATAGAACAGCTAGGATTGTGCTATTAGAGTTAAAATGTGTTAACAGTTTTGTTGTATTTGATGGGACAAAAAGTTTGTTGTATAAATCTTTATAGATCTTTCACAATTATTTGCCTTTGTTTTGTTCACCTTCCACTTTTATCTTTCAATGTTCTGAGGGTAGTTTTTCTTAGGGTGGTTTCTGGCCAAGCTTTCTTTAAACTTTTTTTTTCCTTCTGCTGTTTCTTGCTCTTTTATGAGGGAATACTACTCCCAAAATTGCACCAGAATTTCTTGTAAGATTTTTGCAAGCAAACTTATATTCTAAACTTTGATTGCCTTTGGCTGCCATACATTTCCACTCTTGATGCTTAAGATCTCTAGGCTCTTTTGATCTGCTCATTAACAAAATTGACATGCACTGTGTAAACTTTTTTTTAGGAAATTGTTATAATTGGTATTTACAGCCACTCCTCTATTCATTTTCCATTTATTGTCATTTGTTGGTCTTTAAATCCTGTTTGAAATTGTTCTAATTGTAAATAATGTCTGTTTTTCATTTTTACTCTTTCTTCTAATTTCATATTAATTGATACCTTTATTCTAACAAGTCAGAAGTTTCACTCTACAGCCAGCTGATATGGCAATCCAAATTATCCAACTGATTTTGGTAGTCTAATATTAGTAATATGTTGTTTACTGTTATAATCAATTTCAATTTTTCTTAAATGATTTGACTTAAATTGATACTGCACTAATGTATACCTTTTTTATCTGTAATGGTCTATGAGACACTTTTTTTTTAAGTTTCTAGATCACTATCCATCTGCTTTGCCTCAAAGATTAAGTAGTTGCCCTAAGAAACTGACAATACTATTGTTTCTAATTTGTAAGTAAACACTTCTTTAGTTCTTCCTAAAGTTATGCTCCTCTCTGTGACAATTCGATGATGACAAAAAAAAGAATAATAATGAAGAAAAACAGAATACATGACTCCGAGGACGGCATAAAAATTCATATGTTATTCACAAGGGAAAATATGCAATGTTTTATGACTCAATAGAGGAGAAAAAAAGTTGTTGATGGAAATCACATATCACAACACCTTTTCTATAAAATCATCAGTCCACAGCAAACAATGATTTATGATCCCAAATTCTACAAGACAAAGAGCTAATGTTTATTATTGGATTGCTAAGGCCAACATACCCAACAGAAATGGGAATAATGTTTCTTCTCTGCCTTCACTGTCATTCTTTCTTGGGATTCCATTTGTGAAAGAGATTATATGACATGAGATCTGAAAGAGAAGAAATGGACCCCTCCAGAGTTTATAGAAAATGGTCGTTATGTGGTTCACTGAATAGTAAAATTAATTTAAATTTCACAAGAATAAAGTCACCAAGATATTGCCTTAGTTAAAGGTGGTAAAATGACAACTTTCAATTAGTCACATTAATAAAACATGTATCGATGAATTAGGGAAAACAGGGCTACTATGAATAGAATCCTGGACCTAGAGTCAGGAAAACCTTTAGTCAAATTCTGCCTCCTACTAGCTACAGTACTCTCCACAAGTTACTTTAATCTACACATGCCTCAGGCAAGTTCTTAGGACTTTGTGTAGTAAATTATAGATGGTTTGGGTAGAGGTTAGGTAATCCAGTCATCAGAGATTTGCCAGACTGATGAAATCACAGATCCTTCCTATATTCCTGGAATAAAAAAGACAGTCCTTCACTACCCACTCCACAACAGAGAGGTGACTCTGTGTCCTCAAAGGCTACAGTCCCCGCATATCAGTTCCAGGAGGCACTATCAGCATGGAAGAACATCAAGGACAGGTCTGGCAATGTACTTGTGATGTCTGTCATGTGAAGATAATCCTTAGAAAGTACGAGAAAACTGAGCACCAGATAATGAATTGATTTTATTGTGGCAACTCATAAATCAGATAAGGTATTAGTGGTCTGCTCCCTTTTTCACCAGCTAGGGCACCTATGCCAATTAAGTAATGGATTTTTTGAAGTTAAGGTAAAAATGAAAGGCAAATAGGGGAATGTCTAAGGTAGAGTGGTGAGTAATCTAAAATCACTCATGGAATTTTCTGAAAGTGCAATTCACAGCATTTTAAAACCATGGAACCTATAGAGACTGGAGTGCTTCCTCTTCCTTTCTTTTTAACAAATTATAGGGTCATCACTGATATAACCATCCCATTGAGAAAAAATTTTCTTCAAGATTTTTTTCCCCTACAATGTCCTTTTAGCCTTTATTTCCAATATGAGAAAGGGAACAAGCATTTGTTAACATCTTCTGTGTGCCAAACACTTCATATATATTATCTCATTTGATCCTCACAACAAATTTGGCAGGGAAGTGCTTTTTATTAACCCACCCAGTGTAGTTGAGGGCAGGCAGAAGTTAAGACGTTGACTTGCCTTACTTTGCTATCTCCTTATTGTTCAATCATGAGTTTCATTCTTCTCGAGTTCTAAGAAATTCAGCCAGTCTAAGGGAGGGCTTATTCCACACAGAAGGAATTCTGGTCTTTAAACTATTGCTTCCTGATATTCCCAGATGCAAAGCAAGCTTCCTCTTCTCTAAATTTAAATAATCCATTGCTGAAAATTCTCAGAGGCTGGTGGGAAGTATTTATGAGGGCTGTGTCTTAGCAACTAAGAAAGAGAATACTTTTTAGCATTCAAAGCCTCACTGCTGAGATCCCCCACTATGGCATACTGGGTAGGTTAAGGAGCAAAATTGGACCCCTAATGAGAGACAATGGGGGTGCATACTTGGAATGAATGAACTCAGCTTGAAGGACTAGGATGGGCAGCTGCCTAACCGGGAACAAAGCTGACCTGAGGAATTTTGCTTGACAGAGGAAGGTGGGACTTGCCTAGGAAGTGGCAAAAGTTAACAGAGGAATAAACTTGGCTATGGCAATGTGCAATCATATTAGGAAGACGGGAGGTCAGTCTGTAATTAGGCAGGAAGCTTGCTTATCCACCGAAACCCAGAGGGAAGAAGCTAATACATCATACATAACTAGGATAATTAGGAGTTGGCTATATGGGGGAAATGCAAGAAAAATTATCAGTTCTCTAAGAATGTAACTTTTTAAATAAATTTAAATAGCAAAGAAAGTTGATAAAATTAAACAAAAACACCACTAAGAATTAATTTTTCCAGGACTGTCTTTTCCTCATCTACATGTGAGAAACAGCTGACCACTGAAAGATCTCCAGACATTGGCAAGATTCTGGTTATATGACACCTGGTCCTATAGTTGTTAAATTCTGCATACATGCATGAGTCAATAAGGAAATTCCCTAAGCATACATTTGCTATTGCTAGACAACATCTCCCATCTGCGTCACTTGTAGTGATATATTTACACAGTTCACATACCACTGAATGTGTGCTATAGAAGCAATGAATTGTGTGCCAATTTGAGACATTCCTAGGGAGAAAAAAAAATAAACCACAACTCTAATAAACAACAACCCCAAAATCCCACCCCTAATCCCAAACCAATGATTTGCAATCACATTGAGGAATGCTGATTTTTTTTACTTCTGATGAGGTTCATGAATTTTATGCATGACATGTCAACAACTTACAGTTTCTATGATTCATAGTCTTAGAAGGATGGTTAAAGAAGGTTAAAGAAGTTAAGAGGCCTACCCAGGGTCCCACATCTAGTAAGGGACAGAGGAAAGAAAGACCTAGGTCTTCCTGTCCCTGAAGCTAGCATGCAATTGATGATCCCATGCTGCCTCTCTGTCAAAAATTTACTGAAATGCACCAAGGGATGCTTCAGCGCTTCATGGATCTATGATTTCACCAACAGTGATACTCCCTCTCCTGATACAAATAACAAACTATCAATGACTTAGGAAATAGTCGCTGTGACCAAAGAAAATCCATTACTCCGAAGCCAACCTGATTTGATGAGCCTCCCTAAATTTGGCTAGGCTGCTCTTCCCTTTTAGAATTTAAGTCCCTTGAGAGCAGGCATCTACCTCGTTTTCTTGTATGCGCATCCCAATTGCTCAGCACAGTGTCTAGCACATAATAAGTATTTAATAAATGCTCTCTCTAACCATCTAATAAACTTGGCTTTCTCAAAGAAACTTATGGAATGATACAAAAAGTCACGCATGCCATAGGTCCAAGTCGCATGGCTGTAAAGAAGATTAGACGCTGAAAAGCTTCATCGTGGTCTGGTTTCATGTCACAGAGCTTCTATGCCTTGACAACTAGCCCCCATGTTGGCATTCTTGATTAGGTTTTCAATTTCTTGGTCAATCAGCTCATTCCGTGTACAAGTCCCTGCTGAAGCACTTCTATCTAGGTAACAGAATTCAGAAACAGCTTCCTACTCAATCTCTGATGAGAATCTTGGGCTGAGCAAAGAGTTTTCCCAGTGCAGGCTAGGACACTATCTCTTCCTGCCTTAAGCTTATCTCAGTCCATCGTGTAATGCTGACTCTGCAAAGCAGTTTGTAGCATCTACATGTCCTTAAGAGCATAAAGAAGGTCTTAGATAACTATATGAAGGAGTTTCTGATGATGCTCACAGGCTGCTGATCATGAAAATACACACACGCACAATCTTTGTGAACCATAGTTGGATATCCATTTCACACACATAGATAGAGTTCTTTGGAATAGACATTCCTGTTAAATTGATCAGACAAAGAAGGCATTGTACCTTCAGCTGTCAAAATAAACATTGCATTAATAAGTTCACTTTCTCTTCAAGTTTAATGATGTCAAAAGTTTCATTAAGACGACACTTTTTTTTTTCCACAAGAGGCCTAAGGCCTGAACCTGAAGGCAAGATGTTTGTTCAGAAGGTTTTGAGTGAGTGTTCACATTTTAATAGATAATTATGATGGGTGTATTTCTTTAAAGCAGTCACGAACAGGAAGCTATTTAATCTACTCGTTGACTTTAAAGGATGAAGCTTACTTGTACAATGTAGTTTGAATAAGGCATTCCAGGAACTGGTGACCATCATTTGAATTTCACTTTTTAATCTGCTATTTATTTTAATGACATGCTATTTCACAGTTGAAAAGCACAAAGAAATAAAAAAGATAGAAAAGAAAAAATACATGTTTTCTTTTGAAAACATTAGGACATGATACATCCATTTATTTATTTGTTAGATCTGCTTTCTAAAAGCATTCAAGGAGAATCATAAACTAAACGTGAATCAAAAGAAGCCAGTTTGACATAAAAGCAGAAAACAGAATATACAGATGTTTCCAGGTACCCACAACAAGTGATTGCTACTACTTAGCATTGTGGTAGGTCTTACAATTCTTGGCACCTACAGAAAAAGGAAAACATGTTCTGGTATTTAGATGGCATGTAAGAACTTTTAATAAAGATTTTGTTGTACAGTTTCAGTACATTTCTAGAGAAGAAAAAAGCTTTCAAATTGTATTGTAATTTAATAAACAAAATTGTTCATCAAGCAAATAAGGCTTTTTCACACTTCAATAAACATGAAGTACAGAGAATTGTATTTTCTCAGGACTGTATCTGCTCTGAGGAGGAAATACACAGAGAGAAATATACCAAGTGCCTACAACAGCACTTTGTCTAGAACAGCAGCTTAATATGTTGGTTGAATTGATTGAATATGACACATTTTCCCCCTCAAAGAATTTAGAATGTCATCAGGGAGGCAAAGTATACACCCACAAAATAGTATGTGATTAAGGGCAAAATGGGTGATACAGATAATACATGCTTCAAGAAGTTTGAGAAGGAAAAGTTCAGTACGAATTGGGGAGGTGGAAGGGGAGGTGCATCATAGAAAAGCTGGGGCCTGATTTGGGCCTTGAAAAATGTATGAAGCTTGGACAGCTGGAGGCAGGTGAAGAGCATACCAAGCAAAGTAAAAAGCATGAGCAAAGATGGAGGGGTAGGAATGCATCCAATGTAGTGACAGACAGTGAGAAGACAAACTTAGAGACAGATTGTGTTGGACCTTAAAAGCAAAAGCTGTTTCGACTTGTTGCTACAATCAAAGAGGAGCCATTATATAAAGGGAATAACATAATGAAAGTTTTATTTTAATATTACTCTGACTCTGTTGAGATCAGAATTATTTGGAAGAGAAAGAGACTGGAGTATAGTAAGTAAACTTTCAGAGAAAGCTAGTATGGGCTGATAAAAACCTGAACTAGGGACAAATAATAACAAAATAAGAGACAGGTAAGACGCTTTTTTAAAAATCAGTTCTCCAATAGTGTATGTATTTGCTTCCTTTTTTTTCCTTTTGCATTCTACAGACATGCAAACATATCTTGCTTCTGATTCCCAAAGTCTTCTTTCTATATTCCACCATAAATTTCTATTGCATACTCCCATTCTTTGAAATACGCTCTTCTCTAAGAGACAGATGATCCAGTGGAAGGAATACTAGCCTGGACTCAGGAAAACTTGAGTTCAAATCTAACCTCAATATTTATTATTTGTGCGACCTTGGGCAAGTCAATTAACCTTTGCCTCAGTTTCCTCAGCTATAAAATGGAGATGATAACAACAGCTATCTCCCAATGTTATTCTAAGGATCAAATGGGAATATCTACCCCGCTTAGGACAGCGTGTAGTAAATGCTTGTAGTAAATGTTGTGTAGTAAATGCGTGTAGTAAATGTTTATTCCCTTCCCTCCTCCCACTTACCTGGACCTAACATCGGGCTTCTTTTTAAAGATGGGGTACCTCTACCTTTTACCTTCACTCACTTCATGGGCTAAATCCATGACATTTCATGGACATTTCCAAGCTGCTTTTAAAAGACCCCAGAGTGACACATACTTGTCATTCTTGCTATTGAGGAGGCTTGGGCTGGCAGATTGATTGAGCTGGAGAGTTCTGAAAGGCAGCAAGCTAAGCTGATTGGGTTTCTGCACTCTCTGGGGTTGTTATGGTGAGACCAGATTTGAGAGAAGAGGAACACCAGTTTTCTTAAGAGGAGAGAACCAGCACCAGCACAGGTCAGAAATGAAGCAGATCAAAGCTCCCATGCAGATCAGTAGTGGAATTGGACCTGTGATTGTCCAATATACTTCTAATCTGGGTGAGAGAGGGAGATCCAATCTCAAGATAGAAACATACATACATACATATGTACATACAAAATATGATTTTTCCTCATCACCAATTTGGACACGATTTGAGGTTTTGACCCAGCAGCAAAAGAGTTAAAATCAGGTCTCAAATATCAAGTTTATCTTTTCTTTATTCTCAGTCTCAGAATATCTTACTGGCTAAATGAGAACCACAAGATTTTAAATTAATAAATAAAAAAGTACAGTCAATGGAAAATATAAAGAAATGTATTGAGCATATAAATGCTCAGATTTAAAAAAAATGTAACTACCTTATGACAAATATACTCTACATTGGTAGATGTTATGATTGTTGCAGATTTAATTATAAGCAAAAAAATCTAAGGGAAATAAATGTAATTTAGACAGTAAACATTTATATTTTGCTTCCCCTTCTGTACTACCATAGTAAGTAAGCTTCCTTTCTCAACCCTTCATTTTAAGCAAATATAAGGTAATGTCAGCCAAGCCAGGTCCCTTTGGATTCTAAGATAATATTTATTGCCATTTTTTTAATATTCTGGCAAACTTTTTGATAGAATTAATCTACATCATTAAATCTGAGGCAAGCTAGAAATATTCACAGCCAATGACAAGCTCATCATGGTGATAAATAGTTCACCATACAGATGTCCATATACGGCCAGCTTTCCTATAAGGCTGACAGTCCTGTATGGGGCATTGCGTATGGCTCTTGGCTCAAAGTCACATTCCTTCGGTATGTTTCTCTGGGAGCTTTTGATTTCCGCTTTGAGGGTTGGCACAAACCTCCAATTGCTCTTATAAGAAAATGTCTGCTACTCAGAGTTGAAAATGGGCAAGAATCCTTCTTTAAGTACACAAACACTCCAAGTCTAGCCACTTTCCTGTAGAACTGCCAGGTTTTCAGTATGTCTGATACCTGATCAAGTGACTTTCTTTGAGGGGGGAGGAGGTTGAGGAGGGTTGAAGAAAAAACATAAGAGAAGGAATGTAGTATATCCACACCTGTACATTTTACAAGACTTAACCAAACGAATTGTAGCAACCGATGCCCAAGTAGACACACACATACCGTATATAGCTGTGTAAACAGGACTGTGCTGCCAACCTACTGAATTCCTCATTTTACCAGGAAAAAAAATGCGCTCTCTAAAAAGTATTTGCTGTATAAACACTTGCATACAAGTCAAAATTAGTGCATTTTGACCATCTTGCACACAGATTCAAAGCTCTATTTCTTAAAATTATGACCTTCTGTCAATGAGAAGGGGTAAGTCAGAGTTGGACGCCTTTATAAGAGGCCACTATTTCCCCTTACCTCCCAGGATCACACAAACATTTGCTGAGTCACTTATAATACTGCAAGAATTCAAAATCCCATGGCAAGAGTTAAGGACAGAGTGTCAGCCTTTCCTTTTGAATTTCCTGGCTTCGAATGGTCTGCATCACAACATAAACATTATCCACACATACTTTTGGGTCTGTGAATGTCTTGGATTTTTAAAAATAAAACTCTCATCTTCCTATTCCTCCAAAAATCCCAAGTCATAAAAGAGGGATAGAATCTCAGCATAACACATATAATGCCCAACATATTTTTCTGGTTACTCTGAGATTTCATAGGCTGTGTATATTTTAGTATGCATATTTTAGCTCAGCTAAGATTGAAGCTATTCATCCATCTTTTGGCTAACTATGGGCTTTTAGAAACTTTGAAGAAAAATGTTGGGAAATTTCATAATCAAACCATAGCCATTTTTTGTAATGGAAGTGGACAACCTTAACAACAGTGAAACATGCTGGTAATATACTTGGTGTTTATATGAAAAACAAAAGAGAGAACAGAAAAAGAGAAAACATAGAGAAAATACCATTCCAAGGGACTTAATCTAATCCATTTTCATAGCATCTTTGTGAAGTAGTAACTTCTGACACAACCACTACATATCAATTATTAAGCCCATAGCCTAGGCTAGTTAATTAACCTGCTTGGGCCTTGATTTACTCGTCTGTAAAATAAGGGAATGAGTTACATGGCCTCTGAAGTTCCTTCAGGCTCTAGATTGATAGACTAAGCATGACTTTCCTAAGACTTGCCAATTTTAGTGTCAAGAATGCAGCCCAGGTCACACCACCCCAAATTTATTGCTTTATCTGTTTCATGAATGAGTGTCTCCTATGCAGCTCATGAAACTATTGATGTCTCCAAGACTCTCTTGGGAGTTCAAAAATCCCCCAGTCCATTTCCCACCCACCTCACCTTACAAAGCCACAAGAGTTCACCACAGAGGCCACATCCCAGCTTAGGTGAGATGGGAACCAACCACCACTACCCTTCCCCGTCTGCCACACCTTCCTATCCATTAGCGGTGGCTCTAATTGGGGGTTTAGGTCTTGAAAGATTTCACTGTGGTTCCCCACATATTTTGAACTTTCAAAATCACCCGCAAGGGAAGAACAAGTTGGGGACCAAGTTGTCTATAATACACATGTGATTATTAACATAGCTTGGAATGTTCCATCTTTAAATAGGAAACCTGAGGCCTGGAACACTCTGAATAACAATTATGGGGATTCTTGGTGAGCTTTGGAGACCTCCTTTGCTTCCCATACTCACTATTTACATGCCATTCTACTGTACAACACTGGTCACAGATGCAGATTGCTTAACAAGGTAATTGTGCACAGATGATGTGGTCTAAGAAGGAGTTGGACTGGGTATTTGTTCTTGGCTATATTTCAAGAGAAAGAATGGGAACTTTCAAAAAGCTGGCTTTGAAAAAAAAAAAAGAAGAAGCCTACAGCACTCTACTGATAAAAGATTAGACCAATATTTTTTAAAGGAGTCTGCTCACAGGAGGATATATTCAGTGATTATTATAGTGAAAAGAAGCAAATAGTGGTAAATGCTAGGCAATAGTAATATTTGATCTTCTCTAGAAAAGATAAAGTGAAATATATTCCCTCCTCTTAGGATAGATGTGGGAGACTCTAGGTGTGGAATGTTGCAAACACTGTCAGATGTAATGATTGTTAGTTGGTTTTGTCCTACTGTTATAAGTCGTTATAAAGAGATGACTATATTGTTAAAAGAGATGACTCCTTTGATGGTGAAGGGGTATATCTAGAGATGACCAATTAAAAAAAATAAAATAAAAAATCAATATGCCTTATTTTTAAGTGGTCTTTCCATCAAAACAGTATGTTTATCTATCTCAAATATATCCCCATTTGACCTGTCTACTGATACTTGTCTATATTTAAACAGGTCAAAAGTCAAAATGCAGCTGCTGGCTGAACCCAGGATCAAATGATGTGGCATTGAAACAGACAAAGTGATATATTGTCGGAACAATTCCCTTGTCTCAAAATGATAATTGCTACAGTCTTTGTGGAGGTGTTTACAAACAGGCCTACCAAAAAGCTACTAGTTCCAAGAGAGAGCAGATATAATCAGTTTAGTTCCTTTTTTTTCTCTTAGAAAGAATAACGAAAAGGATTAGAAAATGGTGACATTCTAGGAATTGCTGGTCAAATTTATCTGCTGCACACACAAGTAAGGGAAATATAATTACTCTTTCTAAGGTCTGACCTCAAGTAATCACGCTATATGCTTCATGGCAGATGGCCACTACCATTGCTCATGTACAGACATTTAGTTGGGATGTACCAGTCATGTTAAGGTACAACTTTCCTTTCATAGGACCAAAAGAGAAAGTATGCCTTGAGTGAAATGTGTATCACTCAGGAATCTTTTATATGTGGATATTTTATTGATTTGGAGGCACATAATAATTGTCTACAAGGCAGATAGGCATCTCCTTTTTCAGTCACATTTCTTCCTACTTCTACATCTTTTTCTACTCTAAGGAAAGGGCCTGCTTACTCCCACATTAATAATCTCTGATGAAGCAAAGGGATACTTCTTTCCTAATAATAATTATTTTCTGTGAATAGTGACAAAGGCCTATTTATTCTGCCACATTAATGGACCAAAAAAAAAGTTTAAATAGTAACACTTTTTTTAATGGAAAATAAAGGTAGAGTACTAAGAAATGTCAAAATGGGATTAAGATTATGTTCTGCTGCCTGAGGACCTCTGGTTTTGCTCATTTCATGTGTCCATCAATCAGCTGTTACATATTTTTTTTTCCTCCTGATAACACAGCTATCAAGCCCAGAGATTTCCAAGGGGGAACTTTCAGGGACCAAAGGGAAAGAAAAAAATGCAGGCAGGTTTCTTTTGAATTCATCCAAGCAAAAAACAACTCTTTCTTTTGCTCCCTGAGGTGTTTTAAGTGCATCCTTGTCTGTCTCTAAACCCCAAATCAACCTCAAATAATAATTATAAAATAAAGCCTTTAAACTGACTTTTTAGACTTAAACTGAGTCCCTGTGGTTAGAATCTTCCAACAACCTACCTATAAAAAGAATTGGGGGGAGGGGGCAAAGAAGGAGAAAGGGGGATAGACATAGCAACTGGAAATAGAGGTGAGTCCTAACAAAATAAAATAAGTTTAAAGAATAGCCTGAGTATTTCAAAATGATATAAATCAGGGGCAGTGGGAAGAGGAAAGGGGAGGGGGCTTTGGAAAAAAAAATCCTCCTTGGTGGTGGAAATACTGCGCCTTTTTTGTGGGCTGGAGTGTGCCAGCTTTTTCAGACAGGAGGAATGCTGAGTGTCAAAGGGTCAGGCTCAATCCGGTGCGAGTTGATGAGGCAGGAAGGTGGGGAGGAATGTGCGGAATGTCCCTGTTTGTGTAGGACTCCATTCATCCCATTGGCGAGCGCCGGCTGCCTGGAGCGTATAAAAGGAGAGGGGCAGGCAGTCTGAGACTCACAAAACAACTCTGCCTAGCAGCTGAGAAGGAGCAAAGCAAGGCAACTCCAACCACAGGCTAACGCCTCCAGAGCAAAGAGCCAGTCCTACCGCCAGACAGCCGGTCCGACAGCAGCCTCCAAGGGCAGACAGGAAAGAAACAAAGGAAGAAGAAGGAGAAACCTACTTCCTCCGACTCACCTCCTCAGCAGCTCACAGCCAACGAGATCCTCGAGATCAGACTCGAACATCCCACCTGAGCACAGACAAGCCAGAGGCACGCTACGCTCTCTGCTCGCTCGCTCTCTAGCTAGCGGCTCGTCTCTCCCCAACCCCGAGAATCGCTGGTCCAGCCTCCCGACAACTTTCACTATTCTCGGAGAGCAGCTCTGGAAGATGTCCGCAGGGAGAATGGGACCCATGAGCTTCGCCTTCGTGTTCCTGCTCACCTTCTGCAACCGGGTAAGCGGAGAGACCCTTCACCCTTTCGCGCTCTCGCCGCCCCACCGGTCCCCATCGCTTGGGCTGGAGGTGGCTGGTCTCGGTAGGATCGGTCTAGCATCCCCAAGAAAACGAGAGAGCGCAGGGCTGAGCGGGGACTCTGGGAAAGCTCTGGCTCTGGGGCGTTAGGGGAGGGAACTGGGAAGTGAGGAGGGTGTGCGCGGCTTCCTCCCTGTGCTGCTCTCCTACTGACTTCAGTTTCCTCCTCGGTTCCCTCCTCCCCTTAGGAGATAGCCAGCCAGGACTGCAGCGGGCAGTGTCATTGTGGGGCAGGACCGCCACCAGAGTGCCCAGCCGGCGTGAGCCTGGTGCCAGACGGCTGTGGCTGCTGTAGAGTGTGCGCCAAGCAACTGGGAGAGCTGTGCACGGAGCGGGACCCCTGCGACCCGCACAAGGGCCTCTTCTGTGACTTCGGCTCTCCAGCCAACCGCAAAATTGGAGTGTGCACCGGTAAGGACGAGTTGTCATTCCCTGCTCAAGCTCTTCTGTCCCAGGGGCTGTATTGCTCACCTTCCTGGGACTGAGAACTGGCATGTCCAAAATGTGCTTTTTTTCGGGCAAAAGATCCTAGATTTGCCTCGAGCATCAGAAAGTCTAAAACTTCCATTTCCGCCCCACTCCCACAGGTTTCCCTTAATTAGAATATATGGTTTTAGTTGCACAGAAGGCTGAAGGCTATCATTAACCACTGATACAGAATTGATAACAAATTCTCTATTTTAAAAACTTGTTTCTTGGGGGTACTCAAATCTATTTTTTGTTCTCTCCCTTCCTTGCAGCAAAAGACGGCGCCCCATGTGTCTTTGGAGGGATGGTGTATAGGAGCGGAGAGTCCTTTCAGAGCAGTTGCAAATACCAGTGCACGTGCCTGGATGGGGCTGTGGGCTGCGTGCCCCTCTGCAGTATGGATGTCCGTTTGCCCAGTCCAGACTGCCCCTTCCCCCGAAGGGTGAAACTTCCTGGTAAATGCTGCGAGGAGTGGGTGTGTGAGGAACCCAAGGACAAAGACCGGACTGCAGTTGGACCAGCCCTAGCTGGTGAGTTGGCTGTTTTCCAAGAAATACATGGCAATGATCTGAGCTCTTCTGATCTCTTTTCTATATATAAAACATCATAAAAAGTAAATATATGTATATTATATGTCTAAAGACTACTTGTCTTTGGGGGAATGGAAAGGGAAACCTGCTGATTTATCCCCTAGAGCCTAACCTTCTGTTTGCATGCTTTCACAGCTTTCCGACTGGAAGACACTTATGGCCCTGACCCAACTATGATTCGTGCCAATTGCCTGGTCCAGACCACAGAATGGAGTGCCTGTTCAAAAACATGTGGGATGGGCATCTCTACCAGAGTCACCAACGACAATGCCTTCTGCAGACTGGAAAAGCAAAGTCGTCTATGTATGGTCAGACCCTGTGAAGTTGCCCTGGAAGAGAATATCAAGGTAAAACTTCCTCCCCAGCCCTCTACACACACACACACACACACACACACACACACACACACACTACCATTAGAGTGAGTCCTCCCAATATCGAGTTCTAAGTGGACTAAGTTGCTAAAACCAAATGTTTTATAATAGGCCTCAACTTTATGACCAATATCTTTCACTATTAAATACTCACAGCAAGAGTTCAATCCAAGGCAGTCTAACAGAGGCAATATTGAATGTGGAAAAATTGACTGGCTGAACATAAATTTCCCCTTCTCAGAGCAAACATTGAAAAACCCAAAGAACAGGACATAGAAAATTGTTCAAAACTACTATCGGTACCAACCTGTTGATTTTTTTTTAATCTTTATCTCTCTTTAGAAAGGCAAAAAGTGTATCCGAACTCCCAGAATCTCTAAGCCTGTGAAGTTTGAGCTTTCTGGATGCACCAGTGTGAAGACCTACCGAGCTAAGTTCTGTGGGGTCTGCACAGATGGTAGGTGCTGCACTCCCCACAGAACCGCCACCCTCCCCGTGGAGTTCAAGTGCCCCGATGGTGAAGTCATGAAGAAGAAAATGATGTTCATCAAGACCTGTGCATGCCATTACAACTGCCCTGGAGACAATGACATTTTTGAGTCCCTGTACTACAGGAAAATGTACGGAGACATGGCATAAAGCCAAAGACAGAGAGACGGAGAGAGAGAGAGACTTAATTAGACTGTCAACTTGAAAAGATTTGCATCTCATTTTTTGTAAACATGATTTCAGTAGCACAAGTTATTTAAATCTGTTTTATTTAAGAAAAAAATCCCACAAAATTCAACCCATTGCTCCATGTGGCATTCAGACAGAAATGAGCTACTGCTGACCCCAGACACTGGTTTGGAGAAGAAAGTAAGACTTGACTGTGGGAACGCATCACAGCACAACTTCAGCACTTGTACTAGGTTGGTGCTTAGGGGTCAATAGAGAGCACTTGTGGAAAGGTTTGCACTACCAAGTGGCTGTTCCCTTAAAGTGGTAATGCTGTGTTCCACCTGGTAATGCAATTGAGAAGGAGACCTTTAGCATTCTCACTGACCTGCCCTTAGCTCCACTGACAGCTAAGATGGGCCTTCTTGGCTGGCAGGGGGCTTGTCGAGCTGTTCTGTTCCACTGGAACAAGCAGTATTTCATCTACGACATTTTGATTCAAATGACCATGCTCAAAAAGAGTCAGAATCATGTCTACTAGACTGGACAGATTGTGGCAAGTTAATTTGCCTGTAACAAGCCAGATTTTTTTTATTAATATTGTAAATACTGTGTATATATGTATTTGTACAGTTATCTAAATTAATTTAAAGTTGTTTGTGCCTTTTTTCGTTGTTAATGCTTGGATATGTTCAATGTTAGCCTCCATTTCTGAACACCATAGGTAGGATGCAAGGCTTGTTTGACAATGCATTCAAAGCATGAAATAGATACTCAATGGAAATTCTGCTCAGTTAGAGTGACCAGTGGTCAAGACAGATTGTTTGCTAAAGGTGAGGCGAGGATGTTGTAAAGCATGACTTGTGCATTGGAAAGCAGCGGCCTCACTTTTAATGAACAGATGACCTTCGGTAAAATGAGTGGCTCTTTGATAGCTGACCATTCTTTCCACCTAGGAGCATTTGTTTCTGACTTTGACCAAGACTGTTTCTGAACAGTTTGTTATTTGTTGAGAAGTGTGACCAAAAGTTACATGTTTGCACCTTTCTAGTTGGAAATAAAGTATTATATTTTTTCTACAAATGGCTTGGTTACTTATTTATTCCTTTATAGTTTTCCCTCCAGGAAGCATCCTTGGGTGGAGGTGATTTTCTTGGGTTTAACTTAAGGTTATTTCCCAATACTTCCTTCAGGAAGATCCTTATACAATACGCCAGTGAAAATAAGATTCTATACTGCAACATGAGTCAGAAGTAGAGTTTTGACTCAAAGCTAAACTATTCACTAAACTAATTAGAATGTTGTCAAGTAATTTAATTTTAGAACCAAAAGAAAATCACTGAGTGCACTATGAAATTGCTGTTATAAAAAGCAGTCCAATTTAATGAAAAGAAGGCTGGATTAGGAGCCAGGAAGACCCAAGTTCAGATCCTGCCTTTGATACTTACTGTGTAATCCTGGGTAAGCCTCTTAGCCTCAGTTTCCTCATCTGTAAAATAAATCAGTTGAACTAGATGGCCTCTAAATTTCCTCAAGCTCAAAATGTATGATTCCATGAAAAGTACCTTTTGGGGCCATAATGAGGTTCTAATTTTAATAAGCATTAAGATATAAGGAATCAATACATTATTATAAGTTAAAAATGGATTTAAGAACAGCTCATCCATGAATACTGATTCAGAAATAGAAATCTATCTTTAATTATGTAGGAAATTTTCACTTACATCTATCTCAATTTGAATTGGCTGCTATTCTAGAGTCTCATTATCAATGATCCTATTTTGCCATTTCATTTGAAGTATGGTTCATAAGCAAGGCTGATGAGGCTAAGTGAAGATTGAACTTAAAGAGTATCTACCTCACTCGGTTGTGAGTTGAACTGTGGTAACCACTAGCAGGAGAGGGCAGCAGGGATTCCAGCGAAACTCATGGGAGCCCAATATCCCACAATGCAATGTAGCTATGGAATACTAGGAAACAACAGCAGCCAGACAGACTGGGCAAGGGACAGAGATGCTGTGACTCACTTTGAGAGACAAAGTCACGAAGGAAAACAGACTAGCTCTGCAAATAGTGTCTGTGCCGCAAACCAGAGAAGGAAGCCAGCACATGTTCAAAATGTGGAAAGGTTGGTTGGTCAAAACATTGGACTTTTCAGACACACCCACACACGTGGATGGCAGCACTGCTAGAGGAAACAACCAAGTTCTAAACTCCTTAAGGACAGAAACGGTGCTGTTTTTGTTTTGCATCTTCTGTTCTTAGCTCTGGGCTCAATGACATCATTTCCTAACATGGACAGATTGATGGCTCAAAGAAGGGCTCTGCTACCTCGACTGCTCTTCTAAATGACTCTCATGATTCTGCATTGTAGCTTTATTTAATATTTACATTTTTGATGTTAGGAAATCCAAAAATGTAAGAACAATGATAAAGCAGAGCAATGACAGAACTTTCATCCTTTCTCCTAAATGGAAAGTGTTCTTATCTTTAAAAAAAAAATTTGTTTGCTCTCTATCAGGTAAAAATCCATTTAAAGTAGTTCTGTTATTTGGAATCATAACTGTAAAACCAAAAAGGATATTAGAGGCATTGAGTCCAACACCTTCATTTTACAGATGAGATAACTAAAACTCCTAGATGTTTATATGACTTGCCCCAAATCATTCAACAGGTCATGTAGCAGAACCAGAATGTGAACTCGGGTCCCATGACTTCAGGGTCATTTTCATCGCTCCACTTTGCCTGTTTTCACACTCACATCTTCATATTTCTATGTACTAGTCGGAAGACACTTGTGTTAAGCGTAAGGATTCAGTTAGAATTTGAGGTGCTGCTTCATTTTCTCATCTGTAAAATCAGGGGGTTGGACTAGATGACATCTAAGGGTTCTCTCAACTTCAAATCTTAAGATACTATGACCTTAAAAGTTTATGGGTTCCTTAGACTCTACTTGCTTTAAAAGGTTGTCCAGAATTTGTGAGGTATCTATTGCACTTCACGTGAGAAACTGTTTCTGCCTCCATGGTTAAATGAATGATGACTATCTCATAGTACAGATTTGACTACAAGATGCAGATTTCACTAAGAGACAAGCTGATGGAGCGAATAGGCTTTGGATCTGGAAAGACCCAAGTTTTCACATCCATCTCTGGCACATATTGGCTATGTGACCCTCAATTCATTGCTTAACTTCAGTGTTCCAGGCAACTCTAAGACTGGAAATGTCAGAGAAGTTGCCCATCTGCGCCCTATGGAGGGAGTTGCATCACCCACAAATTCCCCATATCAATGCAATCACAAGTGCAGTCTTCAGCCTTAAAATTGAGACAAAGATATCCCAGCCTGTATAATTCAAATGATCTACTACTGGGTCAAACTACCAAGTTTTCCTAGAAAATAC
>CM053627.1:114393576-114416889 GCA_028646595.1 Phalanger gymnotis
AGGCAACTCTAAGACTGGAAATGTCAGAGAAGTTGCCCATCTGCGCCCTATGGAGGGAGTTGCATCACCCACAAATTCCCCATATCAATGCAATCACAAGTGCAGTCTTCAGCCTTAAAATTGAGACAAAGATATCCCAGCCTGTATAATTCAAATGATCTACTACTGGGTCAAACTACCAAGTTTTCCTAGAAAATACAGGACTTAAGAGCATGGAATTAGATATGATGTCTCATTTCATTCTCTGTTCTTGGTAACTCACCATTCCAAACTATCTGACTCTGTAGGTCTTTGCCACCATGTCCTGATAAGAATATCTTCTTCCCATCCGTTCAACTACCCATCTTTCCATCTCCTGGGGCAGTGGATAGAATGCTGAGTCTGGGAGTGAAGAAGATAATTCAAATCTGGCCTTAGACACTTACTAGTCAAGCGACTCTGTGTCAATTAACCTGTGTCTGCCTCAGTATCCTCAACTATAAAATGGGGATAATAAGGGTAGTAGTAGCAGTACTAATAGTAGTAGTGGTAGTAGTACCTTCCTCCCAAGGTTGTTGTAAAGACAAAATGAGATAATATTTAAGAGTTTAGCACAGAGCCTGACAGGTGGTGATGTTTATTTCTTTCCTTCCTCCCTTTTCAGATCCCTTTTTTGTTTTGTCTTTCCCCACCGGTATGTCCTAGAGGGCAGGGATTGTCTTTTTTTTTTTCATTTGTATCCCTAATTCACACTTAGTACAGTGCCTGGCACTACTGCCTACTGTTTGAAGCCTTCTTTTGCCTTTTTAATTTCAAGTAATGGAAATAAACTAAATGAATATACACTGGTGTTCTTCCTATATATGCCCTAATAACTAAGTACATGTCTAGAGTAATCAAGGCAATGTAACTAGGATGGAGGCAGGGATTGAGAGTTTTTGGTGGAGACAATTGGGGGTAAGTGACTTGACCAGGGTCATACAACTACTAAGTGTCTGAGGCTGGATTTGAATTCAGATTCTCTTGACTCCAGAGCCTCCGTTCACTGGGTCGTATAGCTGCTCCTGAAAGTTCTTAAACCTTTGGAAAGGGCAGAAAAGCTTTTATTTGATTCAACCCAAGCTCCACACTCCAGCCCAGACCACTGCCTACTTTGCCATTTACATTAATCTGACGCTGTCTGTCTGCTTTACTCATGAAACAAGTATACCCCAGTGGAATGATAAAACAGAAGCTAGCCTCTTTTCCAAAGCCTTCAAAACTCTCCTCTTTTCCCATCCTGATCACAGGAGCCTACTATACATGTAGGGCTCAATGCTAAGTGCCTAAGAAATTAGTATATCACTGGCACCTTGGAAAGTACAGATATTTCATTTTCACACCTAATTGCATTGGTTTAGAATCAAATGCTCTAGTAGCCAAATATTTTTGTTTCCTATTTTACCCTATATGCTAGTCATGGGTTACTAACTTTCAAAGAATTTTGCTGTGATATAAAGTATGCCTGAGAGGCCCCGTAATATTAATAGATAGAGAGTTGGCCTCAGAACAAGGAAGATCTAGGTTCAAGGCCCACCTGTAACACTTTCTGGCTGTGTGACCATCAGCAAGTCAGCCAACCTCCTAGTGCTCTGGGAAATGTTCTAAGATTCTAAGTTGTCAAGAAGTTTCCATCCCTTCAATGATGAGTTTCGTCATTTATGGAGTTTCATATGTAAAAGAAATCACAGATGTTGTCCCTATCCCTCTAATATGATTAACACTAAAACTACAGTTATCCTTCCACATCGTGACTTTCCCCTTTGAGGTTTTGATATATCACAGGTAGTGTAAGAAATAAAATGGCAATTTGGGGGGAGTTTTGCAGAAGCCACAGACAACACACAGTGGCCAGGAGACAACACAGAAGAGGTTTAGAAACTCAGAAATGCACAAAATATATGTATAGCGTCATATTATATCAGTATATTTTTATCTTTTAATACCATAATAATTCAGACTTCTCTGGCATGAAGGGAGGGCCAAAAAATTTTACGTGGATTTTCCAGATTGTGGGGGCACTTTACCCCTAGCCCCCCACAATGTAGCAAGGATAACAGTATAGCATGAATAATTTCATCTTAATATGAAGAAGAGTCTTCTTTATCCATATCTTTATCAAATAATACAGCATTCATGTCGGATATTGGGCTAAAGTAGATTATATTCTTCTTGAGAGCAGGTGCTATTTTTTATTTGTTTTTTGCCTTTTTTTGTTTCCCCAGAGCTTAGTATACAGTGCCTCATATATTGTAGGCACTTAATAAATGCTTGTTTCCTGACTGACTGACTAAATCTATACCGACATACCCAAGAAATTATCTGCTGAACAAATTCTCTGAAATAGTATAACATTAGCTTGTTAACTTATCATTTGTCTCTTTCTTACAAAAATAGATCACACAGCACTCAGAAGAGATTCTGGTTATTTTAACTTTCTGTTTGCTTGGCTGTTAGGTAAACATTAGAGTTTATCATATATAGACAGATGACATAGCCGTTAGGCCTGTCACTGTATCAGGAGGATGCCTAGAGACAGGCACAACCTACAGGGAATTTTAGTACTGGACCTTCCTCCTCCCTTGTTCCTTTCCCTAAATAAAACTGGAGAGTTTCCCTTCATGAATTTACAGTAACTTCTCTTCTGCCCTTGACTCCAAGAATCAACTGGAATGTAACTAAATTGTTGATTAAAAAAAAACTCTACGTAATGTAAACAAAAGAAATAAATCTGTGAAAATGACAGTCTAGGAAGCAATTTGAATCCCAGAATTGAAACCAGTGGGCATGAAGAAATGTATTCTCTACATAAGTATAAATGAAGAGGTTTCATATGATTAATCAACTATGCTTTTACTTCTCCTTCAATAACTAAGATTTCATCTCTAGATCATGCAAAATATTTAAATAAATGTACATTTTATAAAAAATATATAAATCATCCATCACCTAAAACAGATATTTAGGAATATGCCTGTGGTATGTAACTTTGGATTCAAACTACATTAAAGATTTTGCTCTTTGCTCCCAAATTATACATGTTTGGTTTGGAACTAGGTGTGGAAGAGTGAAGTTGAAGGAGTATTATAGAGGAGTCAAGGAGATCTGAATTCTAAACACAAGCCTAACACTAACACTAACCCTGTGACCTTGGGAAAGTCATTTCCATCTGAGTTTCAGTTTCTTCCTCCTCAGTGCTCTTCCCACCAATTTAGACAGTTTTTGATGATGAAAACAATTATTAGATAAAGTAATGATAAAATAACTAAAATTGTATTATTTAGAAAAATTACCAAACTTTTATTCTTGCAGCTCCTCATCTACAACATTTCATTTATCTGTTCTACAACTTTTAAAAGGTTTGAGAGAGATAATTTGGGTAATCGATCATTTTATTAATAATGCTAGAATTTTATTAATAAAAGAGTCTGTAACACTCTTGAATGCCAAAGATAAATGATGGCAGTGGGCTCATAGTTTATATGCCCTTGGAAGAGTAGGTGTTTCTAAGGGTGCCAATCAACTCTGATTGGCTAATAATTAGTAAGAGAATGAATATTATAATGCGATGTGGGCTTGTTCCAATGAGGGTCTTGAGGTATGTGACACTGAGCACCCAAATCTTGATCAAAGAAACTTATCAACTTCTATATCACCTATCTGACAAAAGGGAGAATCTATATTTTCACAGACCTGAGGGTAAAAAAAAGAGCAGTGATCTACCCATTTGCCTAAACTTGGAATTCCTTTACTGTCTTTGATTATATCTTAGCCTGGGTAAGTCTTTGCTTAAGATTTCCACACTGGTTGATTTCTGGATGAAGAAGTAGAAAAGGGGGAAAAAAAAAACCTTGGTCCTAATTCAATAATAAATTATTAAACACAAGAGAAATCATTTATCTCAATTCAATGCCTTTGCACAGGCTGCCCCAACATCTGGATCTGCGCACCTTCCCCATCTCCTCCTTTTGGAATTCCTAGTTTCCTTCAAATCTCATCTCAAACACCAGCTCCTAAATGAGGTCTTTCCTACTTTCCTATCCCTCTGCTCCACCGTTGCTAATGCTTCCACTTTTAAAGTGTTTTGTATTTCCTTTTTATATATTTGTAAATATTTACTTTCATATGTTTTGTATGAGAGGCAGCATGGTATAGGTCCTAGAGTTGGCAAAGCCAGGAAGACCTGGGTTCCAAGTACCTCCTCTGACGCATACTGGCTTTGTGACGCCCCCAGGAGAGTCAACTTCTAGGCTCTAGGCAACGCTCTAAAATCCAGAATTTGGATACCAATTTACAATGAAATTATAGGTCCAAACCCTGACCCTAAATATATTTTGTTTTCCCCATGAGAACGTAAACTCGTTGAGAGCAGGGACTATTACATTTAAGTCTTTGTATCTCTGTTAGAAAGCACAGTACCAGTCACACCGTTAGCTCTTAACAAGTGTTTTGTTGATTGAGATAAAGATAACCCCGAAGAATGGAAGGTCTTCTTCTGAAGATCACCACCATCTCCTCCACCCTAACTCCTTTTCACAGCAAGGGCAGAAGCCTATTAAATATCAATGACCCTTTATGTGAGTCTCTATTTTAAATCTAGCCTTTTTAAAATTTTCTTCCTCCTGTGTTCTGCTGAATGAGAACGTTGCAGCAGAGTTTATCTTTTTCTCTTTCCCAGAGTACAAGCACATTTATTCATTTAAAATCATCCCCAGACTAGCCTAATGGATAACAACTACACACGACGTACATTTAACGGGGCCTAGTAAACACCTCTCGATTACACAGTACGACAAGAATTCTTGGGTCCCTCCAGAGGCCTGTGTTTCATACAATGTTACAAAGTGTGTTAGAAATCCCCAGTTCGTTAATGAGGGCTACCAGCACCTTTATGACTGGCACCTCTGTGTTCCAATGCAGGAGAGCTACCCAAAGAAATGGAGAACATCACTTTTAACTTTATATGAAATAGAAATCACTCCCCTCCACATGGAATTTATCCAGATTTCCTTTAACTAACAAAAGACTCAGAGAAACTAGTTAGTGAACCTGGGGTGGAGGTAGGAGAAGACAAGGAAGGAATTGCGTTTAATGACCTATGCTCTCATAGGAAAAAATAAAAACCATTTAACCCAGTACAGTGGTTTAACTCAGAATGTGTAAAGGTTGAAATTTCTCCAGAGACTGATTTTCAAAAAGGAAAGCAGGCCTAACGCACTCTAGTGAGGCCGTTTGCTTAGGTTCCCTGCCAAAGTAAGGGTAATAAGGAAGCACTTCAGTAATTAAAACAACAGGCACATTTACAACCACAGATGTATTTGTGAAGATAGAATAGGCTAGTCAGGTCAGTTTAATAATAACTAGAATTTTTATAGAGCTGGAAGGTTTGCAAAGAGTTTAGAATCTGTTATCGTACCTGATCCTCCCAACAATCCTTAGAGGTAGGCTATCTTTCCCATCTGTTTTGTTGCTGTTTTTCAGTCATGTCCAGCTCTTAGTGAGGCCCATTGGGGGTTTTCATGGCAAAGATACTGGAGTGGTTTGTCATTTCCTTCTTTAGCTCATTTTACCGATGAGGAAACTGGGTCAAACAGGGTTAAGTGACTTGCCCAGGACCACTTGGCTAGTAGGTGTCTAAGGTCAGATTTGAACTCAGGAAGAGGAAGCTTCCTAACTCTATACCCAGCGCTCTATCCACTGACCACTTTACTGCCCTATTTTGTAGATGAGTAAATTGAGGCTGAGAGAAGTTGAATAACTCCCCCGGGTCTGAACTAGGTTTTGAACTGAGATCCTTCCTATTATAAGTCCAGTGTTCTATCCACTATGCCATTGCATAGCTGCTTCTGTATACTTCCTCATTGAAAAGCATCTTATTCTCATCTCATGCACTTTCAAATAATCTCTAGTGGCCTTCTAGGTCCTCAAGTGTGGTTCTTTGACCAAATCCAAACAAGATTTGTTCTGTGAAGTTTGGACTCGGTCAAAGGACTGCACTTGAGGACCTAGAGGCCCACATGTGGCCTTGAGGCTGCAGGTTTTCCACCCCTGCTGTAGTCTGTCATTGTCCTTTTTTAAAAAAAAAAAATAAGAATTTAATCCTGTGCTGTGCATGCTGGTGTGCTGGAGACTTTGAGTTGAGATTGAGGAAACAGAAAAAATCTACAAACCCTGAGCACTGACAAGACTCAGAATAAGGGTCTGGGTTTTAGATACTTTGAGAAGAGCTGCTTCTGTTTGTAGTGGAGTTTCCTTTAACTCATCATTGTCTTACTGCTCATCCCAAAGGGCAGCTAGTTGGCCCAGTGGATAGAGCATTGGGGTTAGAGTCAGGAAGACTTCCTGAATTCAAATCTTGCCTCATATATGTGACCCTGGGCAAGTCATTTAACCCTGTTTGCCTCAGTTTCCTGATCTGTGAAATGAGCTAGAGAAAGAAAATGGCAAACCACTCTAGCATCTTTGACAAGAAGACCCAAAGAGTCAGAAACAATTAAACAATCACAAAAATCGCTTGCCATATGAGGTCCAACCTCTCTCCTTGTCCAAAGAACTCTCTAAAACTGGCACAATAGGCCTTTGTAACTGAACCCCAGAGTAATGCTTAGATAAAAGAGAAAAATGATTGCCACTTAGGTTCAACTGTCTTCTGTCATTCCTAAAGGATTTGCTTTTCAAGTGAGAACAAGCCCAACCCTTCATTTCTCTGTAAATGAATTTATTCTCTTATCAGCTCTGCCTTTATTCTCTACTTTCTGTGGCTTCCTTGGGGTAAGAGCATGAAATATAGAATAGGACACTGAAAAATGGGGGATTAGAAATGTTTTCCACCAAAGCAAGACAACCTTTTATTTTGTCCTTAAACAACTTGTTCATTTAACTTAATTTGCCACTTTCCAAAGTTTTCCTGTTCTTTGGATTCATGGTTCCAACTGGAGAATTTCCCCATATAACTCACAATTCTTCAAAGCGTTTGAGGCTTCATTTGGACTAATCCTTTTAAGTTCTTGACTCAGAAATTGCTACGTTCCCTCCAAAATCCTGTTGGAGAGCTGAATGAACCAAAGGCCTCATACAAGATGCTGATAGAAACTATAATACAACCAGCATGGAAAAGAGAGAGTTGAGAGGAATAAAATATATGTGCCAGGAGACTAAGAATAGGGCTTTTCACACTTTGGATACTATTTTCTTCAGTCCCAGAGCAAGTTAGCCCTAACTAGATCTGTAACCAGAGTAGGGTAATTTATTTCAGGACAAGATTTAGAAGTTACAAAAATTAACAATAATCAATTAAAAATAAGAACAATTAGATGGGAAACTAACAGGGCAGCAAAAACTGACATCTATCCGCGAGTCACTCTGGCAAGCAATTCATATTCCTTCATGACCAATTTTGTCCTAATTATTTTTTGTAATATTTTTACATCATGAATTACAAAGTAGATTTAAGGACTCTGCTAGACCCTGGTTTGTTATTTGCCCCAGGCTCTAAAATTTCTATTTACATCTTCATGGCCAAGCAACTGCCAGGCCTCATCATGTTAAAATGCTAGGGAACCAAAAGGGAAGGGTCAGGGGAATACAATTTGATGAAGGTTGGAAAAAATTCAGTAGACAGGCTTAATGAAGAGTAAGACTTATACAAAACCAAGAGAGAAACTTAAATACAACCAGCATGGAGCAAATAGAGTTGAGAGGAAGAAGTAGAAGCTAGGTTTGTTTGTTTGTTTTCCAAATAAAGAGTAGGTAACACTATTAGGGAAGTATTTGAAACTATAAGGAAAAATGAGAATGGCTCTAGGGGATGAGAAAAGCTAAATCAAAATGACTTAAATGAAAAGGGAAGAAAGAAGTAGCAATCAAATTAACTCCAGAACAAATTAACTATGGCTCTAAAACCATGGCAATTTGACTAGGTGAGACAGTTAGTAAGTAAGCTGGATTTTCGCTTTTCACAAACATAATAACCATAAACCGAGAAGCAATGTGGTAGGGGTAGTCACTGGAATCTGGAAGATTCAAGTCCTGGGTTCAAGTTTTGACACATACAGAACGGCCTTGGACAATTCACTTGACTTCTCAGTGTATCTAGCAACTTTCTAAAAATACGAATTGGGAAATGGGGGGCAGCTTGGTGCCACAGTGGATAGAGCAATGGCCCTGGAGTGAGGAACTTAGTTCAAATTAGGCCTCAGACACTTACGAGCTGTGTGACTCCGGGCAATTTATGTGTGTGTATGTATGCACACATATACATACATGTATGTATGTATGTATGTATGTATGTATGTATGTGTATACCTACAAATATATGACTACTCTGTTTTGGTAGAGAGTGTTTCTTCATCTAGGCTTCCCTAAACCAAATGAAATCACAAGTCCGGACAAATAATAATCATTTATAATTAATGCATGTTTATAATTTATAATTACTTGTAATTATAATAATAAAAATTTGCCACATCAATTTTTGCAAAGCAATTTCAACAACCCTGTGAGATAAGTCTTTAAAACATTAGATACTTCCTCATTTTGCAAATGAGGAAGCTATTGAGGGGCTGACTTGTCCGCATACCTTGCTATTGCCAAATACCTAAGGCTGCTGGGGGAGAGAGAATGTGGTTTGGAGTTAGGAAGAACTGAGATCGAATCCTGATGTCAGACACTTGTGACCCTGAGAAAGTCACTTAATCTCTACATGCCTCAGTGTCCTTATCTGTAAAATAGGAATAATGACAGCACCTACCTTAGGATTATTGTGAGGATCAAACAAGACGACATATGCAAAGTGCTTTGCAACCTTCAAGCATCACGCTGTCGTTATTATTCTTGCACAGAATTCAAATTATCTCCCTATAAAATTGGAAACGTTTGTGCTTGTCTTTCTAAAATAAAATGTTTTGAAAGTATTCTTAAATTAACCATAGTTATCGACGCTCTCTCTTATATGTGGTATGGAACAATGAAAAGAGCACTCTTTTTGGAGTCAGCAGATCTGGGTTCAATTCCCCAAGAAGCAGGAAATTTGGACCTTAATACCCACACTTAACAAAGGTGAGTCCCGGGTGGAGTCACAGGATTTCGGAAATCATCCTTCCCAGATTGTGACTAACAAAGAATGCCCTCTAGCTCTTCTAAGTTAAACAATTTTTACTTAAAGACCTGCGATGAATGGGCATTCAGTACTTCAGGGGCAGTCACAGAACTACAGTTCTAATCCTTAGGTGAAATTACTCGTCCAAAGTCACACAGCTCATAGGGATCCGAGATGAGACTTTCAATTCAGACCCAAGATTTTTTTTTTCTTTATAACCACACCACACTGCCTGTCACATCCCAAAACCAACAAGTGCATAGGCCTATTTTACTATGAAGGCACGAGATCTGTCAGTCTTCTGAAAATAACAGGAAACAGCATTAGACTGAACACTCTTCTTTCCCAAAACTTAGCAGCTTCTGGAATGTAGCAGAAACTCAATAAGTATTTATTGATTGACTAACTGGTTTAGAACACAAAACCATGGAAGTTTGTATGATTCCCTAATAGTGTTCTGAGATGATAGACAGCCAGATAGACAGACAGACAGAGAGAGAGAAATAGATAGATAGATACATAGAGAGAGAAAGAGACAGACAGACAGACAGGTATTAGAGAGATAGATAGATAGATAGATAGATAGATAGATAGATAGATAGATAGATAGATAGATAGATGGATAGTAGGTGTGTGGGGGTGTGTGTGTGTGTCTGTGTGTGGGGGGGGTGTGGGTGTGTTTGAGGTTTCCTTGACAAAGATACTGGAGTGGTTTGCCATTTCCTTCTCCAGCTTATTTTAGAGATGAGAAAACTGAGGCAAACAGGGTTAAGTGACTTGCCCAGGGTCACATAGCTAGTAAATGTCTGAGGCTGGAGTTGAACTCATGAAGATGAGTTTTCCTGACTCCAGGTCCAGCATTCTATCTACTACACTACCTAGCTGGCCTGTACATGTATGTCATGTGGTTTGTCCTTCATTCTCCAAGAGGACTATGACATCAGGAAGATGATGCCATGACTTGCAAGTCAATTGGATTTAAGTGAGGCAGGACTGTGCAAAGTCACCAGCCTCACTTTCTCCTCCTGAGTCATCTGGGTCCAGCGGCTGGATGTAGATCAAGATGACTGGAGATGGCCCTGGGTGCAGTACACACACATACACACACACACACACACACACACACACACGCATATATATTACATGTGTGTTGCTCTCATCTTAAAACTCTTAAGCAAGAAAGTTCATTGATTAAGTTGTAATGGTTTACTACAATTACAGAAATACGTGTATGTTCATCATAGTTTTGCTGCTTCATAACCCTTAAGTCCTATTTGTAGAAGCAGAATTTTGGAGAAAGGAAGCATTGGTTTTTCTATTATGAAAAACTACATAGTGCCTAGAGTTCTAGGCTTGTTCTCAGAGAGACTTGGACTCAAATCTCCACTGTGATAGTTACCATCTGTATGACTGTGGGACAATCACTCAATTTTTCTGGGCCTTAGTTTTCTCATCTGTAAAACAGAGATACAAGTACTTGTAGTAATGACCACATGAGGTTGATGTAAAGCTCAAATGAAATAAAATATGTAAAGCACCAGGCCAACTCTAAATTATTATGTCAGTTATTACAATCCTTTAAACTATTTATATTATTTATAAAACTGGAGATAAACCTAGGTGGTGGCCCTTGAATGTTATTGACACAAAACAAAAATACAATGTTCTAACACAGATTACATGTTAACATTTAGAAGTATCTATATGGTTATTTTTAAACCAATGCTCCAGCTGTAATATTGTTTCTTGGTATATCCTGCAGTAGTATGTGCACTTTCGTGTTCTTCTACATATGTTTACATAGGAGGATAAAGGTAAAGCTAAAAGGGACCTTAGAGGCCATCGAGTCAAACCTCCTCACTTTACATATGTAAACTGATACCTAGAAAGATGAAGCGATTATCCAAGATCACAATGGTAGGAAATGACGGGCAGAATTTGAACCCAAGTCTATGGGCTCTAGATGCAACTGTCTTTTGCTTGAGATTGTAACTATTTGCTTCTAGCCGTTTTTTGCTCCAGTGAAAGAGTCTTGAAAGATGATGACCTGTTGGACATCCTTAAACATTCTTTTTATTTATTTAGTACATCACAAAGTTTCCCCCTACAGAGAATTTCAGGAGGATGAGAGACAAGATGAGAAGATGAGAATGTGCTATGAATTGTACCACGTGCCATAGTGAGCAGAGTGGTAGACTTGTAGTCAGGAAGATCTGAGTTCAAATCCTACCTTGCAGACTTGGGACCCTGACCTAGTCATTTAACCTGTCTGAGCCAGTATTTCTTTATCTGTAAATTGGGGTTAATAATAGCAACTATCTCACAGGGTTGTTGTGGGGATTAAATGATATTACATATGTCTAGCACTTTACAGATCTTAAAGTGACACATGTGTGTTAACCATTATAGCTGAAATCACAGGGCCAACAGAGTATACAGATATAACCCATAAGTCTTGTCTACAGAAGCAGAATTTTGGATTATGAGAGTCTCAGATCTCTCTCTGATGTATCTTTGGGCAAGTTGCTTTGCTCACTAGGCTCCCATTTTCTATATCCTAAAAATGAACGACTTGAACTAGATCATATGTAATATTTTATGTGTATTATGATACTACCATATTTGGTTTATCTTTGTGTATCATAATGTGCTTTTTTTTTTTTTGAGGGTTATGGAGGAAAAAAAAATGTGTCCATTCTTGGGAATTGCCTTCCCTCCAAAGGGTAGGCATAGACTGACCTCTAGTGAGCCAAGAGTGCAACAGCTAATTCACAACAGCTAAAGAATTCGAATGACTGAATTAAGTGAGGACAATTTTAAATTACATCAAAATAGCATCTATGATGCTGTCTTTGGCAAAATGAGTCTATTACGTCACTCACGTAAAGACTAAAGTTCTCCTGGCCGTGAATTAATGTCTCAATCTGTAACTAGCAAAGTCAGGAACAGGGGACCTGCCAGATAATGGAAAGATGGAGAAGGAATCTCATTTGTTTCAATTGCAGTATACACAACACTGAGTCAAGGCAACAATCTATCCTACCTCCATCCACTACCTGCTATCTCCATTGTTTCAGAGTCTTCGATGATCATAGGTGATCATTGTAACACTCGACATTAGAAAGTGTGGTCTTCCTGACTGTGCTTCGACCTCATGATTTCTAATTCGATTGGCGCCATGGTGAATACCGGTTCCTTAGTCGCTTATCTGTCCTAAAGGAGCTGATAAGGTGATAGAGGAGCAAGTTATGGGAATCCAGGTGAAGGGCAGGAAGAAGAGAATTCCAGGAATGGAGGACAGCTTGTAAAAATGGCCGGTCCGAAAATGGAGTGATCTCGGGTGAGGAGTTTTAAGAAGACCATTTGTCACAGGATTGTGGAGTATATGTAGAGGGCTAAGCAAAGTGCAAAAAGACTGAAAAGGTAGGAAAGTGTCAGGTTATGAAGGCTTTAAAAGCCAAAGAGAAGATTTTGTATTCGGTCCTGGAAATAATAGGTTACCATAGGAATTTACTGAATAAGGGGCTGACACGGTACAGTTTAAGAAGATTAATTTGATAGTTGAGCGAAGGATGAATTGGAGTGTGAAGAGACTTGAGGCAAAGAAGCCAACTAGCAGGTTATTGCCATAGTCTAGGGGTAAGTTGAGGGCCTGTACTAGAATAGTGGCCATGTCAAAAGAAAGAAGGAGACTTTATGGAGGTAAAATCAACAGGACTTGGTAATCGATTGAATATGGGGAAGTGAGAGGGAGTGAGACATCAATGATGACACATAGGTTGCAAGCTTTATCCTAATATGGTTATCTCCATCTTACACATGAGAAAATGAAGCTCAAAAAGGCCAAATAATTTACAAATGGTGAGCATCTAATTTGTGGTAGAAGCAGATTTTAAATTCAGGTTGTCTGTCATCAGATCTGGAATCCTCTGTCTCTCCAAGATGAAAAGAATGACAAACAGCAGATACGAGGCTCCATTTCTCCAAGATTCACTTATACATCCTAAACTTTATACAAGCTGCCAAGTCCATCTGCCCAGGTGGAATTCTCATGTGTCTAAGTTTCAGTTAATCAGTGAGCAGCATCAGCAACAAATCTGCCTCTTAGTATCCCAGGCTTCCTTTAGAGTTTAGCTGAAGGCATATCCCCTACAGGCAGACCTTTTCTGAGCCCTCCCAGGGGTAGGTCCACTTTCTGCAATCTAGCATTACTTTATATTTACTTTACATATATTTACTTATCTTCTTGCCTGTTTTCCCCCCAATAGAATGGAAGCTCACAGAAGGTAGACATTACTTTCTTTTGGTTGTTATGTTTTCCTAACCTGAAACAGAGCCTGACACATATGGATGCTCAAGAAATACTTTTTGAATGAATGAGTGACCAAATGAATGAATAGCCAATATTGTCTCTGGTTACATTCTTTTCTTTACTATTTCTGAGTTTATTTTATTCTGAACTTAAGAAATAAATAACATAGTAGAATAGAAAAAAAAAAGATTGTGTATTTCATTTTTAAAAACTAAGATGGTAGTATCAAACTAGGGAAAGAGTCACAATTAAGACAGAGCAGTGCAAAAAAGTTCAAGAGCCCTGTGGCATTAACCAACTCCAATGCCTGGAACATAATGGGCACTTACTATGTGTTTGCCGGTTGATGGATGGATAGATTGATTAACACAAGGCTCCAGAGAAAGGAAAGAAAGAAGACGGGTAAATAATTTTGTTAGAAGACCCCTATTGGGTCTGGCAGCTGTACTATGAAAAACTTGAAGTGACAAATAAAAGTTTAAAATCTCAGTGTCAATAAATTGCTAAGTCATTAAAATGCATGAAACTTCGGATTTTTCTGGGTCAAGCCAGTTCATGGAATAATTTACATGTTGAAAATAGTTGTCTAAAGAAGAATTTGATAAAAATGAAAAAGAGAGTTCAATTAAGCCAATAAGCTTATTTCATAATAAAAGTCAGCTACATCTAACTACCTCCACTTCCAACACCCTCTTCACTTGTTAACCCTTTGTAATATCTTAACAGTCTTCCAAAATTGCTCTCGACAATGGCACCAAGAACTTCTAACCTGTCACATCCAATGACCTTTTTGAAGAATCAGAGTTAGAAGAGTCTTCAGAATCTATCCAGTCTAATCTGTCCAACAATCTTTTTTTCCATCATACCTGAAAAATGATCTTTCAACCTTTGCTTGAAGACCCCAGGTGAATATGTATCTCCCAAGGAAGGCCATTCCACTTGGAGAAATTTCTAATCATTAGGAGGTTTATCTTTGAATCAAGCCTAAAATCATCGCTCCTAGTTGTTTTCTGAAGTGAATGCCTCTTCTCTTCTAATGCCTCTTCCGTATGACCATACTTCAAATATTTGAAGACAGCTATTATATTCTTCTCTTTCCTGAGTGTTCCCTTCTTCAGGCTCACCATGCCTGGTTTGTCAGATGATGTGATCTTGATAGAAATCTTTTACTGTCCTAGATATCCTTCTCTGAATGGCCTCCCAGTTACAGATGCCCTTGCTAAAACATGGTGCGTGAGAAAATTCATCAAATGTCTTTTTGTCATTCATTTAACAAATGCATTTGACCTATCTGAAATCAATCTTTGACCTTCCCAAAATATTTGATATGATATCTCTCTCCCTCCTTGAGACTCTTCTAACTTCCATGATATTGAATTATCTCATTTTCCACTCCTTTTCTGTCTCTTTAGTTGCTTCTTCTTCCTACTCTCGCTACTTAAATATAAGCATTCCCTAAGCAGGGGCCCTTAAACTTTTTTGTGTCACTGACCCCTTTGACAGTCTACCAGGGGTGTGGAACCTGAGGCCTCGAGGCCACATGTGGTCCTTTAGGTCCTCAAGTGCAGCCCTTTGACAGAATCCAAACTTCACAGAACAAATCCTGTAGCGAATACCAATAATGTTGTAATTTATTGCCTACATTCACAATTGAGGAAAATGCTGAAATACAGTTGGGAGACTAGTGAAAATAAAGATGTAATTTTTTTTCTCCATCCAACTTCATGGCTTTCCTGAAATCTGTCCAGATCCGTTAGCTAATGTCGAGGTTAAGAACCTCTGGCCTAGAAGATCTATATTATGTTTTTGAATTCTAATAGCTATGAATGATCAGTGTTCTGTCTGGTGCTATTTTATCCTATGGTCGCACTTGGAATAGATGTATAGGCACGCTACATCTCCCCCATCCCCATACTAGAGAACTTCAAGGGCATAGGGTTGTCTCTTTTCACTTGCCATCAGCTGGAGTCTCACCAGCTATGTTCCTCCCATTGTGAGCTGGTGAATAGCTGACCCTAGTTCCACTTAACCATTTAACATCAGTTAGCTTTTACAAAATGGTATTTACTACCAAGTTACGAAAAAAGACAAACATACAAAAATCTTCAACAATTCTTGGGACATGATTTCCCCTCTACTACCTCAGTCTCTAAGGGAAGTATAATCAAAACTTGGTTCAGTTCTTCCATGGCATTGGTCCCACCAAGTTCATATTCAGATGAAGCCTCTTCTCTGCCTCTTCTGGCCCAGATCTAAAGAACTTCCCCCAATAGTTGTTCCTTACTATTGGAAGCATTGATACTGGGTGGACTACAAATCTGTACACTGTAACAATGATGCCAAGGCACATTCTGGCCCTTTCAAAAATCACAAGGTGTTGGAAGCTCCATTCCCTTCAACTAGAACTAAGAGACCAAGCATTGAGGTCCGTTTTGGGGCTATGTGGCCTCAGAAGGGAAGTCATAAGGCCTCTCCCCTTACAGCATTGTTTCTCACTAGACTCTAGAAGCAAAGTAGTCTCGGAAAGAAGTAAAGAGAGTAAAGGCATTTTGAATACCTACACAACCAAAATGCCTCCCATTGACAACATGTTTAGCCAACTGGAGCCAATCACATGTCTGCTCACCCTTCACAATCTCTCCAAGCCACTTCATGAAGTAAATCTTCTGAAAGAGGATTCCCAACCTCTCCAAGCAGGGAAATTACAGCAGCCAGGCTTGACTAAGAGGGTTTGTCCAGGTATCACACCCCAGTCACAAAAATCCCAAAAAGCTTTGTCAAAAGGCCCTTAATTAATCTGTTTCTAAATAAACCTAGTTCTATAAGACCAGTCTTGGTACCACATATTTCTATCCCAGGTTTTGTGCCTTACTTCATGTAATCCATGTGCACCACAGACCCCAGGTTAAAAACTCCTGTGCTGTTTTTATTCATGGGTCTCTTCTCTTCCCTCTCCACTCCTCTGTTATATCAACTACCCCACAACCTCAACTATTAGATCTATGTGGATTAACTCATGAATCTGAATATCTAGCCCTGGCCTCCCTCTCAAGCTCCAGTTAAAGATTTCCAAATACTTCCCGAGTATCTTTCCCTGGATCTCCCAGGGTTTTAGTTTCTTCATCTATAAATGGCAGGATTGTCTAGTTCCTATGTAATTCTAAGTCTATGATCCTAGGATCTTAGGAGTTGCACATAGTTATACAGCTAAATACTGGGCCACGCTTAGACTCAAATTCAATTTTCTGCATTGTCACAAAAAGGTCCTGCCCTTTCTGTTAACAATAACAATAACAAATAACAATAACAATGCTTAAGGTTTGTGAAGCACTTTGTAAGTCTTATTCCATTTGATCCTCTCAACAATCCTGGGAGGTAGGTGCTGGTATTATCCCATTTCATAGAAGAGGGTCACACAACTAATAAGTGTCTGAAACCAGAATTGAAACACAGTTCTTCCTGACTCCAGGTCCGGCACTCAAGTCATTGAACCACTTGGCTATCCAGCTATTTGTAGTAACTGTGTGTAGCTATGGCTATTGCCTTTATAATAGGTATAAAGTATTTTTATTGTATAGCTCCCTGAAGGTGAGGTTTCTGGTTGACTGAGCAGTGAGTCATCAAAGTTGACCTGGAGGAGAAGGAAGAAGGAAGGAGCCTGAATTGTGAGATAATCTATCATCCAAACCCAGCAAATGAGCAAGAACTCATTCTGAAGCTTAGAGAAAGGTCCTAAAACAGACTCAGGTTTTGAAACAGGAAAAGACTCAAGAGGATTATGGGTCACAGGAAGGACTAGAGGTAATACCGACAAGGTTCAGAGACAAGAAAGTGTGTCTAATAAAGAACTGGACTTCTTGGGGGACACTAGGTCTAAATGCTAGTCTAGAACAAGAGCTGGTACTCATAACAGTATCAGTAATAAGAGCATCTCAAATTTATTTGACGTTTCCCATTTACAAGGCAGTTTCCTCATAAAGACACAGTATATTAGACCTAAGTCATGCATTTTGCAAATGCAGAAACTGAAACTCTCAAAGATCAAATTCCACAGAGCTATTACAGGAAAAATTCCAGGAGATCTACTAGAGAACAAATTTATCCTATCATTCGAGAAGCCCAGATCTACTCGTGGCCCGAGTTTAAATAAATAAATTTTAAAAATGAATAAATGTAGGTTTCTTGGTGGATCAGAGTAGAGGGTATGCTCCTTCCCATTTCTGTATTTTGTTAAAGTGCTGCTAAGGAAGCTGTTAAACCATCAGTAAATTTTCATTTTCTACCACTCAAGAAAAAATTTCACTTACATGATGTCAAGAGAGTAAGAGGAAGGCCCCAAGCCCATTGGGTACCTTCTGTGGAGGATGTATGAGAAGGCATGAACAAGAATTGAACAGGATGAAGAATAAATGGTTGTGACTTGAACCAATGAAGGGAGTACCAATATTGGTGAGATTACAGGACTCAACTTGGCTCCAGTCTCCTGGCTTTCCAGCTTTGTAAGGTCCAGTCAAACGAGCCATCCTGCTCTTCCTCATGCACAACACTTCATCTCACGTATCCATAGTTTGCACAGGTTGTCCTCCATACCTGGAAAGCACTCCTTCCTTATGTCTTCTTTTTATGTTCTCTTTTAATGCCCAATTTCCTTCAAAGCTCAGCTTAAGCATCACCTTCTACATGAGGCCTTTCCTGATGCCTCAGATACTAGTGCTTCCTACTCTAAAGGACCTTATATTTTTTCGTCCTTAATTTGTGTATATCAATAGGTAAAGTCTTTTTTCCTTACAGAGTGTTGCTAGCGCTTTCCTTCAAGTCCAATCACCTCATATCTATTTTGTATAGACCTATATTATACATGTAGCCCTACCTCCACAGAATATAAGTTCCTTGAAGGCAGGGACTTTCTTTCTTTTTTCTTTGCATCCCCCTAGCACATAGTAGGTACTTAATAAAAAATTTGTTAATTTATTGTTTGATCTTCTGAATTGTGTACAGAGAGTTTTCTATGTTAATGTCTTTTCAGCTTGACCACAAGTCTCAGGCATGAGGGAATGAAAGTTATTTAAGCTTTATCTCTCCATCAATACCTAGCATAGTGTTCACTGAATGGCAACTTCATACATGTTTGCTGTCCTACATTTCCTCCAAGAACCACAATCCCAGCCATTGCATGAAACTTGAGATCCTCCTTTTTTCTCTGAATCTCTTCCTGTGACTTTTTGTGAACCTTATCTCCTTCAACTATGTTTTGCAGTTATTTGTGGGCTTTTTGTACTTACTGCTATATTTCATAGTAGAGTATGAACTCCTTGAGGTCAGTAATCATGTTTCATCATCCCCATTGGCTAATGAAGTTAAGTATAAATGTTGTTCAGTCCTTTTTCAGTCATGTCCAACTCTTCGTGACCCCATTTGGAGTTTTCTTGGCAAAGATTCTAAAGCGGTTTGCCACTTCCTTCTCCAGCTTATTTTACCGATGAGGAAACTGAGGCAAACACGGTTAAGTAACTTGCCCAAGGTCACATAGTAAGAAGTGTCTGAGGCCAGTTTTGAACTCCAGAAGATGAGTCTTCCTGATTCGATGCCCAGTGCTCTATCCACTGTACCATCTAGTTACCCTTAAGAGTAAATAATAAATACTTAATGTATGTTTGCCAAGTGGATAAATGTTGGATGGAAAATACATGATATTTCTCAATGAAATACCAGAAGCACATTTTAAAAAAAAAACACTAACTCCACAAGTATCTGCTTGAAATATCATAATCTAGAAATGTTCATATTTATAACTGGAAATCTCTGTTAAAATCAACACTTGTATACTTCAAAACAAAGATGACTTTGTAAGTGTGATGATTGTTTCCACTAACCCAGATTGCTGCCATTCTACACCAAGCTCAGCAAGTTTCATGATTTCTAGGGTCAAAAAAAAAGTCTTATCTGGTGAATAGGCTTCTGGAGGGGCCTCAGTTTTCACTTGGGCTGATCCTTAGATGACAGATAGTACTGTCTGTAGTCTGAGCCCGTGCTCTGATGGCAAAGACTGAGAATTCTGGGTTACTTCTATACCACTATGAAGTTCCATAGTAGGTCTTTGGGGGCAAGGCTACATCAATAATATTTACCAAGCTTTCTTTTTGGAATACGTTAGGAGTGAGGACCCAGTAGACTTGGAGCTCCTTAGAGAGTTGTCTGTGGCACTGAATGGTTAGGTGGCTTGCCCATGATCACAAAACCAGTATGTGACAGAGACTGCCCTTGAATTCAGTTCTTTCTTATTCCAAAGATGAATCTTCTCCCTACTCTGCCACTTTGCCTTTCAAAATATATGTGCTGCTACACACACAGACACACACACACACACACACACACACACACACACAGACACACACACTTTTCAACTTCTTTTCATGTCAAACCCCAGTCTCAACTACCCAGGATCCATCTTTGAAAGATATTAAGCTTTAGTAGCATAAGGGCTGATATCTTTAGGGGAAAAATGAGCAACTACAACCATTTAAAAGGTCCCCAAAACTTCACTTCAGTTCCTTAATGGCAATATTATAGAATAAGGTCATGGCTGGATTTTTTTTCCTATAGACAAAAAGTGGCCAATCAGATTAGATGTGTTTTTCCCATTGAGATTGTCCATAGAGTTTCAATAGGGTCTATTATACAGCACTAACGATATTTTTAGGAGGTGACTACATGCAGTTGACTAAATCATTCAATAAGCACACAGTGTTACTAAGCAACCTCTTCAAAACAACCTGATGGAACTTTTTTTTTCTTCTAAAGTCTCTTAGGAGAACAGAGATCCATAAAGGCTCAAAATAGATTCTTATGTGGAAATTCTACCCACTATGTCTTAATTTTTATTTCACAGTTGATTACATTGAATCTAGATTTTTCCCACTTTAAGTGGACTATAGTAGTTATAATTTTGTCTCTCTACCTCATCCTCCCTTCCTTTCCTCCCTGCCTCCTACATCTCTCTCACCCCTCCTCTCTCTTCCCCCCCTCTCTTTCTCTCTCTCTCTCCCCCCTCTCTCTTTCTCTCTCTGTCTCTCTATCTCTTTCTCATACACATACACATATTTTCACATTTTTCCTTTCCTACAAATGCTTTTTTAACAAATTTCAGCAACTAAAGTAAAATAAATGCCCTATATACCTCCATGTATACTAATATAGGGTCATTTAATATAATGCCTATAATAAATGGCATATTGTCCAATTGAGAGGTGAGGAAGAGGTAACATGTACCAAGTTGGATGGCAGGCAGGTTGCCAAAATATCTTAACAAGCTAGAATAAAGGATTGAAATCAATAATATGTGGATTTAAGAGGGATAAACAAAGCCTCATCTTGAAGTTCGAAAGGCACCTTCACAAGTGTAGCGAGGACTGACTGTACACAATCAATGTGAAAAAGATTTAAGGAGTGAGCCGTCAGAGGTGACAACCTTAGAATGTTAATGTGTTCTTGGGATATCCTAAGAGAGACCAGTTGTATCCAGAATAGCAAGGCAATGGTCTCACTGTAATCTGCCCTGGCAGGAGACCACCTGGAGCATGTGTTCAGTTCTGGACGGTGCATTTTAAGGACATTGACAAACACGGTGTAAGTAGAAAGAGCATTGGATTTGCAGCCTGGGTAACTGGGGTTTGAATTCTTGTTCTATTCTTCTGCTGTTTCCCCATCTGTAAAAAGGGGGTAATAATTGTACCTGCCTCCCCGGGACATTGTGAGGATAAAATGAGATAGTGTTTGTAAATCACTTCGAAAACCATAAAGTGCTAAAAAAAATTCTGTCTACTATTATTACATTGTCGTTATTATTATTATTACCTCAGTATGACTTGGACAAGCCACTTCACCTTTCCATGCCTCAGTTTCCTCATCTGTGCCATGAGGAAGTTAGACTCACCAACCTTCAAGCTTCCTTCCATTGCTAAATCCAATTATCCTCTAGACTGGAACATATCCAAAAGAAGATGATCAGGCAAAGGAGAAGGAGAATATGTTACATGAGAATCTATCTACTGGAGGAGCAAAGACAAGGACAAATGGATAGAAGTCTCAGAAAGAAACTAAGGTTCAATGTAAGGAAAACCTTTGTAACAATTACAGTTATACCAAAGTGGGATGACCCTTCAGAATGAATGTATACATATACACATATTTATTATTATTAATTATTATTATCATCACTATTATCATTATACTGGTTATGTGACCCTAGCAAGTAACTTAGCTTCTCCATACTCCAGGCAGCTCTCTCTCTAAGACTGTAAGTTGAGCAGAAGGTAATGGTCTGTATTTGTAGAGGAATTTCCTAACCTCCTTAGATAAATAAAATTACAAACCTATTCAAAATAATAATAAGAAAGAGCAAAAATTAAAAGAAAATCTGAGGGGAAATCATATATTTGCTTTGTGTCACTTTAGCCCCAAATACCTTGTCTCATTCATGGTCCCCACATTTTTAAATCAAGTCTATTGCATAATTATATTTCTTACACATTTTTCCCAGCAAAAAGATTCACAAACAAACCGTCCTACTCCATGTGTCCCTATTCTTCACTTTTATCTCCCCTTCTGACTGACATAGATGAAATGGATAGCCTACTCCTTTCCACTTACAATTTATTGCTTAAAATGATAAATGGAATCCTTAGCAATAACACATGCTTCTTTTCTCATTAGAACACACTGACACCTTGTGGTCACCCAAGGGCATGCAAGGTAAAGGAACATGGATTTAAATCTTCAACCACTCAGCTTGGCACATGCTATGTGAAGAATCAACTTGCTGTTTTCAGGAATTCAGTCAAATTCTAAAGTATGTTTATACACACACTTACACATACATATGCACACACTCATACATTCATATGCACGCACTCATACATACATACATTTATTTTTTTATACACACACACACACACACACACACAAAGTGGGCAATCAGTTTATTTCTTGAAAGAAGTCTCAGTGTCTCCAAAGTATTAAAGTTGAAGTTCACCCAAAAGGCAACAGTAGGGAACTGCACAATCAGTATGAATAGTCTAGAATATTGAAGTCATAACATATTAGTCTGGGAGAAGCAGGAAATTTAATATCATGTAGTCTATAAACTTACATCAATGCCAAAGTGGTTGGTTTCAGTTTGTTGTTTTGGAGGAGGAGAATCCCCCATCAACTCTGTAGGTGAAATCACAGAAGGAGCACAGATGATAAGACACTAATGGATAATGTGCAAACATAAGTAACGTAGGTGGAATTAAAGGAGCAGCCTGCCATTGGTTGACTGCCCAAAGATTGGCCTCATACTTGATGGCCCTTCAAAAGCAAGCTTTCCAGCTCTGAGAGACATTTGAGATAGTAGAGGCAAGGAAAAGTTTTGCTCAGTATGACTCTTGTTATTTGCACTACAGGGCAGCAGGGGAAGAGGAGTTTTCTCTTACCTCCTTCTCTACTCCTTAATGGGTCTATGGCTGGCTAAAGTAGAGCTACTCATCCAGTAAGACACACTGCACCCAGAACAGAGTAAGATAAAGACAAGTAGTGATGGCAAAGCAAGTGAGTATGACCCTTGGCTACAGAAAGAAGAGGACAGTTATCCCTGAAAGTCAGCAGTTAAGTTACAGTAAGGAGGCAGCACAGGGATCCTGGGCTGGGGGGTTTGGGGGGAATATCATAAGGAAACCATGAGAAAGGAAAGGATTTGGGGGCCCTGAAATATCAGAGGCATGAGTTGCCTTGGCCACTTGTGTTCCCTATGTATATGCCTTACTACCAGCATATTCTAAGTTTTTGTCCACTTTTCCCACCTATGCTGTGTGCATTTGTGTACATGAGGAAACTGAGGCAGACAGTT
>CM053627.1:114417389-114478392 GCA_028646595.1 Phalanger gymnotis
AAAAAAAATGGGGAAAACAAAAAGAAAAGAAAAGAACCTGGGCTTGCAGCTTTCTGTGAGCCAGTTGTTGTTGGTTTGACACCCCCACAGCAGCTGCTAGCCAAATTGTTGAAAAAACAAAGTACAGAAATTGGAAGTGATTTTTGTTATGACTTGGTTACCTTAAAAGAAAAAAGGAAAGCGGGCAGGGAAATAATACATTAAGGAATAAAAGGGAAGGAATGGGAGTACTTATCTCACATAATGGGAGGGGAGGGTCACAAGTAATAAGTCTATTGAGATGAATGAAAAACCCAAGACAGAGTTTCTGGATAATTAATCAACTCAATCCTAATTTGGTTACTAATATAATAGAAAGTAGTAGAAAAATAATCATTTCTCTCACTATGCAAATGAAGAGGTCAGGGGAACAGGCATCACTTGAACTTTGTTTTCATCTAAACTGTCAAACAATGCTCAAACATACACAAACACACATACAACTCAACAGGGAAACAGGAGGAGAGGAGGGAATAATAAGACAGCGAGCAGAGTCAAGGAGGAATGAGTCATAAGCAAAACAAACTCTAAATTCAGAAGGGGAATTGTGAAGAGAGGTTTAAAAGAAACAAAGCCTAATAACCAGTGGTTGAGATCTGAGTGAAGGTGAAAGAAGAGGGTCAAGGAAGTGGAAGGTGTTTGTAACAAGCATAGAGCATTAATGCTAAGTACATTTTCATTCTGTACCCCAATTCTTCTATATAAAAAGGGTGGAAGGAGCAAAGAAATGGAAAAAACATGGAAATAGGATGGATAAAGTACATAAAATTTGAAAGCTTTTGCACAAAGAAATCAGTACAGTTAAGATTAGAAATGAAACAATTGGGGAACAAAAAATCTTTGCAGTGAGTTTCTTTGCTAAAGGTCTTATTTCCAAAATATAGGAACAGATTACAAAGCTCATTCCTTGATTGATAAGTAGTCAAAGCATACAAACAGGCAGTTTTCAATGGAAAAAATCCAAGCTGTCTGTAGCCATATTAAAACATGCTCCAAATCATTAATAATTAGAGAAGAACAAATTAAAGCAACTCTGAGGTACCATCTCACACCCATCAGACTGTCAAATATGACAAAAACATAAAATGACAAACGTCAAAGGAACTATAGGAAAATAAGCACATTGATGTACTGTTAGAGCTTTGAATTAGTCCAGCAATTCTGTAAAACAATTTAGAGCAATGCCTAAAAAGTTACTAAACTGTATATACCCTTTAACCCAACAATATGACCATGAATAAGCCTATTCCTCAATGTGTTTGGAAAGAGAAAAAGATATAGATACATATCAGCTCTTTTTGTAATAACGAAGAATTAGGCTCTGGGGAGGTATCCATCAATTAGGTAATAGCTGAACAACTTATGGTATATAAATGTAATATAATGCTGTTGTGCTGTAAGAAATAAAGAAATGTGGGAAGGTTTAGAAGGCTGATTTCCTGCTTATGCTTTTCTATATCAAGGCTAGGTCATACAATACACATACATACACACACACACAGATACCTTAAATGTTCAATTTGGTGAACACCTCTACCCCTGCCAAATAATCAACACAGGTACCAGTATCAGATTGTGGTGGCATTCAGGGCTCTCTTGTTATGGCAGAGTTATAATTCTCTGCTTTTAAAACAAAAACAACAAAAAACTAAGACTAAGCTTCTAGGAGGTAAAAGGGCCAGAAAGAATGCCTCTTTCAGTTTTTTCCCCAGTGAACACCCATATACTTGCCATCTCTGGACTTAGTGACAAGCAGACTGAACACGCATGAGGCAGAACACATTATTTTCCAAGACAGCCCATTCTGCTTTAGATAGTTCTTATTATTAGGAAATTGGAGATAACAAGTACAAAGTCATGTGGAAACCATAATATGTACATACATATACATATATATGTATATATACACAAGTACATAGGCACATACATATGTATATACATGTGTGTATACTAGCTATAATTATCTTATCCTCATCTTTTTTGGTGGGGTACAGATAGAAATAGTGCTATGACAAAATATTTTTTTGCTATCATTCCTTTATATTCAAAGTTCTGTAGAGTATTGCAGAGATAAAATAATTTCTCTTTGTAGTTGATTAACATTGGGATATAAGTTGATCTTCTGTGGCTCTCTTGAAAGCATTCTTGGTATGAGCCCAATAGCACACCTCGTCCTGTCTCCACATGATTTTGATATCTTTAGTCAGTTTAGTCAGGTATCGGCATTTTGTAAGCTTTTCATTCCATGTAGCTTAGAGATTATGAGTATTTGCAATGATGACAGCTATTAAGAACATTGTTTTTAAATTTGTATGAATCAACGTTTATTCCCTTGGCTGTTGTGGGCAACAGTTCCATGTGGGTTAATTGGTCAAGTTCCAATAGTTTATCAGCTAAGTTCTCAAGGACATTTTAAAGTATGGGTTTGTTGGTCCATGAAAGACTACTGATATATGATTCAAGCTATCAGATTATGTCCTGTTAAGTATTTAATAGTCACTAAATTTTTGGTGATTGTTGGGCTATAAGGATGTGTTGGGCTATTTCTATCGTTTCCTTGAATAAAGTACGTCAATCTCTAAATCCGGGTTCCTTAAGGTAGTTCTTTATGTATTTTCTGGTGGCAATAAACCAGTGTTTAGTTGGCACAATAACACTGCCACATTTGCTTCCACAAACAAATCCACATGATTGAGCATTTGTTCAATATTCCTCCGTTGACACATTAATGTTGACTGAATACCGAATTAATACCTTTTGATGACAATCATGGATCTCAGTCATTTAATAAACTCCAGAGAGTAAAGCCACTTTCAGTTACACCGATAAAATCCAATGGTACGTATTTGTAAGCACCTTTCACTCTTGCTCAGCAAAGTGATATGTGCTTATTCCAAAAGCATTTCTCTAAATTTCTCACCTGTTTGTCAAGTGATTTAAGAAGGTCTTCCTTTCTAGAACGAATATATTCAGCTTCCCATAGTGGCTTTAGGATGATGGACCCTATGTTTGGTTGATATTGTATGAGATTTATTTGGGCACTTTTCAATCTGTTACAAACCATTTTAAAATTCTAAAAGCATATATTAAAACTGGTATGGCAAAGCTATTAATGGCTTTAAATATGTTCTTCCCATTCAGCTTTGATTTCTGAATGGCAAAAAAAATTCCCAATTAATTGAAAGAGGAAAAATATTTATAAGAAAAGTAGCCATTTCCAAATAGATAAAAGGTATAACGATATGAACAAACCATTACTAATTAGAGAAATGTAAATTAAAGCAATTCTAAGATTCCATTGCATCAGAGTGGCAAAGATGACAAAAAAGTAAAATGATAAATTTTGGAGGGACTATGGGAAAACAGGTACATAGAGGGTTGGTAGACCTGAGAAAGTATACGACCATTCTAGAAAACAATTAAAAATATTGGCACTATCGCTTGTTAGTTATTGTTGTTGCTGATTTAAGAAAGTATAAAATAGATACGGCGGAAGAAACATGTTCTTACCGTTTTCGTATATCTAGACTATCATACAATCCATTGTAATCTGAGTCAAACACAGGACCACTGACTACGTTGATTCCATTCCTTTCTCCAGCATATCTTGGGAGTAGGATATTATGGAGATAATTCCATATGACTAAACCAAGAAGGGGAAAAAATGTTATTTGGAAAGAACAAGTTAAAATAATGTAATGTGGCAGAAATTTAAATAGTAAATTTAAAATAGCAAATCTGGCATCTATATATCATACAAATGGGCATTAGGTGGCACAGTGGATAAAGAGCTGAGCCTGGAGTCAGGAACACCTGAGCTCATATCTGGCCTCAGACGCTTACTAGCTGAGTGACCCTAGACAAGTCACTTAACTCTGTCTCAGTTTCCTCATCTGTAAAATGATCTGGAGAAGGAAATGGCAAACCACTCCAGTATCTCTGCCAAGAAACCTCCTCCCCAAAAAAGGGGTCACAAAGATTCAGACATGACTGAAACAACTAAAAAAAAGTCATATGTACATATTGCTCTATGGGTATTACATAATTGCGTATGTGTCTATACATGCATACACATGTATGTGGCTGTCACCGGGTATTTGTGCATATGCTTTACTGAGCATAGAAATTAGAGTTACAAGACATCTTGGTCAAAACCTCAATGAGACTATTTCCTCATCTGTAAAATAAGGATGATAAATAGCTGTACAACCTGCTGCTCAGAGCTGTTGTATGGGTCAACTGGGAATTGTATAAAGTTATTTGGAACCATAAGACATGACCTAAAGGTAACATAATTATCTCCATGGCAAAACATCTGTAAAGTGAATAATTCCTCTGTAATTTGTTCAATAAATCTTCAAGTTCCCTTAGTGTGTAAAACAAAGTTTTTTCAGGAATATAACTAGCATGTAAAACAAGTTATATTTGTCACTATGACGAAAGAATTCAAATAATAAAGTTTATGCTAGGTCATTTTTACCTTGAAAACTCTGGTACATTGGTATTATGTTACTGGTAAGCAGGGCTTCATGATGTCTGTTATTGCTGCCTTTAGTAAGTTCTGCAAATGAGAAAAAGAAAATACAAGCATTTTATTAAAAAGTTCTTTTTAATAATATTAGAAAGTTCATCTTCTTCAAGATTGGGAAGGGGGGGATTAAGTGGAATATCATTCTAGACCTACAATGTCTCTTCAGAACAGTATGAAATCTAGGGAAAATTCAATGTTTAAGGATTTTGTTTAGTTACATTCCTTCTAAAAGATAAAATAAAATCACAAACTTGAGAATTTTTTAAGGTATCCCTATTAACTCATTGCTGCTTTGACAGAAAAAGCAGAAACTTTTTAAAGTGCCAATTACGAAGTTTTGTCAATATTTATCAGTAAAAATTACTCCTTTGCTGCATCATCTAAATAAATTCATCATATTGACAATCATCCATCCCTAAACTAAGGTCCTTTCTTGATTGAAAAGTAGGAGACATATACAAATAAACTCACCCTTTGGATTTGGAATAACACTGATTATTCATAAAAAAAAATACATGGACAGCAAGTTAGCCTTGCGATGCTTACACAAAGCTGTTGTATATAATTCTAATAATAAACCTTAAGTCTACTTTATAATGCAACTGCCAAGATGGTTACTCAAGTGAATGTAGTAGGGAGGTGCCTCAAACTATGAGAGCCAGTAGGACTAGCAATTTTTACACTTAGCACTCCTTAAAAGATGCTCTGCCAGAAGGATATAATATCATCAATGGAAAACCAATATACTTTAGACTTTTTCTTTTTTATAATTTAATATATTATTTTTCCCCACATACATGTAAAAATAATTTTTAACATTCACTTTTAAAAATTTTCGATTTCCACATTCTCTTCCTCCTTCCATCCCCTCCCTCATTGAGAAGGCAAGTAATTTGATATAGGGTATATATGTGCAGTCATGCAAAACATATTTCCATGTTAGTCATGTTGTGAAAGAAAACACAGACAAAAAAAGAAAAACAAAGTCAAGAAAAAGCATTCAGACTCTTTCCTAAGAAGACTACTTTACCTTTTTGTACTGACATTTATAATCACCTTTTAAGCACAAAAAAAAATTTTTAAACATTTCAAAGCTCTTATGCTTTCTTTCTACCATCTATGGAGCCATCATGGTACAATACAAAAAGCAATGGCTCTATAGTCAGAGAACTTGGGTTTAAATCCCACCTTGAATGCTATTGACCTTGGCCAAATAACTTAAGTTGCCTGGGCCACCATTTCCTCATCGCTAGAATGAGGGGGTTGAATTAAATGAACTCTCAGGTCCTTTACACTCTAGATATAGGATCTACTCTGAGCTTTCTCCTAATCTTTACACCAGAAAACAGAGGAAATAATCATGTCTATGCTATCATCACTGTCCTAGCTATTACATATCACAATATTTTTACAGAGTTCTAAGCTTTATTAAATTTTCAAAAATAACAATTCAAACAACTATTGAACAAACAGACTCAAACAACATCATAACATGATGTGGGTCTAAAAAAAAGTTAAAAAAGAATTTTTAAACTACACTTACGTGGAGGGGAGAGGAATCCATAACTTAGCTTTGGGTTATTTTTATAAAATGAACACTTCTGGATGGGACTTGGAGGTATTCGATGATCCTGGTAGAAACAGTTTGAAAAGTCTTCTGTAGAGAAACTGTCCTAATGGACAAAATAAAATATTCATTTAGATCTATAGTGGTCAGGAGAAAAAGCCACAAAGGTGCTCTGTGAATGTTATTATAACAGGAAGCCATAGGAAGGAGCAGTGTGGTAGTGAAACAGGGTGTTTATTTAGTCAGAAGATTTGGGTTCAAATTCTGACCCTGCTGCTCACAACTTCTGTGTACTTGAGTCTCAGCTTCCTAGTCTATAAATCGAAAGATTGGACTAGATCAAGATTCATAACCTGGAATCTGTGAATTTTTTAAAACCTGATAACTATATTTCGATATAATTAATTTCCTCTGTTAGCCTACATATTTCATTTTCTGCATTTAAAAATATCATTCTAAGCAGGGGTCCATAGGTATCCCAAGATTACCAAAGGGGTCCATGGCAAAAAAAAAAAAAAGTTAAGAACCCTGGACTAGATGAGCCTTAAAGGTCCTTTCCAGTTCTGAATCCTATGTACAAATCTATGAATAAGGAAGGATAGGGGTGATATCTTATTTATTTAATCTCTGTAGAGGGCCAGCTCTGAGAATGTCCATTCTGGGATAAGATACAGGCCAGAGGCCTGTTCTTGCCTTTGGGCTGATAACTCGGAGCGTGGGCTCTCCATCCCTCCCATGTGCTGCTCAGGATGAAAGCTCTTCAAGCCTCCTCAGAACACACGTGCTCTCACCAAAACCCCCATGGCACACACAGTGCTAAAATACCACCTGTGGGCTATTATGACAAAAGGGGAACTAAGCACGAGGAAGTCATGCATTATGCAAATACATCGCACGTGGATTTGTTGATTCTGCTTGCCTAAAACGGTATATAAGCCCTATTCCTCTACATAATAAGCTGTTCTTCACTCTCCCACTTGGCCCTGCCCACATTTTGTGTTTTTCTTTTCACTCTCCTTGGCATTTGGCCATCTCCGGCTGTTTCGGCACCACGGCCTCTGGCAGCAAGTGTCTAGCTCAATCCCCTGCATATAGAAGATGCTACATACATTTTAAATAAACTGTGTAAAAGAAATATAAAATCAAGACAGTAGACTTCTTGGTCTGGTCCTCCATAAGACATAAATTTGTGTAATTGTTTATGAAGTGAAAGGGTAAACGTACAAGAAGAAATGTTGGTTTTTTTAAAGAGATTAAACTATATTCTGTACTTATCCAACTTTTTTTTTTTTTTAAGCTTTGACTCCCTTGGAGTAAACAAGGAGAAATTAAACATGACCCCAGTTTCAGGAACAAAATGTATCGAATGAAAGTAGGAAAATTCAAGAGCATAGATAACCATGAAGCTGTACTTCTTTGGTTACAGAACAAAAAGCCAAATCAAGTAGAAGCAAAAACTAGCAAAGGTATTTTTCTATCCCATCCCAACAAAAGAGGGAATGAAAAAATGTTCACAGCATATCAAGGTACAAAACGTATCCTGCAAGGTGATTCAAGATTCTACAAAACCGCCAAGTGTTTCAGGTTTAGTCTAAGAACTAAAATGAAATCTGTAGCCTACATACCACATGATAGAGATGAGTAAGAATTGTGCATTCATTTCTAATAGGCATAATTTATCTACAAAGTACATATTGCCACATATCTTTGTTTCTGTGTTTGGACATGCAATATTCACAGTTCCTATGGTATGAGGTTGGCTGACATCTTTATTCAAGTTTCTGAAATAATTCTGGTGATGATTTTGCTCATGGCCTTCCCCTTCAATTCAAGTGATGTGAAGTACTGATTACATTCAAGGTATTTGATGAGGTATTAAATAAACAATCATAAATGTGATCATGACTCCATTCTCCAGGAGCTTACATTCTAGAGCTGGGAGATGGAGGTATGAGATAAGCTCGAAGAAGAGATATAGGCAAAATACTATGAGAATTTGAGGAGGGAAAGGCCATTTTCACCAGGGAGGAGTCAAGAAAGGCTTCATGGACAAAAGTGATAGGTCTGAACTGACAACTGGAGGAGAGAGATTTTGAGAAATGGATATCTCTCTGTCTTGATACTCTCTTCTCTCTAGGTCTTCAGGAAACCACTCTCTCCTGTTTTTCTTCCTACCTCTCTGAATTTTCCTTCTCTGTTTCCTTTGCTGGATACTCCTCCAGACCACATCCTCTAACTATATGTGTCCTTCAGGGCTGTTCTCCTATACTACTTCACTCGGTGATCTCATCAGTGCCCATGGATGTAATTACTGTCTCTATAACTGACGTTTCTCAAATCTACTTTTTGGGCCCCAATTTCTCTACTGATTTCCAATCTTACATCTCCAATTAACTTTCAGACGTCATAAAACTGATGTCTAGTAGACATATTAAATTCAATATATCCGAAACAGAACTCATTATCTTTCCCCCTAAACCCTCCCCATCCCTACCTTCTCTTTAACTGTGAAAAGCAATACCTCTTCCCAGTCTCTTATCTCACAACCTAGGAGTCATCCTGGTTCACTATCTTTCACCCCCACATCCAAGCTGATACCAAGGTCTCCCGATTTCCATCTCTCAAATATGTTCCCTCCTCTGACACTGCCACTGCCCTGGTACAGACCCTCAACACCTCTCGTTTGGATTATTGAAACAGCTTGCTAGTGTCTCGGCCTGCCTCAGCTGCTCCCCACACTACAATACTTCCTCCATTCAATCACTAAAATAATTTCCCTAAAGTGCAGATCCAGTCATGTAATTCATTCAACCACTAAAATGATTTTCCTAAAGTATAGATCCAGTCATGTAATACACACACACACACACACACACACACACACACACACACACACTATACTCCAATGACTTTCTATTGCCTCCAGGAGTAAATACAAAAATGCGCTGTTCTTGTTTGACATTCAAAGCCCTTCATAACCTAGTCCCCTGTTGCCATTCCAGTCTTTTTATACCTTATCCCCCAATACATATTCTTCAATACAGTTGGCCTTCTGGTGATTCCATGAACAAGACACTCCATCTCTCAGCTCTGGGCATTCTCTCTGGCCGTCCTCAATGTCTGGAATGCTCTTCTTCCTTTGTTCTAACTTTGACCTCCCTGGCTTCCCTTCAGTCTCAACTAAAATCCCACCTTCTACAAGAAGCCTTCCCCCAACTCCTCCTAATTCCCTCTGATAATTGTTTCCTATTTATCCTCTATATGTGTGTATATGTATGTATGTACATACATAGATATATATATATATATGTATATATATATATTTGTTTGCATGTTGTCTCCTCATTAGACTGTAAGCTCCTTAGGGGCAGGGACTTTTTTCCTCTTTTTGTATCCCCAGCATTTAGTACAGTACGTGGTACACAGTAGGCACTAATAAATGCTTACAAATTAATTTAGTGATGGAGGGGGAAAGTACAACACAGAGATGGAAGAGGACAGGATGAGAATGGAAAACATCAATCTAAACTATAACACAGAATATGTGAAGGATGACATAGTGTTGCAAATGGAAAGTTGTTCCAGATTGGGAAGAGCCTTGAATGTCAAGTCAAGAGGTACATATTTTATTTATTAGTCAATTTATTAGCAGCAACCTGAAGATTTTTATGCAGAGAGTGGCACAGTCACAGCAGTATATATGAATTTAAAGGATTAATTGGATAGTAGCATGGAAGACAGACAGGAGAGGGGACAGACTGGAGACAGGGAGACATATTAGTAGGTTAATAATCCAGACAAGAAGAGATGAAGACTTGATCTAGGATGGTTGCAAAAGAAGAAAGGGGAAGGGTCTATAGAGATGCAAGAGACATTAAGGATGTAGAAACAGCTTTATTTAATGACTGAGTAGATATACATGGTGAAGTGACAGCCAAATACTAGACTCTGATGACTAATTGCTGAATGAAGAAATGAGTGAAAATGTTACAATCTAGGCAAATTCTTAGTGATCGTTTGCAGATGAAAAAATTTCTCTGACTAAACTGAACTGATTCTATAGGTAGCAATCAGTTAAAAAGGCAATTATAGAACATCAGAGATAAAAGGAACCTTGAAAATTTATCTAAACCAACTACCTAGTTTAAGAAATGAGAAAGCTGAGGTTAAATTGCTTCCAAAAGGTCATAGAACCAGTTAAAGGCAAAGCCAAGCCAAAGAATGCTAGAATTAGGAGACACGTTTAGAGATCTCACCTTCCTTCTTCTTTTTCTAGACAGGGAAGCCAAGACCCTGAGAAGTTATTCAGTTGGCCCAAAATCACACAGGCTGTGGAGAGAAGCACTGAGACTACAATCCAAGTCTCCTTGGTTTCAGTCCAGTCTTTCCATTACAAGTCTTTGGTTATAAACCAAGGCTGACCATGAACAAATGCTTCCTTACTATTTTGCTTACTATAATGCCATTTGCTTACTATAATGACCATTTAAAACATCTGTGAGGAGAGGTACACCACAGTCACGTATACTTGCATTTTTGCCAACGGTGTAGGAACTCCAGAGCGGCATTGTGATGTCACGGCTATACGCATTTACAAACTGGTGTTGGTAAAGAAGACAAAAAGTGCTGTTCTTCTGGAGTACCCTAGGCCTTCCATAGGGCAGGATATTACGTTTGATCATCTTTTCTAAAATTTTAAGAGAAAGAAAATAAAACAGAATCCAGAGGACAAAGTTACTATTTTAATCCATTTAGCATATCTACAAAAGCAGGAAGAAAGATAAATTTTTCCCACCTACATTCATCTAGTATTTGCCTCTGTTTATCCCAATTTGGAAGTCAGCCTTAATGCTCTAAATCTATTTGCAAATAATAAAAAAGATTTACAGGGGAAGAGAGAGAGAGAGAGAGAGAGAGAGAGAGAGAGAGAGAGAGAGAGAGAGAGATCATTGTAACTTGTTCCTGTGAGCAGACAAAGGGAAAACAAGAACAGAAAACCACTGTAGGTTTGGGAAAACACAAGTTCTCTAGCATACAGAGACCAATTAGGACCACTTCAAATTGGGTTTATGACATTTCCTAAAACCGTTTCATCTATTATTGTTGTGTCAATTGTCTTTACTAGTGATTCTTTCTAGATTTCTGATTTATTCTAGACTGAGAATTCTTTAACCTCTGAAAGTGAACCAGACTTGTTTGTTTTTAGGACAATCAAATTGTACAGCATATAGGTTAGCAATTGTAAAACTAAAGTTAAAGCATTGTAGGATCTTAGATTTGGCGAAGATCTTAGAAGTTGATTCAAATGAGAAGAAACCTCCTTGATGACATCCCCAGTTATTGTAGTTGTCATTCAGATTCAGCTTCCTCTACCCATTTAGAAAGTCAATTTTACTTCCAGGCATTTCTCTTAAAAGTTTTTTTTTCTTTTTCCTTAGATGGGAATAAAAAACACTCTTCTACTCATCTCGGAGTTTTACCCTCCAAGGCCAAGCAAAACAAGTTTAATCTTTCAAATATATAGCAGCCTTTCAAAACCTTGGACAGTCATACTATCATCCTAATTCCTCTCTTCTTTAGATTAAACATTCCTACTTTTTCAATTAATCCTTATATGGAGTGATTTCCAGTCCTCACCATCCCGATTTTTCTCCTTCAGACACACTAGCTTGTTTCTGCCCTTCCTCAGAACCAGACGCAATACTCTGGACACAGCCTAGTCAAGGCAAAGTATGTGGGGATAATAACTTCCCTCATTCTGGACACTATTTCTTCAACACCTCAAAGATCCCTGATTTTGTCTGCATGAGGATTCCATCTAACACTGCATCTCTCAATCCCTTTCTGGCTTTAATAGATGACCTTTGAGGATGTCTGTGAGCAAAATAAACAAAAATATGACTAGCCTCGAATCTCTGGTGACTAGCCTCTCTGGTCTTTGGACAACTGACCAAAGTTTATATCATTGGGACTATAACTTACAGTTTTGGTTTTGGTTTTTAGCTTGGTAAGGCACATTAGTTTTTATACTCCATCAACATAGGTTTTGAGATGACTCACTTCCCCATTACAATGAGTTATTAGAAAAAGATTTTTCTTCTATTAATTCAGATTATTCTGATACATAGTGGCTATGGGCAAGTCATTAGAGCAAGTCATTAAAACTCTGTATGCCCTAGGAAGTTTTCCAACTAAAGTTACAGAAAACATGCCAGCCTGCATTAGTATTAGCATACAATTTCTTTGTCTTGGAGTTCCCTATACCAATGAAATAAAAGGTCCAGTCCTAATCCTTATACCTAATATAGGCTAACCTTACAACTATTTTCTTAACTTCCAATTCAGATTGTGCCAAGTTATGCTGTTGATTCATTGAAATTCTTATTCAGTAAAATGATATAACACAGCTAGGTAGTAGTATATAGTGTTGAATCTGAAGTCAGAAGGATGAGTTCAAATCCGGCCCCAGACATTTACTCTCTGCGTGATTCTGGGCAAGTCGCCTAACTTTTGTTGGACTCAGTTTTCTCATCTGTAAAAAGGGGAAGATAATAGCCTCTACCTCTCAAGATTGTTGTGAGAATCTAATGAGATTTTTGTAAAAAGCACTTAGCACAGTGGCTGGCACATGGGAAGTGTGATGTAAATGCTTATTCTCTTCCCTCTCCCTTTCCCTTGTCTGTTTCACTTTCCTCACCTGTAAAATGTAATAATGCTTGCAAGGATTAAATGAAATAATATTTGTGAAACAAATTTTGCAAACTTTAAAGAGCTATAGAAATGCAAGCTATTGTTATTATTAAAACCCAGTGTCTTTTTCACATGAACCATCGTGTAGTTATATCTAACTGATCCAGCACTCATGCAGTTAACTTCTGAAGTTTATTTATACCTGTTACTTTTCACCTAACCAAATTCAGCCCAGATTTCTGGTCAGATTTCTGGGATCTTTTTAGATCTTGATTTTAGCATCTAGCACATTAGGAATATAAGACAAACCACAAAGGCCACATAACTGTTCTGATCAAAATATTATCTCCTGAAAAACATAGCTATGTGAAAAAAGAAACTGAAGCAACAAATCTGTGTACAAAATTCAGACAATGTCAGCTTCAGGGTTGAGAATTCAATAGCCTCTAATCTTCTGCAGTAATTTGCAGGGGCTGCTGCCTTAACGATTTTAGGCTACATCTAAATGACACCAAATGCACAGATGAAAATTGAAAAAAAAATCATTCGAATATTCTTAATTTTTATTCAGATATTTAATCGGCCCAACTTTAGGTGCACTGAATCACTTTAACATGGTCCCTGGTGCCTAGCACAGCATGCCATGGACATAAGAGCCTTAGTAGAAGCTATTGATGGCAATGTTAAACCATCATCTGAGGCTCTATTATGAAGTATCACTCAAACCTTCAAAACATCTTCCTTGTGGTCATAAAGAGTGATTCAACTCCCACAAAATATGATATCGTTCACTATTTCCAGTATAAATACTACTGCCCCCTTTATGACTAACAGTCTAGACTGTCTAAAACAAAGAGATCTCTGTGTTTCACCAGGTAGGTAACACTAATGGTAGAAACTCCTTTCTGGGAGTTTTCTACAAGAAATTCCTATGTTTCTTATGCCACTAACTAAAAATTCACTTCTGCATTTCTTCTGGCTTACATAAAAGTAAGACTGTCTTACCTTCTTCTGTAGTCATATTTAACTCTGATTGAAAATCCATTGCAGATGAAACCTAAAATGTTTGAAAAATTAAAAAAGGAATTCATGTGAATGTGTAAGATTATCCTTGTTTATATCTTTAATATAGGAACTGGACATTATAATTAGCTAATATTTATCCTGTGTAAAATTCGAAATGTTGAAAATCTTACGTGGGAGAATGCTATTGCTAATGATCATAATTCCATAAAAATTTTGGCATTATATTTTTAGGATAAGTAAAACACTAGAAAGGCATAAATTGAAAACTGGTCATTTCATGCCCTCTCTATTCCTACCACTTCCCTACAATTTTAATCAGACCAAAGACTAACAGGAAAAAAAAATGAAAGAAAAGAGTGAAGGAGGGAAGGAAGGAAGGAAAAACTAGCCTCCAAAATACCTTTACGGATGATTATTCCATATGTTTGGCAATATCCCACCACAAATTTATCACCTGTGCAGGCTCTTAACCATAAATGTGTAGTGAGAGGTAAATATAGTCAAGCTAAATTTTTCACCAAAGGTTCTTCCTCTACTTAGAGGATATAAATGACAGCACAGAAAATAAAGATCATGCTCAATTTAAATTCAATGTCCCATGTTCTCCTTTTCTCTCTATCTCTGTCTTTTTGTCTCCATCTTTCTGTCTCTGTCTTTCTTTCCTTCGATAATAGTAGACAATACAACACACTCCACTGTTCAACAATGACTCATCTTAATCATATTAGAGCAAACCACTGACAAAACACAAGTCAGAGTGCAAAACTGGGAAGTCAGCTCCAAAAACTAAAAGAAAAATACTCAAACATTCCAAGAATGAAAAATTATCTTCTACAGCAGCAGATTTTTATCTCATCATCAACATTCATCCAATGCCTTCTATATTGTACGAGGCATTGCAAAATTGCAACACAATGAGTATCTTCAGCTTCCTTACCGAGTCACATGAGCAGCCAAGGTTCTCTCTTGTTTTCTTTGTGAAAGGGCATTTTGCCAGGTGGCTTACTTCTTTGGGATGCTCTGGTAGGTAAACAGGTTTCTTTAAAAGATGGTTAAGACTTCCATGAGTTCCATTATTTGAAGCTGGTTCCAAATTCAGTAAATCTACAATGATTCAAAGAATGGTGGATAATTATTTGAAAACTTAAATTCAGTATAAAAAATATAGAACATAATAGATCTTTCTTAAATGGCATTATTATATTCTTTTTTATTGTTATTGAGAATGGGCTTCCCTATCTCACCCAACTTGCAATGTGGTGACCACTCACAGGTCTAATCCCACTACTGAATGGCACAAGAACTATGACCTGCTTCATTTCCGACCCAGGCTGGCTTGTTTCTCCATAGGCAATGTGGCAGGTCCCTGCTCCTAGGTGCTCACAATTTTGGTGCTATATTTAGCATGCACACTCAATTGGCTAAGCCTACTGCAGCTTAGAACTTCTGAGCTCTAACAATCCACTAACCTTAGCCTCCTAAATAGGAGGGATTACAAGCTCATGCCACTATGCCCAGTAACTCTATTATAGTCTTAAAACTAAATGCACACAAGCCTTTATAAGGCCTGTACAGAAAGAAAAATTAAGGGATTTATACTGTTTTCTTATTTCAGACTGGGTTTTGACTGCACTGTTTTTATTGGAAATTTGAAGAGACTTGATGCACTATACTAATTTATAAAATGCTCTGTGGAAAATAATTCAGACCGCTAAAGTGATTATGCATTATGAACATTTCATATTTTCCGAATGTTAGATTATAGAAATAATATTTACAAATATAATTGAGTATAAAAGATTCAATTCATATATAGTGCCAGGCTGAGCCCAAGATATTCTAAAAGGGAACTACTTTATTCATGCATTACTGACATCACTGCAAATTCATTCTTCTGGGATGGTAACAGGGACTGTCTATTCCTACCCATTTCTTCTTCTTGCCAGGGCCAATAAGTCTCCTTTCTTAGGTCTCTGTTACTATACCCTCTTCACTTTCTTACAATTTCTCTTTCATTGGCATCATTAATATTTCTTTCTATTGGTTTTCCTTCTACCTGTAGAACTGCTTCTAAGACTTCTTTACTGGGTTATCATCTTCATCTATCACATTAAGTGTGCTTACCACATAAGACCCTTTTCTCATCTATTTGTTCTTCTCTCTCTACACTCTGTCCTTGGTGTTCTCATCAGTACTATCCCCACTGTTTATTCTCATCTCCACACAGATGATTTCCAGCTCTACATATCCAGTCTCCACCTGTGTTCTGAGCTCTAACACTACATCAACAACTGCCTGCTGAACATCTCTACCTGGAGGCCCTATAAACATCTCAAACTCAAACTCATAGTTCACCCAGACTTTATTCCTTCTCCAAATTCCCCAGTTCTGTTGATGACAACACCATCTTTCCCTCAATCCAGGTTTGAAAACTTTGAGTCAAACTTCCCTTTCCCTCAATGCGCATATGTATTCAGGTTCCCAAGTCTTGTTAATCCTTTCTCAATGATATCTCTTATATCTATCCTTTTCTCTCCTTACAAAACCTCTACATTAATTCAAGCCATGATTCAGGGGGTAGTTTCCTGATGGAGAATCAGAGGGCTTAGGCTCAAATCCCACTTCTGCCACTTAATACCCCTATGAACTTGAGCACATCAGGAAAAAGACAACAGCACAGTATGGTGGATCAAGCCCCAAACTTGGAGTCAGGAAGACGTGGGTTCGGATCCCACTTCAGATGCTTATTAGCTGTGTGACGTTGGTCAATCCTCTTAACTTCGCTAGACCTCAGGTTCCTTAGCTGTAAAATGAGGGAGTTGGATTTGGTGACCATTAAGGTCCTCTTCAAGCATAAATCTACGATTCTATGTTTCTATGATCTCATTGTATCTCAGTTTTCTCATCTGCAAAATGAAGCAATTGAACTAAATAATGTTAAAATTTATGATGCCTCATCATTTCTCACCTGGATTATGACAGTTTGCTAATTAGTTTCCCCACCCTCAAATCTCTTCCCTGTCTAATACATCTTCCAACTAGCTACCAAATCAATATGTCTAAAGCTCAGAGATGAACATGTTAAATCCCTCGCTTCTCAAAAATCATTGATGGGTCTCTTTTTGTTTAGCCTTTTGCTTAAAACTCCCAGCATGCTGGCTCCTGCCAATCTTTCCAATATTACTTCATATTATGCTGATTTTCACAGACTCATTTTTTCCCCCAAACATGGCATTCCATATCCCGCCTCTTTCATTTTGTACAAGTGGACCTTATTCCAAAATCATACATACTACACCACTCTATACATATCCATGAGATAGCTTACTGACTATGCTTTCATTCCACATAAATTCTCAGAAATCATGAATCAATTTCCACTTACCACACATTAAGTTATAAATTTCAATATTTTCAAAGGGTTCAACTTTAGTATTATGCTTGAATGCAGGTCCATAGCCAATGAAGAGAGCCTATGTTTTGACAAAAAGATAAGCATTTAGTATCAAAATACATTGAGATATGCCTAAAGAGCTTCCATCTATAGAATTTTAATTTAATAATTTTTTGTATATTCTTAGGGGAAGATTAGAAGGAAAATGTCAATTGGTAAATATTGTTTATTATTAATAATAATGATACCTTATATTGATATGTTTAGTATAAACTACCCTATGAAGTAGGCAAGAGAAATATTGTCATTGCCATTTAACAGATGAAGAAACAAAAGTTCACAAAGCTTAAATGACTTTAAATGTTAATTAATCAAGCATTATTAAGTATCCACCATGTACCAGGTACTACTTAGGTAATAAAGACAAAGACCAAAATGAAACAATCTCTGCCCTCATGGAGCATATATTCTTTAAGAAAGAACAACATGTACACCTATATAAGTACATGAAAAATTTATACAAAATAAATACTAAGTGATTTGAAGGAGAGGCAGCACTAACAGCTGAAGCATCAGGACAAGCTTCATGTAGAAACTGGCACTAGAGCCTGACAGTTTCCAAGGAAAATAGGGATTCAAAGAAATGGAAATGAGGAAGGAGTGTATCGCAAGTATGGAGAGCAGTGCAAAGGCACAAAGATGGAAGAGAGAATATCACATGTAAAGAATAGCAATAAGGCCAGTTTGATTCAATCAAAGAGTAAGCGAAGGAGAGCAATGTGGGTTATAAATGCTTAAGAAGGGAGTTTGCATTTTACTCTAGAAGGAAAAAGGAGTCACTGGTCTTTACTAAGTAGGGGAGTGAAATGGCAAGCCTCTACTTCAGAAAAATCCCTTTAGCTGTTGTGTGGGATATAGAATGGAGTGGGGAGAAACTTAAGTCCAAAAGATCAATTAGAAAGCTATCACAATGGTCCAAGCAAGAAGTGATAAATGTTTGAACTAGGAAGGCACAATGGAGATCTTAAAATTTTCAGTGCAAGCGTTTACGTCTTGGAAGTCCGCAAAAGCTACAAACCAGGACAATTTTTGTTTGGTTGATTGTCCAAATTCAAGAAAGTGATAGAAAAAATGCTAATAACTATTAACTTATTTTATCTGATTATACAATTATAGGTTAGCTGGACATTGATATTAACTAATAAATAATAAATATTGCTTGTTAATATTCAATTAATGTCAACATCACTGTCATAATATTAATATTCTATTACTACTATTTTGTGTCATTAACAAAATTATGCATTATTTATGATAAAATTATAATAGTGGGTAAAATATTAATATTAATTATATTAATGTTATATATAAACATATACATTGTTAATTACCTACATGGTGAGTTAATAATTTATTAAATGATTTAATTGTTAAATGTTGCAATTTTACTATGTCTTTTGCTAATATGCTAGTTTTATATCATATAAATTCTACATAGCTATGTTATTGTTTACAGGTATAAAGCAGATTAAACAGAAACGTGTGGGGTTTTTTTGCCTGGAGAGCTGGTTGTTAAACATTTACCAGCAAACCTCTGGTGGTGAACATGTGAGTAGAAAGAAGGGGACAGATGTGAGAAACGTTGTGGAGGTAGAACTGACAATACTTGGAAACTTACTGAATTGAGGGGAGAGGAATAATTAGGAGTGTTGAGTTAAAGTGAAAATAATAGTTGAGGACAACTCCTTTGATGCAAAATTGGGTGACTAGAAGAAAGGAGAGCCTCTTCCAGAAGTAGCAAAATTAAGTGAGTGGCACAGCCAGAATGAGAACATAAGTACTTTAAGAAGCACCTTATAAACATCATTCGTTTGGTCTTCACTACATCCTTGTGAGAGTAGTAGCAGTATTATCCCTATTTTTCCAAAAAACAACACAGAAGCTTTAAAAGGTTGGGTGACTTGCCCACGGTCCTACAACTAACAAATGTAGCAAGCAGGATTTTAAAATTTTAATAGAGGTATGCTTAACTTTAGGCACCTCCCAAAAAGTCACATATAAATCAATTTATAGTAAATCAAATCATTTTAAGTTCATAAAAGGAACTTATTTTTAAAGGATTTATTAAAAATCCTTTTGCAAAACAGAATCATACTATATATTGTTTTATGAGTTTGGATTTTTATATATCAGACTTTTTAAAACTGGGATATGTGTTTGCAGTTATTCATCAAGTAATCTTTTCAAAAAGACAATGAGGCATAACATTTCCACTTACTTGCATATTTGAGAATATATTATCTGAGCCATGGAATCCAGATCCACAGTATTTTCTCTCTGCTGGATTCCTAATTTTGACATAGACATACCAGTTAACATAATGTATTGACATATTTTATAACTAGAATGAGATTTTTATATTTGCTGTGCCTGGCATAGAGTGGCTACTTAATAAATGCTTGATTGGCTAACTGATCTAAAAATAACACCTACTGTGAAGACACAAGGCTAGTGAACCAATTACCTTAAAAAAAAAACTACTGTATAAGTTTCATTTGCCCTTTCTATACCATCTTACAAATTGAATAAGAGAAGTTGTTTCCTTTTGTCTTCCTGTCTCCTCCCTCTTTGCCCTCTTTCCCAAAAATTTTGTATTGTGTTAATAGACAATAAGATACTCAGTAAAATACCATCACTTGACTCCTAGGTTATCATTTAAATTCAATATGGGTTGAGAAGATGGACACACCCAGCATCCATTCTTTACTTGGTGGCCATTACACAATTTGATGATTTAGGTCTTTGTTTATCAATAATATTACTTAGCAGGTCCATACTTTTCATTTAGTGACCCAGTTGCACAGAGTATTAAAGTATTCTGAGGTGAGGTACAAAACAGTTGGTGCAATCCTTACGGCCCAGTAGCATGTGCTTGAAACTATTTGAAAAGCAATATTATAAGGAATGAGAATTAACAAAATACAAAAGTGGCATTTAAATGCTAAGAAAATTCCAAATAACAGGGTACAAAGACATTGGCAGGTGACAACCCACTATCATATTAATTTTTCAAGGATTCATCATATCTTAAGGTGATAGGACATCATTATAAACATCTGTGTTTTGAATATCCTGCCAACACATGATTAATAGGCTTCCCCATCTCTCCTCTGTCTCTTCTCCATGTTCTCCTCTTGCTCCTCAAACATGTTTCTTTTCATAATTTTCCTTTAATAACCAGAACCCTAGTAACTGTTTTGATTTAACCTATTTCCATCAGTCCTACTGATTTTTACTTTGGAGCATCTCTCTCATCCACCTCTTCATTTTTATTTCTATAGCCACAGTCCTAATCTGTGGTTTGTCCTTATTCTTGTTACCCAACCAGCCTCCTTTTGGACTCCTGGCTTTTATTTTCTCTTCCCTTGGGTTCAAACTCTACCTCAAAACACTTACGAGTTGCGTAATTTTGAGCAATCTCGCTTAACTTTCTCAGGCTCAGTTAACTCTTCTGCAAAATTGAGAATAGCACCCTTCTCATAAGGATGATGTGAGTATAAAATGAAATAGAATATAAAGAGCTTTGCAAACCTCAAAGCATTATATAAATGGTAGCTATTATTAATGTTATTATATTATTGTTATTATTACTAGCTACTACTAGCTATGTGACCCTGAAAAAGTCATTTAACTTCTCTCAGGCTCAGTTTCCTAATCTATAAAATGGGGCTAATTATAGCACCTACTTCTCAGGACTATTGTCCTGTGATTAAACACACATGAAACTCTTTACATACCTTAATGCACTTTCATTACTATTCCAATACAACCTATCCTCACATAATCTGCAACGAACACTATTTATAATTTTATTTCCTTACTTTGTATGAGGCATTAAAGAGACGACAAAGGCAGGACTTACATTGCAAGTTGCCACTGAGGATCTAAGTAGAATGTCAGGGGCTCAATTCTATCACTCTTCGCAAAGTGCAACCGCTTGGGTAAAAATTGTTTCAAATAAGGTTTGAAGTGCTGATCTGGTTCCCTGCACTGAAATCACAATTTTAATTTGAAATAAGTAGAATCATTGTTTTCATGTTTTCCAAGAAGTGCTCCATTAAAGTCCAACTCTCTTTCCTCACTATGGCACAGAAGTTATCTTGGGTTCTTGAAAGTTATGCCAGCAGAATAAAATGCTCTGGGGCTCATCGTAAAGTGTTAGAGAGTATATGAACATGAGCTTGAAGATGTAATGCAGATGTTCTGTCTGAGGACTAGCCGAGCTAAATTTGGAGAGGCTCAGAACCAGAAGGTTGGCACGCTAACTCAGAAAGACCACCCGCTAAAGCATAAAGGGAACCACATTGGTGAAAGTAATACTTACACCAATGAAGTCCCAAATCATTGGGACACTGAAGTATAAAACCTTCAGATGAGTAGGCTCACCATGAAATGACTTTGAAAATCATGAAGAAAATGTTTCCTGCTAAGAAATATTGTTTTGTTTTACTTTCCAGCTTACATAATGAAATAGAACCATAACAATCAACCAGAACCTAGATCTCAGGACTTATCTAAGTCCAATATCAGAGCTGCCTAAAATGATCTAGGTAGGACAAATTTAGTGTCACTAAATACTGTGTTTGTTCTGGCTACTGACTATCTAATCAGTTTACAAATACTCTCTTATCCAGAAAGACAAAGGCTTTCCTCAATATTTGCGATTAGAATATAACAATCTACCTTAATGAGATAAACCCTTAAGCCTCCTTAAAAAGTTACTGATTAGGCGAAACCCATGCAGGCAAAGGCAAAAATTTCAAACTTACAAGCCCACAATACAATTTTTACATTCTTTACTTAAGCCATGGTAGGATAAAGCATGTGTGTAACATTACTCCCTTCCCATCAATGATGTTTTTAATTTTAAATTTACATAGTAAGTACTCAGTGAAATTAAGAACAATTAGATATTACAAAACAAGTAATACTTACAGAAAGATTTCTGGCAATGTCTTCATAAGTAACTGAAAGAATATCAGATAATTAGTAAGCAAGAGTTTATTACATAACTAGAAATTTTAAAAAATCATTGTAAGAACAATAATGACAACAAAGGAATTGAAGCAAAAGCATTAGGTTAAAAACTTAAGGTTTCAAATGTCTATTTGTGGAGTTACCATGCATTAAATATACGCTCCCTGAAACACTTCCACAATAAGCTCAAAATAAATGTGACCTAAATAAAAATGGTCACACCCCAAAGGCTAATTAAAAGAGAATGAGGTCTCTCACAACGAAAACAAATGGAAGATTATTAACCTAGCAAAGATTAGAAACTATCATTAAAAAATAGATTTGGTTACATGAAATTAAAAAGCCTTTAGGGAACAATATCAATGAAGCTAGGATAAGAAGGAAAAACACCAGTTGGGGAAAAAAATGTATCAAATATTTTGGGCAAGAGTCTTATATCCAAAATATATTGGACAATTACCACAAATGTAAAAGACAAATAGTCATTCCCTAAAGGATAAGTGGTTAAGGATATGAAACAAGTAGTTCTTATAAAAGAATTGTAAATTATTAACAACCTATGAAAGATTGCCCCAAATCATTAATAAGAAAAATATAAATTAAAAACCTCTGAGGCTCCAAAATCAGCAAAGATAACAAAAAATAGCAATAGTCAATGTTGGAGGGAATAGGGAAAGATAGGCACATTAACATTCGCTTGGTGGAGTTATGAATTGGTTTGACCATTCTAGAAAACAATTTAGAACTGAGTCAAAAACAAATCTAAAATGCCTATGCATATCCTGTGACTATATACACATATAACCCGTAGAAGTAGAAGATAGAAAAGTCTGTTTATACTAAAATATTAATAAATGTGCTTTTTGCAGTAATAAAAAAATTCAAAGAAACATGATAAACTGATGCAGGAATGAAATAGGCAAGACTAGAAAATGATAACACAACAATGGAAATGGACAGAATAGTAAAAAGAAACTAAATGATATGTAATCATAATTACTAGTCTCAGACCAAAGGAAAAGTTTAAGAAAATGTACCTCCCTCCATTTGCAGAGATGGGAGACTCAGTGTGGAACATAGCACATACTAATAGAAATAACTGATCTGTAAGTTCTTCTGAGCTGTTTCCCCCACCCCAACAATTTTTTATTTTGTTTGTTTCTCAGAAGTACAGAAGCAATTAACTGTTCTCTCTCAAGAACTGCAGAGGCTGACAAGATGGGGGCAGAGTACAAAATAAAATGATTTAAACTACAACCAAAACAATATTTTAAAATAAATTTCTTCACAAAATTGGCTTGGGATAATGTGTAATTTAATTTTTCCTTTGGCATTTTTAAAAATAAATGTTAATATCATTTAGAATGGCTTCAGATTGTCTTTCTTAAGGGTGAAATTTACTGACCTCTTAAAAAGCCTCTTTAAAAAAAATTTTTCAACAATATAAATCATTCTACATAAGTATTAGCCCAGAAAACAAATGGTTTCATTTTAGTAATCAGTTCTGTTAACTGTTATTAATGACAATGAAATTGGCCTGCATAAAATACATTTTAATATTTTATAAAACGTTCTGTCCGTAGGTCACCTAAGATGATGTCTTGCTCTTTAGCAGTATAATTCATACGCTATCACACAAAGGCAGTAGCACTTTTCTAAGTGCTAAAACAGCAAATCAGGCTGTAGGGCTTGAGAAAACTGGCTACACTTCCCCTGCCAGTGAAGTTCCAAAAGATGCTTGAGTTGCATAAGATTTAGGCTGCTAATCCAAAGATCAAAAGGAAAGTAACATTCTTATCTATCTGATCCCCTTTCTCCTTCCTGGCCAATGTTGACAAAATTCAACTTGCAATAACAAGTTCTGAATATAATCACTCATTTTCTGGTAAGTTTAAATACTTACAAGTCTGATAATTATCTGGGACATCAAAAATTCTCAATCGAGCTGCAGGACCATAAAATACTTTGACATTTTTAATATCCCCCAAATACTTGTTCAGGTAGACATATTTTTTACAGCTACCTTGTTCCATTCCTGAGGAGAAAAAAAAAAGCATTAAAAGAAACCAGCTGGAATTCTTGAAAGGAAAGAAGGAAGACCTTTATCATGAAGAATGAACTTTATCTTTTCATTTGGATGATGATCTTTGACAATTCCAAAGGACTCGTGATGAAAAATGCAATCAACCTCCAGACAGAGAACTGATAGATTCTGAGTGCAGATTTAAGCATATTTTTTTCCTCTTCATTTGTCTTGCTTCTTTTTTTTTTCTTCATAGTATGGCTAACATGAACATACATTTTGTATGACTTTATATGTAGAATGAGTATATTTCTTGCTTTATCAAAGGGTGTAAAAGGGAATGGAGAGAGAAAATTTGGAACTGAAGATAAAACTTAAAATTAAAAAATTGAAAAGAATTTCATCTGGCAAGTTTAGCATTCTTACCATGTGTATAATTTTCTCTTCTACAGAGAATAGAAAAGAAGCATGCAACAGGTTTTCCCTGCCCCTTTAAGAACCTTAGTTTCTAGCAATCACTATGACCTGATCTTGTATTGCTATCTGCGTCTCTCCCTAAGACTCCTTAATATTTATTCTTTTTAAAAATAAATTTTGATTGCTAATTGGTTAAAAAAAAATACTTATCCTTATTTAAGCACCACAATATCTTAGATATGTTTGTGTTGAGCCTAGTATCATCATTCTAGTTTTATAGATAGAAAACAAAATCAGAGAAGCTTGGCCAAGTTCATCTAGAGAACTAATAACAAAATTGATCTCTCTTTGGATTTTTTATTGTTTTATAGATTTTGCCATTAGTATTTTATTATCCAACATAATCATTTTTACTTCCCAGAAATGCTTTTCAATTCCCTATCTACACACTTCTCCCATTTTCGCAACATGGGAATAACACAGTAAACAGCAGCTCATGATCAAAAACAGAAAAATATTTTAGAAGTTGAAATATGCTAAGGCCAAGTCTAATAATAGTCTACCTCATATCTACTTCAACAAAAGAGAAATGGAAAAATTTCATGAAAATAGAATGGTCTAAAATACCAAACTGCATAATTTAGGGGGGAACTAATCTTTTAAATTTTCTTTTAACGACTTAGATTGATGGCTGCCTCCACCGCCAAATTAACCAACAATTATTCCATCCTTTACCTCATGTTAGTAGTTGGGTTTTAAATTTTCTTCTGATTGGCACATGTCACTTCATATTATTTTTCCCCTTAATTTCCCCTAAGTATCAGCATGAGATTGCAACATAAGAAGGAAACTACATGAAGTGAATTGTAACATAAGGGAAATCAGAGTCAATATAACTAATCTCTCGGCACCCCTGATGTGAAGTGTAACTGACATGAATTTAAATTACCATGATCTGACACAAGAATAAGGTTTATGCATCTGTGTAAGTTCATTGCTTTAAGACCATCCATCAACATGCCAACAATGTTGTCAACTCTCTGTAATGCCTTGATGACCTAGGAAAGAAAAGAAATTTCAAGTGGAACAAATTTGTGGTTGAATTTTGGCTCCAAATATTTTCTTTTCCATAAATCTATTTATATTAAGGAAAAAACACATCGAAGTGCATACCTATACTACACAAAACATTCATTTGAGGCTCAGGAGTCAGGGGGTCATTGAAAGCAGGAAATAATAACTGACTGACAGGAAGGCAATCATAGAGTACTGACACTGAAATGACCTTAGTCACCTTCAGACTTTGAAACAACCAATTTGATAAACCCCTCCCCAAGACCTCTGCTCGGCAAATACTCATGGAATACCTCTGATTCAAACAATGTCCCAACTCAAATTGATGAGCTTAACAAAAACTGACTATAGAACTAATCTAACAGCTAAATGATGCATTGCAGCTGAGTTTGTATTGTGTGTTCAGTGTGTTCTATGACCAAGTTTTCTTAAAATACAGAAATCATTAAATCCTACAAAACAAAAGAACATAAATACGAGGACATCAAGTGACACTTCAGACTTAATACCATGTAACATTTATCTTTTCCAACTCTCCACACAAATGACATCCCATCAGTATTCATATTTAGCTTTAGGTAATATGTCAAATAAGCTTAATCTTTATTTTTTACTATTATCTACCATTTACTACCTTGGAAGTAAGTTATGATAGTCTCCATCAATATGACCTCTCATTCATTCAAAGATACACTGGCAACATAAATTAACATTTTGTTAAACCAAGACAAATCAAGTTTAAATTTTTCTGAGAATTTAAATTATCTTATTGCTTGCAAATAAATTAAATTTGAGAGAGAAGCTCAAAAATGGATGAACCAAGAACCCTAAAGTTGGCGATATGAATCAGCAAAGTAGATTCTCTGAAAAGATAGAAAGAAACTGATTTTTAAAGCACATATAATCAGTGGGAAGTGATGTGGTCTGGTCCAGTGGCAAGGTCATTAGGCTTGAGAGTCAGCAGACATGAGTTCAAATCTTGGTTCAGTCACTTGCTACCTAACCTAGGCAAACTTGGTAAGTTAAGTTACTAATTTATATGAATCTCAATATCCCAATTTAGGGAATGGGGGGTAGTAAGTGGTGGACTGGCTGATCTACCAGCTCTAGACTTTCAACTTTGATCCTAGACTTTCAATATCTCAGAGAAAAAAAGGAACTTTGAAATAAAAAATAATAATACATAGATCATTTGTACTTGGCTATGAAATGCTTTTAGATTTTAATTATTTGATTATTTATTTGATTGATTATTTAATTATTTATCTGAACAGCAAAGACAATGAAGCCATGCCTCCCCACCTAGAGTCTCAAGGTCCCTTCTAAAGAGTAAAGAGTATCACCGCTCAAGCTCAGTCTAAATATTTGACTGAACAAAATAGATAACAGGATTTAGACCTGGTCGGTGCCTTAGGAATTGAATAATCCTCATTTTCCATATGATAACACTGAAGTGGAGAGAGGTGACCTCTCAGCATGAAACGGCTAATAAGCAGTAGGTCTAGGATTCAAACCTAGGTCCTCTGACTCAACATCCAATGCTCTTTCCACTATGCTTCACTGCCTATATACCTGTTATCAAAACAACCAATAACTTTTTTTTTTTAAGACAAAGTCAATCTGTTTGGCTCTGCTAACATAAGCAAGCTGATTGGCTATTTTTTTTATTTTGTTAATATGTGGTAATAGAAGCATTTTTCTTGACTGCTATTTCATAGGTTATATTCATCTTCTAAGTGTCTAGTTGTAAATGCTGGCAAGATTTAGGAGCAACTTTTGACCTAACTCCCAACCCTCCAATTCTTCATAAAGTTCTGATAATTAAGGTAGTCTTAGAGTCAAGGAAGGCATGAGTTCAAACCTTGCCTCAGACACTTAGCTCTGTGACCCTGGGCAAGTCAAATAACCTCTCTATGTCTCTATTTCTTTGTCCGTACAAACGGGGATAACAATAATATTCAAAACCCAGAGTTATTGTGAGGATATAATGATGAAACGTGTTTACAGTGCTTTGCAAACTTTAAAGTGCCATATAAATGTTACTAATTATCATCATCATCGTCATCATCATTGCAAATCCTTGACTGGTAAGAATTTAGTTTTAAGACTGATACTGACCCCAGGATCCTGCAGGCTGCTGATTAAATTTTTGGATTGCCATCAATTTTAAGAAGTAACCTGGGAAATAAGGACACTATACACAAGCAAACCACTCTCCTACCTCTTGCAGTCACCCTGGATATTATTTCTCTAAGTTCAAAGCCTTGGTTCAGTACAGTTTCTTTCAACCTTCATTCACCCTGTCCCTTAAGTCCTACAGACTGTCAGGGACCCACCTAAAATCCAGCTTCAGTTAGCTGGTAGCAGGTTCTACAAAGTCACCAATGAAAATGTACTTACTTCACTGCTGACGGGTCCAAATGAATGACCTGAAGAATCTGGTTCTTCTAAATACAGAGTGTAAAAGTGTGGTCTAAATCAAACAGTATCAAAATGTAATATTTTATGAACACATTGAAACATAGAATAAAACAGATTAATTCAACAATAGATATAAAATAAAATCCATTTCATATCACAGGAGTAATATTTAAACTGTTGAGAAAGAAACTTTATGTTGGATGCCTCGAAAAGGCATTTGAAATGATCAATCCAATACATTAGTCAAGGCCACGTTAATGAGTGTAACAAACCAATTGAGATGATCAAAAGTTGTTCTATTTAATTAGCTAACTTCTCTAAGACAAAAAGACAAGAGAGAATATCAATTCTGCAACTGCATACCTTTCGTCTTTAGGAAGTTTTAGCCACTGAAGAATAGCCAAAACTCTTTCTTCAAATGGGATGGAACTAAAGAAAAAAAAAAGAAGACAAAAAAACCAATGCTTTTGAAGACAAATCAAAAGAAAAATATCTGTGACAAGGGCTGATGTAAGTCAGCCAATAAACAAATCCTCACTAAGCAGCTACTATGTACAAGGCACTGAGGTAAATGCTGGATGTTCTTACTGAAAGGAAACAGAGAAAAAGCACCAAGCGCTTAGCCTAAAAACCAGTTTTCTTTGGCGAATAATAATAATTTTTAAAGTTAGCATTCATAGAATACCTACTATGTGCCAGGCACTTTGATAAACACTTTAAAAATATTATCTCATTTGAGTTTCACAATAACCCTGGGAGGCAGGTGTTAACATACTTCAAAGAAGCCAATTATTTTTGCTGTCGTAGAAGGCAGGGAGTTTTTCTCTGTACTATGCACTACATTTGCACTGTACTATGCACTAAATATTCATATTCTTAATTACTTAGGAAGAACTTTTTTTTTGGTCTGGACCTGTGATTTCATCTAATGTAGATCAGCAACTCATTTGTAAAAAAGGCTCAGGGAGATTCAAATGATATTGAGAAGTTAGATAACTTGTCCACCAGGCCACAGATTTCTACTTGTCAGGGGCAAGATTTGAACCCAGGTCTCCCTTTCTCCAAGGCTGGATCCAGAGCCACTATGTCAAACTGTTTCCAATAATACTCTGGAAACAACATTATGTACTGGAAAAGGCCAAAAATTCCATCAAACACGCATCTCGATTGTTTTACCACAGGCAGGTCCTCTTAATTGCCTATATGCATCAGATGAAGGGAAAGGATAATTCTTGAGCACTAGGGTGGGCCGAGGAAAAACTTTTGTATACACTCAGAAGGATACTGGTAGAGCCACAGAGAAGCATTTTAACAGTATTTATTTCTGGAGCAGGGCTTCATTACATGTCTTTCTTTTCTTCCCAAACCATTTATTTAGTCATAAGACAATAACTCATTTTATCTTGTGCATTTTCTAAAGAACAATGAACAAATTTATTTTAAAGTTCTCATTAGAATTCAATAAACTTTCTGAAAAAAATCTTAAAAAAGATTCAATGGACTAAAGTCTAGAGACCCGGACTCTTGTCCTAATTACTTTACCTGCTACTGTGAGAGCAAAGACAAATTGTTTAACCTCTACTGGCCTCATTTCTAAAAGCTTTATTTGTGGAATGATAAGATAAACTCTAATGTTCCAGTTATAACTTAATCATCTCTCTCTCTCTCTCTCTCTCTCTGGCTTTGTCTCTGTCTTTCCGTCTCTGTCTCTCTTTCAGTGTGTGTGTGTGTGTGTCTATCTCTCTCTTTGTCTCTATGTTTCTCTCTTTGTTTTTTTCTTTGTCTCTCTATCTCTTTTTCTCTGTCTCTGTCTGTCTGTCTCTTCCTTTCTCTCTCTTTCTCTGTGTGTCTGTTTGGGTGTGGGTTTGGGTGCATCTGTCTCTGTCAGTGTCTCTCTTTTTGACTGTGTGTGTACGTATCTGTCTGTGTCCATTTCTCTGTCTGTCTCTGTTTTCATTTTTTGTGTCATGGACTCCTTTGGCAGTCTGAAAAAACCTATACACCCCTTTTTGGAATAATGCTTTTAAATGCATAAAATAAAAATATGTGGAATTATAAAGGAAACTATATATTAAAATAAAATTATCAAAATATTTTAAAACAAATTAGCAGGCCCTAGTTAAGATCTCTTGCTCCAGATATGAAATCTAAGTGTCAAAAGGAAGCTTCTGTAATAAGGTTCTCACACTTAATAGCCATGGTTTAAAAATTAATGATTTTCAGGCAATTCTCTTAATTATTTTATCCTTTTCATTCAAACAATAGTGACCAGTTCCAGACTAAGTGTTCTTGTCTTTTCCTGCCAGGAAACTTGGCTAACTTTCAAATATTTTTTTTCTATTTTAATTCATGAAACATTTATTAAGTGCCTACGTAGGCTTAGGTTTGGAGCATACAAAGGTGGGAAACAGAGAGTCCCGCCCTCCAGGAACTGACAACTTGATCCGGTTGGTTAACCTATCTATACTAGTCTAAAAGACAACAGGGTTGAGGAGAGGAGAATGGGGAGAGAAGGCCTGTACGCAAATAAATATGATAAAAAACAGAATGTTATTAGGGGCAAAGGAGAAGACCATATGAAATGCTACAATAATTTTGGGAGCAGAGGATGACTTTCAGACTAGTGGATCAGAAAAGACTGTAAGGCAGATATAGCACCTGAGCAACTAGGTTGTGCAGTGGTTAGAGCACTGAGTCTGGAGTAAGGAAGACATCCTCCTGGGTTCAAATGTGGCCTCAGACACTTACTGTCTGTGTGAGCCTAGATAAGTCACTTAACCTCGCTTTTAAACCTGTAAAATGAAATGGAGAAGGAAATGGCAAAACCTTTCCAGTATCTCTGCCAAGAAAACCCCAAATGGGGTCACGAAGAGTTGGACACAACTGAAAAAATGACTGAACAATACAGAGAAGAACCCTAAGCTGGCTGCTGAAGTGGAGGATTTTAATAGGCGAAGATTGAAGATGTAGAGGGAGTACAACGATTAGACTGAGGATGATAGACTTAGAGCTATAAGGGATGTCCTTTATTTAGTCCAGTTCCCTCATTTTACAGTCAACTGAGGCCCAGAGAGATTAAATGACTTGCCCAAAGTCACAGAGTTAGTGTCAGGAACAGGATATTAATCCTCTGACTCCAGAGTGACTGTCGTATTACAATCCAAGCACAAGGGACCACCTGAATAAATACAGGAATCAAGAGAGAGAAAAATGGTGACTATCAGACCAGTTTGGCTGTGTTAAAACTGAGTACAAAAAAGTAGAATAGTGGGGAATGAGGCTGGAAATGTAGGCTGGAACAAGATTATGTATCACCTTAAATGTCTGGTTAAAACATTTCCATTTTATTCCATAGGCAATGGAGAATCACAGAAGATGCATTGTTAAACCTTTTCATTAGGAGGATTATTTGGGCAGTCAGGCACACAATCATTTAGAAAAAGGAGAAACCTGAAGCTGGAAGACCAGTTAGGAAATTGTCATAATATCCCAGGTGAGAAGTAATATGAGAGTGGTGGTGTGAATGAAGAGAAAGATGTGAAAGGAATGAAGACTTAAGCACAAAGGAGCAGGTCAATAACTCTTGCCATAAATAGTATGACAGGCAATTGGAATTGAATAAAAATTTGCAGCATAGTGGCAAGGGTTCCTCTTATTATGCATTTATAAGGGATCTGGGAATTTATGACTTCCTCCAGGAGCATTCTCATGGATAAGAGAGATATTGGAGGTGACCCAGGGTTGGAGATTTTGAGGATGGAAGAGGAAGGCCTGTGGGATTTAAGAATAGAAAGTAGTGAGTTATTGAACTGGTTAGTGTTAATGGTACAGAAGTGAAACCAGGATAGATGACAGACTCAGGAAACTGGGAAGGATCGAGAGATAGGAAGGCATTAAGACAAAAAATTAGAAAAAGAAGATTTTGATCAGAGAAAGGAACTTCAGAATTCAGGAAGCTGGAGGTTGATTCTGAATGACTATGAGATCCATGACTACTCACCTTGGCCGCTGAAATAATGGAGATGGAGGTCATGGGAGTTGAAGGTGAAGTACTGAGAGGCCGGTGTAAACACTGACACTTCTTCTCTTACTTCTCCAAATACTTCACCTTCTTTTTCCTAACAAATGATCTCCACATCCCCAGAAGAGGACAGTTATATACTTTATTTCTTATTCTCTGATGTCCTATATTCCTTTATCCCTGCCCAAAGACCTCAGCATGGTAGGATGTCAATAGGATATCTTTACACTGTGCTGAGAGGTCATATTGAATAGTAGATAGGGTACTAGACCTGGAGTTTGGAAAATTTGGGTTTAAATCCTGTCTTGGACTCTTTATGGCTGTGTAACCCTGGGTAAGTCAGTTAACCTGTGATTCATTTTCCTCACCTGTGCAATGTGGAAGTTGGACCAGGTGGGCGCAAAGCTGTCTTTTAGCGCTAAATTTATGATCCTATGACCTTAGTAAAAAAAAATCCAGGCAAACATACCCATTATACATTTGATAGATATCTGGAAAAATTCCATTAATTTTCACATCTGATCCAGGCCAAAAAAATGTGCCAGATTTAAGACCTTGATACTTAGTTGTAAGCCAAATCTGAGGAGATAATTAAAAAGAATCAGAAAATTATATAAGCATCCAACACTTAGGAAATTTCATTAGCATCGATACATTAACCTAGCATGCATAATGTTTTTTTTTAAACATAACAAGTTCCATCTACTAGAAAACATTATCTATTACACAGAGCAATTAAAATACTTGGAGATAAATTAACTTCAAAAGTCTCATGAATGAGTCCTGCCAAATCTAGAGTTACGTACTCAATATTTTTTTTCCTAAAAAGAAATGTCTTACTTTCAGAAGCTAACATATTCCCTGATCCTGTTGGTTAACTTATTCCTTAGCTTAAGCAATATCATAGTACAGAGTTCCTTTGGAATGCAAAGCTGCCTAAATGGAATCTTTATAATTGTTATGGCAAGATTTTTACTTTTTAAATTTCATACATGAAAAGAATAGCACGTTTGAATTGCTATTAAAGGATGCTCCATGGGGCAGCTAGGCGGCGCAGTAGTAGAGCACCGGCCCTGAAGTCAGGAGGACCTGAGTTCAAATCTGACCTCAGATAATTGACACACTAGCTGTGTGACCTTGGGCAAGTCACTTAACCCCAATTGCCCTGCCTTCCCACCTTCAAAAAAAAAAAGGAAAAGAAAAGATGCTCCTAAATTTTTAGGACATCTGTCCTATGATGGACCAATTAACTTTGCATGGAGGAAACTATTCCCCAGCCCAGTTTCACAGATATGTGCTGCTGATATGAGAAGGAAGTAGGCCAGTATAACCAACCACCACCCAGAGGCATCCAACCATTCCAGAAAACCCTACTGAAACATCATCTTCATTTATACCAAGAAGTAGGTGGTTTAAACTCCAGGGAATCTGACATTAGACACTGAATGAAGCAAGCAAGGGTTTTAAAAGAAGTGTTTTCAGAAGATTAAAGAAAGGACTCACGGGTTCTCCTTTATACCACTCTGGGTTGAATTTCTCTTTACTCTTAAGTGCAAAGGAAGCATTCATTTGGGGGTCATACATTTTGTTGTCAATGATTCCATGAGATTCAGGATACAGACCCTAAAAAGAATAGTTGAATCAAGGTGATACAAACATTATAAGTATTTAATATATTTCCACCACCACAGCAAAAAAAAAAAAAAAACCCACTATGACTAAAATTTCAGCATGGTCTGAGTAGCCAGTCAATAACGGTACCTGTTAAGGACCACATGATTTAAGGTAGGCATTTTTGGTACAATAGAAAGAGCCCTGGTTCTACAAACAGAGGACCTGGATTCAAATTCTGTCTCTCATACTGATCTAAGCCTTAGTTTTCTCATCTATAAAATGAGAGGATTAGACCAAACTTTCTCAGAGGTACTTTTCACATCTAGATATATAACTTTATGAACCATAACAAAAGAAAGACAAGTTTTGCCAAAATAAAACTTATTTCAATGGATTATTAGGTATTTGTGACTACAAATAGACAATAAAAGAAGTCAGAAATGAAGGACAGATGTCAGATTGAAAAGATGCAGAACACCTAACCTATCATGAGGCAAAGGTCCTAAGTTATTTCACAGGTTGTTGTTGTTGTTGTTGTGTTTGTCCTTCGTTTTTGAAAAAAACCATGTCCTCAGGGAAATGATGACATGACTTGCAGTTGACTTTGATTTGAGAGAGAGAGGGCTGCGCAAGGTCATCAGCCTCACTTTCTCCTCTAGGACCATCTGGATCCAGTGACCTGATATTCATCAGGATGACTGGAGATGACCCAGGATGCAATGAGAGACCCTGGCCCTTTTAGCCTGAAGCCTTTTCATGTACTCACTTAGAGAGAGGTAACATCCCTTCAGTGAATAGGCCTCTGTAAGAAGTGAAGAAGTGAGTCAAGGGATGGTCCCTTTAATTAGAAAAATGGAAAAAAAAATATCAAGCTGGGAGGGGAAGAACCTCAGGGTTGCTGTTCCAAAGAGAAACAGTTACCATTGACATTCACTCTAAGCCAGGAGGGTCCAAAATATGACCATTAAGTGGAGCCTGGGCAGGGACCTATTGTGGTCCAATGGATGAGCTTCACATTGCAATGGAATGTATTCCCAATAAAATCTAATCTGTATGGTTATTGAAATAAACTAATTTGGCTAAAGTTCAAAAAGAGCTTGCATAAAACTGGGCCAAAAGAAATTCCCAGGCTTTGGACTGAAATCACATTGAAATTCAGCTCTTCCTTGAATCACGTTAAGATAGAAAATTTTGCCCCAAATCATAATAGGACCATTAGCCTGTTATCAGGTAAAATCATTTGCTCAGATTCACAAAGCAAGTCAGTTACAAAGGCCAGAGAAGAAGACACAAGTTTAGTTAAACACGTAAAGCTGGTCAAATGGAGTAGGGTTGATAAAGAATGAAACTAATTCTTTGTGAACTCTATCCATTTTTTGGCTGAAAACTCCATCTACTCTGCTTTGCAATAGCTATGAAAGGTATCTCCCTTCATTGTCTTCCAAACTTTTTTTTTTTATGATGTGACATTTTATATTTAAATGTCCATTTGGAAATTTTCTCATATATTGTGTAAGATTCTTGTTTAAACCTATTTTTTCCTTAAACTACTTTCCAAATTTTCCCATAACTTCTTAACAAACAAGAAATTCTTTTCCCCAGGTAGTTTATGTTCTTGAGATTATCAAACACTGAGAAAATATTTTATTTTTTCTAAAACTTGCTATTCCATTGATTTACTTTTCTACTTTTTTTTACCAGAACTTTATAGTTTTAATGATTACCAGTTTATAGTACAATCTGTCCAAAAAAACTATTTCATTCACTCCTGCTATTTTTCCCCTTGAGATTCTAGATTTTCTATTCCTTCAAGTGAATAATTATTATTTAATCTAGCTCTATAAAGTTACCCATTCATAGTTTTATTGGTATAGCACTAAATCCATAATTTCATTTACTTAAAATAACCACTCTTTTTATATTGGTATGGCCCAACCATTAACAATTACTGTATAGTCAGGGGCAGAGCCAAGATAGTGGCTGGAAAGCAGGGACTTGTGTGAGCACCTACCCAAAATGGCTCTGAACAAATTATAGAACTGCAGAATGCACAAAATAACAGAGGGAAGCAGAGCTCCAGCCCAGGACAGCCTGGATGGTCGCTGGGTAAGGTCTATCGCTCACGGAGCTGGGAGCGGAAAGGAGCAGAGCCCAGCGTGGGCCACGCCCGGACCAACCAGACCAGGAGCCATGCAGGACAGGCCCTAGAGCCCTGAATCCATGAGCTGTGGCAGTTACCAGACTTCTCAACCCACAAACACCAAAGACAACAGAGAAGGTTAGTGGGAAAAGCTGCTGGGACAGAGTGAAAGGAGTTCTCGGTTTGGCCACTGCCCCAGAGGCAGCAGAGGTGGTGCAACTACAGAACTACAGCTGCAGTTGCTTCTGGCCCCAAGCCCACCTGGTGGGAGGAATTAAGTGGCAGATCACAGCCAGAGTACAGAGCCAGCTTAGTTCTGAGTCCAGTCCAGGTTAGCGGTTCTTGGGGGAGGAGTAGCGCTGGTGTGGCAGAGCTTGCTGTGTAGCTCTGAAAACAACAGTGCAGCCCCTCAAGCTTGGGACAAAGTACTCTATACTCTACAAGCAATCATTCCCAGCTGAAAAACTCAAGGGTCAAGTAAGTTGGCTGGGAACATGGTCAGGCAGCAAAAACAGACTCAGATTCAGAAGCAGACTTTGGAATCTTTCTTTGGTGACAAAGAAGACCAAAACATACAGCTAGAAGAAGTCAACAAAGTCAAAGAGCCAATGCTCAGACTTCAACTTGGATAAGACTACTTTGGGCACACTGAAAGTTCACAAGTCCTCAGCCTGAACTGTCCCTGAAATTCTGGAATGAAGCAATACTCAGTACACTCAAGACAGCAGCAGCACAAGCCAAAAGGACACAAACCAGGACCAAGCACATCCCATAGTTTCCTTCAAGAAATACGGAGGGCCTGGCCCTAACACAAAGACCAAAGTAAGGAATTAAAGAGTGAGGAAAAAGAATCGATGCACTACCTAAAAGCCATGACCCAAAACAAAATGATCCTAGACATCCTATTTCCAGGAACCACAAAAGAACTTTGTCCAGATCTCTTTGAAACAGAGGGTAAAGTAAACATGATAAGAATTCACTGGTCACCTCAAAAAAATAAAACCTCAAATCAAAACTCCCAATAACATTATCTCTTCATTGTTGTTCAGTGAAAGCAGAAAAGAAAATATATAGCTTACCGTGACGAGGCTGTAGTGATTAGGAAAGGTTTTTGTTGGATATACCGGTCTCATATTTGTAGTGTATGTTCCACAACTTTCTAAAGGCAAAAAAAATTACCATTAATTGTTAAATAAGTTTTATAACCAGCTTACCTTCTTTTAGAAATAAATGGAACATTAATATCAGCAACTAAACAAAGGAATAATGAAATTGGTCTTAGGCTTTTAAAAGATGTCAAATAAAATTGCATAAATCATTCTAACGTAATAACTAATGTAGAGATCCAACACTAAAGTTCTACAATGTTTCATCATACCCTGGAAACCACTAGAGCTTTTCCACATACACAGTGGAACATGAGTTCTGCCAAGTCCTAACAAACCAGAAAAGTTTCCAGTATACTCAAAGACAAAATGTACCACGCTATATACAAGGATCAGACTAAACTTGCAAAGACTTAATACCAGAAGGTTGAACAAGTCATAATTTCTTTTTTTTTTCCCTTAGCAACTCCTGATGAAAGTCTACCAATGCATAGAGAGCTTATAAATTCCATTAATTGAAGTAGAACCCATATAGACAAACTCCTTGATTCTTGAAGTACAAATAATGAAAGACAGTTGAATAATTAATTCCACATTAATCAACAAACATTAAACATGGTGCAAAAATGCATATCAAATTTCATTTTTAAATTTAAAATGTTCTATCATTTATAAGCAATAAAAATCTTTCGATGAAAAGATACTCCAAACATCTTTAAAAATAACTAGAAAGTGCTGTGTTTTATTTTATTTAATAAATGTGTAGCAGAGGGCCAATGTGATGCTATGGGATAAGCTCAATTTCAAATCAGAGGATCTGTATTTGAATCACAGTTACGTCATTCTACTATCTGTGAGAACTTGGTCAAGTTATGAAGAAGCTAGATAAGTTCATATAAGATATGAACTTAAAAAAATTTGAGCAAAATCAAGTCATCTTTCTACTGACTACCACCATAGTTTCAGAGATGTTTTTCCTTGATTTCTAATAGGTCTGCCATTGACAGTGACTCCTAACAAGTAAGCTTTGAATTCCTATACCTGCAATTATCATACTTGAATCCATAACCTAGCCTCCTCTAGAAATAATTATCTATAGACCAATGTATGCAAAGGAAAATTTTCTTCAACATAGGACCTTAATCTTTCTTTAATACATTAAAGACTCTTTCTTACTAATAGGGGGGTGACCTATTCATTAATATACTTTTTAAAGTTTTGATTTTAGTATTTGGTGTTTTCTTAAAGTAAGGTGTAACCATATTGCCCAAACTAGTTGATGCAGTGGACAGAGTGCCAGACTTGGAGTCAGGAAGATCTGAGTTCTAATCCAGATTCAGACACTTACCAGCTGTGTGATCCTCAGACATTTACTAGTTGTATAACCCTGGCTGAGTCACTTAACCCTATTTGAGACAGTTTTCTCATCTGTAAAATGAGCTGGAGAGGGAAATGGCAAACCAGTATCTTTGTCAAGAAAACTTCTCCAAATGGAGTCATGAAGAGTAGAATAAACCATTACTTTTTAATCAGGCAATGTTTCAGTGGATCCACAATACATAAGCTGTCATTTCTTTGCATACGATTCATCACTGATATTACAGTACATCTTATTTATGCCCAAATGCAATTTGTCATTGCCTTTTGGTTGACCTGCTATAAGATATCAATACTATGGCAGCCACTGATGAGAACTGAACTAGCCTCAGACTAGTCTGAGCATAAATAAAAGTAGGAGTTAGGGGCCCCACTTCTAGCCATTAGTAAAGGCACCTACCTCGGAAGTACAAACAACTTCACTTCATTTTTGCCTCATAGTTTGTGCTTAGATAACCTGCGGATCGATTTTTTTTAAAATTCATAACACAAAACAAACTACCTCAAGGCCATTAATTATTCTATGTTATCTGATATTGGCAGCCCAATAATGAATTCAGGTTGAGGTTTTATCTTACCTAAGATAAAATTCCTTTCTGTTACTACTAATAAACTTCTCATGTAAACTCAGGAAAATGAGTCTTCTTGACACCAGAGATGGCACTCTATCCACTGTGCCACCTAGCTGCCTCATTAGCATCATAGCTATGTGCTAACTACTTCCCTAGGAATATGACCCTCATCATATAAGTCAATTTTGAAAAATGAAAAGTGTTTTGCCCTAGCAGAATGGTAAGTATAATAGACTAGTTTGAGGACAATGAGGAAAGTACCCTAGTTTTAAATATCTAACTACGCCCCATCCTCCCCGACTAGGCAAGACAATAGGGCTTTAAGAGAAAAATAGATACTCATAAAGTTGTTTGTTAATGTGACTTAAATATTTGGCATGAATTATTGCCTCAGTAATGCATGCAATATTTTGTACACAATGATTGCTTAACATAGGCTGTTGATGGAGATGAATAAATTGGGAGGATCTACTAGAAACAATTAGTATACAAAGTTTCCATGCTTTTCTATTCTGTTTAAGAACTATGGTTCTGTGTGATAAGCCAGTTTTCTAACTGGAATTCAGTCTCTTCCTTAAAGTTTAAAATTCTACCTCTAAATCCAAAAATACATATATAAAGGATTTCATGTTTTATTATAGGAAGCCAAGCTTCTGGGAAAGAATAGACACAAATAAAATGGCTAAGACCAATGCTGCTAAAATAATTGTCACTATTACAGTTTTATGTAAAGCAAGGCATTACTGTAATCCCAGTGTTAAGGACTATTTAATTACCTATCATCCAGCTGCTCCAGCCTCTTGCAGTCATGGATGGTTAAGAAAAAGAAAATCCAGAATTCTACTGGTACTTTTCCAAGCATGTTTGCCACCACCAACTCTTTCATTGAAAGATCACATTACCATGTTTAACAGTAAAGTTACTCACGTAGTTTCTTAATAACAGGAAGAAGTCCACCCCAAGTGTGCAAATATTCTGCTCTGAAGCCATCCAAGGAAAACAAAATGGTAGGCGGGATTTCAAACCTAGGTCATAAGAAAAAGCTGTTTTTAGGAAAGGGCATTTTGATGAACTTTGTCCTTCCTTTTGATATTCTTCCATAATGAAGAATTTTCCACTAAGACGGGAGTGAAAAAAGGGCAGATATAAATCCTGTCAAAAAAAAACACACATTCACACGAACACGTACATAAACATCATTGTTTTTGAGATGACAGAAGGACAAGAAGAAGGTCTTCAGCATGTTAAGCTTCACTTATGGTGAAGTTAGGGAAAGATATGGACAAGAATCCTAGAGGATTAGGAGTTATTGATTTTATGTGTGTATACACATATATTGTACTTAAATATCCAATCTATATGTGTGTGTGTGTTGCATCTAAATATCTAAATAACATAGTATAGTAGACAGAAAATGGCCCACCTAGGAATAAGGAAGATCTGGGTTCAAGCCCCATTTCTGACCCATACTTGATGTACACCTTTGGACAAATCACTAACCCTCTCAGTGCCCCCAGATAACTTCCTAAGACTATAAGTTATAGGAGAGTTACTCACCTGTTTTGGTAGAAGAAATTCCCACTTAAAAACAAAATTACATATGTCCATATATAGGTATGTTGTACATGGGTGTTACATAGGCTTATATAGACATAGTTTTAATGATATATAGATTTTATATAATATTTTTATTAAGTATTCACATACCATTTTATCAATCAGTAAGCATTTATCAAATACCTACTGTGGGTCAGACTCTGAGGACATAAAGACAAAAATGAAATCGTCCCTGTCTTCAAGGAGTTTACGTTCTATCAGGGTACAGGATAGGGAGGAGAGGGAGAGAGAAAACATATACAAGTACAAATAAAGTAAATGTGTTCAGTTGAAGGCTGAAAATAAATAAATTAAATATTTAAAAATAAATAATAAAATATGCTGTCATGTCTGACATACACACATACAAGTGTACATAAAATATATCTCCTCAAGAGAATCAAGAAAGGCTTCATGTAAATGTAGCACTTGCGCAGTTTTAAAAGAAAACAGAGACTCTTAGGTGAAAAAAATCATCACTTAAAGATGAAAATAAGATTATCAACATTATGAATCACATTTCAGAAAGGTTCTCATCATTTTAATTATGAAATAGTCATATGTCACTGTAACTCTCACAAGGTATTTCCAACACTTTCAGAAAAGGTGAAGAATAAGTATATTCCAGGCATGGGGAGATGGGGAGGGGAGAAGGGGGTCAGTCTGAGTAAAGAGACAAAGAGAAGAGATAAAGTATCGTGCATGAAGATCACCAAGAAGACCAGTTTAGCTTTACCAGAAAGTATGGGAAGAGGAGTAGTGTACGCTAACCTGGAAAGAGAGGGTGGAGAAGAACTACAAAGAACTTTTAAGGTCAAAGAGTTGAATCTGTATTTTGACGCTACAAGTTACAGAGAGCCATTGGCTGTTACTTAATAGGGAAATGTCTCGGTAGGTCTGTGCTCCAGGAAAAGCTGAGTGGGGTGTGGACAGGTGAGGAGAGACTTCAATTAGGGAGGCCAATTAGGAGGCTATTGTGATCATCCAGGTGAAAGGTGATGAGGGCACGATCTAGAGTCATGGTAATGTGAGTAAAAAGAAGGTGACAGATTGCAAGGTATCTGGGGCTTTATTGCTGTGGAGAGGTTCAGAGGAGATAACGCCATCTACCAATACTGACTAGCAACTCTTCTGCAACTTAAAGAACTATGTGGGGATTTTAGAGGCTAAGTATATACATACAGTGTGAGTCAAAGCTGGGACTTGATTCCAGGTCTTCCTGACTCCCAAACCAGCTCTCTCTGTCTCTCTCTCTGTCTCTCTCTCTGTCTCTCTCTCTCTGTCTCTCTCTCTCACCCCCTCTGTCTCTCTCTCTGTCTCTCTCTCCCTCTCTCTCCTCTCTCTCTCTGCATATATGTATATACATATATATGTACATAAAATTTGTGTATGACATATACACACTCATATAAGTATTTATTATAGTCTTCAATAGAAAGCATAGTATGTGATGCAGTAAAAGCAGTTCATTTGAAAAAACATAAAATAGAGTTAGAAAAACTGGATTTGGGCCTATCACAACCCTTAACTATGAGATCTCTGGCAGATCACTTCACCATTCCCAACTTGTTTGCTCCTCTGAAGAATGAGAGGGCATGACTAGGTGATCTCTAGGGTGCCTTCCAGCTATAATATTCTCTTCTTTTCTGTTTTGTTCTATTCTGTCTGAATCGTTGGTTTATTACCAATAATCAAGTTCAAGGATGATCAGCTATATTCTAAAGTAGAATCATCATGGAAAGAATTATAGAGTAATTTTAAATTATTTAATTATCATTAAAAAACTGTCATAGTACTCACTTGAATATGTCATCAGTATTCAGAAGAAAGAGAAACAGTGGAAAAAGATTTGGCTGTAACTGCCCTTACTATTTATGCAAAATTTTCCCTGCCTGAAAATTTATCTGGGAGATCTGATCGGTTTTTATGACTCTGAGGTTTGAACCAAATAGGAAGTATAGCCACAACTTCACAAAAAGAGGATATTCTTTAAAACATATATACATTTTCCTTTGTCCCCACATAAAATAGTTATTAGAGACGAAAACAAATTGTTTAAGATTATTAATTCAAGCAATCAGTTATTGTTAAACACATATCAGAAGGTCTCTTATAACTTTAATTGTGAGATAATCATATCCCACTAACACCCTTATATTTCTTTCACTTTCAAAAATAATGTATGCCTTCTCATAAATAGCATACTTAGATACTAAGGCATCTATCAGCTTACCACTGTGGGGCCTCCCAAATATCAACATCACAATTTATTTATGCTTTATCACTCTGGGTGACTCTTGTCACAATACTCCCAAACATATCCATTGGGGGTTCATCCAGCCCATTGTGGGAGCTTTCTTAGTGAATTATTAACATTGTACAGATACCAGTGGAACATGCAGACTACCCATCAGGCATCCCTTCTCACCAAAAGACTGGCAAATCTTTTCTAGTCACATATTTCCTTAGTGATTAGTCCTTCCTTGACTGGGAACGTGTTGTAGTCTTCTCATAACTACCATGTATGTCTCTATTATACCATCACTAGAAGAATATTGCTGTTAAAAAAGAATTAGTCTTTGTTTTGGGGGAGCAGTTGGAGCACATTAGAAGCATGGCAAAGTTTCCCAAAGCAATCCACCTAACTCTCAGTCTCCTAGTCAATTCTGGGACTAGTTTATTCTTCATGCACAACATCCATTCAGACTACATGTACTAATGGACCAACTCAAAGTGTCATATCCAACTACATCCAACTACACTTCATAGTCTGAACAAATTTCATAAGAATAACCTTATAAACGATACAGGACTTTTAAAAGAAACTGTCCTTTTTTTTGGACGATGATTTATACCAAAGTGCCAATGTATTTCTTCAAACTATGAAACAAAATTGTGATTATTTTTATCTAAATTTAATTCAAACATTAATTATACACAAGGCACTGTGCTAGATACTGAAGGAGATGCAGAGATAAATACAGCATCCTTTATCCCTTAAGAAACTTACAATCATAGCACACATATACGCAGATGATCACAATAAAAATAAATGTGTGTGTGAGAAACAAAGTGTTATAAGAATTCAGAAAGAAAGAGACTGCTTCCAGCTAATGTGACGGAGCCTCATGCAAGAGGCAGACTAAGTGGAATCTTGAAGAATAAAGTCAGATTTCTACAGGTAGGGGAGGTCATTCAATCAACAAGTATTTATTAAGCCTTCATTATGTTCCAGCACCTGTGCTAGGCCCTGGGAATAGGAAGACAAAAAGCCAAATGCTTGACATCAAGGTGCTTATATGTTATTGGAGAAAAGACTATGTACACACATAACTACAGATATGTTCAAAATAAATAAAAGCTAAGTTTGGGGATAGATGAGGCACTAACATCTAGGGAAAATCAGAAAAGGCTTTATCTAGGAGTTAGTTTTGAACTGAGTTTTTCAGAAACAATGAATTCTAAGAGGTGTAGGTGGGGGAGGGAGAGCATTCCCAGAATGGGAAAAAGACTAGCAAAAGCATGGAGATGGGAGGTAGAATGTTATGAGAAAAATCAGCAAGGTTATTTTGGCTGAATCATGGAGTTCATGTAGGTGAATGATGCATATAATAGAGGCATGGAAATGATGGGAAAATATGATTTCTGGAAGTAATTCAGTTTGGCAGAAACACAGAGTATAAGGAAGGGAACAGTGTAAGACTACAAAAGAAAGCAGTTTAAATCCCATATGTGAAAAAAAGACCTAAGAAGTAGCTGATTCAATATAACCATATTATATTAAAAAGACTAGTATACTCTTATGTAAAATAATATGTTACACAAGGTTTTGGGATACTTATTTACCATCCCACTGCATGCCATTGAAGATAGGGAAGAGTAGAATGCAAGATTTCTCTTAAATACTGTGAAGGGATTTTTTAAAAGCAGAAGGGGAAAAAACAGATTGTCACCTCACCCATCAGCTTACCCTGTTGGACACTGAGGTTCAAGAATGTTTTCACATGTTTCTTCTACCCAACTTTTCTCACCTAAAAGGAAGATGTTTAAAGAAACAAAAATTATTTGGACAAATATAAGATTATCAAGAACTATGATGCTGGCACGTCATCAAAAGGAAGATTTTTTAAAAACCCGCAAAGCCCATATAAATGCTCATGCCGGCATGAGGAAATATCAAAGTATATGTGGAATGTTACAGCTCTAGTAACATTTAAGTGGACATCAGGAAAAATGGGAGAATGTTTAAGAGAGTAGTCTATCATAAGATTCTCTTATCTACTGATAACACATGTTTTCTGGATATATCTGCCTCAGTTTCCTCATCTGTAAAATGGTGATGATAATAATAGCATCTACCTCCCAAGGTTATTATGAAGATCAAATGAGATAATATTTGTAAAGTGCTTAGTAAAGGGTCTGACACATAGTAGGCACTTAACACATGCTTTCTGGTTGTATTTTGCTTTTACAAAACTTACCTATTAGATTTCTTCCAATCCCCAGTTTTTGGATTTTCCAGTTAGAGCTTATAGAACAATCTAAATCCCCATGCCATGGGGGAAAAAAATCCCATAAGTCTTAATTCACTCTTATACAGTCAGGCTCCATAGGATTTCAAGGAACTGTGGTTCGTGTCATACAATTTTTTACCTCCTTCTATACCTACCATAGTTAAGACATACTAGTAAAACCTATTAATGTTGGTTTACTGCTTTGTACTTTTCAAAATGCTTTTCTATCTACTATTTCATTTGATTCTCATAGCAACTCCATGATGGATTAGTCAGTACTGGCAGATATAGAATTCGTTTTTGAGCAGGGAGAAACTAAGAAAACTGAGGTCTAAAAATTTACTTGACTTGCCTAAGGTCACTTAGAGGAAGTTACCAAGGTTGGATTGTATCCCAGGTCCTCTACATCCAGATCCAGTATTCTTTTTACCAAATTATATTCTGCCCCTTTATCACTCTTTTACAAATTGGGCAACCAAGGCAGAGAGCAGTTATACAACTTGCTCAAGATCACAGAATGAGTCATAAGTGGCAGAAACATACCTAGAATCAAAGTCTCTTGAATCCTATTCTAGAGTCCTTTCCTCTTTGACATTATCTATACTTGTGATATAGGCACCATTCTCTCCTCATCCCTCCGACTGTGATTGTCATGAGAGCTCTTTCTCCCAAGGTCTAAAGATGAAGCACGTCCAGGAAACACACAAAGATTTTAGTATGTTGCAGAAACAAAATCAAGCCAAGAACTCTTACCTTGGCAAACAGAATCATAGTTAATACAGCAGTCACCCTTTTCTTTGCAGTCATCTGTACAGGAGCAGTGACTTTTGGGTAGTCTTTTCTCACCACACCTGAATTTGCTGCAAGTCCATATATGCTCTGAACCAAAATGAAAAAAAAGTCAAATAAAATGTTTTCTGATTTGGATACAATTCTGTCACCAACATAAACACCCTTCTGAAAGTCAAATGCTGATTTCTCAGGTCAGATTTCCATTGATTATACGCAGTTTTTGGTAAAGATTAAGTATAAACTGTGTTCTTATCTGCATACAACCACATAAAATTTTGAGCTTGGCTATCAAGGGAATGAGTATCAAAATAACAAACTGAAAACATGCAACTATAACTAGTTAAAAACAATTTCTCCTCAGTTTCACATTTTAAAAACTGAGACATCCTCCTATATTATAATGGGGAAAAAATCACAGCAGCAATTCTCCTCTGCCTTCCTGCCACAAAGATGTGAACACTTTTCCTCCCTCTTTGCCCAGCACGAGAACGTCTAAATTTTCATCTGCACCTAATTGAGTGTTGTGAAATAATATGCTCATAAAAGGCCATTTACTTGGGTTTTTTTAAAGATTTCTTTATGAAATTTCATAGTTCATCTAAGCCACATTCTCCTAATGATGCCATCTACATATAAATTGTAGCACATTACAAGCTCAGAAAAATTACAATTTTCAGTGATGCAGCTGTGAGTGGAGAGATGCTGCAGCAGCAGCGTCATATCATCATCATCACATTTATATAGTGTTTTGAGGCTGGCAAAAACTTTTGCAAATATTATCTTGTTTTATCCTCAAAACAACCCTAAGGAGTAGGTTCTATTATTTTCCCTATTTTACAGATGAGGAAACTGAGGGAAACAGACGTTAAGTGACTTGCCCAAGATCACAAAGCTAGTAAATATCTACACTACATTTGAACTCAAGTCTTCCTGACTTCAGATCCAGTATTCTATTTACTGACTACCAATTTGCATGCTGGGTCTAAGCAGGTTCCAGCCCATTATTAATAAATGCATGTAATAATTGGCATAAAAGACATCAGCAAGAAGATGTATGACTGGAAAAGGAGGTAAACTGCTCATACAAAGTTATGAGAGCTAGTAGATAGACAATGGCTGTTGTACTGGTATCCATAAAATATTAAAGGATACAAGGTCTCTAGTATGTTTGGTGGCTCCTTATGGGAGATGTATGCAAAGATGTGGACAAAGATTGCACACAGTGAGAGTGTGCATAGCTTGTGATCTGCTCAGATGGAGGGAACACCCATGTCAATGTGATCATGGAGCCACTAAACGATTAAAGTATAAAATCGTCAAAGTATGTAACGAACACCACTTCTAATCAAAGATTAAAATTAGGCAGGTGCCCAAGAATTCATGCCTTACCAAGTTCAATAATGACCAGTAAAAGGATTACTAAAGGATTAGCACATCAGACTAAGAACCAAGCTCAAATGCCAAGTTCAGAGGAAGAAATTTATTTGACATACAATACAAATACACACATTCATACTTCTATCATGTCACTAATTTAAAAAAACAGGGGGCAGCTAGGTGGCAGAGTGAATAGAGCACCAGCCCTGGAGTCAGGAGGACCTGAATTCTAGTCCAGCCTCAGATACTTGACACTTACTAGCTCTGTGACCTTGGGCAAGTCACTTAACTCCAATTGCCTTGCCTTCCCCCCTCCAACAACAACCAAAAAAAAAAACCTTTTTTTGGAACATAAATGTTTTAAATGTGAATTTTTTATACCTAAATAACTTGGAATTTAAAAACAAAATATGTTTCCTATGACCTGTATAGCCTAAAGCTATGTCTATTCATGCTTCTTTGATTTAAAAAAAAATAAAAAAGTTAAGCTCCTGCCTTGGTTGTATATAGAATGTGATTGTACCTTGGATCTTTTTATTTGAATTTATTTTTATTGTAAACTTAGTCATCAAAAAATGCAATATACAAAAAATAGAAGAATGTATCAGGAAATGAACTTTTCCTATGTAGTTTTTCTGTGTGTTTGTGGGTAGTTTGTTTTTAAAGAAATATGCTATATGTAAACACAAATGTACATGTAGATATGCTACCATATTCATTTGTGTTTTTTTCTACACTTGTTTATTCTGTGCATTTCTTAATTTTTATTTGAATCTTATTTAATCAGATTTCTATTGATTCTGATTTTTTTGGTTCATTTGTCTCTACTCACTAACCTATTACTTTCTACCAGACTCTCTCCAAGCTGAAGCTTTCCCTTATAACAAATATAGTTAGATTCCTATTGGCTTGAATAACAGATCCTCTGAAGAAGTTACATATTTTTTAATTTGCACTATTCAAAAGTTATGTAAAATATGGTAGTTAGTTCTAGACCAGTGGAAATAAGTGGTATAAATTCAAATAATGTGATTACTTCAAGGGATTCATTCTGCACATTAATTGGGACCTAGCCGTAAATATCCAGGAAAACATTGGCTGTCTGAGAATCTATATCTCATCTTGTATCTCAAGTCCACTGAGTCTTTGTCAAGCTGTGGGAGGTATCTCATCATTAGTCTTTACAGAAGCAAATTTTCTAATAAAGATCTTTTATACTTAATTTTTGTTATTCCTTCTCCTGGTTTCTACTCCCTTTCCATTTCCCAATATATTTTATACCTGGTTCTATACACGTTTCCTGGTAATCTAGACAGCAGTTTCCAAGTTCTACACAGGCAACATCACAGCGACAGTTTCCAAATGTCCTCTCAAAACAGCGACCTTTGCAACTTTTGACTGAAATATTAAACAAAGAGTTAGCTGCTTCTAGGAAATATATAACCACAAACTGGACATCAACTTTTGAACCCAAATCATGAAGTCACTGAGAAAGAGAAGGCTAAAATCTTAGTTTAGATTACATCAGTAATATTAGTAAAACCATGATATTTTAATATCCCATACCACAAACATAATCATATTTGATTCTATAATGCAATCATCTTTACAAAGTTATATTATAACTTCTTGCTAGCTAAAAAGAAAGAGAATTTGCAGTAACAAAGTCTTTATAAACAAGGCTATTAAGATTCAGACTTACAAAATGAGAAAGAAAATAGAACAAGAGCTCTAAATAAAACTTCAGTGCTAGAGGAAGGTGTAGCAGCAACCACACTGGCATACCAAGGATGGCTGATAGCATAGGTTCTTAGATCTGCTTTTCTAGGAAAGACTGCTCAAAAACGGATTAACAATCCTATTTTTAATTACATTTACTAGTTCAGGAGAAAGGTCAGCACCCTGAATGTCAGAGAAAGTACAAGCAGAGAAGTTAGCATAAAGACCAACAGATGGCTCTGACTGCCTGAGTCAAAGCAACATTGCTATACACTTTACATACACCACTGGATGGAGAGAGCCTTTACATCTGAGCAGTTGGGGGGTCTGAACATATAGCTATGCAGAGTCTCATCCAGAGAATCACAAGATCCTTCTCATAAGCGAGCCCCCAAAGCAAACTACCAACCACTGTACATATACATATATATTTTCTGATAGCTGCATGGTCTGTCCTAGCTTGCATAAGATTGTGGAGACTGCAACATTTGGACAAGGGCCAGGAAAGGAAGAATTTGTCCTGGGGCCACATGTTTGATAGAGTTAACCAGGCCTGACTGGGCATAATTCTGGTCTTTCCTCTTTAACAAGGTTAACAGAAAGCTAAAAAAAAAAAAAAAAAAAAAAAAAAGGAAAGATAGAGAAGAGCTTTGAAAAGTTTCAAGTCAATCAAGTAGCATTTATTAAGCTCCTTGGATGTGCTAGGTATTTCACTAAGTGCCATAAGTTGCAATGCTATACCAGTTCAAGCAAGAGAGAAAATGTCAGCACCACACAGATAAATAATCAACTAGCTTGTGCTCACAATTCTCTCTTAAATTCCCAAGTGATTGGCAAGGAAATTTTTGCTCTATTAGTTTTGGGGGCAATTTAGGGTAGCTTGGTGATGCATTGCATAGATAGGGTGCCTGGTCCGGAATCAGGAAGACCAAAGTTCAAATCTGGCCTTAGATACTTACTAGCTGTGTGACCCTTGGCAAGTCACTTAACCAGGTTTGCCTCAGTTTCCTCATCTGTAAAATGAGCAAGAAAAGGAAATGGCAAACCACTCCAGTATCTTGACCAAGAAAACCTCAGTCGTAGAGTCAGTCATGATTGAACAAGAACTATAAACTATACACACACAAAAAGTATAGTGTAAATGATTTTAAATTTCTAAGGCCAGAAACTTTCTTGACCCAAGAATTACAGTTACAAATTTGATAAAGTTTCTGAGTCTATCATTAATCGAGCATCTTTAGAAGAGATTCGTATTAAAAGTAATGTTCAAAACCAGTTTTTTTCATAATTGATATTGAAATCAATGTGGATTTTCCACTCAAAAACTGCATACATGTTCTATACTTGCTTAAAATAAAATTGTAACTGCTAATGAAGTATCTAACCTGAAGAAATTCCTAAAGGAAACATGAAAATAGATCTCAGTTGATATTAATAATGCAATAGCGTTTGACACACCAATGCTTCGGAATAATCATGCAAGTATTGTGGGGGATTTGGAAGACTAGGAGTCAGGCAATGAGTCTGGATTTTAAAAAAATGGATAAAAAGTCAGCCAGAAGTATAACAATCTCACAAGAAAATTAATGGTGCAGCATATAGTTAGGTGGAAGAGGGATACACATATATACACACATACACATCAAGCACATCACAGGAGTGTGACCGTACATAGAATGAATATCAATATTGGGTTTTTTTAATTATTTTATTAGGGCATAGTTATTTTGATCTCTTTTAACCAAGAAGTGACTATTTTCTTTTTACAGGATAACTATAAATATTATTCTTATTTTTTTATTTCATGGATAGATAATTGACTTTTTGTAGAAAGATTCTAAGTTTAAGTTATTTAGCATGTATTATTTTAACTTATTCAGAAAGAAATTTCTGATTGAGATCATTATAAAGTCATGATGATTTTAAAATATTAATTTAATAAATCTAAATAATCTATTGTGGAGAGATTCTTAAGGAAACTTGAAAAGTGATCCTTCTTGAGATTAATAGACTCTCACAGAACAACTACACACTATTCTTAATCCTACAATAATGGAAAAATTTAGCAAAGAGGGGAAAAAAAAGTTACCTGATCAGTTGGCCCACTGTTAAAACTTCTAAAGGCTCCTAGGAAAACCATCTATTGTTCCTGAGAGAAATTATCTAAATTGTTTCTATAAGCTGAAAAGTGTACATTATAATGTATTCAGATATTAGAGTTCTATGTATACATAATTACTCATATAATTTTCCCATTGTGAATTTGGTCCCACTTAACTTTAAGGAAACATGGGATAAGGGGTGGGGGCCCAGTCTCCCCACCTTAATTAATGTAATCACAGAAAATCTAGAATGTAATTACAAACTGCAAAGTAGGTATTAAGGAATGTTCCAACAACCTCACAGCAATGTATGAAAAAAGTACCTAATCAATGTGAGAAGACGATAGGGCTTTGGTTATGGATCTTTATCCATCACATCCATTATAGATATAGGCCATTATTGTCTTTTCAGAGAACCAGTTCTACCTCTCAGACTAGGCATAAAAACAGCAAACCAGTTCAGGAGTTGGACAGTCCAATGGTGGAAAATTCCAGGCTTAGGAGCTCTTTGTGGAGGCAGATCCTTATACCTATACCAGATGGCAGCAGAGAATGGGAGAATGAATGCTGAAGAGAGGATGTTATCCTCTTCCCTGCACTCCACTGACCATGTCACTGGAGAAACCAGACCAGTAGGAGACAATTCATTTAGCCAGGAGCAGAGATACATACAGAAGGCATAAGGATAAGAAGAGATAGTCAGTCGCCCAAGAGGTCACTTCAAAGAATGTGACCTCTTATGGTCAGTAGAAGTGTTGGATGTGAACTCAAGAAAGGAGTAGCTCCTGAAAACCAAACTAGCTGTTGGCCCATTAGCTCAAATGACATATTCATAGTGAACCATGTGAGGACTTTATAAAGGGAAAAAGGATTTCTAGTATGAGGAATTGTGAGTTACTCCTTTGCCACAGTAATATCTATTAATATTTTAAAAATAATAACTATTATCATTGAATAGTTTACTATTCAATATTAAGATTTATTACTATTGCATTTTAAGCCCTCTCTTCCCAGGGATGCTATGTATATTTGTGGAATATTGCATCTCAGACTTTTGAAGGGAAGCTTTTGTACCAACTGTGCTTGCTAAGCCATTTGATTAAAGGCTTTTGATGAGGGCTTATTGAGTCAGCTGCTAATTGTTCATGGGAAGCAGACTGGTTTGGGTGTGCATTAAAAATGTAGCCTCACAGGATTATCTCTAGAACCTGAGAGGCAACAGTCACTCCTCAGAATCCAATCTGACAGTATGAGTGGAAGCTGGGGAGAGCAGCCTCAGAGGGGGTTTTACAATGGTAAAAAGCTTTAACAAAAAAAAAAACTATACTTTAAGATTGCAACTGTTTGTAATGCCAGGATGCCAGAAGTCTCCAAAAATAATCATAGTTTGTATTTATATAATGGTTAGTCTTTACATGGTGTGCACATACATCATCAAATTGGATCCTCACAATGCCATAGAGATTGCTAATGCAAATATTATTTCCATTTTGTAGAAAAGGAAATTGAGGCACAGAGCAATTAAGTGACCTACCCAAAGTCAAATGGCTAGCAAGTGGTAGATCTCAGAAAACAATCCAGATCTTTCCATCTCAAGCGCATTGTATTTTAATAAATTATGCTAGCCCACAGAAAGTTCCATGAGAGCAGAAGTCATCAAACCCCAACATGTACACCCAGGGGATACACAGATTAGCCACCATGATACTCCTAGGAGAAATTTGTTCTGAAACAATAGTTCTACAGGACCATTGGATTAGAAGGCTAAGATCTCAAAAAACACTGCTGTTGGCACCTCTGTCAACCATAGTACTCACGTAAATAATTTCTCTGCTCTCCACTTTAGGATCAAATGTTGACCACCCCCCAAAAAAAGTTGTTATAAAAAAATCATAAATATATATACATAGTTATTATCATATGGTGAGGAAGGTATAAGACAGGCTCCAAAAATAAGGATAAATTAAATGCAAGGATTCTATAGATATTTTCATTGGAATAATATCAATCAATATCTACTTTATAACCATAGAATTACATGATATTTCATATATCATTATGATTACCTTCTCTGGAACAGCTTGGTTTCAATCCAAATATACAGCCAAGAATTGTTGTTAACATGCAGACAGATAGCACCTGTTTAAAAAGAAAAGTCCATTATATTTTCACAAAATAATATTTTCATTTAATTTTTTTCAACCAGTCCTAGAATTTCATTAGTTACATTCATTGGAAAACTGGTGAGGAAACTTCATCTCTCTATTAACTCATATCAGTAGCTGTCTGAAATTTGTATTCTCAGAGAGTGGCCCATGTGTCTGAGAGACCAATTGACGTTATCCAGGGTTCTTCAGCTAGTATCAGTAGAACTTGATTCAAGCCTTCTTGTCACCAAAGATAGTCCTATTACCCACAATGCCATGTTGTCTCTCTTATATGACTTACATATACCTCACCACATCAGGTAGGTAATACTAATTAGTTTGCAAGTAATTAATAACCAACCAAAATCAATTCACTATATTGAAAGGAAATTGAAGATAGCTTGACTAGCACCCTAATTAAATTGAGATTGTTAAAAACATTATAGACTTATTGACTTCGGAGAAGGGATTATTTTTTTTAATCTATTTCCAGCACCTGACAACCATAGTAGTCACTTAATAAATGAGTGTTACGTGATGGATATTAGGTTTCCATTTGATTCTCTTGTACCCTAAAAAAAAAAACAACTGAAGGAGGTAGTTGCATTTCTGCTATAACTTGTTAGATCTTATGTAGGCATGTCATAATTTCTACTGACCAGTCAATATAAGAACAACAAAATTGATTAATCATAGCACAAGGCATGGTAAAAATATCTAAAACCATGGACTAATTTTGGAGGGGAGATTTACATGTCGCCAGAGTAACCAAAAAAACTCAGCAAACATAAATACTATGAAAGAAAAAAAAGCCAAAGTAGCATAATAATGATCATCGATATTGATTAATATCAATTCTCCTTCTATCCCAATAATTCATTCCCAATGTCCATTTAATGAGCACATTTCATCTTGGATCCCAGATATCCCACATAGTTGTCTGGTCCCTGGAAATATTTTCTCTTGGATGTTCCAGAATAGGCCTCAATCTCAGGGAAGGCCTAAAAGGCGCTTCTCTTCAATAGATGTATTTCTTTGGTTGCAAGTCCCTTGCAGAGATTCCTAATTCTGATAAAAATCTGTCAGTTATATGACTCAATAAAATTTAGTACAACCTCCTAAATTTGGTTTTCCAATAGCTAGTTCATGAGATGAAAACCAGTTCAAGCCTTGTGGTTCTTATCTTATTAAAAATAGAGCTATAAGAACATCGAATTAGGATGAGTTCATTTGAAACCAAAGAATTTAAGTTTTCACATGCCACTTGCTGTTTCTTTCTTCGCCTATATCCTGTACCTGATAAAAACACTGCCAACAACAGCCTGAAGAATATTAAAAAGAAATTCATAGGGATCTGACTTATAAAATAGGTCCTTCTTTCTTAAAATTATCAGATAGATACTTCTAACAAGAAAATAATTTGACCCTTTTCACAATTATCAATGCATTTTTACATATGAAATCTTAATTCAATTTTAAAACTTGTTATCTTATTAGAAACATTTGTAAGCCAGTTACATACATTTATATATACTATTTCTGTGAGAGAACATTCTAATCCTGTCGCAAAGTTTACTACTCCATTTAATTTTAACAAATTTAAAATAGGAAAAACCTTTACAACTCTGCTTAATTCCCCTTTTAAGAAGATTTTTAAGAAGATTCATTTTAAGAATGAGACACTTTAGGGACCTAATCTTATACGTGAATATATAACTATTAACAGGTAGATGATAAGCCCAAGAACTCATTTACTTAATTATATAGGATATAGCATTGCCTATAAATGCAGAATAAAAACAGTGAGACTTTTCATAATTATATCCTATTATAATTAGCTCAGAGTTGGTAGAGTATTGCAACAATACAAGTCATGTTATTTAAAAATTACAGTTTTATCTGCCATGATTAGAGAGCTTTGCTATGAAAGGAAGAAGGGACATGATAATAATAGCATCAAAACTGGTCCTCCAGGCCTAAGCCTAAGAGCACAGAATGACACAATATTGGTAGAATAGAATAAAGTATCCTTAGTTCCATTTGATTTCAGGTAAGAGTTGTGTTTACTATTTGGAACAGACAACTAATTGGCAAAGTTCCACCTTATCTACAGGGTATCCAGGCTCAGGATTAATCCGTTCGGGAAGCATTCCTGCTCGGAAAGGAAATAACACAAGAGGGAAATAAAGTCAAAAGGATCATACCTTAGTCCATGCTAAGGTCATCCCCTCAACTTTTCCCAAGTACAGACATTCACGTGCATTAATTCGCAGATTGCTATCCCTTTGAGCAGCTAGTGGCATTTCTCTTGAACAGCAGATTACTGACAATGTCAATTCAGGTATAATTTGGACAATTATACCTGAATTCAAAACTTAAAACGACATCAGATTATGGTCCCACAAGATTTCACCCTGAATAGCAAAGTTTTACTAATCATAGCTTAGGGCTAGATATAGTTATTATTACTCTCATATTGTTGCAATAAGTTAGTTAACAATAAAAAGGTTACCAAGCCTTCCCCCCATCGAAAAAAATTACTCAATATTATTTTCTTCTTCCTTTTCTCACACATTCCCACAGAATAATTTCTCTTCCTCTTTTAAAATATACTCAATTAAATATTTGACAATAGCCTCTAATAAGCTAATTAATAATTTCACAGTATCTAGTTCTCCAAGCCTGGAGTCAGGAAGACCAGAGTTCAAATCTGGCCTCAGACAATTAGTAGCTGTGTGACCCTGGGCAAGTCACTTAACCCTGTTTGTCTCAGTTTCCTCATCTATAAAATGAGCTAGGGAAGGAAATGGCAAACCACTCCAGTATCTTTGACAAGAAAACCCCAAATGAGGTCACAAAGAGTTGGACATGACCGAAATGACTGAACAACAATCCAAATCGAAAGGAGTTAAATTCTACAATTACACAATTTTATCATCCTTTTAATAGCATTTCTTGTAGAATGGTTTTCCAGAATTTATAATACAAGAAACACATTAATAACATTCACTATATCATGAATTTAAAACATGAAACTAAACCTATTACTCATCAGATAACAGCTGAATGCATTTCTAAGTTATATAGAAAACCATTCTCTTTATCACCTTAGGCATTGTAGACTAATCATACATAAAACCCAGTACAGAGTTATCTAGTATGGAGCAATTGCCTTCTATTAAAGAAATAACAATAATTAATACTTATATAGATAGTGTTTAGCAAATGCCAAATCTCGTGTTAAGCACTTCACAATCATGTAATTCTCTCAATAACCTTGGAAGGTAGGTACAATTTTTGTCCCCTTTACAGAGTAGTAAACTAAGGTAAACAAAGATGAAATTACTTAACTAAAATCACACTACCAACAAATTTACAGAGACCAGATTTCTAATATATTTTCTTCAATTCATGCTTTTTGCCTTAATGTCAAACCATATTATGATTTAATATCAAGACAAACCTTTACCACATCAAATTTGGATTTATAATCACAAAATCAAAATCTCAAACTCACAGTAGAGAACTTATGTTTCCATAACATATGATCTGAAGTAAAAGATTCCCTTTTCTCTAATCTGTCTTTCTCTCTGCACTCCTAACACTTGGCCAGAGCTTTGAAATATATAGAGAAAGGAAGACTGTCTTTCTGAAGATTTAGTGAACTCTTCAGAAAGTTCACATTCTTTTTGCCAGGAAAAAATTAGTTTATAAAACACAGAGAAGCATTTGCAGGCAAGGTGTTTCCTTCTTGACCCCCTGTGCACAATTTGCTAAAAATAACCTCAATGAAAAGAGAGCTTGTCTCCACCGTGCTACTGGCCAATAATGTCTATTTGTAAAATGGTGCTTCCCTAACCCCTTTTGAAAGAGAAGTGTCACTCTTGCTACTTTCTAATTATAATGAGAGGCTCAGGACAACCTCCATCTCCTGCCAATGGCAATATGTAGCCTGGGACTTACTTGATTACTTCCCTAAAGGGCTGCTGCTGACTCAAGTCTTTTGATCACTCTTCAGCTTATGCTGGGAGTTTCCTTTGAAGAAAAGAAAATTTCTTCAAGGGACCTATACCTTAAGAGAATTTCCTGAATTTTCTATTACCAGTCAGTCACATTTAAACACAGACAGGACACTGAGACAAACACAGCTGCCGCTTCACCAACAGTGCTGGGGCTTACCTTGGCTTAGAAAGCCTGAGACTGGATGGAGAGTCATCTCTGGCGCAAACTTCTGTGGAGAAATTCCCCCCGTGAAAATGTCACCTAAGTGCTCTGAGAGGGGCCTCCCAGAGAGTTTACTCCAATGACTAGCCTCCCACTCCCAATCCCTTCATGGTTGCCAACCTATAACAGTTAAAATTAAGGTAGATTAAGGCATAAAGTACCAAGCATGATCAGTTTAGTAAAGCATAAATTTACTAATAAAAAGGATCTCAGCTTCCCCAGCAAAGCTAAGACCCCAAATGAGGGGGATAGCTCTCTTTTATAGTTTTGGAGAGTACAAAACATAGGAAGGCTAGCATCACAGATAGACGAAAATATGATTGGGTGGAAATTGGGGATGAGGGTTAGCAACAACTCTTTCCTTCTCTCCTGTGGTTAAGAAATATTTATTACTTGAATCCAAATGCATCTGCACGGACAGAGAGAGCAAATTAGACTTCTTTGGATAACAAACCAGACATCTTTGAATAATAACTTAGTGGTATAAAGATATTTGACCAGTCTCTCTGGTGTCTACCTGCATCCTTCAAGTGTAACAAACAGATTTCCTTGATACTAGAATAGAACAGTGATTAATAAGAGAACTGGATTTCTAAATTTAACATTACAGGCCAGCTAAATTTCTGAATTAAGTTCAGAGCCAAAGAATCATTACTTAGGTAATTACGGGGCAAAATCAATTAACTATAAATATGGTTAATTTTAAAAGATATAGAATCAATCCGATTATTTCCTATAGAAGTGACAAGGGAATACATTTCAAGCACAGTAAACACCCAGTGCAGAGACACAGATACAAGAGGTAGAATCTCCTATATGAGAAACAGTAAGCAGCCCAGCTGACCGAACCATTGAGCAAATGAAGTGGCATGCTGTGTAACAAGATTGGAAAGGTAGGGGCCAGGTTGTGAAGAGTTTTAAGTATCAGCAGAGGCGGCAAGGTGCTACAGTAGATAGAGTGCTGTTCACGGAGTCAGGAAGATGGCCAAGTTTGGCTTTAGACTCTTCCTAGCTGTGTTACCCTGATCAGGCTACTCTCTCTGTACCTCAGTTTCCACATTTGTAAAGTGGGGACAATAATAGCCCTCACCTCCTAGGATTGTTGTGAAGATAAAATGAGATATTTGTAAAAAATGCTTTTCAATCCTTAAAGTACTATACAAATGTTAGCCGTTGTAACTATTTTTATTATTATCCTACATTTGTTACTGGAGAAGGAAATGGCAAACCATTGTCTTTGCCAGGAAAACCCTAAGTGAGCTTATAGAGAGCTGGCACAATTGACATAACTGAACAACAACAAAAACATTTGTTACTGGGGGCATTAGGGAGTTAAGACCTTGCCCAGCATTGTCTACCAAGATAGAATGTCTTTGAGAAGAGGCCAAAAAATATATATTATTTCTTTTATCTTAGGACTATTCTAGTTAAATATTGGTGGTCTCAAGTTGCTCCCCACCCCAAAAAATAACCAAGAACTTTTGGTCACCTATTCACAAATTTGGGGATTGAAAACTCTTTCCAGGTTCCAAACTATTTCTATTGTCCTCTGACATTGTTTTAGTAGAAAATCTAAGTCTAATTTTCACAAAGCTATGAATTAGATTGTGTTTTGGTTTCCTTTCAGAAAAGTCTGCTCAGCAAAATCCAAGATTCATCTATTTAAAAAAGATAAATATCATAGGTAATATATAATATGACAGTGTAATTGAAATTATGCTACTGAGAATAGCATCTTGTCTTGGAACGTATCGAACTCAAATGATATCAGCAAAACCAACATCATTATAAATTTCTTAGTGCTAAGCACTAAGAAAAAGTTTATTTGGAACTTCCTATTTGTCTAAATGGTCTCTTAAGTATTCATTCATTTCTAAAGAATTAATAGAACAGAAATTAAAAGTTATAAAGAATTTGTCTGTATAATCACTTTGTAGAAAATCTAAAGTTCTTGGTCCCTAAAGTATTATGATACTAAATCAAGTAAAACTTACTTCATTACTTATTTCTTGTTGGTGATGCTAAAATAGGCTTGTAAACTGTGAAAGTCACATATTTCTAAGTTTGGCAATTTAGACCTCCTATGTTCTGGCCAGAATCAGACCTTACAGTTTTAGTCTCTACTGCTTCAGTAAATACATTTATGCTGAGCTTTATACACAGAAAGCAACTAGCTAGCTGTTTCCCAAATATGCCCCATAGTTTCCAACCTCTGCACCTTTGCACATGCTTTTGTTTCATCCTAGAATGCCCTCCCCTATGTCTTGGATCTTTATATTGCCGAGAATAACTGAGTCATTCACAGTTAGTCATGGCACAATATTACTGTTACTGTGTGCTCTAATCTATTTATATTATTTTCTTTTTCATTTCTAGTATTTTACCTAATATAATTAAAAAGCACCCATACAAAAACTAACATTTAAAGGAAACCTAATATTAATGGTAAACGTAATATGATGTTTTAGATTACATGAAATAAGGGACAATAAAAATAATTATCATTTATAAAACTCTTTAAAGTTTGCCAAGCTCTTTACACTTATTATCTCATTTGATCCTCAAAACAACTCTGTGAGGTAGGTTCTATTATTATCCCCACTTTATAGAGAAAGAATTTGAGTCTAAGAGTTAAACAGCTTGCCCAGGATCAGAAAGCCAGCTAGTATCTGAGGCAGAATTTGAACTCAAGCATTCCTACTCCCAATATAGCACTCTGCCCATTGAACCACCTGCTGCAGCTATTGGTAGGAGAAGAAAAAGAAAGGGGAAAATCAAAGTGTCAGCTGATCACTTTGGAACAACATCTTAACTCTTTAAATAGAGTTCCTATTGTGGCCACTGTGGTAAAGACTTTCTGAATCAATCAATAAACATTTATTAAATGCCTATGGTGTGCCAAAAGCATCACTGCTCTCTGAACTATTGAAATTGCTTAAGTAGATCTTCCTACACCTTCATTCTCTTCTCTTCAAATCACCCTTCACACTGCTTATATTCCTTTCACAGACCTTGTCCTCATAACTCTACAATGACTCCCTGTTGCCAAAGAACCAAAATTCAAAATCTTTTCTCTGGCATTCAGGGCTCTACACAAAATAGCATAGCCCCATCGAGGAACATTGGCTCACCACACTTTCCTGGCTCTGCATATTCTATTCCAATTAGAATTTTAAATTGTGTGATAGGGCTTTTGCAAAGAAGTGTTTTGTTAGTTACACAAATATTGACTTAGCTAAAAATTAAATGTTATTCATGGCATTAGATTTCATCTTGTTTATGATTTTAAAACTATTCCCTTGAGAGGAATTAGCTAGAGGTAGAAATCAGATGATGCAATAAATTCCATTTATTTTTCACTTAGAAGTTTCTTTTTTTTAATTTATTTATTTTTAATTTATTTTTGACATGTTTGGTTTTCAGCATTGATTTTCACAGGCGTTTGAATTACAAATTTTCTCCCCATTTCCTCCCCCCCCCCCC
>CM053627.1:114478892-114494728 GCA_028646595.1 Phalanger gymnotis
AAAAAAAAAAGATTTGACAATGACGAGACCATTGGTAACTTTGAACAGTTTCAGTTGAGTGATAATGTCACAGCCAATTTACAGACGGTTTGGAAAAGGAAGGAGAAGAAATGTAGGTACTGAATGAAGATGGCTTTTTCAGATGGGAGAAATATAGAATGATAGCTGGTGGAAATGGAAAGACCTAATGTGGATTTTTTTTTTAAGTATGGAGAAGATTTGGATATGTTGGTAGGCAACAAGGAAGGAACCAATAGGTACTGAATGACTAATGATTGGAGACAGTAGAGATGATAGTGGAAGCAATCTGCTGGAGAAATGGGCATAAGATGAAGTGCACATATTGAGGGCCTGGCTTTGGCAAGGTACACAAGATTTGGGGGGCAGAGGACCTGGGTTTAACCCAACTCTGCTATCTACTGCCTATGTAATGCCGGGCCTTAATTTCCTCATCTTTAAAAATGGAGTGGACTAGAAGACTTCAAAATGTTCTTGCAGCTCTAAAGTAACCATCCTATGGCCTTATTCTCCCCTTTGTAAAGCAGATAATTAAATGTACTTTCCAAATGAAAACCACAAAATGTTAGCAATAGAAGGGACCCAAGTGATATATGTTCTAACCTCTGAATTTTTCAGATGAAGAAACTGACGTCTAGAAAGGTAAAAGAACTTGCCAAAAGTCACACAGCTAGTAAGTGACAGAGAAGAACATGAATCTTTCATCTTCCATTTTAATACTTTTTTCACTAGACAAGAAAATTCAATTTAAAAGGATTTTTTTAAAAAATCTATAGGTATAATATTTTAGGATTACAAGATTTTAGAACTGAAAGAGACCTTAGAGGCCATTAAGGCTGTCGTCATGAGCCTATCTGTCCTACACCTCAAACCTGTCAACACATTTACTCATCCTCTTTTGTGCCACTCATAATAGATATGGTGTTAACCTCTTTATTTTTGCCTTCAAACCGACCCCCATCCTGTGTCTTTTGGAAACCTTTCATAGTATTCATCCATCAGCTTCAATCTCTCTATCCATTGGATCTCTCTCTGCTTAAAAAACATAGTCAGGTCTTCATTAGTATAAAATACAATATTTTCACTTGATCTTGCTGCCTACTCAATGTGTCACTCTATTTTCCTCTTCAGTTTCACAAATGAACTGCTTATCTCTTGATTGCTAAATCAAATGATTTGGGGGAACAACTAAACAAACTATAGTTATGAATATAATATTAATACACTAAAGGAAATACAGAAAAGCACAGTTTTGGGGAAACTAGGGAAGATTATTTTATTGATTGATGCAGAGTAAAGTGAGAAAAATCTGGAGAATAATTTATACAATAATAAAATTCTAAAGAAAAAAAATAAAGGACTAAAAAAGTTTGATTAATGCAATGACCCACCATATTTTGAAAACAGGGATAATAAAGCATGTTACTCTCCTGTCAGAGAGGTCATAATCTCAAGGTGTGAAATAAGACATTTTTTTCAGATGTAAACAATTTGGCAATTACTTTTTGCTTGATTATGCATATTTGTTTACAAGGATTTTTTTTCTACTGAGGTGGGAGAGGGGGAAAGGAGGACTGATAGTTGTCTTCAAGTGTTTGAAAAACTATGACATAAAAGAGCAACCATGCTTAGCCTCAGAAAGCAGAACTAAAAGCCATGTGTAGAAGCAGCAGAGAGGCAGAATAAGGCTTGATAGAAGCCAAAACATTCTAACAATTAGAGCTGTCCAGACTATTCCAGAGTGCAACAGGCTGCCATGGTAGCAGATTCCTCTTCACAACAGGTGTATAGTAATTGTCCTTCATTCTCAAAGAGGACCAAAATTATATCACTGTATTGGAGTTAGTGTATACAGTGTGTCTGACTGTGGCTGATCAGACCAATATGAGCTCAGAAGGCTGTACCTCAGGTTGGGCAGAAATAGTCCACGTGAACATTTGCAGTAGAGTTGTCTTTAAATTTGCACATCTCACCTTTCTTTTGAGCTGCTGTAATTCTGCTTGGCTCATAAGAGCACAGCACCTTCTTTGTTGTAGGCACGCTATGCTGGGTAGTCCTTTGCCCATGTCTCACAATCAATTCAAAGTTCTTCAGAAAGACCTTGAGAATATCCTTGTATCATTTCTTCTGACCTCCATGTGAGTGCTTGCTTTGTATGAATCCTTCATAAAATAATCTTTTAGGCAAACATACATTTGGCATTTGAACAACATGGCCAGCCCATCAGCGTTGTACTCTCTGCAGTAGAGTCTGAGTGCTTGGAAGTTTAGCTTGAGAAAGGACCTCAGGATCCAGTACCTTATCTTACCAGATGATCTTCAGAATCTTCCTGAGACAATTCGAAAGGAACCATTTCAGTTTCCTGGCATGGTGCTGGTAGACTGTCCAGGATTCACAGGCATACAACAACGAGGTCAGCATAATGTCTTTGTAGACACTCAGTTCGGTAGGCAATCTAATACCTCTTTTCCCCCACACTTTCCTTCAGAGCCTCTTAAACACTGAGCTAGCTCTGGCAATGCCTGTGTCAACAAGCATATAAGCAAAAGCTGGATGAACACATCGGAGAATGTGGAAAATGGAAGGAATTATTCTTGGACCAGATTGGCCTTACTCTGAGTTCCTAAGGTCTCTACCTTTTAGAATCTTCATCTTCTTTCAAGAGTCAGGTGCCCACTCTTCCCTGATACTCCCCAATTGAAAATTTTCTTTCCCTCTTTTTAAGTATTCCAAAAGAACTTCACCTGAATTTCTTCTTTGCCCTATAATTTTCTACATTGTATTATGCCTATCTGTGTACATTTCATATCCAACTCTACCCATAGTAGAATATATAAGCACCTTGAAGGAAGAGACCATGTCAGTTTTGTCTTTGTATTCCCACCATCACTTAGCTCAGGGCCTTGAATACCTATACCTGTATACCTATACTATATAACTTCTATACCTCAGTGGATCTGTGATCTCATCAATATAGTTATTCCTGTCAACAATGCTTATCATAAATCATCTATGTCTGCTCAGCCTCTCAAAGTCTTGTCCATACCCTCCTATAAATCTGCTCTTGAACTCTTGATGTTTCCAGGATGCCATCTTCCAGGATTATCCATCTATCTCATTACATAACGAGCCAATCTTTTTTTTCCCTCAGGCATACATTTCACTGATGACAACATTTTTGCCACTTCCTCTGCCCAATTCCTCATTTGAAATGTACTATAGCCTGCTCGTGCCCACCAAGGACATCTCTGTGGCTTTAGTAAGCACTTAATAAGTATTTAGTTGACCTGCACTGCTCACTTTACCAACAAGAGATCCCAAAGAAGTAACGTGATTTACCAAGGTCATATAGCAGGTGACAGAGGTGGGATTTGAGCCCAGGTCTTTTGACTTCACATACAATATGTTTTCTACTATGCTACATGGGCTCTTAGTCAAGACCGTCTGTTGAACATGTGAGTATTTTCTAAAGAAACCTTTAGAGCAAGAGTCCTTAACCTAGATTCACATGCAAATTTCAGGGGATTTGAATGGGAAAAATTATATCTTTGTTTTCACTAACTTTTGGTTTCCTTTGTAATGCTATGTTTTATTTGCTGTATCTAATGACGTTCATCTAAGAAGAGATCTGCAGGATTCACTGGACTGCCAAAAGGGTCCATGACACAAAAAAAGTTAAGAACTCCTCCTCTAGAGTATCTTATAGTTACGGCACAGTAGCATCACTATAGCATATCACTGATAGCACTAAACTGTGATTTTTCCAAGGATGATCTGAAGCATATGTCTCTGAAAATACTCACCACCCTACAAGCTGGAGTTTGCTCCTGCTTGCTTAACCTATAAGTGTGTGGATATTTTAGTCAAGTTTACAAAACTGAATATATCAAATGATGAATAAAGCATAAGAAATGTAATGCCTTCATGGTACTAAACTCATGGTATAGAGCCTCAGCAGGGCCTCACCATTATATAACAGTTCTTGTCTCATTCCCTTCAGCAACTGTGCCAATTTTTTTCCTTTGCACCCCCTATCCTATACCCCTCCCCACCTACTTTTACAGCAAATAGTCTATTTGAAGCTATCTTATGTGAATTCACCTGCCCCCACCTACTTTTACAGCAAATATTCTATCTGAAGCTGTCTTACGTGAATTCCTTCATGCTCCCCCTCTACCTCTCAAACTTTCTCAGCGCCATCACCTCTCTTCCCTAATACCCTTCCCTGACTCCCTAATCCCATTGTCTTCCACCTCCTCCAGAATCTTGCTCCAGCACTCATCCTCTATCTCTCTCTTGCCATCATCTCCTTGCTGTTCTCTTACAAATATGCACAGGTTTCCCCAGTTCCACCATCCACTTACCTTTCTATCCTAGTAAGCTACCATTCTCTCTCTCCCTTCTCCAATGTTATTTAAGCTGTCTACATCTGATGTCTTTTCTTCATCACTACTTCAGTGCCTTATAATCAGGTCTCTACCACACTACATCTCTAAAATGATTTCCTAAGCATTAAATCCAATGGTCGTTTTTCAGTTGTCATCATTCTTGACTTTTCCAAAGCTTTTAATAAATATTATTTTTCAAGTCAAGGAGAAAACACTGCAAGCAGCCAGAAAGAAACAACTTGAGTATTTTTGGAGGACCTAGAATATGATATTCCAGAAGTTAAAGGAGCTGGGATTAAAACCAAGAATCACCTACTCAGAAAAACTGAGTATAATACTTCAGGGGAAAATATAGACCTTCAATGAAATAGAGGACTTTCAAGTATTCTTGATGAAAAGACCAGAGCTGAGTAGAAAATTTGACTTTCAAATACAAGAATTAAGAGAACCATGAAAAGGTAAACAGGAAAGAGAAATCATAAGGGACTTATTAAAGTTGAACTATTTACATTCCTACATGGAAATACGGTATTTGTAACTCATGAGACTTTTCTCAATATTAGGATAGTTGGAGGGAATAGATAGATTATAGATATAGATATAGGGCACAGGGTAAGTTGAATATAAAGGGATGATATCTAAAAAATAAAATTAAAGGGTAAAAGAGCAATATGTTGGGAGAAGGAGAAAGGGAGAGATAGAATAGGGTAAATTATCTCACATAAAAGGGGAAAGAAAAAGCTGTTACAATGGAGGGGAAGGGGGAGGTGAAAAGGATGAGTAAACCTTACTCTCATCAGATTTGACATAAGGAGGGAATAACATACACACTCAATTGGGTATCTTACTGTACAGGAAAATAGGGGGGAAGTGGAAAGGGGGAATGATAGAAGGGAGGGCAGATTGGGAGAGGGGGTAGTCAGAAGCAAACACTTTTGAAAAGTGACAGAATCAGTGGAGAAAATAGAATAAATGGGGGTGGGATAGGATGGAGGGAAATATAGTTAGTCTTTCACAACATGACTGTTATGGAAGTGTTTTGCATAACTACACATGTATAACCTATATTGAATTGCTTGCCTTCTCAATGAGGGTGGGTGGGGAGGAAAGAAGGGAGAGAATTTGGAACTCAAAGTTTTAAAAACAAATGTTAAAAATTGTTTTTACAAGCAACTGGGAAATAAAATATACAGGCAATGGAGTGTAGAAATCTATCTTGCCCTACAAGAAAGTAAGGGGGAAGAGCATGGGGGGGGGGGGGGGGATAGAAAGGAGGGCAGAATGGAGAAAGGAATAATCATGCCATCTTGGGGTGGGGGGAGGGGAGAGATGGAGAGAAAATTTGGAACTCAAAATCTTGTGGAAATGAAAGTTGAAAACTAAACATAAATACATTAATAAAAAATACTTTTTATATTATGTGCTTAACAACATGAATACTTCCTAAACACAAAGGGTTTCAGTAAACCCTTCTTAATGATCTCTGTCTCTCTCTGTCTCTGTCTCTCTGTTTCTCTGTCTCTCTCTCTCCCTCTCTTTCTCTCTCTTTCAGTTTCTCCAACTCTTCTGTTTCCTTTGCTGGCTCCTCATGTTCTTCCCAAACATCTTGATTATGACTGTCCCAGGAAGGTTTGTTTGTCCTAAGTCCTCTTTTCTTCTCTCTATATACTCTCCCTTTCACCCATGACTACTCCCTTTTGAGCAAATAACTCCCAAAACTTTATCTCTGATCCTGATCTCACTTCTGAGCTTCAGATTCTTAATTCTAACAACCTATAATAGCTCTCCACCCTGAGGTCATACCAATACCTCAATTTCAACATGTTCAAAAATGAGTTTCAGTATCTTATGCCACATAAACCTCTTCTTCTGACTTCACTGTTTCTGTTTATGGCAAATTCATCTTATATTCAGTATGTTAGAATTATCTGAGATTCTTCCCTCTTCCTCAATTCTCAAAGCTGTTCTATTATCAGGTCCTGTCAATTCCACCTCCTCATTATTGCTCACATCTATCCCACTTCCTTCCTCTCTAGTCCCATTGGCTCCAACCTAATAGAAACCTTCCCTGCTATTGCCTCTGAAATACTGCAATGCATTAGTTATAGGGCATCCCATCTCCCACTTCGTACCTGCATATCACTATTAAAATAATCTTTCTTATGCCTGAACCTAGGAATTGTCTTACTCCTTGCTCAGAAATCTTCAGCAGCTCCCTGTTGTCCACCAAGTTAAGTTCAAACTCCCCTGCCTGACATTTAATATCCTCCACAATATGGTGCCACCCTATTTTTCCAAACTTATCTCACAAATTCAGAGTTAGAAATTGGTGACTAGTCCAGCTTGTACACGACCGAGAATCCCCTCAATGATATCACCAACAAGTGGTCATCCAGCCTCTATTCCAGAGTAGGTGCTGAGGAACTATGTTCAGAGACAGACCATAGAACTTTTGGATAACTCTTGTTAGGAAGGTGTTTGTAGAACTTTTCCCCTTTATATTAACCCTAAATCTGCCTCTCTCACCCACAGGCACTATTTCTGCCCTTTTAGGCCAAGTGGATTAAGTCAAATTCCTTTTCAGCCTGAAGTTCCCTCCCACCCCACCCCCAGTCTAATACAACAAGCAATTATTAAGTGCCTACTTTGTACAAGGCACAGGAAATACAAAGACGAACCAAAAAACAGTCCCTGACTTCTAGTAGCTTATGTGTTAAATAGTTTTTACAATCCATCTTTATATGACATCATCACCTAACATTTCACCGTGTCTCTCTTCATAATACTCCGTTGCATACACTCTGTGCTCTAACCAAACTGGACTACTACTACTACTACTCTTTCCCCACTCACTGGGTTCTCATGTTTCCAAACCTTACCTTGCATTGCTCCCTGTATCTGCATTGTCTTCCCTTCCCTTCTCCAGGGAATTACAGTATTTACCCATCTTTTAAAGCCTAACTAAATTGTCATTGCCTTCTTAAAGCTTTCTCTAATTCCTTTCCTATAAGGAGACCTAACATAGCACTTTGTTTTGTCACTCTTGTAAGATCATAGCTCAGAGATGGAAGGAATCTCAGAGGAAAATTAACACAAATTTTTACAGACAGTTAATTCAAGCTCACTGAGGTTGAGTGACTTTTCCAAAGTCAAACAGGTAGGAAGCACCAGAGGCAAGATTGAAACTCAGGTCCTCTGATTCCAGAGACAGTGTTCTTTTCTCTGTACTAAGCTTTCTCCCTAATGCATTTATTATGTAGCATAAGCAGAAGGAAAGTAACTTTGATGAAAAAAAAAAGAAAAATGAAAAATAATATAGTCTAGAGTTAAGTGAGCACTAAGTGATGCAGTGTATTGAGCTCCAGTCCTGAGGTCAGGAAGACCTGAGTTCAAATTTGACTTCAGATCTTACTGGCTATGTGACCCTGGGCAAGTCACTTAACCTCATTTGCTTCAGTTTCCTCATCTGTTAAATGAGCTGGAAAAGGAAATGACAAACCACTCCAGTATCTTTCCCAAGGAAACCTCAAACAGGGTCACAAGTTAGACACAATTCTTAAACAACAAATAAGTCAGCATACTATAGAAGTCATAAAACTATCAGTGTAACATAACTGATTCCTATAATGTGTGAACACTGACTTGCATATTGAACGAAAATGGAAATTCCTAAATAGTAATCAATAAGATATGGCAATAGAACTTTCTGAAATTCATGATTATGTTTTCAAAACCCTAGCTTAAATCTTATCTTAGGCCACCATGACTCCAGGGGCCTAAAGGCTTGGCAGGCATCAAAACCCCAGTGACCTGTTATCCCTGCACCTTTGTTTACCAAAGGATACCAAAACAGGAGAAAGGCCAAAAAAATGTACTCAGTACTAAACCCATCAAATACCTTGCCTATTGTGTTAACTTTCTAGAAAACTTCAGCTTTTCTAGGCTTACTCAAGAAGATTTAACTCCAAGGTGATGGTGTTCTGTTTAGTCATTTTGTTTAAAGTCTTCACAAGTCAATTTCTTTTTTTTTTTAAATCTATACAAGTCACGAAGAATATTTCAAATTCATTAAGAGAATGGTGGTGAACAGTCATTATATTTATTCAAAGACTTGAACTCTTTAAAAAAAAGATTTACATCAATATATTAATGATATGTTATACAATAGTATATTTCTACTTATCTGAAAGTCAACACAGTAGGATAGAAAACTGGCTTTGGTATAACCAAGATCTAGTTTTTAAGTCTCACCTCTCTCCCACTTGCCCAACTCTCCCACCTACCCTCCTGGCAGCGTGACCCTCAACTTCCCAGTGATGCAGGAAACTCTAAGGCCAAACTGAAAAGTAATTGTTGCTCTGTGTAGGAGTTTCCTCACCTAGAGCTCCCTACGGTAAAGAAATCACAGGTCCAGTTGGTTTTTTTTAAGGATATTATTAAGATTGTTAGAATCACATGTTAATAGTGGCAATACATGATGTGATTTGTGTAATTATTAACATGGTGATGATAATAATTACAGTAACCCTCCATGTTTCCAGTAGTCCATTTGTAGTGAGACAGCACGACAGCCAGCCACTCTTGTGGCTGATGCCTCTCCAGTCTGTCCGTCTCTCTTTCAGTCAATTTGTCTCTCAGTCAGTTTGTCTATCAATTTGCCTGTCTGCCTGTTTTGTCAATCTGTCTGTCTTGTCAGTCTGTCAATCTCAGTCAATTAGTTTGCCTGTCTGCCTGTCTTGTCAATCAGTCCGTCTTGTCAGTCCATCAGTCAGTCTGTGTTGTCAGCCATTCTGTCTGTCAGTCTGTCTGCGGGTCTCTCTGTCGGCTTCCCTGCCTGCCCACAGTCTGCCCCGAAGCCAGGTGGTCAGATCACACGGTCTGTGCAGGGCTAGAGTAGCGCCCTTTCCAGCAAGCATTGCGGGCCTGGCACTGCTCCCAGGCGGAGGCGGAGAAAAGGCGGCACCTGCTCCCGAGAGTCCTGGGGCGGGCCACTGGGGCGGCCCCGGACGGTCCAAAGAACCTCACTCACCAGGGAAAGCACTTTGTATGTGTTGGGATCCTTGGCTTTGTGCGCCCGCGCGCCTTTTTCAGGCTGCTGCTCGTCCCCCAAGTCCAGGGGAGCCAGCATGTTGACAGCCGCCTGCGGGTCCCCGGCAGCGTCCGCATAGCCCTGCTCCTTGCCGGTTCCAGCGCGGCTCTCCTTGGTGCCCCGGTGGCTCCCGCTGCAGCCGTCCTTCTCCATGGTTGGCTCAGGCTTTCCGCTTCTCGGGCTCCTCTGTCGGCTGGCTGCCTTGCTTTAATAAGAGCCACTGAGGGCGGCCCGGCCCCAAGGACTCCGCCCCCCTCCTTCAGCCAGCCTCCTCCCAGACCCTTGGCTCTTTTCCCCTAGCCAATAATGTAAAATGTGAGGGGGAGAGCGGCTCAACGCCCCGGATTATTTGGCTTCCTGTCTGATTTCGGGCATTCTGGCTGCTGGGTTATTTTGGGTGTTTTACGTGTGTGTCTCTTTAACTTCCCCCAAAGCCTTTCCCCTCACCCCACCCCGGGCACCATCTGAAGACTTGCAGGAATCGCCCTGCTAAAGTACCTTAGTATTGCCTGAATTGCATAGTGTGGTCTGCAGAGGGCATGAGATCATGTGGCCCCAAAATAGTGCGAGAGGAGAAGGAGGATGGATGGATGCTGTTTATAAGGGAACAGGAGAACAAGCCTAGGACTCTCCTGTGTGACTTTGTAGGCAAACTGGAACGAGGGAGACGGTCCCCTGCTCTTTTCTCCCTCCTAAATGGAAATAGAGGCTGTGATGAAGAAAACATTGGGTTTCCTCATTAAAATCATAGGCTCAAAGGATTTAGAGCTGGAAGGGACCAGTCTATTGGGAAATACAGACTCCCAAGGTTTTGGTGTCGTTCCCGTTTTGTTGTTTTGTTTAGTAGATTCATGTGCTGGTCCTTTTAAACTTAATATGCTGGAAATTTTAAAGTGACATGTTGTCCCTTCCTGTGTCTGACGTTTTGATATTGGACCAACAGTGACTCAAGTTGGTTCCCTTGGTATTTTAACAAAAGGAAAAAAAAAAGAACTCAGTATTTGCAGCGGGCATTCAAATGGCTGGGAGAAGCGTTCTTTTCTTTGGGTTTCTTCAACTAGCTTCTGCAGCTTTCACAGGGTAGATGCCCATCAGTAACAAAGACCACGTGTGTAATGCAGACTCAGACTTGCCAGCGCATCCTTAAAACCATGCCTGCTAACAGTTCAGGCTTTTCAACAGCCGTATCAGCTCCAACACTGAAGGGATGTTTGTAAATTCTCAAAACAAAATTCATGTAATTTTAAAATGTATATAAATGTATATGTATTTATATAGTTTTGCTCTTTACAAAGCATATTTGCATGTTGGATGACTAAAAATTAATATTATTTCACTGACGTATTTGGGTTCAGGGAGAGGGAGCAATGTGGTACAAGTAGAGTGCTAGATTGTGGCATTAGAACACCCAAGTTCAATTCTCATTACTATAGTGCCTAGTACAGTGCCCGACACAGTAAGTGTTATAGAAGTATTGGCTTCTTTTCTTTCTTTCTTCTTTTTTTTTTTTTTAAACTATTGCTGCTACCTGTAGATCCTTGGGCAAGTCACTTAACCATTCTTGCTCACCCATAAAATGTAGGAGTTATCTCCAATAACTCAGGGATTTCTCTGTTTCGATCTGCATAGTATCCCTAGAAAAGGAGTTCTTAACCTGGGGTCCATAGACCATGAACTGGGATATGGAGGGGGAAAAAAGGTGAATCTTATTTTTACTACATCTACCTGAAGTTCAGGGCAGTTAAGTGACGCAGGCCCAACCTGAAGTGAAGAAGATTCATCTTCCCGGGTTCAAATCTGACCTCTGACATTTACTAGCTGAATGACCCCCTGGGAAAGTCACTTCATCCTGTTTGCTTCAGTTTCCTCATTTGTAAAATGAGCTGGAGAAGGAAATGGCAAACCACTCCAGTATCTTTGCCAAGCAAACCCTAAATGGGGTCAGGAAGACCTGGACACAACTGAACAACAAAAGACCAAGTTTGACATTTCCTTCATCATTTAAAAAATTATTAGAAGATACCATTAGATTTCACCAAACTACCAAAGAGGACTTTTACACAAAACAGGTTAAAAACCAGGGGTTTTGTGAGGTTCAAATGAGATGATGGCTGCAAAGGATACTACATAAATGCCAGTTATTATCATTGTTATTAGTCTACCATTACCAGGCCTCCAGTCTGCAGAAGACTTCTTCCCTGTGCTTTCTGTTGCACTCCTGCTTGGCTTAAGAAATATTTATACAACAATAGATGTGGTGATAAAGGTTTAACTACCAGGATCTCTCAGAAGAAGAAAAGAATTTATTTAGGAATGTTTTTAAATGTAATCTACATTATTAACACTTTCTTGAGTCTAAACCATCAACAGAACAATAAATCAAGCCCTCACATGCAACAATTACCTACTTTTGAGGTGTAAATGCTCATACTGAAAGTTTAAGGAAAGGTGGTAAAGGCTGTCTCTAGCATACCTCAGTTTAAAAACAAAACAAACAAACAAACAAAACCTGCTCTAGAGTTCAGTTCACTGCCTTTCATTTGGTGCATGTTTAATAAGGGCTTGCTGAACTTAAATGACTTCCCAAAGGGCTGGAATCAAAGCTGCTTTATGAGCCTAAAAGAAAATCATCTTGGCTCATTTTAAATTTTCCTGACTGGATCATACTTTATTCCCATTATGTGTCATTTGGGAAATTCATGAAACTTGAAAGGACAAATATTTGTTATCCTTAAGGATAATCAAAAGAATATGCTACAAGCTCTGAGAGTTGTTCCCTAAAAAGAGGCAAGAGGGGTTAAAGAAGCTACACTATTCCTAGACTACATTAAATTAAAATCACTTGCCCAGGGCTAACTAGATTTTGTGTCAAGCTTTGAATCCAGACCTCTTGACTTTAAGTCCAGCATTTTTCCATTGTACTATATACATGTAGTAACATCCATAAGATTTTATTTTAAAAGCTGGCTCAAGTTCATTGCAGATGTCACCCACAGAATGCCTTTTGATTCCACTCTTAGAACTATTGTCATTATCCAATAAATTATCTTGTACCAGGAAGAGCAATAGAAGCCTAAAGAGAGTTAGTTAGTCTCTTCCCCAATGTCACATAACTTGTTAGTGGCAGACCAGGACTAGAAACCCGCTCTTTGAAGTCCTACCCAGTTCAGTTTTTCCCCCTACGTTCAGTAGTCTGGAAACATCAGAAAGTGTCTCCTCTTTGGTGAGACTGTGGTGTAGAAGCAACTGTGCTGTACTTGGAGAAGCCAATCCTACTTCTGACAGTAGTTGTGTGACCACGGGCAAGTTATTTAAGCACTCTAAGTTTCACTTTTTTCATCTGTAAAATATAGATAATAATATCTGTAATAGGTCCCCCAAAAACTTAAGGGCTTCTCTCATTACCATTACATTATTTAGTATAGTGTTTTTAATAACTAAAATATAATTTGAGTTTTTAGGTCCCTTTTCTTCCTCCTACCCCCTCAAAAATTGTCACTGTAACATTGTCACTTAACTCATAACTATTTGACAGGCTATCCTTTGCGGCTTAAGCTTTGTGTTACCCGGAATCCTAAAAGCTGAACAAATCGACTTAGCTATGTTGGTGCTATGGTGGTTAAACAAAAAAAAAAAAATACAGTACTTTCATCTTGGAAAAATAAAATTTGTAGCTGAATATTGAAACAGTATCTTTAGCTTGCTCTATAACCACGTGGCTATGCAGACTATAGGAAATTTCTGGCCAAGTCTAAAATGGGGTGGGGAGGGAGGAGAAGGGAAGAATGGGAGGCGATAGATTGAATCATTAAAAGCTACTGAATCATTAAAAGAAATGGAAACAACTCTACCTCGTCCTTAGGGTTTAGGGTTGGGGTTGTTGTTTTTGTTTGTTGTTTGTTTTTTGCTAAGATTCTAGAAGATATTCATCTTTTTTCCCTTCTAGCTCTCCAGGGCCCAATAACATGATTCTTAGAGCAAAAGAAGAGAGGAAACTCTTCATCTTCAACTATTAAAGAATATTAAGAGGTAAATTCTCCCAATTTCTATATAGACCTTCAGAGGCTGTCCTTTATAGGTTTGTGATAATCTAATCTTCTACCAATGGGCCAGAAATTGGGACTTATTAATTACTAAATAACCATTAGTGATATCTTATACAATCTGTCATGTGATCAGAAGGAGAGATCATTCAAGGATAGCTGATAGCAGGAGGAAGGCCAGGGCTCAAATCAGTTCAATTTGCCAAACTCACTTAAGATGAGTTAGGTATCATTCCAATCCCTGGGCTTCAGTTGTCTCAACTAATAACAAGAGGGTTGGACAAGAGAAATTAAAAATAATGATAGTCACCATTTTTATAGGACTTACTATATGTCAGGCACTGTGCTAATGCTAATTACTTTATAAATACTAATTCATTTGACCCTCACAATGGCCCCTCAAGGTAGGTGCCATTATTATTCCCATCTTTCAGTTGAAAAAACTTAGGGAAACAAAGGTTAAATGAATTTCCCAAGGCCACATAGCTAGTAAATCTCTGGGATCAAATATGAACTCAGGTCTTCCAGAATCCAGGCCCCACCCAGTTGCCTTTAAGCACTAGATCTATTATTCTAAAGTTCACTGGCAGGGTCAGTTGGCAGAACTAGGAACAGAAAGAATTTACAGAATTTCCTTTGTAACTCCTTCACATGCCTAGTTCTGCCCATTTGCTTGATAATGTATTTCCCAGTTACATATAGCTAATAGCTAACAACAACTAGCATTATATAGCATCTGCTTTATGCCAGGCACTGGGCTAAGCACTTTACAAATATTACCTCATTTGATCCTATAAAAACCTTGGAAGGTAACTGCTATTATGGTGCCCATTTCACAGAAGAGGAAAGGTCCCACAGCTAGCAGGTGTCTGAGACTGGTTTGAATTCAGTTCTTATGAACTCTAGGACCAGCGCTCCATCTATCATGCATCTGATCGTTTAATAATGTATCCAGAGCTGGAAGGAATCATAATTGAGGCAAGTAGGATCGAAAGAGGTGAATGAATGTCAGAGGCAATATTTAAACCTAAATCAGAACTGGTGTATTTTCTACTATAAATGAATAAAAATTTAAATCAGCCAGTTTAGTCATGGGGAAGGCTCTGTCCCAGTGAAACTCCCTGGGAACCTTCCTTCCTCCATACCCAAAGCCACAGAACTTCCCAGGCAATATAGAATTTCCCTTTCCTAATCAGCTCCTTTGCCCTGTTTTCATAACTTCCCTAAGGGCCTAGGGGCCTGAGGAACCTTTTCTTCTTCTATATGCAATAGCTTATCCTTGACTGCTTACCTGCTTTGTTCCTCAAGCAGGACCTGTCCTATCCATCCAGACCTCATTGTGTCCTTTCTCTCAGTGTTGCCCTGTGACAACAATATTACTTGCAACTGCTGTGTGGGTGTAACACCAATAACACCAGCACAAAGGAGGGGTGCCCCCATAGAAGCTGAGCCTGAGGCTTCCTTCTCACTTAGGTATCTCAGTGATCCCATTAACCCTACTGAAGTAGTCATATGACCAAGCTAAACCTACCATAAAACAAACCACGCCATACTGTCATGGCCCCAGGCCTACCATATTTTTCTGGGCTATACCTATCCTGAACAATAATATGCTTCTTAGTTGCTACTTTGTTTCCATCTAAAGAAACTCATCTAGCTCATACTTTAATTCAATTTTATTCAACAAATATTTATAAAATACCTACTATGTTACAAGGTTTGTAACCCCAACTAGGAGCTTCCAGGTGAAAGCAAGGTTTTATAGAAAACTATAAGAGTATGGCACCAGATCTAGCCAGGAAATAAATCAATTATTTCCAGGTACATTTCAGGGGGCTTGTACATCCACAATCATTTATTAAGCAACTAAGATGGGCCCATGTACTATACTGTCAACTCAGAACACAAAAACCAAAATGAAACAATCCCTACCCTCCAAAAGCTTATATTCTGTTGGAAGAAGGGGGTTGGGAAAAGAGCATGTACATATATAAATATATGTGAAATAGATACAAAATAAAAGGTAGTTTGGGAGAAGAGACACAGATGAGTATAAAGACAAGAATCAGAAAAGCCTCATAGGGAAGGTTGCACTAGAGTTGAGCCTTGGAGGAAACTAGGGATTCTAGGGAAAGGAAACTCTCCTGGAAACTCTCTTCTTCTAGGGAAACTAGAGAGAAGAGGGAACATATCCCAGGCATGCTGGACAGTCTATGCCAAGGCACAGATTTGGAAAAAGATTGTCATGTGAAAGGAAAAGCAAGAAGGCTAGTTTGACTAGAATTTAGACTTACTCAA
>CM053627.1:114504509-114516807 GCA_028646595.1 Phalanger gymnotis
CAAAAGCCTTCTTAAGGGAGAATAAAGTAACCCCTTAGTTTTCAAGTCATGTCACCATTTCCCTGATGTCAAGGTCCTCTTTGAGAACCAAGGACAAACACAACTTGGGAGTAGCTTCCCATCCCCCACTTCCCACTCCTCCTCTCTTCTCTCTCCTCCCCTCACCGTGTTTGATTCAAAGGAAAGTACATTTGTACTTTCAGATAGCCAAAGGCTGCCTCCTTAACTTTGGGTTTACTGGCTAGATTTCTTTCTCAAAGACCAAGCCTTAAACCCAACTCACTCTGGAGCTCCTGGACTGGACAATAGGTCCCTGCTCTCCTAGCACAGAGTGAATGTAAATACCAAATAGTAACTGTTTTGGCCAGCAATCCGGAGGGTCTTCCCCTCCCCGTTTGATTTTTTTTAATTAGCTTTTGATTAAAGGGGCCATTCCCTGATTAACTTCTTTAAAGAGGCCTATTCACTGAATGGGTGTTGCCTCACTCAAACTGAGAACCTGAAAAGACCTTAGCCTGGAAGGGCCAATGCATCCTGGGTCATCTCCAGTAGTCCTGATGAATATTTGGCCACTGGACCCAGATGGCTCTGGAGGAAAAAGTGAGGCTAGTGACCTTGCACAGCCCCCCTTCACTCAAATCAAAGTCAACTGCAAGTCATGTCCTCATTTCCCTGATGTCATGGTCCTCTTTGAGAACAAAGGACAAACACACAACAACAACAACCTATCCAGAACAATCAAGAACTAGAAAGACAACAAAGTAAGTCCCTGAGCAAATGCAGTAGATGGATTAATGAGACTGTAAATTGATAGCTGGAGGGGAACATAGAGGCCACCAAATCTGACATCACCAAGGCCTCTGTTTCACAGATGAAGAAACCGATGCACAGAGATGCACAGGGATTGCCTAGCCCAAGATCATACATCTAGGGAGTAATGAGGTAGAATTTTAACCTAGGTCTTTCTTACTCCAAATCAAACACTGTATCCACTATCATGCTGCTTTATTTCTTTTCTTTTTTAAAAATAATTATTTACATCAGTCTAGTGGTTTATCCACTAAGCTAAATACACTAAATCTCATTCATTTTACTTAGAGGGCAGCCCTCTAGGCCCTTATTCTTGGGATATTTACTCCTGCTTTACAGAGACCCAAATGGAGACTTAACACTGAAATCCTAAATAATGAATGGGTCTGAGAACAAATTACACACAATCGGTATTCATGTGAAAGAAAATGATAAAGATGAAATAACACTAAAAAATTCTGAGATGTAGCTAAGGCAGTTCTCGGGGAAAATACCATATCCATACTAACGTATATAATAAAATTTTTAAAAAGAAAGAGGATTAATAAACTGCAGGTGCGTGTTTTTAAACGAAGAAACTAGGGTGGCACAGTGGATAGGGCCTGGAGTCAAGAAGAACTGAGTTTAAATCCATGTCCTCAGACATTTGCTAGCTGTGTGACCCTGGGCAAGTCACTTAGCTCTGTTTGCCTCAGTTTCTTCATCTGTAAAATGGGCTGGAGATAGAAATGGCAAACCACTTCAGTATCTCTGCCAAGAAAACCCCAAATGAGGTCATGAAGAGTCGGACATGACTAAAGCAACTAAACAACGGCAACGACAAATTAGCAAACCTAGAATAAAGTACAAAAGAAGAGATGCTGAAAACTAGAGGAGAAATAAACTGAAAACAAACCAAAAAAAAAAGTATAAAATGACAAGTAAAACCAAAAGCTGGTTATTCGAAAAGACTAACATGTTGATGTGTTTTGTCAACCTGATTAAAAAAGAGAACAGAAAATCAAGTCAAAAAATTAGCAAATGAATGAAGTAAAATCACAATACCTGAAGAAACAAAAAGAATTTCCAGAGAGAGAAAACTGTCAGTAAAGGAACTAACAAAGAAAAAAACCCTCCTGATCCTGAAGAAGTCACAAGAGAATTCTATCAAACTTTTATAGAAAAACTAGTATCAATATGGTCAAATTATTCTCAAAAATTGAGGAGAAAGCATCTGCCAGATTCCTTTTAAAAGGCAAATATAGTCTTAATTCCTAAAACAGGGAAGGATAAAGCAGAGGAGTACTATAGACCAATATAATTAATATCAATTTAAAAAAATTTTAAAGAATCTTGTCAAACAGATTGGAGCAATTCGTGCAAGAAGTCATAACCAAGTTGAGTTTATACCAAGGGTTAAAGAATAATTCAATGTCAAGAAAGCAATCAATATAATTAGTCATATTAAAAATAAAAGCATCCCAAACTACATTTATCTTAATAGATATGGGGGAAGATGTCCTTTGACAAAGTACAACACTCATTTATGTGAAAAAAAATCCTCAGAAATATAAGCATGGAGTGACTCTTTTTAATATAGTAAAACATATCTATTTAAAACCACAAGGAGTAATTCAAACTCTTGTGAAAATCAATGCTGAAAACTAAATATATTAAATAAATTTAGTAAATTTAAAAAAAACAAAAGGAAGCATCATATGCAATAGAGATACACTAATATTTCCTAATAAATACAGGAGTAAAACAAAGATGCCCACTCTCCCCACAATTATTTGATATAGTTCTGGAAATGCTAACAATCTTAGTAAGATAAGAGAATGAAATTAAAAGCACAAAGATGGGTAAAGAGGAAATGAAACTTTCCCTATTTGCTGATATTATGATGATTTGCTTTGAATCTCCTCAAGAATCAGCAAAGATACTGAGACAATGGTTTCAGCAAAGCTATAGGCTACAAAATAAACTCACAAAAATCACTAGCATTTCTATATAATAATAACAAAACCCAAGAAGCCATAATAGGAAGGCAACTCTCATTCCAAACAACAACAAAAAAAAGCATAAAATATCTGGGGATCAATTTGCCAAAGCATAAAAATGACTTGTATAGATTCAACTACAAAGTGTTTCTTAAAGAAAGAAAGAACTACTTAAACAGTTGGAGAAATAATCTGTGTTCCTCAGTGGACTAGATCAATATGGTAAAAGTGACAATACTATCAAAGTTAATTTGCAGTTTGAATGCTATACCAATCAAGTTAACATAGGGATATTTACAAGAACTTGATAGAATAAAAGCAAAATTTATTGGAAAAATACAAGATCTAGAACATCAAGGGAAATAATGAAAAGAGGAAGGGAACTGCATAGACCACAAACATTATAAAGCAGTAGTCATGAAAATCATCTAATATTGGTTAAAAAGAAGAAAACTAGATCTAGGGAACAGACCAGAGAGAATTAGAAACTATATACACACAGACGCACATACATATGTAGATAAATATGAGGATATCTTTATGTGTTTAGATATAGGTTGACCATTCCTCAATAGATATTCAAAGGATATGAACAAATTGTTCTCAGAAGAAGAATTGTATACTATTGAAATTGATATGAAATAATGCTCCATATCACTATAATAAGAGAACTGCAAATCAAAACAATCCCACAACCTACAAACTGGCAAAGATGACAAACCACGGAAATAATCGATGTTGGGAGGGGTGGGTGGGAGGAAATAGGCACACTGCTGCATCAGTAAAACTATTTTGGAAGAGCATTGTAAAAGACATTTGGGGATTTATTCCAATAAGGTGGCTAAAATGTCTATATCCTTGACCCAAGGAATCTAATACTAGGTTTATACCCCAAGGAGGCTTTTGATAAGAATTTCTTATGCCTCTATACACCAAAGTATTTATAACAGCACTTTTTGTAATAACAAAGAATTAGTAACAAAGTAGATGCCTATTGATTAGGGAATGGCCAAACAAACTGGTACGTAAATGTAATGCAATGTTATTGTGCTATAACAAATTATGAATGTGATTAATACAGTGAAATATAGAAAGATATTTGTGAACTTATACTGAATGAAGTAAGCAGAGCCAAGAAAACAATGACTACAACAGTGTAAATTTTTAAAAAATCAAAAATGAGTGTTGCAAAACAATAGACCAAGCACGGTTCAAAAGAAAAGATATGATACCTTCGCCTTGTCCCTTTGCAGAGATGAGATGTTCCCAAGTAGCATACATTGTTATATATTTTCAGACTATTTCAATGTGTTGATCAGTTATGCTGATTTCTTTTTCTCTTCTCTTTCTTCTTTTTGTCTTGAAAAATACCATGTGTTGATGGAAAATGCCATCCACATCCAGAGAAAGAACTTTGGAGTTTAAATGTAGATGGAAGCACTATTTGCTCTCCTTTTCTTTTGTTGTTTCATTTTGTTTCTTTCTAATGGTTCCTCCCATTAGTTCTAATTCTTCTTTACATCATGACCAATGAGAAAACATGTTTAATATGAATGTATATGTAGAGCCTATATCAGATTGCACGCCATTCTTGGGGAGGGAGGAGGAGATGGGGAGAAAATTTAAAAATCAAAATCTTATGGAAGTGAATGTTGAAAACTAAAAATAAATTGATGAATTATATTTTTTAATAAAAAGAAAGAAAAATACTATATGTTATGTGGGGTGGCCATGTAAAAAATGAAACAAAACAATTTTCAGTCTCTCATCTTCCTCTTGGAAGAAGAATGAGAGACTACAAGAATAGAGTATATATTGTCAAACATAGTTATTGAAAATGTCATTTTGATGGAAATTTTTCTTGTTTGTTTCAAATCAAGTTTCAGTTTTTAGATGGTGAGGCAGAGAGGGATTTTACTTTTGTTTACATAATAAAGGTTGAACAAAAGGTCTCTTTTGGTTTCAGATATGTAGTGACTTCTGCCTGAACCCAGCCCCCAGAATTCCCCAATTTGCCTTAATATGTTGTATAATAGACAAGTACTAAAGAATTAATTGGTTAACATTTGTTGTATATGATTCAATTACTGAGCTAGTTCCCAAAGAACTCATTATCATATATAAAAAGTCCTGGCCTAGTTTAATGAGGCTTCTATGCAGATCAAACTTTTGTTAAGAATGATCCAAAAGTCCAGCCCACTCTAAAGGGATATCATTGGGGTCTCAGTGTAAGTTCCCACTCATTAAGTTTTCTATAGCTTTAATTAAATTCCTTTTCTGCTAGTTTGGCTCTTGTGGCTATCTTTTTCCCCATGATCTCCAAACTTTTATCTTCCATAATCGACTTGTGAAGAGTGGGAAGTATATCCAGATATTATGGTGATAAAATAAAAAACCAAAAGATATCCATACAACTTTTTTTTTAAGATATTAAAAGAAAAATTAAACAACAAAGAGTTTGTTGATAGGCTAGACTAGATTTTTTTTAAAGCCCATTTAAAGGATATCATAGTAGCCTTGGTAAAAAGAAATAAAGCCCTGAGGTATGTTAGCAATAAGCCAAAAGAAATAAAATATGAGAGAGATTGCAGAAATAAAATTGACAGGGCTTTGAAATTAATTGAAAGTGAGAGGTAAAGAAAGAAAGAAAGAAAGTGAGAGGAAAAGGAAGAATCAAAAAAATGATTCTGAGGTTATAAGCCTGGGTGAATCAAGGGCTATCCTCAGCAGAAAGTTAGAAGTTAAAAAGAGAGGAACACTGACAAAGGCAAAAATAAAGAGTTTATTTTTGGACTTGCTGAATTTAAGGTGGTACATCTGGAGGCAAGCACCCAACGGGCAGTTGGAGATACAGGAGTGAAGTTCTAAAGGGATCTTGAAGGTAAAATTTTGATTAGTGAGTAATCTGGTTTAAAGGTATTATTCAAACTTGAAGAAGCTTGACAGTGAAGATTTCTAAGTAACCTGATTAGAGCTGATGGCTGAGAATAGATGAGCTCACCAAGGAATACAGTGCGGAGAGCAAAGGGGAGCCAAGTATAGAACCTCTGTAGCCACCCATGCTAAGGTATAGGAAGATGAATCCTTAGAAAATGATTGTTCAGGAAAGCAGGACAAGAACCACTAGCAATGCACATCATTGAAGTTAAGAGAGAAATTGTGAAAAAGAAGCGTCTGAATAACTGAAGCTTTACTATTGAAACAGGAAAGGAAAAGGACAGACTAGCATATTGAACACATCAAATACATGGTTATCATAGAAGCAGGATCATACAAACTTCTTGTAAAGGCAACAGAACTAGAAGTAAAAAGGAGTAAAGTGGCTATCACACATACTAAAAAAAAATAGAAGCAAAGAATCTGCCTATAAATCCAGAAATAGCTGAAAATAACTGTGGCATATGTGTATAAGACTGTATCTTCATCCCAACCACACTCAACCACCCTCAGCCCATTTGTTAAATGAGAATATTTCTGCTCAATCAATCAAAGGCATCAAATGATACACATAAAAATTAATTAGGAAGAAGCAAAATGTTTGCAGCCATTGGATAAGAAAGAAGTCACTCTCCACAAGAAATGTATTGGAATTTGTTGAAAAGGCTTCGTCGTATTGTGTGGTGCCTTTAATAAAATATCAAGCTAGTTTGGAACTCAGGATTCCTGTAGTGGGCTAATCCAGAGGTAGAATCAATCCCTATCCAAGCCTCTGAGAGAGAATCACTTGGGGAGGAGGAGAGAGCCTTTATCTTCCATCAACTCTTATTTTTATACCACCTGCATCATTGCTAAAATCAAATTTACTCTATCTGGCTAATTGATATCAACTGAAATGTCAATGGGAGATACATGATTGGGGTCTTATGAGTGATAGAAAACCATACCTCCTCCCCTCCACTACCTAGTAACATTGAAATTCATCAGATAGGGTCATTGCGTGATGGAAGTAAGGGGCTTTTGTATGATGTCCATAAATGTAGAAATAAACAGAAAACATCAATAAAACTTTTAAAACCACCTGCTTATGCTATAATATTCAGATCATTCCTTCATTCTTGTTCATCCTCTATTGTGTTATGTCACCTAGCTCTGTTGAAATCTATTAGCATATCCAGGAAGAATGACTCATCTGACTAAGGAAACCCAGAGGTATTGGTTTCTTGGAATTCAGGAAAGTGAATCATATTCTATATACTCTGCTTTTAATAGCTTCCTTTGTGGAAAATGTCTGAATATTTCCCAAACATTCAGCCTCCTTTGGGGAATTAAAAGTTGATAAAGTAATAGATTATTCACCGAAGTCCCACTCCAATACCTTATCTTTGTTCGTAGGTGGCTCTGGTTGTTTGAAGGGTATACTTCTGGATGTCAGTTTCCAAAAAGGACCTACCAAACTTCAAGTATAGGTTCAGGGACAATCTGCATCTGTTGGCCAAGAACCATTTAGCCTAGCTAAGTGTGGAGATGCTCATTATGAGAAGGTTATGTATCTACCAGGTGGCTATATCTACATCCATCTATCTATCTGTATGTATATGTATATATCCATATGAGTGTATGTATATGTGTATGTATGCATGCATATATTTAAATATTTGCCTATTTATTTGCTGTGGTCTCCCCCAATAGAATGTAATTACCTTGAGGGTAGGGACTGCTTTTGCATTTATATGCCCAGGTCTAGTGGGATGTAATAAGTGCTTTTTGATTGACTGACTGACTGATTGATTCAGATGGCTAACAATGGGTGAGAAACAATGAAGATTCCATCAGACAAGATCATTGTCTCAATCCTTTTTTTTTCTTCATGGTGGTTGTTACTGTTATTGTTGTTGTTGAGAGACAAGCATCAGTGGGTGGGAGATAAGAGGTTCCAGTAACGGTCCACATATGTGACACGTGCATCTGTGTGTGTGTGTGTGTGTGTGTGTGTGTGTGTGTTTGCCTATAGCATCTCGTGAAGATCATTTACTAGGGCATGGAAGAAAGAAGAATTGAGATGTCTGTTGATTGAGGGAGCATCCATACCAAAGAAATCCAAGAATTTTAACAGTAAGAAAATAACTGAATACTTGAGTTGTAGATGTTACCTAACCATCTCTAGGGTAAAACTGGAATTTTTTGGAAAGCATTTTCTTTGTGGCAAAAGGATTTCTTTAATGAAATGGCACTTACTGCCTACACATGTTACTGAGCGAATGGGACACAAATTGATATTTTTCGTGGTCAGCTTACTTTTATTAATCCAAAATGACTCAAGGAATGCATCAAAATTTATGGATTGAGAGTCCAAATTAGTTGATCAATAAGCATTTATTATATGTACTATGTTCTAGGCATTTTGTTAAATTCTGGAGAAAAAAGAAAAAAGAAAACTATCCTTTGCCCTCAAGGACCTTACGTCCTAATGGAGGAGTCGATATGTACGTAAATAGATACATAAAAGAGACACGCAGAGTAGATGGAAGGAAGTTGGAAGAGACTTCCTTACTGCCTCACTTTCCGTACTACGATTCCCTGATTTTAACACTGTTGTTATTCAGTTGCATCCAACTCTTCATGTCCCCATTTGAGGTTTTCTTGGCAAAGATACTGGAGTAGTTTGTTATTTCCTTCTCCAGCTCAGTTTACAGATGAGGAAAGTGAGGCAAAGAGGTATGACTTGTGCAGAGTCACCCAGCTAGTAGGTGTCTAAGGCCAGATTTTAACTCACAAAGATGAGTCTTCTCGATGCCAGGCTGGACGCGCGATCCACTGTACCGCCAAGCCCAGAGAAGTAAATTACCCAAGCTCACGAGGGCAGTAAACAGGTAACAAAAGTGGTAGGCAACCAAAATAGGTATCAAAACCCTGATTCCCTGCCTCCGAATGTAATGATCTTTCCATTATACCATCCTGATGAATATCTTGAAACCTTCCTATAATGCATAGATACAAATGAAACTGCTATCCATAGAGAGGGACTCTTTGTTTGCTTTCCTCCCCCTTCAGTGCCTCGTTCTATAGTATACGTTACGGCTCGTGCAGAATCTGTAGCTCCTGTGCAAATCAGCAAACAGGATATAGCTTAGGTTTTGAGGAACAATGGCATTTCCTTAAATAACTCTCACAATATTTTCATTGCTCTCAAAATAATAAACTCTAAAGTTTTTGTTTTTGTTTTTTCAATGTTTGAATGTTATTCAATTGCAGTAACGAGAGTTTCTGGACCCTGAGTTCCTAGGCCTCAAATTTCTGAACCTGGCTCTAGAAATAAAAATCCATTGCAGCTGAATATGCTCTTAACTACATGGACTCAGAAAAGGGGAACCGTGTAGCCAAGTAATTGTCATGCTTGAATCCCAGCCTTGCAGAAGAGTGTTAGAAGTTCCTGGATCCTAGTCTTTTATAAAAACTGTTGAGAGTTTGGGAAGCCAATCTTCTAGAGAATGAAGGAGGAATTCTTGGGCAATGCTAGACTCTTGTGTAGTGATCGCTACTATGGCTCCAGAGCTGGAAGATAAGCAAGGGACAAAGCCACACATGTGAAGGAGCAAAAATTCCTCCTCAACTTTTGTATGTCGGGTGAAAGAGGGTTGCCTCCCTAGAAACTCCAATTCTCTTTACTTGAGGAGGAGTCCAAAGTAATTTTATAAGGTTAGAAATTTAAATAGGCACCTAGAGCAAAAGACAGGCTTACCAAAATGTCAAGGAATTGCCTCTTTCATGATCCCATGTTTATTTTCCCATCCAAAGGGAGTACAAATCACAAAGAGACATTACGAGTCTGAGGATCCTTAAAAAGGAAGAATGGGACTCACCAGAGAGGCAGGAGAATTATATCAGCTATTGATCAACCATTGTGAATCCTTTGCGCTTACACTATTGCTGTTGTTACAGTTTCTGTGAAATGAAAGGCTGTCCTGTACCTGGTATTCATTGTTACCTGGAATACTTGTTGCTGTTGTTGGTCCTTCACTTTAGAAGAGGGCCAATGACATCATGGGTTGGTATCTTGACTTGCCGGTCAATTGGGTTTAAGTGAGGCAGGGCCATACAAAGTCATCAGCCTCACTCTCTCTTCCTGAGTCATCAAAGTCCAGTGGCAGGACAAAAGTCAGGGCAACCGCTGAAGGCCCAGGATGCAGCAGATGACCTCAGTGTCTTCCATGTCTGACCAAACTCTAAGTGCTTCCCAACGTCTGCTTCGGCTGCCTTCGTGACTATTGGAACAAATTGCTCTCCTCTGTCCATTCTACCAGGGGAAGTCTTGACAAGCTTGGGGTAGAAATCTTCCTAACTCACTTACCAGTTTGGGGCCTGTTGGTTATCCTCAACCTGGTTTAGCCTGCCAAGATGGTTTTACCGAGGTGTGGCTGCTATGCAGGTTACAGCTTGTTGGAGCCACAGGTAAAAAGTGGACAGAGAAGGTAGATGAGCAGCCCTGAAGAGGTCTCAGCAAGCCCTCACACCAGAGGTGTTAGACCTCTTTGAACGCCCATATACCCCACCTTGAGTATTTATCATTACTGGGAATCCTTCTTTCCTTCCCAGTGGAAAATAATCCCCATATTTTATATTTAAACTTCCTTGTTTGTAAAATATAAATAAATAAATGCATATATATCTTTAAGTATGAGTACACCTATTCTCACACAGATAACCATTTGCTTTATTCTTTTTTAAATTCACTCCATACTTTTCCTGCTTTGCCTTCACGGCCCATAGTTTTACTAACATCTAATGTGATACTATGACCTGCTTGCTCATCGTTCCAATCCCATATTAAATTGCCAATTTGTACCCTCTCCCTGCAAAGCAAAATATTTCATGCACAGTCTGCTTGATTCTTTGTTTATGTGTCCTTGGTGCCTGGCATAAGGCCTAACTCCTAATAATAAATGGTCATTTATTGACCATTTGCACTGAGGAACTGAAGTCGGGAAGATTCCCTCTCCAGGAAAGCTCTTTACTGAGTTTTCTCAAAGGTAAAATCAGTTGACAAGGCATGGAAGCACTTCTCCCTCTACACGGAAGAAGTGAATTGCTATTTTAAAACAACGGCAACCACCGAGAAGCAGTGGCTTCTGGAAATATATGAAACCTGCAAATAGAGCTGTTTCCAAGAAGAGAAACATTTTTTCTATAAAGTCATTTTCCACGATTTTTGTAAATCTTGTACTTTTAATTTAGGGAAAATTATATAAATTATATTTCCACTTACATCTAGTTAATCATCGCCTCTAGCATCGTGTAGCATGGTTCACAGACAACAGTGGTAGGAAGACCTAAATTGATAGCTTTTCTGACCAAATAAAAGCTTTTCCAACTATTTAACACTATCCATAAGCAGCCAGCTACTGAGCTACTATTTCCAACATTGTGGGTCTTGGCTTGGAAAGAGAATGAGGGAAAAGTTTCCCACAAAGATTCCATCAAATAAGTCTCCAATCCAGACAAGTCTAGAGTCATCCATGACTGTACTTACATGATGAATTTTGAGGGGAAACTCCTCCTCCCAACTATTGGCACTATGAAGACTCCCAAACAAACATTTCTTAGCTTATACAATATAGTGGGTTTTTTTTTTAAATATCCAAAGCCTTTATTCTTTAACTGCCCTTCATGTTTGGGCTTCAAGATTCACATTTGTATATTCTCAGGGTTATTTTTATTTAAAAATAACTAAACTAAACCTTCAAATTTACACTTTCTCAAGGTTTTAATTTTCACATATTCCTTCTTCAAAGGCCAATCACCCATTTGATTGATGTGGTAACAATTCAGTTCAGCAAACATATTTGAGCACCTTTTAAAAGCCAGCCTCTGATCTGGGTACTGTGTGCTAGAGATACAATGACAAAGAATGACCCTCCTCCAGACTTCTTAGAGCTTATAATCTAGCAAAACACCAGGACTCACCCTTGGTAGAACTGTTAATTGGTGCAATTTATCTTGGTGTCCAGCCCCCACCCCAGACTCTCCTTACAAATTCTTTTTCCTTTTTAGCATTGCATTCCACACTACATCTCCTTCTCAATACCCAAGAACTTTTCCATTTGTTAGACTCTCCTCCATAACTTGGGGAAAGCAATCATCAGAGAAAAAAAAACCTTCAATTTTATTTTCCACCTTTTAAATTCTGATTCTGTGATAATCTTTTTTTTCTTTTTTTTATTTAATATATTTAGTTTTCAGCATTGATATTCACAGGAGTTTGAATTACAAAATTTCTCCCCATTTCCACCCTCCCCCCACTCCAAGATGGCTTATATTCTGGTTGCCTTGTTCCCCAGTCAGCCTTCTCTTCTGTCACGCCACTCAATTCCCCTCCCCTTGTCCCTTCCTTTCTTGTAAGGCAAGATAAATTTCTACACCCTATTGCCTGTGTATCTTATTTTCTAGTTGCATGCAAAAACTTTTTTTTTTGTTTTTGAACATCTGTTTTTAAAACTTTGAGTTCCAAATTCCATCCCCTCTTCCCTTCCCACCCACCCTCCCTAAGAAGTCAAGCAATTCAACATAGGCCA
>CM053627.1:114517307-114537897 GCA_028646595.1 Phalanger gymnotis
AAATCATTTAACTTCTCAGATCCCTAGTTTCTTCATCTGTAAAATGATGGGATTGGCCTATATGACCACTAAGACCCCATCCAGCTTTAAATCCAGGCTATAATCACTCCTTTCCTGGATACCGAGTCATCACCGCCTACTCATTCTTAAACCTCTTAAATCATAAAATACTGTACAAATGTGACTTATGCAATCTGGCTTCTGCTCCCATCACTCTACTGAAATTATTCCCGTGACAGTTACCAGTGACTTCTCAATTGCTAAATCTATTTTCTTCCCCTAAGTACTCATCTTCCTTAAATTCTCTTTTGCATTTCATAGAATCACAGAATCTTGGTGTTAGAAGTGACCTTAGGGTTCGTCCAAACGGGTGCTGCCTGGAACAAAGATCCCCTGATAAGTATTAGTGCAATTCTGTACTCCTTTGACTTCCACGACCCTTCCAAACTCTCTGACTATTCCTTTTCTGTCTCCTTGTCATATACCCAAATAAACCCATTCCCCAGGAGTCTATACTTGGCCATTTTTTCACCACATTACATCCCTTGGAGACCTTATCCAATCTTGTGTTTTAAGTGATTACCTTGATTTGGGTGATTCTTAGACCTGTATTTCAAACTTTAACCTCTCTCTCGAGCTATGGAACCATATTTCCAACTTCCTGGAGGACATTTATATCTAAATATTTCAACGGCATCTAAAAAAATCAACATGTCTAAAATCACCTTCTTCCCCAAATTAGTTTCTAGACCTGACTTTCTTATTTCCAAGGAGTGAAACCTCAGATGCATTTGATTCTCCCTCATCTTCCAATCAATCATCATCTTACTGACTCTTCCTTGATAAACTCTCTAAACTGTTCCCTTTCCACCATCATAACTCTAGTTCAGAACTTTTAGATTTGACTTATTGCAATAGGCTCAGTTAGGTTTCAGGCCCTCTTTGCTCTAATCTATCTTATTCTACTAATGTCAGGTTAGAATTCCTAAAATGCGGTTTTAATCATGTCATTTTCCCTACTACAAAACCTTCAATGGCTCTTCATTGTTTATTTCATTAAATCCAAATTCATTAGCCTTGCTTTCAAGGCACTCCCCAATATGGACCCACCATGCCTTTTCAGTTTTAACTTCTATTACTTCCATATGCGTACTCTATATGTTAAACCTTTAGGACTACTTCTCCCTTGAATATACTCTGTGTTCTTCTTCTACCAGAGCTATGTATAGTCATTCCACTTCTTAGACAGTAATGTCATCTTGAACTAATCTCCATCCATAGAAATTCTATATATTCTTTAAGACCACAGTTAAATAGATTTGGAACTGGATGAATGGCTGGACACGCAAAACAGACATTAATGAATCCATAGCATGTTGGTATGGCTCTACCACAGAGCTATCTTTGGCACTGTGTTGGTCAACCTTTTTATCAATGACTTGGATGAAGATGGGATATAAATCAGATTTGGGAGTGATTCTTCCCAAAGCTATGAGGAATATACATTTAAAAACAAATTCAGCATCCAAAAAGATATTGACAATATATTCAATATGTGTACCCAAAATTTTTGAATATATTTTTTTAAAATAGTCTACAAGCTACTAATTTTTCTGGTTTCTTGATCCTAAATCTTGTTTTTAAACATTTTCGCCATCTGCCCCTTTCCTACTTTCTAATTAAAATGCCTAAATATTGATGCAAAAATTGATTAAATGTGTAGGCTATTGTCAACCTCATCACAAGCAGTGGTGTACAAAATACTGGGATGACATAAAGTAATTGAAATTATTGACACAAAATAAAACTTTTAGTATAGGCTAGAGAAGGAATGGCTAATTTGTGTGAAAAAAACCTAGAATTTTTAATAACCTGAAAAACCAATATGTATCAGCAACATAGGTTTGGTTTTTTTTTGGGGGGGGGGGCGTAGAAAAGCCACTGTGTCCTTAGTCTGCATCAACAGAGACACAGTATCCACAACAAGAGGCATGACAGCCTGCTGTACTCTGCACTGCATCTGAAGTAATGTGCTCAGTTCTGCATGCCACATTTAAGAACAGTGACTGACCACAATGTGTTCAGGAGAGTAATTAGAATGCTTAGAGAACAGGACAGAATGCCATGCAATGATCAGGTGAAAGAAGTCTATTTAGCCTGGAGAAGAAAAAGGCTTTGGAGAGCAGGATTGTTGCCAAATTATAGCATTTTTATGGGTTATCATATAGGAGAGAAATTAGGTCATCTTAACCCCAGAAAGAACAGGAAGTGAAAGCTACAAAGAGGTAGGTTTTGGCTTAAAGTAAGAAAGACACAAGTTTTCCATCACTGGAGGTCTTCAAGCAGAGACTGGATGACCACCAGGGGATTTTTAAAAGGGATTTCTGTTCATATACTTGAATTACATGTAATATTATGGCAATTTGAAGCACAACAAATATCCTATTTTAGGAACATCAATCTGGAAGTACTATGTAGGATGAATAAGGAAAACAGGAGAGAGATTAGATGTACAGAGACCAGTTAGGATGCAATTTCAACAGTCCAGGTGAGAAGTAATAAGTGTCTGACCAAAAGTCAGACTTACCCCAATAACGTCTTTGATGGTTCCTTCTTTCTTTCCCTTTCTTTCTTTTCCTTTGCTTCCCTCCTTTCTTTTCCTTTATCTTTGCTTCCTTCCTTTCTTTCTCTTTTCTTCCTTCCTTCCTTTTTTCTTTCTTTTCTTGCTTACTCCCTAGCATCATCCTCCTCAAGGGTTAGTCCTCAGGTATCTGTTCTTCATTATACTCTATGCGTCTGAGAACTCATCAACTCTCAGGATAATAACCATCACATCTATTCAGTTCATAACAAAATCTCTATTTCCCCCTCCACCATTTCTCCTGAGATACCATTGCATTTTTTGGGAGAGTTCTGCATCTTTTTCTCCAGCTCCTATAGAAAAGGTGACTCTTTCAACCAAATTCAACTCGTGATCCTTGATTTTATTCCTTTCCATCTCCTCAAAGAGCTTTACCTATCTATTTTGTCTGTCTGTCTACTGTCTGGAATCCTCTGATACTGCCACTACCCAGGTACAGGCCCTCATCACCTCATACCTGGATTACTGCAATAGCCTGCTGGCTGGTCTTCTGCCACATGTCCTCCCCAGCTCTAGTACAGCCTCCGCTCAACTGTTAATTGATCTTTCTAAAGCATAGGTCTGATCTCTCTCTCCGTGTCTCTCTTTCACAAACACACACACACACACACTCCAGTAGCTCCTAATTACCTCCAGGATCAAAAATAAAATCCTCGGTATCACTTTTAAAGCCCTTTATAATTTAGCCCCTTTCTACCTTTTTTTACACTTTACCTCCCTCCACATACTCTGTTGAGAGAGGAAGAGAGTGCAAAAATCTTAGGGCAGTTTTAAGATATTAAAGCTTCCTTTTCTTTCTCTCTTTCTTTCTTTCCTTGCCCCTCCCCCCACTAGCGCCTTAGGCTTTATGGACACCTTTATGTCCTTCCCTCCCACTCACTGATGATGGGGGGATAGGGAGGATAAGGAGGGAAGTTCATGTTTCCCCATCCTTAAAAAATACACCCTTTGTCTGGTCCAGTCATCCCCTCAGGCTATGTCTTATATCTATTCTCTCCTCCACTATCAAACTCCTAGAAAGAATTGTAGACAATTTCTCATCCCTCATTCATTTTCCCATGCTTTATAATTTGTTTTCCAAACCAATTACTCAAATGAAAAAAGTTACTGGTACACTCTTAACTTCTAAATCCTATGTATGGCAGTTTCTCAGTTCTCACTTTCCTTGACTTCTACATGGTTATAGATAATTGTGACTACTCCTGGATACTCTCTCCTTCCTTTACTTCCATGGTAATTCTTAATTCTACCTCTGTCCTTAACTGGGTGACCACGACTTCTTAGTCACTTCTTCAGAATCATTATCCCTTAAACATTGGTATATGAAAGACTCTGTCCTGGGCCTTTTCTTCTTTCCCTTCTCCAACCTGTCTTCCAAATGGTTCCCAAAATAAGCCTTCTTAGTCATAAATCAGACTGACATGCTACCCCCCAAATGAAAACCCTGAGGGGCTCCCTATAGTCTAGAATAAGTCACAAATTACTCAGCATGGCATTTGAAGCCCTCTACAATTTGGCTCTGGAGCAGCTAGGTGGCACAGTGGGTAGAGTACTGGTCCTGGAGTCAGGAAACATATCTCCTTGTCTTCAAATCTGGCCTCAGACACTTTCTACCTAAGCAAATCATTTAACTCTGTTTGCCTCAGTTTCCTAATCTGTAAAATGAGCTGGAGAAGGAAACGGCAAACCATCCCATTATCTCTGCAAAGAAAACTCCAAACAGGATCACAAACAGTAGGACACAACTGAAACACAAAACGGTATGGCTCCAACGAATCTTTCTTTCTATTCTTTGAGGCATTCAAGGTTAAGTGACTCGCCCAGGGTCACACAGTTAGAAAGTGTCTGAGGTCACATTTGAATTCAGGTCCTCATGACTCCAAGGCCAGGGTTCTATCCACTGCACCACCTACTTGCCTCACTGATTTATCTTTCTAACCTTATTTCATGTTATTCTCCATCGTATGATCTACATTACAAACAAAATATACTGTATCCAAGTTGTTTCTTGAACCTGGCACTCCATGTCCCCTCCTTCAGGCTGCTATCTGCCATACCCAGAACATACTTCCTTCTCCTCTCTCTGTCTCAAAATCCTTCTCTTCTTTTAAGGCTCAACTCTTAATCTACATCCTCCACAAAGCCCTCTCCAGTCTCTTCAACAATTACTCATCTCTCTTTCCTCAAATACCCTGCACAATGTATGTGTAAGCCGAATCCTCCTACTAGAAACATATGTCTCTGATGGGTAAAGTTTTATTTTTTTGTGGGGTTTTAAAAATTTTTATCTTTGTTTCACTCTCCAGCACAGTCAGTGCTTTACAAATAGATGTTTAGCAAATATTTGTGAGCTCGTATATAAAAATATTTGAATTTTGATTACAAATGCTAAGGAAAAGCTCAAAAATCAAAATCGATGTTCAGTTCAATTCCCGAAGTTCTCCATGCAGACAAATCTTTGTTGGTCGGCACAAATACATCACTCCTAAGGAAGTGTATGTGCCTTCTTAATTATATCAGAAATTCAAATGAATGTTAAATTGGGTGAAAAAGGACTCAGAATACAGTTCTCTTCAATTTGCTCCACATTTTAAAAGCCATCATGCTAGGTGCTGATGATACAGAACCAAAGAAAGAAAAGATAGGCCCAACTCTTCAGAAGTTTACATTCAAGGAAAGATCTATGCAAATAGCTATAATATGATTTGAAATTTGATCAAGTAATGAGTGAATCAAGGAAGAGGTGATCACTTCCAGTTGGGAAGAGAAGGAAGAATTTCATGGAAGGGGTGACACCTGACTTGGGCTGAAAAGAATGTCAACAGATAAATATACAGAAAGATTCCATTCCAATCACAGTGAATTAAGATTATGTAACTATATGGAATGAGGAAATGAAGCAAAAAAAAAAAGTTGAGAAAGCAGGAAAATTCCAACTTGGCTGGAACACAAAGTTTGTGACATGGAATGGTGTGAAATAAAACTAGAAAGGAATGTCGGGGCCAGATATTTGAAGACTTTAGATTCCAGGCCAAGGAGTTTGTATTTTATTTGATAGGCAATGTAAAGCCACTGAAGAGTGGTATGCTCCAGCTAGGGCATAGGAAGTGTGTTTTGGCCATTATATGAAGGACAAATTGTAGAAAAGAAACAATGGAAAAAGTAGTTCAGTTGGTAAGTCTAAAAACCAAATCATGGGCTAGATAATCAAGGACAGTGTGTTACCAGAGATGGCAACTGAGACAATGGCATAATAAACAATAAGAACCTTGCAAGTGAACAATAAATTGATAGGGTGGCATGTTAAAGAGGAGAGTAAAGAACAAGGAAAGAAAAGGCGCAGATGTTATCAAAGAACCACATTAATGTTACAGCCCAAAATAAAGCCCAAGAGAAAAAGCAATGTGTAATGAACATGCTGCCATCAATCTCCGATAGGTAAGGAACTGCAAAAACAATGGATAACCCTGGAACAGCCTCCAACTCCTCCTGGTGCCATAATGACGAGTACTCTGGGAATGTGGATAAGTAGGTCTCCTGAGTATTCTATGAGCATCTGGCCAACAGATAGCCTAGGAAGCATTTCTCTACACCTTACTCTCTCAAAATATACAATGGAGGAGGGTGGAGTCTACAGAGGCCTGCCAATCCACTTCGTTTACTCAAATTCCCCTTCCCAAGGGAAAAAAAAAGGGGGGCAATTTTCTGCATATACTGCTGGACAGAAGGTCCCCAGGGAAACCTGACCCCTCTGAAGAGGCTACTGGATTGCTTGGTCCTATCTCTCTTCTGATACCGCCACTACCCAGATACAGACTCTCATCACCTCATACCTGGACTACTACAATAGCCTGCTAGCTGGTCTTCTGCCACATGTCCTACCCTATTCTAGAACAGCCTCCACCCAGCTGTTACTCTCTCTCTGTCTCTCTCTCTCTCTTTCCCCCTCTCTTTTTCTCTCCTCTCTTCTCTTCTCCTCTCCCAATAAACTCTAGTAGCTCTCTGTTACCCAGGATCAAAAATAAGTCCTTCATAACGGAGCCCCTTTCTACCTTTTCAGTCTTCTCACACTTTATGTCCCTCCACATACTCTAAGATTCCCTGGTACTGGCCTCCTGCCTGTTCCTCACACAAGACACTCCATCTCCAGTCTCTGGGCATTTTCACTGGCTATCCCCCAGGATGAGAATGTTCTTCTTTTATTCCTCCACCTCCTGGCTTCCCTGGCTTCCGACAAGTGTCAGCCAAAATCCTACCTCCTACCAAAAGCCCTTTCCTATTGCCTTTCTCTTGAGATTATCTCCAACTTATCATATACATATATGTATATGTGTGTATATATATATACGTGTGTGTGTTATATACACACACATGTGTGTATATATATGTATACACACATATTCATACATAGTCTAATACATATAATATATGTTCTATACATTCTAATGGGGAAGACAAGATAAAAATAATTATGTATAAGCGATATATATTTATATCTTGTACATAATTATTTTATATGTTGTCTCCCCCATTAGAATGTAAACTTCTTGAAGCCAGGGACTATTTTGTTTCCTTTTTTTAAAATCTTTCTCTGTATCCCCAGCACTTAGTACAGTGCCTGGCATGTACTAACTACTTATAAATAACTGATAATTGACTGAATGACTACATTGAAGACACCCTTCAAGTAACTGGGATCTTAGTTTTCCTCTTATTCTGGCTAGCCTAGATCTACTGTAAGACAATCAAATTTCTTCTGTATTGATTTCTACTGCATTGATTCTACACTGTAACTGATTTTATGTTCTATTAATTTTATAATTAGGTCTACAACCACTTGGCTTGAGTTAAACTCAGGAATCTAGCTAAGCTAACCTAAAGTTACTTTAAATGAAAGGTTGTCATCTCTCATGCCAGTATACCCTAGGATACTTCATGGGTATCTGTTTGTTTAGCCCCACAAAATTATCATCCCCAAAAGTATATTGTCCATCCTTACCTGTTCTTGGGTCTTATCTCCCTAAAAAACCCTTCTAGGCACTAGGGAGTCTGCTAATTCAGATCTACAAGATGCTGATGGGTCCCATAAAACAATTAACATTCCTTAATTGTCTGAGAGGAGTGATCACTAGCCCCACAAGGGTGTGCTGGCTTTCTTTAAAATAACCAATCATGTTATCTCCACCCCCATGATATAGGCTAATTGTCTTCTTCACTTACCCAATGCTGTACTCCCAAAATCATATTAAGGCAAGTGAGCCCTTCCTTAAGATCTCTGGTCATTGAGAGAGTCCATTGATCCAATTTATTGGTTACTGCTAACCTAATAGATTAATTATGCTCAGATCATTATCTCTCAGTTTACTTAATTTTCAAATGTAACATTGCTATTGGTGCAATAAAATTATGTAAGTCAGCACTATCTACACTGCGGTTCATCTTTCATTCTGTTCTCAAGCACCATGCTGGGCTTGGGAGAAAGCCCAATTAGGGAGGGACAGGTTCCTCTCTCTCCTTCTGCTAAAAGGGGTCCTGAAGGGTAAATTGGAATACCAGGACTAAGGTTTACTGCCTGCCAAACACAAGATTACAAGAGTCCTTAGGAAAACCTACCATCTCTGAAGAGACTCCTAGGTTGCTGACCCTGCCTGCAATATGATGCCCCTATCAAAAACTGCATGTATTAGATCAGAAGCACCTCCCAACTTCCGGTGTCCTTTGCATACAGGGAACGCTGACTACCAACCAGCCAAGACAGTAACACAACACAGAGAACAATGACTGCAAAATATACTCACAGCACAGCTTTCTATGTTGGTGGGTCGATGAGGAATGATAAAAGGCAAGACGTCCAAGGACCCGGGGCAGTTCAGTGGAGTATAAGTCTGGTCTTTGCAGCTAGTCAGCACCACAAAGTAGTGAGTTGGGATGGGAATGTCAGTATTGTTTACGAACCTTTAAAAAAATTGATTGGCATCAATGTCATGAATTCCTTTGACTTCTAAGCATAGTAGCAGATTGATAAAGAAGGTCAACAAGGTGGCACAGTGCACAGAGCATCAGGCCTGGGGTTAGAAGACCTTGGCTCAAATCCAACCTCAGACGCGTATTAGCTATGTGACCCTCAGCAAGTCATTTAACCCTGTTTGCCTCAGTTTTCTCATCTGTAAAATGAGCCAGAGAAGGAAATGGCAAACCACTCCAGAAGATCCCACATAGGGTCACGAAGAAGTCAGACATGACTGAAATGGTTGAACGAAAGAAAAAAGATGCTCTGGACAAGTGGTATCAAACTACTTTTCTAGATTTGATCTTAGTCATATTCGGAGATTTCGGTAGAATCTCTAAATAAAAAAAAAAACTGCACTTGATATAATAAATGCACTGAAAAGAGACAGCATGGTCTGCTGCAGAAAATATCAGACTAGAAAGCACAACATCTGAATTATGTGAGCTTTAGAAAGTCTCTTTTCTGTTTTGTGCCACAATTTCCTCATCATTAAAATAGGGCTACCACCTGCATTACCTACTTCACAATAGTATTGCTAGGTTAACTCAGGAGTGGGGAACCTGTAGCCTTGAGGTCACATGTGGCCCTCTAGGTTCTCAACTGGAGCTCTTTGACTGAATCCAAACTTCACAACTGTGAAGAGCCACACTTGAGGACCTAGAGGGCCACATGTGACCTCAAGGCTGCAGGTTTCCCACCCCTGAGCTAACTGATAAGAGGTATTATGGCATTCCAGACAAAGTTCTGGGATTAGAGTAAGGAAAGCTTAGATTCAAATACAACCTCTAATGCTTTAGAGCTGTGTGACCCAGGACACAGATGGAAGTTGCAATGTCTATATCAGGTTCCCACATTGACTATTATTTGGATTGCACCTATGGATTTTTTTGAACTGGACCAATGATTTCATTAGATGGCGAAATCTTGAGGAAATTTCCTCCACCCATACATGTTGGCACCTAATTTGCAATTTACGGTCTTACAGGGGACAAGAGTGTAGAATACTGTATGTAATCCCAGATTTTTTTCAATGTGCTGGTTAATTTTGCTGAACCAGGCTAGTCCCCTCGTTTTATAGATGAAGACATTGAGGGGCTGAGAAGTCAAGTGAGTTGCCTGAGATCACCCAGTTAGTAAGTGGATAGTCAGGATTTAAATTCTGATTCTGAATTCCATCCTCTTGCCACTTCATCACATCGTATCCCATGAAAGGTATCTATTGACAATATTTACTTTGTTTAATTTCTATACTACCACCACAATTCTATGGCTAAAAGGCTCTTACTCACTCTCTAATTTCATGGGGCTCATCAGAGTGTCCATCATAGTTGTAGTCAAACACCGGTCCACTAATCACGTTCACTCCATTTCTTTCAGTAGCATATTTCACAAGCAGAACATGATGGAAGTAGTCCCACATTTCTGACAACAAAAAGATTAGACAAAAAAGTTTCATACTCTATTGTAAGTGAAAACATATCTTTTCTATGATGGAAGATAATTTTAAATATAATAAATGGAATCCTACTTTAGAAGGCAACACCTATTTCCAAATTTGCCAGAAGGTATCATGTATATCTACATTCTATATTTTGTATTTCTATATGGAATGCAGAAGTAATAGTATTTCTATATGGCATGTAGAAGTATGTAACATAGAAGATAGGAGACCAGTCTTAGAATTTCAAAGGCACAGGTTAAAGTCTTGCCTCTGCACAGAACAGCTGTGTGACCAAGGGGCAGGTCACACCTCTCTATACTCTAGGTAGCTCCATGATTTAAAGCAGTAATCTTAACCCTTTTTTGAGTTGTGGACTCCTTCAGAAGTATGGTGAAGCTTATGACCCCTTCTCAGAAGAATGTTTTTAGATGTGTAAAACAAAATACCTAGGATTATGGGATGAGATGGAGGGAAATATAGTTAGTCTTTTACAATATGACTATTACGGCAGTGTTTTGCATAATGATACACGTAGAACTGATATTGAGTTGCTTGCCTTATCAAGGAGGGTGGGTGGGGAGGGAAGAAGGGAGAGAATTCAGAACTCAAAGTCCTAAAAACAAATGTTTAAAATTGTTTTTACATGCAACTGGGAAATAAGATATACAGGCAATGGGATATAGAATATATATGGCTGTCTAGCCATACAAGAAAGGAGAATGGGGTGATAGAAGGGAGGGCAGACTGGAGAAAGGGGCAATCAGAATACATGCCATCTTGGGGTGGGGGGGAGGGTAGATATGGGGAGAAAAATTGTAACTCAAAATCTTGTGGAAATGAATGTTGAAAACTAAAACTAAATAAATTAATTTTTAAAAATACATAGGATTACAAAGGAAACTAATTATAAAGATGTTATTTTTTTCCAACACAAGTTCATAGACACCCCCCCTGAAATCTATACAAAAACCCTTCGAGGGGTCTATGGACCTCAGGTTTAAAACCCCTGGTCTAAAATTACAGAATAAGTTACTAATCTCTACTCATCTATGTCACTTCAAAGAGTTTCTACACCGGGAATTTGCTAAACTGATAAAATGACAGATTTGGACCCCAAAATATATTTAACAATGATTAATACTAATAATTCACATTTCTATAGCACCTATTATATGCCAAGCATTGTACTAAGCACTTCACAAATATTATTTCATTTGATCCTCACAACAACCTTGTAAGGTTGTAACAACATTGTACAGTTGAGGAAACTGAGGCAAACAGAAGTTAAGTGACTTGCCCCATCTCAAAGTATTTAAGGCAGAATTTGACCTTAACTCTTCCCGATTCCAGGTCTGGCACTCTATCTACTCTACCATCCAGTTACCCCTATTTACGTTGAATTTTGAACAATGAAATGAAAAGTTCCACTATTTCAGGCCTTTCTTTCTTTTTCTTTTTTCTTTTTTTGCCAGTCTATCTGTGAAGTAGAAATGAACACTTCCACAGACATCTGAGATTGAAGTTTTCTTAGGTAGCAACATTTGTTCATTTTAGAGGACTGGAACCTAGACACTGGCTCAAGAACTTGGCCACAAAGGGAGGTCTAAGGCTTGACACCTGCATTTGCCTTCAGGAAAATGCAATGACTTTTCGTTTGTGAGTGAACAGTTTCTTTATGGTTCAAATAAATATGAGAACAATGATCTAAGAAGCTAGGTAGGTAACTGGTTCAAAACTGAATCAGAAGGACATCCTAAAAAGGTATCCTATGTTTACAATTAAGAACACTATTTATACCAAGAGAACATAGTGACATTAATGCCAGTTGTACAATTATGAGATTTTCCCTTTAATCCCAAGGAGTTCTATAAGTAGTTTTAACATCATAATCTCAACTCTTGAACTTACGTTTAAATGCTTCATAAGTTGGAATCAAATTGCTTGTAAGTAAAGCATCATATTGTCCATTGGCCGTCTTGTTGAACACTGCAAAAACCAAAAAAAAACCAAAAATAATAAAAATCTGCTCCTGTCATTAATGAAAAAAAGTCAAATCAAGTCAACATGCATTTATCAAGCACCTACTAGGTACCTGACGCTGTCCAAGGAGCTAGGAATAGAAAGAAGAGCAAAAACAGTCACTTGTTCTCAGAGAGCTCACAGTCTAATGGGAAAAGGGCCAAACCGTACCGGGACATTTGGCGCTTAGCCTCACTTGAGTGTCCTGCATCATTACCCCACCTCCTCATTCATCTCAACCTCCCCTTCTTAATTTTGAGGTGCTAAGGGACATACTAAGCAGCAGACAGGATGGCTGCAGCATATGCAGAACAACAGTGCACATTCTCCATCCTTAGTCTGCTACCTGGGACCTTCTCCTTGTACTGAATATGGGGAATGAGTAAAAGACAGAAGAGGACTCTTGGAGGGATCTCTAGAATTCCTGTATCCCATATCACTGGCGAGCTCAGCTGTTGCTCTTCACTGGACCAATTACTGTGGAGTAACGACTGATTAAAACGGCTTCTGAATGACATGATTCACAGTTCAACAGTTCAATAAAATTAGTGGGAAAAGGGAGCAGACATAGTAAGACACCTTCATTGCGATTTGTTCCCCCCACTCGACAAGGGACTCTTCCACTCCAAATATCCTCTAATATATCCATTACCTTCAACAGTAGTAACTGCCTCCTACTTCTCTCCCTCGCGGCCTGTCAAAATGCTGCCTATTCACTTCAAAACGCAGGCCAAATGCTCTATCTTCCATGTAAAATGGTAATATGACACCTGCCTTCTCAGGGGTGTTGTGAGGACCAAATTTTTGTGAAGCACTTTACAAATCTTAAGACGTTATATGCAAATGCTAGCTATTATTATTTAAAGTCTACAAAGCAATTTACATACATTATTTAACTTGGTGTCTATCACCACACCCCCAACAAATAGCCATCTAGTCTTCACTTGATAGAGTTTGCTATTTCCAAAGGCAGCCCATTGGGCTTTTGGATAACTCTAATTGTTAGGGAATCGTTCTTTGTATTGAACTGACATCTGTCTCTCTGAAAATTCAACTCATTCCTAGTTCTGCTTTCTCGAGTCAAGCAGAATAATTCTAATTTTTTGTCTATATGCATGTCAGCCTTTCATACATTGGAAGACAGCTACCATATTCTCCTTAATCTTCCCTTCTCTAGGCAAAACATCCCAAATCAGAGGTATAACTAGGGCAAATAGGCCAGAGCTTTCTTCCAGGGTACTGAAACACAGAGGATGCTGATAACACAATCTTTCAGTACCTAGCTAACTAGCATAGTTAGTTTGTCAGACTTCATTAATGTATTGGTTAGTTTTCCAAAAAGGCTTTTTTCTCTCTTTTTTCCTTATTTTTTATTTCAAAAGATGGTTTGTTGGATAGGGTAGGGTAGAGAGATAGAATCCCAAATGAAGGCGATATTTTAAAAAGATATTACTCTTACAGCTAATATTTTAGGTGTAAGAACAGAACTTTACATTTATCTCTATTAAATTTTATTAGATCCAGTCCCTCGCTCTAGGCTGTTGAGATGTTTTGGGAACTGAACTCTAATTATATCTGTAAACTATTCCTTTCATCTGTGTGACATCTGAAAATATGATATAAATGTCATCTATGCCTCCATCCAAAACTTTTTTTTTTAAGAGTTAAAATGGGCAGGGTCAAGGAGAGCGTGAAATAATAAACGGGACGTTTGATTTGGAGTCGGAAAGACCTAGCTTTAATTCGTCTCTCAAACACTTACTAGCTATGTTGACTCTGGGCAAATCACTTACCTTCTATATGCCTAAATTTCCTCACCTGTAAAATGAATGGAGTGGATTGAGTGTCTTCTAAATTCACTTCCAGCTCCAGATCTATGAACTGTGCCCCTTAGCTCCTTATGATAATAATAGGTAATATTTATATAGTATCTTCAGTTTCACAAAGCATCTTACAAAAATTATCTCATTTTGTCCTCACAGCAGCACCGCGAAGTAGGTCCTATTAATATTCTTATTTTACACAGGAAGAAAATGAGACCCTGAAGATGAAGTTACTTACCTAGAGTCACACAGCTAATAGGTATATGATGCCTGATTTGAACTCAGATCTACCTACTTCCAAGACCAGGATTAGCTCTACACCACCTAGCTGCTTGCCTAAATGCTTGCAAAACCATTTGTTTAATAAGCTATTCCACATTTTTCCAGACATTAATTGAAATTAATCTTACTGGCTTAGAGTTTATACAACTTTGACACTATTTACATATTTTTAAAGCAGCATACTGCTAATTGTTTCGATTATGACCACTTTCCCCTTTTTAACATGTCTCTGAACCTCTCTGTGAACGCCATTTCTAGTCATGGCTAAAAATATTGAAAGTATCAAAATATCAGAAAAGAAACTAGTTGGACCTGAAATTACCAGAAATTTCAAGGGAACTTCAGTAAGAATGATGTTCCATATTCAACAAGGAATAAATTCAAGGTTCAGAAAAAATATAATGGCTTTTCCAGGTTTCCAGAGAAAATTTAAAAAAAAAAAACATTTTAAGAGTTGTTAAACTGCCTAACTCCACCAATATTCATCTGCTCAACATGTTGCCATATGAACAAAACCTTCCAGACTCTGGCCTGAATTTTTTAGAGAGACAGCTCTGTTTTTAATACAGGCAGCATTTGGGTAGTAGCAAGAAAAATATACTTTTTTAGATGTCCATCTCTCACCAAAGAAGTTTGTTTTAAATTTAAACTTAAACCTGATGAACTCTCTAAACATCTGGGTAAGATTACAGATGACCTGTGGCTCACACTGCAAAATTTATTAGTCTTTATTACAGTTGTTGTATTGCCTCTGGTCAACACACAGCCACTGAATGCCTCCTCCTGTGCAGGCTGCTTACCCCAAGAAGGTTGTTTTGGTTTAGGGTGTATGTTTAAGCACATGCCCACATCCAGCTGATGAAGGCTTTCAAAGCTGCTGTGCTAAAAAGAGTCATACTAACTAGGAGGGTAGAGGAAGCCGTGGGTGATATTCTTTTCGGCTGAATAGATGGAACAATTTTGGCTCTGAGAAGGAGAAATCCTAACATCAGCCCGCAGACAGTCTGGAACAGTGGGAGGAAGAGGCGATGTGTCTCCCTGTTGAAAGGAAAAAGAAGAGAAGGAAAAAAAAATTACACCCACAGCTGTGGCTAAGCCAGTACCTTGTATGGTTTGTGACTTCCCTAAAATGTTTTTCATTTAACTTTTTCCTATTTTCATAATGAATCAACTCTACAGGAGTAATGGAAACAGATGTTTTCTGCAGTGTTTTCCTCCCCGTGGTTCACTCCTGGTTGGGAACACCCGTGATAGTAAGCCTGCCACACAGAAAAAAAAAAAAAAAAAGAAGATGCACAAACCAAAGGAAATTTGGGTGCCAGAATCCAGAATCTCTAAAAGTCAGTGACTTAGAAGAATGTATTTATATTCACACAGGGAGAGGTAAATATCAGTAAGTGGGTTCATTTTTAACAATAAATTAAAAATAAATATATTTTAAATCCAGATGTGAATATTCTATTGTTCTTGAAATATACACTGATTTTCACCTACCAAGTATCATTAAATATCATTAATTGTATATCTAATTATGGGCTTTTGTAACCCATATGTATGGGCTTTCTTTATTATGAAATTGTAAATTCCTTGTAGGCAGAGACCATTCCTAAAATTTCATTTGTAAACCTACTCAAATTTCCAAAACAGTTTTCAGCCCGTAGCAGGAATCCGGTAAGAGTTTCTGACTTTAAAGCATTGAGCTCTTCTTTTGGTTTTGGTTTGCTTAGTTTCTAGGTAAGGGAGGAGAGACTAGTCTGGAACTATGATTTCAGAGATATAGGGGAAACTCCTGGTATGGAAACACTCTCCATTGATACAGATCCATAACTCATTAGTAGCTTAGTGTTAAGAAGTTATCTGAAACACTTAAAAGATTAAATGACATCACCATGATCACTCTGCATATAGTTATCAGAGGGAGAAGCTGAACCAAGACCTTGTTGACCCCAAAGCTATCACTTGCCATTGAGCTCTTAGTGAGAATAGAAATATTAAAACTAGAGGGACAGAGCAGAAAGAGTATAGGACTAAGACACACTTTCTTCCTTTATAAAGAGTTGTGCTCAGGGTAGCTAGGTAACCCAATGAATAGAGTATTGGCCCTGGAGTCAGGAGGACCTGAGTTTGAAACTCAGACACTTAATACTTACTAGCTGTGTGAGGTTGGGCAAGTCACTTAACCCCAACTGCCTTGCTTCCCCCCCTTCAAAAAAAAAAGTTGTACTTGACTATAAACATAGTACCTTTCAGTTTTAAAGTCTATGTTTTTAAATGTCATTGATCAATAAGCATTAAAATATATAGCAATATTACATAATTAAAGATATTAATTCATTTTATTGACATTAATTATTAATATTAATTAATATGTTACATTATTATATTGAACTGACCTGGGATTTACCAATGAAATCACAGGTCTGACTTCTGCATTTACTTACTGCTTTGAAGTTCACAAAGTCAGTCAATCAGTCAATTATAAGTATTTATTAAGTACCTACAATATGTCAGGCACTGTGCTAAGCCCTGTGAATATCTAATTTGATCCCCACAACACTCCAACACTCCAAACACAGAAGCCAACATGGCATCAGGTGTGGGTGAGTTCTAACAAATATTCTACTATTTTATTTCTTTACTATTAATATCTGAATATATTCATGAGGATTTTAACAACAGCCCCTCTACTGTCATACAGAATACTTTCATCAACTAGGTACAAAAAGGCAAAAAAGTTAAGGCAAATTAAGATTTAATTTCACAAAACTGTAGGTTTGACCAACTTAACAAGATTTTTTAGCTTAAAATTTTTGCAAAAAAAAAAATTGCATTGTTTTAAGCTAAAGTAAAAATCTTGTTAAACTGTCTAGACCTGTAGTATTTCTTGCAAGTTCCTAAAGTGAGAAGAATGGGGCTAGCCTGGGTAAACAGAAAAGAAAATCTCCTTTAGCACTTGTGTGGTAGAGTGGGAACCTGAAGCTGAGACACTCATTTCACGCTGATTTCCTGGGGTATATCATTTAGTAAATGTTGGTCTGGACTCTAGAAAAATAATTTTTTTTTCCATGTCATCTGTCATTTCTCAAGCACCTACTTCACGCGATGGAGAAGATAATGACAAACCACTCCACTATCTTTGCCAAGAAAACCCCAAGTAGAGTCAGACACAAATGAAAAGGACTGAACAACAGCGACAACAATTTCGTGCAGTTCTGTATCCACTACACCATGCTTCCTCTTTCTAAATGACATATGCCGCAGCTTTTTATAAGTAATAAACACTGAAAGGTAATGTTTCTAACTTCAGGACACAGGAACTTATCTTAAGGGTACAAAAGGCACGGGAAGCTCCAAAAACTAAAATTCTGAAGACAAAAGAAATTATTCTAATTAGGAAACGAGAGATCCACCTAAAGAAGACAAAGCAGAAACACAAGGTACTCGTGAACAAAATGCTATTTATGAAAGAGGATAGGAGATAGAAGTAAGGTCAAGGTAAGAATGAGTGCAAAAGAAGAGTGTTGTCTAGGAATGCTAAATGTTTTGTTGAATGAGTTGAGTCTGACAATGAATGCCAAGAACAACCAAAGTAATTTTTTTTTAAATCTATGTTGCAAAAATACTTTTTTAAAGATTAAAAATAATAATAAGAAAAGCTATATTGAGGGCAAAGAACAAAGAAAAAATCAAAGAAGGTAGGATTGTTGCTCTCCTGGATCAGATGATAGTAACAGATGATGGTGGGAACTATTCAACTCTCATCTTCAAACTAACAAGAGATGTGTATTAGACTTCTGAAACCCAACATACCCCATACAGAAATCATTACCTTTCCCCCAAAACTCTTCCTTTTTCCTAACTTCTCTATTACTGTCTAGCGAACCACCATCCTCTCAGTCACCCAGGCTCACAACCTAGGTATCATCTTCGACCTCTCATTCTCTCTCACCTCCCATATCCAATATGTTGCCGATGTTCTATTATTTCTACTTTCATAAATCTTTCTAATAAATAAGCCCCACCTATTGCCTTTTGACTCTATGACCACCCTAGTTCAGACTCTCATCACCTCACACCTGTTGGTTGCTCTACCTGCCTTCAGTCTCATCTCATTCCAATCCATCCTCCACTCAGCTCCTCATAACACAGCACCTTCTTACCTTTCCAGCCTGCTTACACCTTACTACACTCCACATACTATTACTAGACCCAGTAATACTGGCCTATTCACTGTTCCTCACACATGACACTCCTTCTCTACAGTCTGGGAGTTTTTATTAGCTGTCCTCTATCCTTGAAAAGAAGACAGCAAGGTGGTGAAATGGATAGAACACTGGTATTAGAGTCAGAAGATCTGAGTTCAAATTTGGCCTCAGACATTTACTGCCTGTGTGACACTGGGCAAATCCCTTAACCTTGCTTGCCTCAGTTTCCTCCCTCAGACACCTACTAGCTACGTGACCCCGGGCAAGTCACTAACTTTGTTTGCCTCAGTTTCTTCATCTTTAAAATGAGTTGGAGAAGGAAATGGTAAACCACTCCAACATCTTTGCCAAGAAAAACCCACGGACAAAAATCCATGGGCAGAGTTAGACATGACTGAATAAGAACATCCTTGAAATTCTCCAACTCTCCTCTGATAGGAGATTCCTGGATTCCTTCAAGTCTCATTCTCTACAAGAAGGCTCTTAGTCCCCCTTAATCTTAGTTCCTTTCTACTCTCCCAATTTATCCTGTATATATCTTGTTTGTATCAAGTTGCTTATTGTCTCCCCTCATCAGATCATGAGCTTCAAGAGAACAGAGACTGTTTTTGCCTTTCTTTGAATCCCCAATGCTTAGCACAATGTCTAGTACATAGTAGGTGCCTAATAAATGCTAGGTGACTAACAACTCCAAACTTGCTTCTATTTCCTTTTTCCTAAGAGAATGACCCTTGAACTAAAAGAGGCAAAACATAAATGGTATGGAAATCCAAGATAAATGAAATAATCAGGCAACACATTAGCTGTCCTCAATGAGCTCGAGGCAGTAGGTCCAGGTGAAGTATAACCTAGAGCAATGTCAAACCTGTGGCCTTCAGACTGCATGTGACCCACAACACTCCCAAGGGCGGCCCGAGCCAGATTTAAATGTAATTGGGAAATATTTAACAAAACAAATAAAAAATACAATAAAAATAGATAATGTTAATACTATATTTTAAGCCAATATGCACTTCACAGATTGTTATGAAAGCTGAGTCTCCCCCACCCCATCTCTTTTTTTCATTAATTAATCAATGTTTTAGTTTGCAACTTTCAGTTCCACAAGTTTTCTTCTTTCTTTTTTATTAACTATTTTTTTTTTAGCTTATAACACTCAGTTCCACAAGTTTTTGAGTTCCAAATTTTCTCCCCCTTCCTCCCCCCAAGGCAGCATGTTATCTGATAGAGGTTCTATGTCTACCTTCACATTAAACTTGAATTAGACACCACTGTCCTAGAGAATTCAAAGAACCAGGAGATGTGATTGCTGTATTGTTGGTGGTGATCTTGGAGAATGAGAGTAATGTCGCACTGTTGGTGGGGGAAAGGAGAAGGTAAATGTCTCGTATTAAAAAAAAAAAAAGGTAAGAAGCTGGAGACTCCAAATTATAAACCAGAAATCTTGTCCTTGATTATTCTAGCATTTGAAAACTTCTAGAATGAATGATTAAGGAAATTGCATGTGAGTACTTAGAAAAGGGAACAGTGATCTCTAAAAGGCATGGCCTCAGCAAGCAAAATTAATTCTAGACTACAGGTATTTCTCTTTTTTGACTGGCTAATTACACTGTAGATTAAGAGAATGTTCTATCCATTTTCTACTTAGATTTTTAACAGGGCATTTGACAAAGTCTCTTAGGCTTGTGGATAAGGTGGAGAGGTTTGGGCTAGCTGATAGTACATTCAGGTGCCTCTGGAAGTGATAACGTAACAAGACAGAAAAAAGCCATTAATGGGCCAGGTGCCTATTTGGAGTGGTTCTCTAAGGGAGTGCCCCCAAAGAGCTGTGCTGCTGTTGAAGATTTTTATCAATGGTTTGGATGAAGCCATAGACGGCATATATATCAAATATATGGGTGACAGAAAGCCTAGAAAAATGGCCAAGAAGTCAAATTGACAGTCAGGCTCCAAAAAACACTTGCCAGGTTAGCATAATGGGCCAAATCAAGCAGTACAACATGGCATAGGGATCATTGTAAATAGTTATACTTCAGATCCAAATATCAACCACATATGCAATGTAGGGAAAAACTGGATAGAAAATATTTCTAGTTTAAAAAAAAAAACCCTGAGAATTTTACTGCAGTGCAAGCTCGATATGAGTTAAAAGTCTGACACGGCAGCCAA
>CM053627.1:114538397-114572779 GCA_028646595.1 Phalanger gymnotis
CCAGAGTCCCATAGGCAGGATGTCAAGAGGTCAGTTTTTCCTGACTGCAAAATTTGTTCTCTCCATTATATTTATTATGCTGCCTCTTATTTCTGATAGAAAATAAATAAAAATTCAAATAAAATTTTATTTCCCCTATAACCATAAGTTTCCTGCCTCCTTTCTTCACAAGGATGGAAAAAGTCTTGAGAAAAAATTAATCTAATTTGATTTTCATTTTTCACACAGAGATGAACTTAAAAATTATTCTGTAGCATGACTATGGTCAGTGTTCTTCTGTCTGATGGGGCAACTAAGCTTATGCCCCATCTATACACATATACAAATACTACATAGAAATCAACCAGGACGCCTTCATCTGTACCCTAAAAATAACAAATTTAGTTGTAATAAAGTAAGAAGGAAAGAAATATGGAGTCAAAGGACCTGGATTAGAATGCCAATTCTGCCGATCAGCTATGTGACCTTAGACAAATCACTTAACCTCAAGGTCAAGGTTCCTCATCTACAAAATGAGGGAGATGGATTAAATAATCTCTAGAGTTCCTACCAGATCTAAATCTATGAACCTGTGATATCACTAAACTAATAAACATGAGTGCAGAGCGAAACGTAGCACCGTATTTTATACAATGTCAGAAATACTCATTCCAGCCACCCACTCTGCAATCATACGAGCACAACGGGAAGATGAAAATTTGGGTAAATGATGGAAAACATGTGATATTGCTGGTTTAAAGAGTAGGTAAATGACTATACAAACCCTGCGGCCAGCCACTGCCGATCTACAAGGAGCTGAGCTTTGTCAATTCTGTCATTTTTAGCATAATGTAGTCGTTTGGGCAAGTCAGGAGACAGGTAGGGCTTAAAATGCTGATCTGCTTTTCGACACTGAAAAACAGGTAAAGATTTCCTCATGAAAACAATTTATACAGTGACTACAAGATTATAAATGAAAACAACTAAAAAAGGCCTAAGAATTTTGATCGATGCATTGAACAATTGGGATTCCGGAACGTTTTCGATGAATCCTATATCTCGTCACTTAGCAGAGAAATGATAGATTAAAGGCACATAAAGAGACAGATATTATGAACATTATGAACATGGGAATTTATTTTGCTTCTCCCTATTTATTTTGTGACATGGGAGCAGGGGGAAGCCTTCATTATATTTTTGTTTAGGGCAGAAGACCGTCTTATGAGAAAGTGAAGGGAAATGCCCATGAAAGATAAAGAGCAACCAATGAAATGTCCGTATTTGTTGATGTTTGTTTAGTGCATGAAAAATAAATGTTTGTAAAAACACATTTCCTCCTGAAACTCACAGCACACAAACATTTCTTGTTACCTGCAAATATGTTCCTGTATTTCTCTGAATGAAGATAATGTAGTTTCATGTAACAAGATATAAGGAGACAAGTCATTCTCAGGGTGCATGGTATAGGGCTATTGTGAAGACCAAACAAGATAATATGGGTCATTTTGCCATTCTACACGTACTTACTAAAGTCCTACTATGCGATGGGCACTAAGAGAGACTCTTGGAATCCAAAGACGAAACAAACAAAACAATCCCTGCCTTCAAGGAGCTTACTTATCAATTTGTATATCTATATATCTTCGTATACAATGTCTTAGTAAACATTTATTATCTAGTAAAATGTAATTTTCTTTTTATTTAATGTTTGAGAAAACAGGTTCCTAGATATAGAGATAGATAGGTGAGCTATTATTATTAAATATGTTATTAACATTTTGACAGATTATTTTTGGTTTTTCTAAGGTGTTAGGAAAAAGTTTTTGTACTTGGCAACCTATTAAGTACAAGTCTTTTACAACTAGAATACGGACAAAAAGAATACACTAAATTTGTTTTTATTAAATGATAATTTATATTTGATTTCCTTTTTAATTGAATTTCTTGTTCATTCTTTAATTCAACCCTACCTTTTTATTAAGAAAAGTTGACATGTATCAAAATTGTGTATGTGTATAAATGTATGCAAAAACACAGACTTATATTCATTTATAAACAAAAACAGTCTCCCATTCACTATAAAGGTCTAAAAAGAAAAGGAGATGGAGAGAAATGTGCTTCTGGTTTACAGCGGTCTCTTTATCCCTTTAAGCCCACAGAGATGGTCTAAAGCTAGACCAAAAGTCTCAGAAGGAGGTGTAAGGGCAAGCAAAGTGGGACTTTTTACTGTTTTTTCTTTTGGAGTGCTTCTCAGCACTAAGGTAATCAAGCACATTTGAGTGAGTTTTGTCTTTGTTTGTAGGAAGGCCCACATCCTTTTGCTAATTAGGTCACAAGAGATATGAAGCCCTCAAGAGGTGTCAAGCCCCAGGGCCCTGAGAAGGATATATATGATCTGAGGCTGGCGTTTTATTTTGGGGCTCACTCACTAGAAGAGTGTCTGTGATTTGACCAGATGAGACTCTGCGTAGCCGTTAAGGAGCCCATCTGCTTTGAAAACCCAGATGTTGGTGCTTCTATACTATGTATGTATTACTATGGTCAGACGGTTAGAAGCCCTGTCTGCTGAGTTGTGTTATTTGCTCTGTTTATAAAATTTCTGCTTATAATTTCTGTTTGCATTTTCTCCGAAAGTTCAGGGTACTAACTTCTTCCCCTGAACTAAGTGAATGATATATGTATGTTTAATTAAAGTGAGATTGTAAACCCCTTAAAGTTGCTTTCCTTAGAAAAGCAGATCAAAGAAGCTGTGCTAGCAGCCCTCCTGTGTGCTGGTGTTGTTGGTCTTACACAGCCACAGTAGCAACAAGCGGCATTGTTGTTACACTAGGAAAACTGGTATTCCTGTGGCACATGCCACAACTGTTCCAAAAGCCATGTCGCTAAAGACAGAGTTTTGTTTCATTAGGGCAGATAAGGTAAACCCAGATCTACCATAGTCTTTCAGTTAGACCTTACTAGATTTATCATAGAGCAGAACCTCTAGATCTACTCTAACAATGAATGTCTATTTTAATGATGATAATTAGCATTTCTATAGCACCTGAAGGTTTGCAAAGTACTTTACAAATACTATCTCACTCATTTTATTCTCACAACAACCTTTGGAAGGTTGTTACTATTATTACCCCCATTTTACAAATGAAGAAACTGAGGCAAATAGTAGTTAAATAATTTGTCCAGGGTCACACAACTCAGCAATTATTTGAGGCCAAATTTGAACCCAGATCTTCCTGAGTCCAGAATTAGAGCACTACCCCCACTGTGCCACCTATCTATAGCTACTACTACTACTACTACTACTACTGCTACTACTACCACTACCACTACTACCACTACTACCACTACCTGTTGTTGTTGTTGTCATTTCAGTTATGTCAAACTCATCATGATCCCATCTGGGCTTTTCACGACAAAGATCCTAGAGTGGTTTGCCATTTTCTTCTACTGTTCATTTTACAGATGAAGAAACTGAGGTAAACAAGGTTAAGTCAATTGCCTAGGGTCACAAAGCTAGTTAGGTGTCTAAAGCTAGATGTGAACTCAGGTCTACCTGACTCCAAGCTTGACACTCTATGCACTGTGCCACCTAGCTGCCCAAACTAATGTTGCTACCACTATTACTACTACTACTAGTACTACTACTACTCCTACTTCTACTCCTCTTCCTACTTCTACTACTACTACTACCTGAAATTTATATAATGTTTACTATGCACCAGGCATGTACTGAGCGGTTTACAATTATTATCTCATTTAATCCTCACAACAACCCTGGAAGATAGGAGCTACTGTTATCCCCATGTAAGAATTCAGGAAACTGAGGCAAACAGGTTAAGTGACATGGCCAGGGTCACACATCTAGGAAATATCTGAGACTGAATTTAAACTCAGGTCTTCCTAACTCTAAGCACGCTATTCAATATACCACCTAACTGCCCCCATTTGAAGTTCTGAGTCCCAGAAACCTGCTTAGCTAGTCCTGGAATGCTGTGTATGTGTGAGTGCTGGGTTGGGGAGGAGGGGAGGCCCACATCTTATAGAATTTCTGAAGCCAGCCCTAGACCTTGACTGTAGCATCTAGATAGGCCATATCAGCCATCCTACCACATTTTTTTGGAATCTCACTGTAGGACTGGGAGGATTTGACCAGCTTTAGCAGCTTCCTTCCACAACTTTCACCCATGCTAAATGCAATCCAATCAAGGGATTGGAGCCTACACTAAACTTAAAAAGAAAAAAAACCTAAAAAGAAGGATTTGGGGTGGAGAGAATAGATATTAGACAGTAGGATGAAACTATTATATTCCTAAATTATAAACTACATAATGAATGATATAAACTATACAATTATATTTCTAAGTCTGATATAAACTATGAAAAGAAGTCCTTTAACAACTCAAACAGAACATACTGCATACATACATTTCACCAGTAAGGACTGCAATTGCTTATCAATATTTCATACTCAAAATCTATCAAGAATTTTAGATCATTTGTATAGAAAGTGAATGATTTCCAGCCCTCAACACACTCTTCCATAAAGGCTAATGCTTTATCAAATTAGCAGTAAAATATTTTTTAAATATTTTTAAAATACTATCCCTATAATGCTTTTTCATCCTAATTTTAAATCGAGGTATGTTAATCAAATATAGTCAACAAATGGTATGAAGTGATTTTTCCGAACTGTTACAGAGATCTACTACAAGGATCTCTGATGTCCTGTTTCCATTTAGCTAAGAGAGCCTGAAATAGACGGCATTTTGTTTTGTTTTTTTTTTTCCTTTGAAGAACTTAAGAAGTAAAGATGATTGAGGGTTAATATACTAGAGATTCTTTCTTTAAGGGCACAAACTGGAGACCTCAGTCGCCAAATAGAAGTCACCAATGATGGCAAAGTCCACCTTTGCATAAAACTTTTTCTTCCTATTTTCTTACTACCAAGTGAAATTCTGTCTGGGATGAAAGCTACCAGGCTATAAAGTCTCAAATGTGTGCAGAAGAGTATTGGTAGGGAAAGTGAAAGAAATGGTGAGAGGTTCTGACTTAGGAATACTTAGAGAGTAAGTTGTCAGCAATTCAGGTTTTAGGTACTAACTAAGAACAAACAAACAAACAAACAAAAAAAGGCTGAACCTAAGAAAATGATTAGTACTTACACTGAGGTTTTCAACAATTCCTTGAGAATCAACTGTTTCAAGAGGAAGAAAAAAAATTATTTTTAATTGCTAATTATTAAAAATAAATATTCACATAGGGGCTTCAGTCATATATTTATTGATGAGATGATGACTTGGTAAAAATTAACTCAAAAGTTAGGGCTAATTTTTTAGTTGATTTTTAATTCAAAAACCCTCACGGGTGTTGGCATGGAATAGGGTAAATTTTTATTTACCAGCGGGGTCTAACGTGAGGTTATGGAATGTCTTCCTTTCAAAGTTCATAAAAATAGGAGATTCTCATTTAACTTTGTGTGACCCTCCTTCAAAGTTCCATTCCTTTTAATTTAACAAGCACATACTTTAGTTTTACTTCTACCAGAGTTAGAAGATAGGGTAGAATAAAGGAAGGCACGAGCTTCTTCTCTGTGCTAGGAATTCGGTTAAATACCAATTAGACAAAGTCAAAAGCAAAATAGTTCCTGCCTTCAAGAAACTGACATTTCCTGAAATGTGTAGGAGAAGAGACAGATAATCCCTCAGTTACTCTTGAAAATTTTGATTCTGATTATCTATCCCTCCTAGCTCCCATGGTCATTTACAGAAACTGGTTCACACTTACAAGTAAAATAGTCCGCTGGGATATTGCGAGACCGGATGCGAGGGGCAGGTCCTTGATATATATAAAAGTTTACTTCTGAAAAGTAATCAGTCATATATTCCAACTTATCACAATATGTCTGTTCCATTCCTGAAAAATAAAATACATAGAATTTAGCCAAGTTCTTATTAAATTCAACAATATTAATCATGTCTATAACATTTACGTATCCATGTATATATAATTATCCCTTGGGAAAATGTAAGCTCCCTTATGAACTAGTTCACCCATTCTGTAAAATATTTTAGAATAATATCCCCCAAAGTCCCTAAAGTGCATATACCTTTTGACACAGGCCTATAATCCAGAGAAATGAAAGAAAAAGTATTCATATATATAAAAATATCTATCAAAACTCTTTCTGTAGTGGCAAAGAATTGGAAAGCAAAGGGGTGTCCATCATTTGAGAATCAGTTGAATGAATAATGGTATATAAAAAAATAGCATACTAGTGCACTATAAGGAATGATGAAAGGCATGGTTTCAAAGAAGTGATGCTGAATGAAGTGAGCAAAACCAGAACAATTTACATAATAGCAACATTATAAAGACAAACAACTTTGAAAGGTTTCCTTTTTTTTTCAATGGGAAGAAGGAGGGAGAGAAAGGGTGTGGCGTGTGTGTGGGTGTGGATGTGGATATGGGTGCAAGTTCCCTGAGGACAGATAGGTAATTTTTGTTTTGTTTTGTTCTTTTGTCCCAAGAATCTAGGACAGTACCTGGCGAAAACTAAGTGCTGAATTTTGAGAAGATATCTATTTCTTTTAAAAGTGTACCTGTCTTTAACAAGACAACTAGTATATATCTAAAAGGAAGAGCTAACATTTTATGTAATGAAAATAACTAGAATCCTTTCCAATGAAATTAGGGGTGATACCAGGATGTCATTTATTACCACCTATATTTCATTTAATATTAGAAATTCTGGATATAGCAACAAGTCTAAAAAAAGAAACTGAGGAAACATATATAGGTAAAAAAGAAACAAAATTATCACATTTTGAAGATAATATGATGGTATAAAGAAACCTAGAAAATCTAAAACTAAAAAATGAATTGAAATAATACTATAGAGTACAGCATAAATCCATACAAGTCAATCAGCATTTCTATGAAGTACCAATAAAAATCAGCAATTAGACTTAGAGAAATTCCATTTAAAGTAACTTTGGAGTCTACCAACCAAGATATACACAAGAACTATATAAATACGACTACAAAACACATTACAGAAATAAAGACAAACCTAAATAGTGAAATAGCAATGGCTCATGGTAGGATTAGTCAATATGACAAAAATGACAATACTGCTTAATTTACTTATTCAATACCATACCAATCAATTGTTTTATGGAAGTATAGCAAATAATAACAAAATTCATATGGAGGAAAAAAAGGTTAAGAATCTCAGAGGAAATCATGCAACGAGTGGAAATGAAAGGGGCCTAGCAGTACCAGATCACAAGCTATACTAGAAAATAGAAATTCTCAAAAAAATTTAGTGCAGATTTAACAATACAGGGATTGATCAATGGAACAAATGAGATATATAACACACAGAAGCAAATGAACCTAAGGGCCAAGTGTTTGATAAATATAAAGATCCCTGCTATTGGGATAAGGCCTCACTGTTTTATAAAAACTTCTGGGAAAATTGGAAATTAGTACAGAAGAAATTAAATTTAGACCAATACCTCACACCCTATGCTGAGATAGGTTCTGAATAAATGCATGACATAGCTATATAACATCATGTTAGGAATATATTAGAGAAACATGGAAGAAATTACTTATCTGATCTCTGGATAGATTTACAAAAGAAATATCAGCTGGGCCCACTCTCTAGCAAAGGATGTTCCCATATGAATCCAAAACATTAATTTCCAATCAAACATTGGAAAAATTGGTACTAATGCGTGTATGTGTCTGTGCATGCGTGTGTATATGTGTATGGATGTATACATAAGCACTTGAAAAGGTAAAATATATATACGCAGAGCTAGGCATATTAGCAAACAGAATGGTTAAAAAAAGACAGCGAAGAAGGTAAAGAGAGGGGTAGAAAAGATTGGAGAAGATAACATCAACATATATGTGAATGGAATGGAATATCAAGTTTTTAAAAAATCATTGAATTAGTAAGGTCTGAGAAAGAAGTTTTATCAACAACCTGTTACACCCTATAATTCTCAGAAGGAGAAGGCATGTGTGTCACAGGAATTAGGGAATAGGAGAAAAAGATGAAGAGTTAGATATTTTATAATGAAAGGAAAAAGAAACAGAGGATGAACAGATCATAACTTACACAAGCAAGATAAAGAAATAATTTAAATAATTTAGGGAAAGAGAAAACTCACTAGATAAACTAAAACTTTAATCTTCATTTTAAGAAAGCTTTTATTCATCCTGATCCTTAATACATCAACCAGTTTCATCATCTGTGCCTCATTTTAAGAATAAAAGGTTTACGTGAGACATTTTAGAATGTTCCCACTGAAGATGCCAAATTGTCGGTTTTGTGACCTGTAACCCTCCAGTATGAAAAAAGTTCTAGAAATTTCACTAAATGAATGCTAATACATTCTGAATGAGGAAAAGTAAAAAGAGTCAAATACAGTTCTGTTCCATTTGTTACAAAGGTTAATAGGAATGAGCCTACTTATAATGAGCCTAGTATGGCATTACTGTACTTCATAGACCAGAAGGATATTGTAGCAACGCCATTAGGTGAAAAGACCCTGGGACTGAGAATTAGAGGACCTGAGTTTGAACCCTGATTGCAAATCACTTCATTTCCCTGGGTCACAGTTTCTTCATCTACAAAAATGAGGGATAAGTTAGATGAAAGGCACTAAGATGCATTGAAGAGATTGCCAGACTTGGAGTCAGTATAGCATTAATATAAAGCAGGAAGGACCCAAAGAGGTCATATAGTCCAAATTCTTCAATTTAAAGTTGAGGAAACCAAGGTCTAAAAAGGTCAAATGACTTCTTTAAGGTCATACAGGGGCAACTAAGTGGCACAGTGGATAGAGCACTGGGCTTGGAATCAAGAAGACTTATCTTCATTAGTTCAAATCTGGCCTCAGACACTTACTAGCTGCGTGACCCTGGGTGAGTCACTTAACCCTATTTGCCTTGATTTCTTCATCTATAAAACGAGCTAGAGAAGGAAATAGCAAACCACTCCAGCATCTTTGCCCAGAAAACCCCCAAATGGGGTCACAAAGCATCAGACAGGAATGAAATAACCACATAACACAACAAGGTCACACAAGCAGTGGTATTACAGTAATCTAAGACAATTCCAAAAGACTCATGATGGAAAATGCTACCCACAGTGAGAGAAAGAACTATGGAGTATGAATGCAGATCAAAGCATACTATTTTCTCTTTTTTTTTCTTTCTTGCGCTTTTTCCCTTTTGTTCTGATTCCTCTTTCACAACATGACTAATGTAGAAATATGTTTAATATGATTGTACATCAGATTGCTTGTGGAAGAGGGAGTGAGGGAGAGGGGTGAAGGAGAAAAAAATTTGGAACTCAAAGTCTTATAAAAGTGAATGATGAAAACTACCTTTACACGTAACTGGAAAAATAAAATACTATTAAGTTGAAAGAAAAACAAAAAAAAAAAATAGTAGTATTAGAACCAGGATTTGAATCCTAGTCCTATGGCTCCAAAGCCAGCATTCTTTCCACTGTACAACATTGTCTCTCTTGCCTCTGACACATTGACAGGGACTACCCTGGGCAAGCCCTTTAAACTCTATGAACCTCAGCAAGGTAGCATCACAGAGAGACAGGAAGCAAAATGGGACAGGCAAGTCAAACTACTGACACCATCTCCCCTCAGTCTATGATGGAGATAAACCAAAATCCTGAGCCCAAGAGCCTTGAGAATTAAAGTCCCTCCTAGTCCATGTACTACTATCACCACCAACCTGCTTCCAGCCCTTCTTCTGCAGTAATCATCATACTGGGAAGAAGGGGTCCATCATCCTTACCACTACCAATACCAGCTTCTAACTACCTGCTACCAATGGCCAAGTGAACCTAAGGAACCTGGGAACAGCAGAACCACCACAGCACACCACATCTACACCCACAACCTTCCCCCTCCCTCTAGCCCTACTTTGCCACTATACCCTAAAGACTGTGGGACCTGTCCATCTAATGCAGGTAAAACCTGTAAATGTTATCTCCCCCATTAAAATGTGAGCTCCTTGAGAACAGGGGTTATTTCTCTTTTCAACTTGTATATGCATTGCTTAGCATAATATTCCACACATAGTAAGGACTTAGTAAGTGTATTTTCATTCACACATTTAAAAACATGGGAAAATCAAACCTATGCTCCTTGTTTTTAATGAGATTAGAAGAAGTAATATCGATAAAGCACAATATAAAAGTAAGCTATTATTAGTATCGTTGACAATTTAGAATTAGGAAAAAAAAAAAAAGTTGGTTGGAGAATCAAATCTAATCATTTTAATTGTTTTTCAACCAGTTCTCTATCCATTCAGATAACACTGCTGAATTTATGTTACCAAGACCTAGCACAAATCTTGGCACCTACCAAATAAATGTATGTTGATCCATTTGGCTGATTCTTATTCTAGGGTTATTGTAAGTGTGGACTCTTAGTAGCTGTTGTTACTTTGTAAGCTCAATGAACAAATAATAAGTAAGGTAAAGAGCTGCAAAAGGAAACACTAAATAAAGAAACTGAGGAAAGAAAGCTTACCGTGATCAGCCAGAAGAATGATATTGACACAGTTGTGTAGGTTCCTTTGTTTTAGCCCCTCCATTAACATTCCAAAAGCTTTATCTACTTGCTCTAAGGCCTGAATTACCTGGACAACCAAGACAAAGTTAGCATTTTTCTTCCACAAATTGTGTTAGGTAATAAACATCTTACAAGCCACATATTTATCTCAAAAAGCTATTTGCTTTTTAAATGCCTAGCAGACCTATAAATAGCAAGTTTGTTGTTATTGTTGTTTTTGCCAGAGTAAAGGATCCTAGAGGTCAATCAGAAACTAAAGACACAGTTGTACTAGAGAGGGAGGCAGTCAAAGCTTTGTCCTAGAAGTAAAGCTGAGTTGGAAAGTACGCCTAGGTTTTGGGGAAAGGCAGAAGCTGGGAAAGGGGTGACTTGATGGTGAAACCCTGGAGATGGCAGACTGGAAAGCTCAGGCCAGGTCAATATAAAATGAGGTATAGAAGGTATGGCTGCTCCAAGAATGAAGGACACTCTCCCAGGAAGGAAGACCATTCAGATGCGGGTACCCTGTAGCAAGCCCAATTTGCTTCATGCTAATTATATCCCTAGTGTGTACTATCCATCTCATTACAATCATTGTTTCTACGAGACAAAATTGGACCTATATTTTTTTCATTAAAGGTAAAGCTAATATCAAATGAGCTTCTGTTATATTTTTCAAACAGGTCAAGGGGGAGAGCGGAATTAAAGACAGAATGTATGTTTTAAAATGAGAGAGTATTTCAATACATCAGGTCACAAATTTCTGCTAGTAAAGTTAGGCCATCTAAAGAGAAAAAGGAGAGAGAGACCTTGAGTAAAGAAGTTGTGTACGAACTGAATGGTGAGAATAGGGATGAAAAAAATTTTAATGTTGGCAGGGTATAACTGAGATTTTTTTTCTTTGAAATCACAGCTATATGAGCTTACTCTTTCTTTTCCTGCTTTGTCTTTTATACAGATAGCAAGAGATAAAGCTTGTGGAAAGAAAAGAGACTATTCAAAGCATGCCAGAAAAACAAAAAGTCACTGGTGGAAACATCAGCATCACTGTTTATGTTCAAAAACAATACTATTGATAGCTAAGTTCCCCTGCATATAAGACTACGAGTGAAAAAATGACCAATAGTCCTTTCTGGACACATTTGTAGTATAGTAGGAAATAGAGATGAATTAGGGGTCAGACCTAGGTTTGAGTTCACAGTTCCACCACATGCCAGATGTGTAAGTCTGGCTAAGGCATTTACCCTCTCTGAGCTTTGATTTCCTCATCTGTAAAGTGGGAATATATAATTACCAAAATTGGAGAAGGAAATGGCAAAATACTTCAATATCCTTCCCAAGAAAATCCCATGACAGTATGTCCCATGGGTCATGAAGAGTTGAACACGACTGAACGACAACAATTAACCAACATGGTCTACAGGGAAGAGATAAGAAAATGTGCTTTTGTTCTTTTCTTTGCAGAGGTGGTAGATGTGGAATATAGTGGCAGGTAAGATGAACATGTTAAGTGAATTTATGGAACTCTTTTTCCTCTTTAATTATTTTTAAAATTTTGTTAAAGGAAGGGCTCAAATTAGCCTTATACCAGCTCTGTACTATGGAAGGCTACTTGAGAGGGGAGGAATATATTTAGAAATCAGGGTGATTAAAAAAAAATACAAATGAAAATAAGATCTTGTAAACAAAGATAACAAAACATTGACATCCTACTTCACAGGTCTCTTATGAGGATGAAATGAAGTAATGCATGCAAAGCATTTTGCAAAAGTTATGAACATAGAATGGTTTATTTCCTTCAAATACTCGGCTTAAACACCAACTTGTACATGAAGGCTTTCCTGATCCATCCCCTGCCAATTGTTTGTATCCTCTATCTTCTATTTCTGCTCTACATCTTTATCTCTACATACTAATATATGCACATATCTACTAATAGAATTTAAGCTGCTTAAAAGCAAAGTACTGCTTCATTTTTTTTTTTGATCTTCATATCCCTAGTCCCTTACACAATGCCTGGCATATAATAGGCATTTTTTAAAAAATATATCTGTTAATTGATTAAAAACTTCTGTAGCTAGCTGGCTTTGTGGGAATGGCCAAGGTCTGAAATCAGAAAAGAGTTAATGAGCTCCTGGGGCTATGATCTAATGAATACCTACTCCCTACGCCTCCCTCCCATGAGAATAGAAGCTAGATATTAGTTGTTGAATAATAGATAGCAGCAGAGAGCAGTGGAGATATCTAGAGAAAGCAGCAGAGAACAGCCAAACAAAGGTGCCCCCTGAATATTCTTTAGATATGTCAAAAGACAATGGAAAATAGCAGTTGAGCAGAGACTCCAAGAGGCAGCAGAGAGCAGTCAACCAAAAAATATCATCAGTGGAGATGTCCAAGACAGAGCAGAGCATTCAAGTTTCTCTCTTCAGCAGAGCTTATACAATGACACCCTAAGACATTAGTCTATCTGTGGAGGAGTGAGGAGCGGAGGCACAAGCTGACCAAGCCATCTGTGTTATACATGTTCCCTGGTCATACTTGTTTGCTATGTAAGAAACTCTCTAATGTGACCCCCTAATGTATGTTCCTAGAATGTATCCATACTACAAAATGATATTACATGGTTAACTCTGCAAAACTTGGACTCTCATCCAGCATGGTCTGCATTTGGCAGATGTCTTAATTTGTTGATTGAAAGAACTAAGATGTTTGTTTAACCTCTGTGAGAATGCAAACACTGTAGACAGAAGGGTCAGAAACTTAGAAGCAATTTTAAAATGGAAAATAATAAGAAAATGGAATTTTCTAGGAACATTGAAAACTAGAGCTCAGAATGGACCAAATGAGATGAGCAAATCTCACATCTGGCTAAACATATATTTAAGCAGGTAGCAATAGGCATTTGATCCCACAGTAAGTAAATAGTAAAAGAAAACCATACTTCTCTACTCTTTAAAAAAAAAAATCCTGCTGAGTTATTTTTTCTTCTCTGTAGCCCAAATTAAATGAAGTATCATTATACTTATACAAATGTCAGGTTGGATAACTGTATCTGTAATTCTTTGTAAGACAATAGGTTAACAAATAAGACATTCTTTTATTACTTTTATGGCTGGTATAGTGCCAACATTTTTTGGTAATTTTCCCAAGTGGAAAATTATACCTGATTTAAAAGTACATGTTGCATCTTCCCTATTAGAAGGCAAATTTCTTGTGAGTACAGATTGTTTCATTCATTATATTTGTATCCCTTGTGCCTACCAGAGTGTCTGGCACACAGTAGGCACTTAAATATTTGTTGATTGATTTGCACAAACAATATTTCTTACTTCTTAAACAATTCTTAAATAATAAAGGAATGAGCCTCTATTGTAAAAGTGCCTTATGTTTGTGGGCAATGTATTATGAATTATTTCACTCAATCAATCAGACAGGGAATAAAGGCTTATTATTATAATTGTCTAATAGTTTAAATGGCTATAGATGTAATATATAGATATCTATATAATGTGTATACATATCTACATGTGTATATAATATACATATATGTGTGTGGACAAGAGGTATGTGTGTATGTATATGTGTGTGTGTGCACATATATACATACACATATACATATACACACATAACTCTGTCCTCTTGAATTCTCCCTATATCATTATCACCTCTAAGCCGATGACTCTCAAATCTACCTATTCTGCCCTAAACTCTCTGCTAACCTCCATTCTCACATTTCCAACAGCCTATTAGATATCTTAAACTCAGTATGTCCAAAACTGAACATCGTCTTTCTCTCCAAACCTTCCCTTCTTCCTAACTTCTCTATTAAATATTGAGGGCACATTATCTTCTCAGTCACTCAGACTCAAAACCTAGGTATCATACTTGACTCCTCACTCTTAGCCCCCCACCCCATACCAATCTGTGGCTAAGGCCTGTCGATTTTTACCTTCATAGCATCCCTCCAATAATCCCCTTTTTCTCCTCTAACACTGCCAACACCCTGACACAGGTCCTTATCACTTCAGACTTGGACTATTGCAATAGCTTGCTGATTTGTCTTCCCAACCACTGCAATCCAGTCTCCACTCAGCTGTCAAACTCATCTTCCTAAAGGACAGGTATGACCATGTCATTTGCATTCGTGCACATGCACGCGTGCGTGCGTACATGTGCGTGCACACACACCCCCATACACACACCCCTCCCCATACTGCTTACCTACTGCTTTTTGTTAAAAGGGAAGGTTCAATTGTGTACAGTAGCAGTATAATGTAATGTATACATATATACATTACTATATGCATATAGTATAAAGACTGTTAGAGGCAGAATTTAAATCTATTTCCTCTTACTCTAAAGCCAAAGCTCTATTCATTGTACACATTGTCTTCTTCAATAAAAACTTATTATATATATATGTATATATAATATATATATATATTTTTTTTAAAGGCAAATCATCCAGATTTAAAAGAGAAGAAGTGTGACCCTTGTTGAGGTAGTAAAAGCTGTCCATAGATCTCCAAACACCTCCAGACACCTTGTGAGCACACTTTTTTCCCCCTCTACCAGCTGGAACTTGGCATGTAGGCATGCACCACTGTTTTTTTTTTTTTTTTTTTACTGCTGGTACTACCCCTCTTCTCCTTTCCTCCATCACCCACCATCACCTGCTGAACACAATATGATCCAGGATTTCTTTTCTCCTTTGTTTTCTTCCCTGAAAAATAGCATAACTCTACTTTTAGTCAATATAAAAAAAATTTGCTAGGAAATATTCAAAGCATTAAAATTAGAGGAGAAGTAATGAAGTTTACAGTGATTTTATCACTTAATCCAGGTCCTGTTTAGGAGAACTCAGTCTGATTCTTTTTTTTTTTTTTTTTAGTTCTTCCTCTTTTGCCTGCTTTCCTTCCCTCATTATCCTTGAATTGGCCAGACCACTCCTTTCTGGGCAGGATGTAAAATCCAATTCCAGGTATCTAATCAAAATATTCAGCTTAGTAAAGCTATCAGACATCTGTTTTGTCCTCACCTTTACCTAAGCTCCAAATCTGTGTCAAGAACCATTCTCTCAACCTAACCCCACCCCCTCTCACACATGTACCCATAATTTTATTTTGCTTTCCTGTAAGGTATGTAGTTATTTCCCATACTCTATGTGTTGTGAAAATATCAAAATTAATATTACTTCTAGTTTCCACTATATGAATTTAACTGATTTTATGCTGGATTAATTTTATAATTTTCGGCTTTTGCTGTCATCCCCAAAAGGCATATTGTTTGTCTTTGGCTGTCATTGTACAAGTAAGAAGGATCTTATCTCCCTAAAAAACTTTTTTAGGCACCAAGGAGTCAGCAACATGCAAATAGGAACTATAAAACTATGAAACTATGAAACAGTTAACATTCCTTAATTGTCAGCTAGATGGCACAGTGGATAGAGTACCTAGCCTAGAATCAAAAGACTCATCTTCCTGGGTTCAAATATGATCTCAGACACTCACTAGCTGTGTGACCCTGAGCAAATCACTTAACTTTGTTTGCCTCAGTTTTCTCATCTGTAAAATGAACTGGAGAAGGAAATGGCAAACCAATCCAGTATCTTTGGCAAGAAAACCCCAAATGGGGTCATGATGTGTTGTACATGACTGAAAATGACTAAACAATAAACTGTCACTTTCTTTAAAGTCACTCATCATGTTGTCCCCGCCTCCATGATGATGTCTACCCTGTAACCAATTTCATTCTTTTCTCCACCTATCCAACTCTCTACTCTCCAAAACTTCGTTAAGGACTGATGAGCCCTACCTTAGGGTCTTTGATCATTGAGAGAGGCTATCAACCCAATTTATTGGTCACTGCTAGCTTAACAAGTTGCTTGTGCTCAGACTACTGTCTTTTAGTTTACCTTCTTTTTCAAATGTTAACATAAGGATGTAGATGTAGAAAATATAGATATGCAGGTACAGATAAGTATAAGTACAGGTACAGATAGGGATATAGATGAGAGGCAACATGGCATAGTGAATAAAAAACTAGCCTCAAAGCCAAGAAGATGTGGTTCAAATTCTGCCTCTGACACATTTAGGTTATGTGATCCTGGTTAAGATACTTACCCTCCCAGAGATCTAGGCATGTCTTTTAAGGCTATAAGTAACAAAAAGGCAACAAACTGTATTGGTGGAAGGAGTTTCCTCACTATGGCATTCTCTATACTAGTAAAATAATAGATCCAGTCCTGATTTCTATACATTTATTCCTATATGTGCATGTACATGTATGTGTATATATGTGTATGCATAGACATAGATATATGTCTGTATATACACATACATACATACACATGGGGTCACAAAGAGTTGGACAAGATTGAAAAAACTTTGATGACATATATATATATATATATGTAGGTGTATGTGTGTGTAAATAGATAGATATAAATTATTTATACACCAACACTCTTGGCACACAGAATATACATTGTGTCCTACCTATAAGAGCAGGATATAAGTACCACAGTCACTGTGGAGACCTCTACCTACAAACTAGACACAAGACAATATAATTACACTCCACTTAGTCTTCCATAAGCCAACTTTGGATTTCAAAAGTAATAAGACTAAGGTGTACAGTGCCTTGCCACACTGCATTCTTAATGCTAAGACAAACTAATGAATAATGCCAATCATTTCCATAATTTTTATAGATTTAATCATTTTACTATAATAAAATTTTAATATAAATGTCTATTTTTCAGAGGTACATTGCACAATTCTACAAGTTACATTTTTTTTTTTTTGCATTATCCCATAGGCAACATAATCCATTGGGTTTGGGGACTAGATTTGTAACTTCATTAGTACAGGGTAGTCCCAGGTGAGAAAACTCCCTCTTACCAGTTCAGGGCACATTTTCAAAGCAACTTATGTTCTTATAGAATTGAAGAGAGCACTGAGACATAACTTACCAAGTGTCACATAGCTAATATATGTCAAGCTTGAACCTAGATTTTCCTGACTATAACAGGTTGCCTGTCTATGACCCAATATCGAACATTTTAAAGACAAAATAAATAAACATACATCACCACTAACTGGTCCACCCGAGTGTCCAGCAGAATCTGGCTCTTCTACGTATAGTGTATAAAAATCTGGTCTGTGGATAAAATTAAGAGACAAGACAATTTTTTCTTACTATCCACTTAAGAAAAATTCTTTTTAATACACCTTTATTGGATAATGACAGTCAAACCTGAAAAGTGGACCTATAAGCATCTGCCTCTGTCAGCATATGCCCTTTCATCCATCTGAGTATCAGGATGAGGCCCCTTTAAACACCAAGAGAAATAGGGCTTCAAGAGCCACCCCACAAATGTCAAAAAAGTAGCCATGGCAACCAAGGTGTTTCAGTCTCCTTTCATTTCTGATTGCATTACAACATTGTACTTTTGCTACCTATCACTTTCCTCAACTATTACCTATTTGGAAACAGGCATGGATTTGGGTTGAAGGACCCGGAGTCACATGTCCATTCTGATATTTAACTATTTGACTTTCTCATTTATAACATGAAGGGATTGGACTAGATGATCGGTGAGGTCCTCTCAAGCTCTGAACCCAATGATCTACAATTCTCTATCTTAGGGTTCTCTCACGTTCATACATATATATTCTGAGTTGACAAATTTCAGGCACTCCACTCCACCTCTCTCCTCAGATCATTTCTTCATAGTTTTACTCTATTATTTTGGAAATTTGTAGAATATTCAGAAATTTGTAGCATAGAAGGGATGGGAAGGGGAATGAATAAGGGTTTTTTTTTTTAATTATACTGAAAGAAAAGGTGGGGTGAAAAGATGAAATAATGGATGCTGAAGAGAAAGAACTATTATACTTTTATTTACTTTGATTATTTTTTCTGTCAAAGACAATATTTGGCCTAGAATAGACAAAACGAAATGGCTATAATGGAGTTGAAACCCTTAAAAAAAGAAAATATAAGAAGCATCTAGTTGCCCTTGAAGATATCAAAGCACCAGACTCTGAGGGACTCCATCTCAGAACAGCGAAAGGAACTAGAGGATATAATTAATAAATGATTTTAAGGAATCTTCCAAAAAGCTGGTGAGAACAGGAGAGGGACTAATCTGGAGGGTGGCTTAAAAAAAAAAGAGAAAAAGAATCAACTCTGTAAAGTGTAGACCAAAGAGCTTAGACAAATTTTACCAAATTTTCAGATGACATAAAGCTAGGGTAGCAAATATGTTCTAATGACAAAGTCAGGATCCAGAAAGATCTCAGCAGGCTAAATAAAAGAATCGGTCAACTTTAAGTAGATGACAGGTAATAAGAATAAGTGTAAAGTCTCATATTCAGGCTAATAAACTCAATATTTCAAGTACGAATTGGCATAAGAAAACTGGCTACACAGCAGTTCATCTGAAAGAAAAAAAAACCCTAGAATTTTAGGGGAGTTAATGATGTAACATGATTGCCAGAAAAGTTAATGTTAGAGTATATCTTATTGAAGGGAGGAGGGGAACAATTCTGTACTCTGCCCTGATCAGGCCGTATCTATGGTACAAAAATTATCTAGTGGACCATTGACTGGGATGGTACTGTTAATAATCAGTCAATGATGTGGAGAGACATAACTTCAGTATATTCATTTAATGTGATACATCAAAAGTCAACCGAGTATCTGTCAAAACTTAGTTAACAACATTTATAGTATAAGGAAAGAAGAAAAATGTCCATTGGTCACATAGAAGTTGCTTATCTCTAGTCCCAAAGGAAGAAATGTGTCCTTATTGGTCTAGTGATTCCCACTAAATCAAAGAGAATTATATATCCCCCATCAGATAAGATTAAAGAGTAGACATCCTTGGGCTATCAAAGTCCTCTAAGTCTTTTTTTTTTTTTTGCAATCATAAAGCAATTAATGGCAGAGGGAAGAAACTGGAGTAAACCCCATAGATGCACATTGATCCTTAGCTAAAGAAACAAGCAAAATGATGAATACAGAACAAAATGGAATTTGTTATGCACCTCTTATTAGACCACTCACCTCTTAAAAATCCTTTTTTAACATATGGAATATTGTGTTTATTTTTAGGTGTCAAAAAATAAAGCTAGCAGGGATAAATCAGCACATTGGATGACAAAATAAGGATCCTAACAGATTTAGACAGCCTAGGCCATTGTTTTGATTTTAATAAAATGAAATCTGACCAGGATAAATGTAAGCTCTTTTAAAAGGGGACAGTGACCTGGGTATAACAGTAGGAATAAGGTCTAAATGAGGCTCTAATAATGGGAGTTAAAAAGAAGATAGAGAAGACCTGAGAAAATTCCTACTGAGGGAAGGTAGTCAAGGTAGTCAGAAAGATAGATTTTGACTAGTAGAGACTTTTTTGCTTTTCTGGCTGAGTTTGATTGTGGTTCCAATTAATAATAGATCTTAAAGTGTGCTGTTTAGCCCCAAGGAATATTTTGGCCAAGGAAGTGTCTGTAAAGAAAAGATAGTACTTCCTTTGAGGGAGACAGGTACCCTAGATGTCAGGGAAGAAAAAAAAAAGAAAACAAGCAAAAACCAAAACAGAACAAAACAAAAAACTAACACTAGATGACTATAGCAAGTCTAAGGAAAAGCAGCAAACTACGGAAGTGGAGTTGAGTAGGAATGAGGCCCAGACAGCTGAGCAATGAGAGGTGTTCTTGCTGAGTCCCAACCTTAAGAACAAGAATTGACCAAGAGTGTCTCTGTTCCCAGGATTGATATCCTGTGCCTTTTGGATGTGAGGGACTTTTCCTTGTTACTTACCTTAAAATTTTTCTTTAGTTAAATGCATGCTGGTTTAAATAAATGCTAACTTAAAACAGCACACTGGACCTGGACTCTGACCAATCCATGCCAGGACTAGAGTGTGGGCTCGTGGTATATTTATATCTTTTCAGTAAGACTAATCTGTTACATCAAGTAGTCATCTTGTATATGGCATTATCTTTTCTTTATATAATGTTAGCAGTTACCTTTCAGATTTGGGTAGGTCAAGCCAATGCAACAGTGTAGAAATTCTCTCTTCATACGTAACAGAACTAAAGGAAATAGTTAAGAGAAAGGAGATATAGGATCATAAGCAGCATATTCCTACCAACATATGTTAATCAAGCAGGGAAAAACTGACATTTTCCAACATTAATGATAATACACTTAGATAAATTTGTATTCTTATAAGTAAAATTTGTTTGTTAAATCTTTCTAAAAAGAGAGTTGTCAACATAATCGAAAGAGAACTCGATCTCAAGTCAGTGCGCCCAGGCTCAAATCCGAATTCTGTTTCTTTTTACCTATGTGACTTTGGGCAAGACACTCAATCTGGACCTCATTAGATTAGATGACTTCCATTGTCCCTTACAGCTCTAAATCTTGATCCTATGATCTCTCCTCTCTGCTTTTCAAAAATCCTTCTTATTTGACTTCTTTTTGTCCTATTCCAAAAAATCTGAAGAGACAATACTAACGTTTCCAGTCTAAATCCTTTTTCGCTCTCCTGTTTAGGAATAGTGAGGGGAAAATAAATGGACCTCCTCTAGGGCATGGCAAGTATATAGGAGACCAGTCAAATAGAAGGAATCTTACCTTGCCAACTAAAAACAAAAGGTAGAGAAATCACAATTTGTCAAGGCTTTGTGATTTCATCAGTGTGGCAAACAAAGATGAAATTCCCTCCATTAACTTAAATGCTAACTCTTAGAGAACTAACTGCCTGGAAAAAAGTTACATAAAATACAACTTCTCACTTGCTCCCCCTAATTGGTTCATATCATAGAGATATGACTTACCCATCATACATCAAGTAAATGGATGGATATGTGCCATTAATAGCTACATCGGCGCCAGGCCAAAAGTAGGTTCCAGCCTTCAAACCTTGATACATAGCTGTCAGCCAGATCTGTAGAAGATGAAATCAAAAGTTTACTACAAATCAAAATTTTCAATTTGTAAACTTCCAAGAAACTTGAAGTCTATCAAGGAAAAGCCTCAAAAATAAATATAAGGATTTCTATTAACATGAATGGGAGGTGGGGGGGGTTGAGTTGAGAGCAATAGGGTTAGTTTCTATGCATGATTCACAATCATATATGCTTTCTGATTTTATAAAGATATAGTAATTCAACTATTCTAATACTACTGGAAAATAATGCAATTGTTTTAAAAAGTTTAAAGTTTTAAAATCATTTATTTAGTCAAAAAATTATTTTAACAATTAGAAAGTAGTATAATCGACTCAAACTTTTAAAATAATTTACTTAAAATCATTATTCTCTTATCCGATGGTATAAAATACTATAATTTTTCATTTCAAAAATTATTTGTTTAAAAAAAGTATTTGTTTACTTAAAAATTATTAATACCATTGAAAAATAGCAATGATGGACTGGCATTTTAAATATCATTTGAGTAGGAAATATAACAATCATTATTCTATTATTATAACTTATGACATAATTTACATTTCTTAAATCATCCATTTATTTAAAGTTCATTATTATTCTAATATAGTTGGAAAGTGTAATTTGTATGTAAAAATCATTTAATCATCTAAAATAATTATTCTATTATTCTCATATCACTTGAATTTTAAAAATTATTTAGAATAAAATGTTCCCAGTGATAGGAAATGCCCTTCAGCTTTGAAAATAAATATCTTTTTTAAAGGTTAAAACCACCATCCAATAGTTCACTTTTAAACAAACATTAGACAGATGTTTTCTAGAAAGCATGGGAGGGAATCATTTTCAAATCAACAACAGAGCCTGCTCTGGGCTCCATTCTTTGCCCTGTTTAAAAGAGGAATGTAAGAGATAGAGTGGATTAAAGAGCTTGACTTGAGTTTTTCAGCAAACCATCACTTGGATTGAATGTCAAGGAGGACAAAAAGAAGAGAAAAAAATGTATGAAGGGGTAAATGGATTTAAATGGCAACATCGGCCATTTAATTTAGCTATAAGAAAAGTTTCAGTGGATAACATTATGTCCTGGGTCGAGTAGGTGATTAGTGAATGCTTGTTGAATGGAGTTTTCTCACACTGGACTGATCAGGAAGCAATCTGAAGGAAACTCTCATAATGACTATCTTTAAAAACTGGCCAGAATTCTATCTTTTTGCAATTATCTGTCGAGTCTCTGATTGAGAATAATTGAGTCTCTGCTTGAGAATAAAAGCTAAGAAAGATCCATCAGACGACTCCCTCCAATTTCTAATAACACCACAATAAAACTACTATCCATAAAGTGGTTTCCAATAGCTATCAGTCTTAAAGAAAGGGCTTTTTAAATCAGACTTTGTAAATGACATTTTATTTCACTCATACAAAATTTGCAAAGACTGAAGTTTACAGGGACAAGTCCCTATGGATTTTGTACCACGTATAAAATTTTTTCTATCATGTTAGAAAGCAAAGACTAGGGGCAACTAGGTGGCACAGTGGCCCTGAAGTCAGGAGGACCTGAGTTCAAATTAGGCCTCAGACACTTGACACTTGCCAGCTGTGTGACCTTGGGCAAGTCACTTAACCCCAATTGCCTTGCCTTCCCCTTTCCAAAAACAAACAGACAAAAAAAGCAAACATTAAAAAAAAAAAAGAAAGCAAAGACTACAGCTTGGATTTTGAGTACCTACAGGTTGTCCATTCCACCATGCTGGATTGTATTTCTCTTGTGAAGAAATTGTAAAGTTCTTGTTAAGATGTACATCATATATATTATTGTCAATGATGCCATGGGATTCTGGATATAAACCCTAAAATGAAAATAAAGCCAAAGGAAAAGAAATGAATTCACTTATTAAGATAGAATAAGTGTCCCAAAGGTGCAAGAAATAGTCAATACACTGAATGGCAGACTCAGGATCGAAAAAGATTTTGGCAAGATAGACTATAAGGCCAACTCTAATAGGATGGAAGTTAATAGGAATGAAGATAAAGTCTTACACTCAGTTTCAAAAAAAATTGACTATTTATAAGAGCAAGATTGGGAAGCTATAGCTGAAAAACAGATTCTGATAATCGTCATCAAGAGCTATCTATTGGCCCCATCTTTTCTTATCTCACATGACAAAGCCAAACAAACCTCCCCCACCCCAGCTGCTGCTCAGACAATGCCAGGACCATTTGCTGTACTCCACATCCTCCCAAAGGGGATGCTGACTTATGCAGAATTGGCTATGTACTCAAGAGACTGTTCCCTTTCAAGAAGTAAACACTGGAGATTAATGGAATAAGATGCTCTTTCTTCCAGTGTTTTGGTTAGACTTATTCAGTGAACAGAGGATCTCCCAGGGTTTACGGCCCAATGAAAACTGTTTATGAACCTCTTCCTATGGAATCACTCCACAGAGAGGGACAAGGTAACCTTTGGCATATCCTTCCTAGCAGAATAGGTTCCATGCTAGTCCTACCTCCTCTATCTCTACTTCACGGGAGACAGTCCCTCATGGTATAATATAGAAATACTTTCTCCAAGAACTCAAAGGCATTTTTTAATATTAACCACCAGATTTTCCAGCTTAAATAAAGCCCAGGGAACACAATCAATTACCTGATTTAGGAATGAAAAGGTGAAGAATGGACAATAGCTTTCCAGACCCAGTATGTCCTATATAATACTGGCAATGGTCATAGATTTGCAATGCCATTACTGTAATTCAAAGGTTTAGGAACTCTGAGTTGTAATATTTGCTGGTCTGGAGACAGTGAGGGTGGGGAGGGTTTTCTCAGTGTACCCCCCCTCATCTACTCTCAGGCTCTCACTCAGAATACCAAATTTATCCAGATTATTCTTTGGGCTTATTGCCAACACTGGCTATTTGGCAAATTGGAGACACGTCAATTATAGAAGCAGATTTAAATCTTAGTGGATAGTCACAGAGTTGCTGCGGCCACAGAAGCACAACTAGAAAAATCAGACAAGGCCTCTTAAGGAAGCAGGACTTGAGTTAACCCTTGAAGGGTGAGAGCGGGTCCAAGAGGTAAAGGTGAACACTGGATTGAAAGTCAAGGGCCTGGGCTTCAAATTTCATGTCTGTCACCCACCCAACTACTGACCAGCTGCTTCCTAATTAGTCTCCCAGAATCCCAAGGGAATGTTCCTCAGGACTCTCCCCTAGGCGCTATTTCTTTTCTCATGCTACACTTATTGATTTTACGAAGTCCCATGGGATCAGTTATCATCTATATATACAAATGACTCTGAAAACTCCATAGCCAGCCCTCATCTCTCTCCTAAACTCCAGTTCTGAAACTCCCAATTGCCCATGGCATCCCTGCCTATGAATCCCGTAGCCATCTCAAACAGATGTCAAAAGCCAAACAGTAAACCTACCCCCCTTTCATTTTATTTATGTCATTTTTTAGTGTTTGCTTCATTTCTCCCAAACATTCTAGTTGGTTTATGGCCAAGCTTTACTTATAGAGGCTTTATTTATAGATCTTATGGAATTACTCTCTTCTCCTGGGTTTGTGTCTTATACAACCCTGGCTTCACAATTTATCATTGAAGTCTTTGATTGTTTACTCATTTTTCCAGCCTTACTTCCAGAATTGGAACCTTGTATGAAGTCTAGCCTCTGCATACTTCTGGAGGGAACATTGGAACCTTGTTTTAGTCCTGATCTGTATTATCTAGGATATTGCTACTGTTTTCTCTGCTTATTGAGCATCATGTTCTTCAAGGATCTCAGGGGTGCCTCAGGCCAGAGAATGCCCCAATTAGTTTGATCTAGGGTGTAGTTTGATTGTTGTCCTCCTGGTCTGAGCTTTAAAGAGTCCTGACTAAGGTTCTGGATTTGGGAGACTCAGCTGCAGGCTTCCTTCTAGACAGAGTTCCAATGGAAAGCTGCAGCCCTCCTCCAACCCTGCACCGTCCCAGCTTCTGTCAAGTTACATGGAAGGCTCTGCTGGTTCAGAAAAACAGAACTGGACATGGAACAAGGGTTGCATGCTCCCTACCTTGGTCAGTCAGATGAAGGCTCAACCTTACAATCCAGGGTCAGGGAGATAGAATTACAGGCACACTTCTGACCTATAACTCTTCAACATAGGACACAAAAGCCATCTACACTAAATGCAAGACTTCATTCTAGGAACAAAATGACAGAACTGTAGGCTCGCCCCTGGTCCATACTTTCTGCCCTTGCATGCAGCTTCAGGCTTTAGATCCAGTCCACACTGGAAGGTTCTAAGACCCAGCCTAGGATCAGAGTAACACAGTTGCCAGCTTGCCCCTATTCTTGGCTCTCTGCTCTAGTATACATATATAGGTCCTGGCCCCATCCATGTGCTAGAAGGTTCTGCATGGGACATCCTGGCTAGATCCCCTTTCCCAAGTGCCTGAGGACCTTTGATAGTATCTCCTCAAATTTTCTGATCACTATTCACTTTGGTATTTTCCCTTGTTGTTTGTTAAAGTACTTCTGGCAGAGAGCTAAACTTCACTGCTTCCTCTTTCTCTGCCATCTTTGCTAATCTCATTCAACAACAATCTCTAAAAACAGTTTACCTCAGCCCCAGTCTTGATCTACCCAGATCCACATAAATGATTCACCCTAAATGTTTATACATGTAATGTCAACCTAGGGACTCTCATCTTGTTGGCAGCATTAGCTTCCTCCAAACCCCATTCCTACACATACTTAAATTCAATAAGCACATATGAAGTGATGCCTATGTGCCAAGCACTATGCTTGTCACTAGTGTAAGAAAAAGAAAAACGAAAAAGTCCCTGTCCTCAAAGACCTCACATTTTGCTGGGGGAAAAAATGTCATGTACAAGGTAAGAAAATACAAAACATGTACAGAGAAATTTCCCTGGATCAAAATATCTTCATCTGTAAAATGTGATAATTTTTAAAGGCCCCTCCATCTCTATATCTAGGATTGTATGATTCCAAATACAAAGTCATGGGAAGCAGCACTAACCACTGGGGTAATTGCATGCCCTGTTGGAATAGAAGCCTTCTATCAGTGCATTCTTTCCAAGTCACATCTTCCAGTTCTGAAGATGTATTCCTAAGGGAAAGATTTCTGGGCTCATGGCAGCTGAGTGATGGGTTATGCTCTATCTATTGCCTAAGTCAACACTAGCTATTTGCTACAGTAGAGAAATGCTAATTCAACAAGCAGACTGAACTCCTTTTGGTCAGGGCAAGGGGACAGTTAGTATACAGCTCTCATAAAAGAGAGCTGTCTCCTATTTCATAAAACAAAAGTTTATTCACTAATACCCTGAGCCATTTTCATCATGTTACATGATCAATTTCACATTGAATTTCTACCTCATTTTACCCTGATATAACTGGACTTTGGCTTTGTGATTTGTGGATAGAATGTGGCACTTGTAGAGAGGAAGACCTGAGTTGAATCCTGCCTCAGATACTTGGTAGCTATATGACCCTAGATGAGTCCCTTAACCTTCCTGGACCTCAGTTTCCTCATCTGTAAAAATAAGGGGGTTGGACTCAGTGATTTTTAGGATCCCTTACAAAGCTAAATCCATGATCCTGTGATCTAATCTTCAATCACTCATGATACCTGCATAATGTTCCAGATTTGCTGACACCAGTGAATTCTTTGACCTTGGCAATCTGATTACTCTCTCTTGAATCATAGTTTGACCCATGACTTTCACCAGTATTATCTTGCTAATTGGCCTTGATCAGTGCCATATAACATGGCTGAAACATCTCTTTTCCCTAATCTGGGCCATAAACCACTTAATTAGTTTTGAGGGTTTTTTGTTTTTTTTCCAGCTAAACCACTTGGTCAATAACTTACTGTGACAATGGTGTAATGATTTGGAAAGGTTTTGGTTGGATAAACTGCTCTCATGTACTTCGAATATATTCCACATGTTTCTGCAATAAATCATATTGACATATTAGGAAGTTCTTTTTTATGAAAAATATGTACAAATAGATAGAAATTTGGGATATAAAGCTTCCAAAAGAAATAATAAAAAGCCAACTACAATGGTTCTTATACAAATATATTTAATATAATTAGTTTATTTATTAGTTTATTAGTTAATTATAATTAGTTTAACACCTATTCTATGTGCTTTTCTTGAACTAGTACATTGAATACAGTAAAGAAAGTAAAAATTTCTGAACTCTAATATCTAACGATGCCCAACTAAGCTTGAGGTGGCACGTGAAAAGACACTACACAGAACAGAAAAGCTCTACAGTATTTGCATTTTAGAATGCATACTAATATCTATTGTGATATACATAAATCATTATTATAAAACAAATTTCAGTGGAAATCTCTTGTACAACCTATTTCTGAGTTCTTGGCCCATGTATTTTCAAGTAGATGGTTCACTTTATTTAAAATCGCATTCAATATAACAAAATTCCATTATAATATAAGACTATGAGCTGTCCTTTAGCCTTTGTTCTAGTCTAGTGCATGTAAATTGTTAACATTCAATCAACAAGCACTTGTTAAGCACATATTATGTGCCAGGCACTGGAGATACAAATACAATTAACAAAACAGCCTCTGCTCTCAAAATGTAAGCCTATGATCACAATGCTATTTTAGCAAAACCTTTCCGTTTACAAAGAAACAAATTTTATATCTCAGTACTTTAGCTTCCTATCTATGGATTGTAGTTATTGTGAGAGCTTCACAAATCAATAAATGAACAGGTCTTCTATATAATTAACAAACTGTATTCCTTACACGCAGATATATTAGTATTTTTCCAAAGCCTGGAGAAACTAAAACGATTGTTTTTGGACCTCGCTCGTCATTTCATTAATGTAAGAAGCTCAAAGTGAAAAACTTTCAGAATTCAAATCAGTATCTGCTCTGCAATTTAGTCTTAGTTACGTTGAGAGATTAAGTGACTTTCCTAGGATTATATGGCCTATATGTGGCAGAGCTGGGACGATTTGAATACAGATCTTCATGACTAAAGCCAGCTCTCTATCAGCTAAAACACATTCCCTTTTGTTACAATGACTAACAAAATACAAATGACTCATTTTAAAGTGTTTTTATATATTTAAAGCATTATTGAATTGAGGCAGTTCAGGACCTTCTCTGTAATTTGTAATCCTAGAGAGATGTCTGCATTCAGTGGGAACTCAAATGACTTGCCCACTATGTGCCCGAGGAGGGGAAGATGTGGCCTGAGGTCAACTCTCTACTCACTTTGCCTCTCAGGCACCAGGGTACACCAGTAGAAGAAGTTTCTTTACCTAGAAGTTCCCTACACTCTTTTTTCTCTAGGTTTCTATGACACTATTCTATCCTAGCCCCGCTCCTACCTGGCTGGTTGCTCTTTCTCAGTCTCCTTTGCAGGACCATCGTCCAGGTAATGGTGTATATCTCCCAAGGCTCTATCCTTGGCCCTGTTCTCATTTTCCTCTATACCAGTTTACTTGGTGATCTCTTCAGCTCTCATGGATTCTTTATCTTTTCTCTATTAATTATCTTCATTTTTACTTATCAGCTCTAACTTCTTTCCTAATCTCCAGACTCACATCTCCAACTGTCTACTGGACAGGATGAACTAGATGTCCCAAAGACAAGTTAAACTCAACATGTCCAAAAGTGAACTCATCTTTCTTCTAAAACCCTCTCTTCTTACAATCACAAGCTAGGTGACATCCTGTACTCCCCATTCTCATCCCATATCTAATCTGTTGCCAGATTTATAGATTTTTTGCCTTCATAATATTTCCTACATTTGTTCTCTTCTTTCCTCACACACTGCCACCAACCTAGTGCAGGTCCTCATCACCTCACACCCAGACTACTGCAACACTCTGCTGATTGGTTCCCTTACCTCATGTTTCTCCCCACTTCTGGCCATCCTGCAATCAGCTATCATATCGATCTTCCTAAAGTGCAAGCTTGACCATTTCACCCTCTCATTCAAAAAACTCCAGGGTTGCCTATCTCCTCCAAAATCAAATATAAAATCCTCTGGCATTCAAAGCCCTTCATAACCTGGCCCTTACCTACCTTACCATCTTTTTACTTCTTTCTCCTCACTATATACTCTGTGATACAATAACTGGCCTTTCCGTTCCTCCCACAAAACACTACAACTTCTGACTGTGTGTTTTCCCTGGCTTTCCCCCATGCCTAGAATTCTCTATTCATTTCTACCTATTGGCTTTCTCAGCTTCTTTCAAGTCCCAGCTAAAACCCCACCTTCTATGGGAAACTTTTACCAGTTCGTTCTAATGCCTTCCCTCTAGTGGTTCTCTCCAATATATCTTCCATATTTTTTTTGTATATAGTTGTTTGCAACTCATTAGACTATGAATTCCATGACAGCAAGGACTGTCTTTTGTCTTTCTTTGTATCCCCTGTGCTTGGCACAGTACCTGGCACATAGGAGATCAATAAAGGCTTGTTGACTTGATACGACTTGATTATAACAGTGAAATTACAGCAACTACAATCCCTATCTATTAAATTGATATCTTTTTCGTCATTAGGTCTTTTCACATTCAAAAGATAGTAATGCTATCCTGCAGTAAAGAAGGTATTTTTTATGTTTTTTCTAAGGGACAGGAGCTGTCAGACTCCAAAACCTTGAACACCACTGGCTTATTTTTTGAATACAGTTTCCAAGTGGAAAAGTAATTTCTCAATCATTTGTTTTAAACAGGGAAGGCCATTAGCTGCTCCTTTATTTCTTTGACCATTTCTTGGTCTGTACAATAACCTCATTCTAGAGGTCACTACCAGTGGGAAAACACATGCTGAAAGTTATTTCCTCTCCAACAGCAAAACACAAAATACTGGATTGGAGTTTACATAGCTACATTAGAAATTTTCCAACAACGAAAAGACAAAAAGCAAACAATTCATGTCTCTTCAGGAAATATGACCTTCCCCTCTTAAATTATTTAAATAAATTAAAACAAATGTCACACTATTGTTACATAGCACTTATGAGGCACAACTTTGCATTATCTTGTTTAATTCTCTTACCCACCTTCTGAGGTATTACTGTTATCCCTATATTATCAATGAAAAGCCTAAGCCTCATGCAGATTAAGTAGCTGGCTTAAGCTGCATGAGATTTAAGCTTTTCATTCATTCAAGATCTTTCTAATCTAAACCATTGCTGAAAAACTAAAAATCAACAGAATAGCCACTTTAAGCAGTGTAGCAGACTATGGCCAGGCCTATCTACCTTACAAAAGAGAAAGTGGTATGAGGAAGCAGCTAGAATTTCAGAGAGGAAGTTCTTCAACTGCTATGTAATAGGTATTTCAAAGAGGAAGTAGAGCTGCAACTACAGTATAAAGGTTCCTTTCTTTCACGTGTAGATGAAGGCTTTATACTGGCGATAGGGTATCTGGTAGCCTTTCTCCCATTCCACCCCTCCCCATACCTGGGCATATACATTCTCCCATATATCTCCCATATATCTCAGAACTGAAGATTTTCCCAAACCATACCTCCTGACACCCTTGTGAACAGAGTCTCTGTGGGGGAAATGAAAGCAAAACCAGATCTACCAACATGTACCTTCACCATGTATTCAACTTCTGTATTCCTTACAAGCTAAGTAAACCCATTCCTCTTTACCCTTTGCTTGGGGGGGAGGGGAAGGGGAGACAGTGTAGGGGGGAGCAATCATTTGGACCATCCTGATAGGAGGACTCAAGATGGCTTTCTGAGCCTCTGAGCACTAACATCTTATCCACAGAGATGAGGTGGTAGGTGAATAAAAAGTTGAGAGCAAACGAAAATCAGCCTATAAAGAAGGAAATTCTAGATCATAAATTTAAAGGTAGAGGGGACCTCAAAGGCCATCTGGTCCAAGCCCCTTTACTTCACAGAGGAGGAAATCGAGACGCATCGTAGGTGATTAATGTATATTTGTTGAAATGAATTAAAAAGTGAATTAAATTATGAAAGTGATATTTCTGCTGAGCTTATATAATTCAGCATTCTGGAGTTCATATTTAAAAAATTGATTAACTATAAACTATGGACAATACAATTTTGGAATATGTCTTGATTCTCAGAGACTTCACTCATTAGGCTTTTTTTTTTTAATGTTGTATGTCAGTATAGCATTATCTGCCCACTATAAGAATCTCTGGAAAACACCCTCTGACACTGCCTTAATGGAGAGAGGTAGTACGCACATAACGGTTGCAAAGGCACACCTATGAGTTCTTACCTGTCCACTCATAGGAGGGAATATGGAAGTGGGAAGATCATAAATCTTTTTCAATGAAGGAAATAAAAACCCATGATTTGGCTGTAGCAAATAATGCTGTTCTCAGTTGTGTTAAATTCTGCACAAATAAGTGATGGAGAAAGAAAGGGCCAAAACAAATATGGGAATGTGGGCACCATGGATAAGCCATACTATACAATAAACCAGCCATTAAATCCAAAGGTCAAAGACAAGGCTGCCACAGCTATTCCTTCTCTTAGTAAGTATAACTTCACCATTTAATTGGAGACTTACTCAGTTTGTTAATATTGGGCATCAGTATGTCCCATGTATGTAAATAGTCAGATCTGAAACCATCCATGGAAAACAAAATCACAGGTGGCAAACTAAACCTAAAAGTAAAACATGCAACAACAAAAAAGTCATCATTCATTGTAAAGGAAAGTACTCTCCTGTCTTCTGTTTGTTAATCTTTACATAAGAAAATGTTCAGATAACTAAAACAAGTCTAAGAAGGAGAATGAATTGCAGGATATGGTCAAGGTTTGGTTGGAGAGATCTTTGGCCTACTTAGGCCTCCTACACCTCAGTCGCTGGCCCAATCCCTTCACTATGGGAGTCCTTTCCCATCATTTTAGGGTTCCCTAATGAGCATATCAGGACATAATTCTCAGACCCCTTATCTTAAACCAGTGGCATCTGCTCCCTCCCCCCTCAGTGTGGTAACAAGCCCTGGCCATGCCTATTGCCTTTGACTTAGGGTCAAAATCTTGTGGTTTGGGGTGTTAGAAACCATAAAAGGAAGGGTATAGGGGTCTCTCTTGAAAGAATACGACCACTCAAGCCTTCTTTCAGTCAAAATAGTAGGGTTTATTTGTACGGCCAATAGAAGCGAGCTAGATTCTAAGTGAATCTGCAGTATTATAACACCAATAGTAGACGGCAGAGTAAATCTGCAAAATTTACCGTGGGTAAGATTAAGATTGGTACTTATATATAAGAAAAGACGGTGAGAAGATCTGGATGGGATTAAAGAATGGTAAATAGACTGAGGTGGCCCAAGGGCAACAGAAAAATGGTCTAGATGTGTTTAAAGAGTGGTAGATAGCCTGGGATGGCCCAGATGCAGAAAATGAAAGGAGCTGAGTGGTAGGAGAGTCACAGTGAAAAGGTAGTTAAAAGGATTATTGAATATCTAGGTGGGTTAGGATGGGCCAGATGTCTCAGGCAAAAAGCCAGGGACTGGGTTGTGTGGGAAAGTTCAGGTCTTTTTCTTTTAGGGAAACAGGTTTCTATGGGATTTGGGGTCCCATTTGTTTGAGGAGGAAATAATGGGATGATCGAACCTGGATTTTCCCAGGATTTTCAGTAGCCCAAATCACTGGTGTCCCCACCCAAGGCATCTGGCCCACCCCAGCCCACCCAGATTACTTAATTAGCTTACTGGATACTCCTTAATTCCATCTAGACCCTTTCAATGTTTGCCCCTGGATGGCCCCTGACTCACTACCAGACTAGCCTGAATTAGTACTGGTCTAGAACAATTGGATTCCTCTACAAAAGTCATATTTGATGTTTAATCATAGATCCATAGGTGTGGGTACTCTCCCAGCTAAAATGAATTGAAATACTTCCATATTATAGTAAATAGCCTTCGTAAGTTTCTTCAGTCAACAGACATGAAATCTGTTTCTGAACCCCACTTGAAACCATTGCAGCTGAGTAAGGGACAGCTAGGTATGCAGAGATAGGGAGTCAAGAAGACTCATATTCCTGAGTTCAAATCTAGCCTCAGATACTTATTGGCTGTATGACTCTGGGCAAGTAACTTAACCCTGTTTGCCTCAGTTTCCTCATCTGTAAAATGAGCTAAAGAGGGGGGCTGAGCCAAGATGGCAGCTGGAAAGCAGGTACTAGCATAAGCTCTCCTCCAAGTCCCTCCAAAAACCTATAAAAAATGGCTCTGAACCAATTCTAGAACTTCAGAACCCACAAAATAGCATAGGGAAGCAGGGCTCTAGCCCAGGACAGCCTGGATGGTCTCTGGGTAAGGTTTATCCCAAATGGAGCCGGGAACAGAGGAGAGCGGAGCTGAGCTCAGCATGAGTGGCATGGACCAGCCAGACCAGGAGCCGTGCGGAGTGTGCCCTAGCACCCTGAATCAGTGAGCTGTGGAAGTTTACCAGATTTCTCAACCCACAAACACCAAGGACAATAGAGTAGGTAACTGGGAAAAGCTGCTGGGCACTAGGATAGAGTTTGCAGTTCAGCCAATGCCCCTGGGGCAGCAGAGGTAGGGCAGCTTTAGAACTACAGCTGCAGTTGCTTCTGGCCCCAGGCCCACCTGCTGGGAGGAATTAAGTGGAGGATCAGAGCAGGAGTGAAGAGCCTGCTGAAGATCTAAGTCCAGTCCTGTTTGTGGGTTCTTGGGGAAGGAGAGTGCTGGTGTGGCAGAGTTGGCGCATCCCCCCAGGCTTGGAACATAGAACTCTTTAGTCTACAAGCAGTCATACTCCACTGAAAAACTCAAGGGTCAAGTGAGTTGGCTGGGAACATGGCCAGGCAACAAAAACGCACCCAGAT
>CM053627.1:114573279-114590509 GCA_028646595.1 Phalanger gymnotis
TTCCCAGCAACCATCCAGGCCATCCTGGGCTGGAGACCTGCTTCCCTCTGCTATTTTGTGGGTTCCCCAGCTCTAGAATTTGTTCAGAGCCATTTTTACAGGTGTTTGGAGGGATTTGGAGGAGAGCTTAAGCAAATCCCTGCTCTCCAGTCACCATCTTGGCTCTGCCCCTCCAGCAATACCGCTTCTAAGGCTGTATCCCAAAGAGATCATACAAATGGGAAAAGGACCCATATATATATAAAATATTTATAGCCGCTCTTTTTGTGATGGCAAAGAATTGGAAATCGCTCATCAATTAGGGAATGGCTAAACAAGTTGTGGTATACAAACAGTCCCCAAAGGGTTAAGAGTTGCTTTTCCCTACTTTATTCTCTGACCTCAAGGTGTCCTAAAGTCTCCTCTTCTTATCTTAAAATACCATAAAACTTGCCCCTAATCCTGAACCATAAAATTCCTTGTCTCCTCCCCTCCTGGGTCATAAATTTTCCCCTGTCTCCCTTATCCTGTCCTTATGAAAACAAGCCCCTGTCCCTCTGTAAATTGCTAGTCCTTCCAGGGCTAGCCTGCTGATTTTGCATCAATAAAGCTCCCAATGTCTACAGAGAAGGTCTAAGTGAATTTTTTCACACTTGAACCAGTTCTAACAATTCTAAATGTCAAGGATGAATGATTACATTCTAATGAGGGAGGGAAGGAGTGATATAAAAAGTTGCATCATAAAGAAATTACCGATCAGATCTAAGGACAGAAAAAGAGTTTATGAACAAACAAGGGATAGAACGGATAACAGAAGATAAAATGGATAATTTTGATTACATAAAACTTAAAAATTTTGTACAAACAAATCCAATATGCCTAGGAATTGAAGGAAACAAATGGGGGAAAAATCTTTGCTTCAAGTTTCTTTGATAAAAGGTTTCATTTTCAAAATAAGGACTTAATTCAAATTTGGAAGAATAAGAGCCATTTCTCAATTGATAAATGATCTAAGGGTATGAACAGGGAGTTCTCAAGGGAAGAAATATAGACTATCTACAGTCATATTTTTTTAAAGTTCTCTAAATAGATAATATTTAGAGAAATGCACATTACAACATCTCTGAGTTTCCTCCCACCAGATTGAGAAAGATGACCAAAAAAGAAAAAAAAGGCAAATATTGGAGGAACTGTGGTAAATCAGACACAGTGATGCATTGTTCTGGAAAGCAATTTGGAATGATGCAAGAAAAGTTATTAAACAGCACATAACCTTTGACCCAGCTATATTTTATTTTTGAAGATTGTATGTGTGTGTGTGTGTGTGTGTATGTATATGTATATATGTATATAAAAAAGAGGAAATGGTCCTTTTGTACAAAAATATTTATAGCAGCTTTTCTTTTGATGGCAAAAACTGGAAACTTCCTTCCTTCTTCCTTTCTTTCCTTTCCTCATTTTTATAGCAGCTTTTCTTTTGGTGGCCAAAACTGGAAGCTTCCTTTTTTCCTTTTCTTCTTTCCTCTTTTTTTCTTGCCTCCTTCCTTCCTTCTTTCCTTCCTTCATTACTTTTTTCTTCTCTTCTTTCCTTCTCTCCTTCCTTTTGTTCCTTCTGTCTTTCTTTTACCCCTTCTTTCATTCTTTCTTTCCTTGTTTTCTTCCTTCCCTCTCTTCTTCCTTTCCTTCATTCTTCCCTCTTTTCCCCTTCCCTCCCACCTTCCTCCTGTCCTTCTATCTTTTCTTCTTTCTTTCCCTCTTTCCTTGCTGTTTTCAGTGGGTCATAAGAAGGGGAAAAAACAAATGCTTGATAATTAGAAATACATAATTTTTTTAATAGCCAAGGATAGATCTCTATGACATTCCATTAAAGCCCTCCTTCCAGGATGGCATCAAACCATTGTGAAAATGGAATGAATAATGAGTTTACAGATCACCTCAATTTGCTGGAGTTCCTTTACTATCCAGGAAATACGGAAATACCCTGGGAATCAGAATCAGCCAATCAAGAGGCAAAAATGAGAGTTGCTCAGGTTTGATCTATCAGTAATCCTTTTGCAGTGTTCAGTGGGTTAATCCAGAACACCTCTGGTGTGCCAGCAACCACAGGGCTGGCTCAAACTGATTCATACTGGCCCCAAATGGACAGAGTTTGGGCAAACATCCAGGTTCCAGGTACTCACACTCCTCCTATTCTCTGCCCAATTCCTGGAACTCTCTCTTCTCCAAAACATTCTGAAAATGCCCTCAGCACCTCCCTATATCCTGCCTCCCTTTGTTGTAAAACCATATATAAAGCATTCCCTAAAGCCTTCAGAGGGGCCCAGACTAGAACTGACTACTTCCCAGCATGTGCTGGACTGGCCCAATAAACACTTTTGTTTTTGCCTTGAACTGTGCCTATATCTGTTCAGGGGGCTACCATACCTTAATTAATCACCATTTATGATTTCTTTTTGTCCGCTGACAAAACAATTTCTGAATCTGCTGAACTGTATTGTTGTCTAAGGCACGTTTCATTTTTGTACACAGGAATTGAATCATAGGATAACAGATTTAGAAATTTTACAATTTTATAGCCCAAGCCTTTTACAAAAGAAATCCACAGAAGGTACTTGACCAGGTGATATAGGAACAAAGGAAATAGCTAGGTAGCTAGGGGGTCCAATGGATAGAGCGCTATGCCTAGATTCAGGAAAATCTGAATTCAAACCCAGCCCCAGACATTTCCTAGCTATGTCACATTGGGCAAGTCACTTAACCTTGGTTTGCCTCAATCTACCAGAGAAGGAAACAGGCAAACCACTCCAGTATGTGCCAAGAAAACCATATGGACGGTACTGGTGTGCTATGGTCCATGGGGTCACAAAGAGATATGACAGAACAAAGGATTAAGAAATTAAACTGAAATTAAGCTTAATTTATTAATTAAGAAATTAAACTGAAAAAATCCTTTAAGTATATAAAGTTCAAGCTTCCAATATCATCCCAATAGCCTTCAGTGAGCTAGACCATTAATTGGTGTTGGACCCTGTTCAATACAGATTTGGCATTCTTGAGTGTGCAAAATGCCAGTAACTAGGGAAATATATTAAAGTTAACACATGAATGATTTCTGAAGATTTACTTCTGGGTTGGCAAGAAGAAATACTTGGATTCTCAACAAATACTAAAACTAGTTTGGCGAGACCAACTTTAAATGCAAATGCAGGTCTTTTAATACTGAGAATGACCAAAACAATGAGTCCAAGAAACACAATTCATAAGAGGAAACACAGATGTTCAAATGAGGTTTCATTTATTTATTCCATAAACATTTGTTAATTACCTGTTATTTGCAACGGCACTATGCTATACTGAGAACTATGAATGTAAGTCAGACAGACTTTGCCCTCTTACAATCTAGTAGGTGTGCTAAGGCACATACACAAATAAATATAATTCAAATTAGAAAATTACATAAGTGCATAAGAGTTCTAAGAAGTGTTTTGCAATGATGTAATGGAGGCTTGGAAGATACCATGAGATCATCTTATCTAGAGATTCCATTAAGTCTGTGAACTTTGATAAGGAAAAAAGAAATACATCTTTATTTTCACTAATATCTAACTGAAATTTAGCATTTCCTTCAGCTATTTAAAAGCATTCTGAGATGGGTCCATAGACATCACCAGACTGCCCAAGGGGGTCTATGACTTCAGAAAAGGTTGATAACCCCTGGTTTAATCCAACCTCCTCATTTTACAAGTGTAGAAAGTAGGGCCAAAAAGGTGAAGCATCTTGGCCAAGGTCATTCATGATTCTATATAGGCTTCTTTACAATATTATTACTATGAGACTGCATATAAATAACAACATGTTTCCCATCCCAACACCCTAAAGATGAACTGCAGTATGTTGGTCTTTCCATGTGTACAGATATATCTGGGGAAAATGACTTGGCCTGAGGCATTTCCAAATTTGTATCATAATGATTGAACCATCACAATGGTGCTCTACTGGAAAATAGTTACATCTCTGAATGCTTTGTGGCCAAAATAAGAGTCAAATAAGTTCAGACTATCACTTCAACAATTCTTTTCATTATTTCTATTCATAACATTGAAAGTGGCAAGCTTCCTGTTAAGTAATCTAACAGCAAGTCAACAGGAAGACAAAATTGACCTCAGGAATAAAGCTTTATTACTCCCGTGGTGTTGTAACCTGCCATCTGACATGCAACTGACCTTTGCATCAATATTATGTGTAAACACATCTGCACTAAATATCAAAAAAAAAAAACAACGTAGATTTATGAAGCTGCTGCATCTTTCTAAGAAGATTTTTCTAAAAGAAAAATTATCTATCAGAGCAAAACACAAACAAAAGAAACAGGCAGGGAAAGCTGGAGAATTTCATTCTTTTGGCATTTCACAGTTTAACACCATATTTTAAAACAAAGGCAAATGAACAGTAGATATTGTCCAAGTCCCTGTTCCTCTCATCTACCAGTATCTCACTTCTACTAGTACGTGTAAGTGTGGCTGAATATTAAAATGTTTTTCATGAACCCCACTATGTTCTTTTCACACTGTATGTCTGGGCAGAATTTAATTCTCTTTGTCTTGGAACCATAGCCACACCATGGTGCAATTAAAATTGCTTGTGATTCTCACCCTCTAAGGTCCAAAGTTGGTCCAGAGTTCTTATTCAAATAGCTTTATTTCATTTCTGCATGGTGCTCCACATTAGACTGCTGTCTACTGCTAATCATTTTCACTAATTCAGGATCATTCCACAGCATCTGAAGCTGTTTCTGTGTATCGCTAAAGCATTTCTCTTCCATTTTTCCCTCTTTGTGAGAGGCACCATGGCATAGTGGCTGGAGAATGAGCCTAGGAGCCAGGGAGAGTTGGGTTCAAATCCTATCTATTACATATAATGGCTGTGTTGACTGTCAACAAGTCATTTAACCTCTTAACACTCTAGGCAACTTGAAGACTACAAAATACAGATAAAATGCCAGTCTGCATCAGTGAAGGTAATTTCTTCATTGGGGAGCTCCCTATAGGAATGAAATCAGAAGTCTAGCTCCTCTCTTTATCTCTTCTCTTCTTAGAGTTACCTCACAATTCAGCTATTTGTGTATTTTTATCATCATCCACTCTCTGCTGAGAGTCCCTCTTCACAGCCATTCTATACTCCGAATATGCCCAATCTCATGTGCATTCAGAAGTTAAACAGTGACATTGTAGGCTTTTTTTTTTTGGGGGGGGGGGGGGCGGGGAATGGGATATGGTAGAAAGAGGACTGGATTTGGGATCAAAGAACCTAGGTTCAAATTCTATCCTGCTCCTGTGTGATCCTGGGCAAAACACTTTATGGGCCAGCTCCAGGTCCTCATCTATGAACTAAGGAGGTTTGACTAGATGTCACTTAATGTCCTTTGTAGCTCTAAATCCATGATCCTATATGCCAAGAAAACACTGAAATGAGGTCCCAATGAGTCTGACATGACTGAGAAACAACTGAACAACATTATGCTATGACCAAGCAGAGTTAATTTTGCAATGAATGTTATCAGAATGGCTGACTCCTCTGTCAGATGAAATTTGGTCCTGCCATCTTCAGAAAGAGTCATGGACCACACTGATGAAAAAAAGTTTAAGAAGCTGTTTGTGATAGACGAATGAAAATATAAATTAACATAGAGACTTTTAGTATAATTGGAAATGTCCTGTTGGTGCTACACTTCCTTTACGAACCTTCTAAAGACATGATAGTCCCATCAAATTAGTTTGCTATTTCCTTACTGATCACTGAATTGTGGTGGCCCAGGTAGCCAAAAGCTTTGAAAAGTTTATGCTTTTGTTACTGTTAGAAATACCGAGAATTTTACCTGGCCATATGTGAATTTAGAAGATTTTATTTCATGTCATTATTTGACAAGGTGACTTGGCCTTTTAGCTGGCACAAGCCCACCCCAAGTCAGGTACAAAGCTCTTTTATTTCCTCCAGATTCGAATTTTGTGCCTTGAACCCCATTGCTCAGAATTTCAGGGTTCACTAAACCCCACCCCTTGATTACATCTTTTCACCTCCATACCTCAATCCCCACCCAGTCTCATCCACATATACCTCATTCTTTACATTTTTAGTTTCCTTTCCATTTATCTGCATCAGATAGATAGCATGAGAAAGGATGCCCCTCAATTGCTAAATAAAATTGCCAAAAGCATGGGTTTGGAGATTCAAACCCAGGATATCAATGATAAAAGACCCCTTTTCTAATACTGAGTCTGGATTGATTCTTATCCTTTTGTGACTGACACCTGACCTGGCATTTCCTTTGAGATACAGGGACAGGCTGTCTTAGAACAAAGAGAGGAGTCTGCCTTTTAGATTTGCTGATTTTCAAGTGGCCAAACTCCCCAACTGCCTCGAAAAGCAGTTAGATTTCCTATAATTAGCCACCAGTATGACTTCAAATTCATAGCTTCCCTCTCTTCTTTTAAGATGCAAATCAGAAACCATTTTCTATACAAAATCTTTCCTGACACAGGCCCAACAATTTCTAATGCCCTCCTTCCCAAACTACTTTATTTAACTATTTTGTGTATGTACACATGTATAAGTTTTGATTAACTTTATTTTTATATTCCCGTTGCCTCCTCATTACAACATAAGCCTACTGAAGTCATTAGAAGGGATTATTTCATTCTTTAAACTTTTATCCTCAATGCCTACCCAGAAACATAGCAGATGTTTGATAAATGCTAATTGATGTGAATAGAAATACAGTAGTAGATGGATGGTGAGCCTACACCAGGGTTGGGATATAAAAAGTGGTGAGTTACAAGAAAACGAGGAATTCCAATGTTGTTCATTCTTCATTTCCAAAAAGGACCGATGACATCAAGATACCAGGGTAAAATAGTGGATTATGGGTGAGGACTTGATTTGGATTTGTAAGGCATATTTGCTCCAAGTCATCTCTTCCAGAGTGACTCAGGATGCAGACCTGGACATCTTTGATGTCTGACCCAGCTCTAAGCACTCCACAGTGCCTACTTCAGCCTTCTCAATGAAATAAATTGTTCTCGTCAGCCCATTCCACCAGGGAAAGTCTTCACATGCTTGGGGTAGACATTGCCATAATTCATCAATGGGTTTGAGACCTGTCAATTACCCTCAAGCTGATTTAACCCACTTCCCAAGATGATTTTACCACAGTGTGTATGCTGCCATGGTACAGCATCTTGGAGCCCTAGGTGAGAGTTGGGTGACAGGTGGGCATCAAAGGTGGATTCCAATGTAGAAGACAGTGGAAGTTTAACATGATTAATTACTAAGGTCAAGCTATCGAGCTGGCTTCCATGGAATGGCCAATAATAAACCCAGGCCAATCGTTGGTGGCTCATTGTTCAGATTTTCATGGCTTAGAATGAGTGTAAATAGTAATTGTTTTCTGTAGGGGCCAAAAACTCAGTCTTCCTCTGCCAGATGGATATCTTTGGGATGGTAAATTGGGCCATCTTTTGCCAATTCTTTCCTAGCCCTTAAGTCATTGAACCAGTGTGGCTTTAGACAAACAGACCTGAGAAAGACCTTAATTTAGAAAGGCCAAGGTCATCCATTGCATCCTGAGCCATCTTCTGGACCTGTCTTGCCATTGGACTCTGTTGACTCTGGAGAAAGCTGTGCCTCACTCAGATACAATTTTTGTGCAAGTCAAGATGCCATGCTTGTGATATCATTGGCCTTCTTTGAGAATGAAGGATGAACAAGATATTGAAGGGATAAAGCATCCCTTCAATAAGAATAGGTTAGACTATTAGACTTCTGAGTCCTTCCAGCTCAAAAACTCTTTGAATTTATGACATAATTAACCATTTGCTCCTTCTTGAAATTTTTTCTGCCCTTGGCTTCTAGGATACTTCATATTTTTGGTTCTCCTACAAACTCTAAGTGATTTCTCTTTACCTCTTTAATGGCTCTTCATCCTGCTCCCAGATAGTTTTCATTTAAGATCCTGTTCTCAACTGTCTCTTTTCTCAACACTCTTCCTTAGAGAATACCTTCACTCTTATGACTTCAATTGTCATCTTTTTGCTGACAGCTCTCAAGTAGAGTACAGAACTGGATTTGAAGTTCAAGGACCAAGATTTGAATCTCTGTTCTTCTACTTACTACCTATATAACACTTATTACTTGGAGTCAAGTCGCTTCACTTTTTCAGGTCTATATGGGGTGATAATCATTTAATATCAATTTAGCAACTTCAATGAGGGCCAGAGCTTGAACTGATTAACCAGAGAAAGAGCCTGAACTGATTAACCAGGAGAAGAGTCTGAACCTAACAACCTCTTTGTTCTCTGAGTAACCTCAGAGAATACCTCTTCCTACGTCAACAAGGCCAGAGAGGGCTGACTTTCCTCTGTCTATTAGCCATTAAGGATGAGACCCTTAACCCAAGAAACTATCTTGCTTAATATTTTATGGGCATATACTATGTTAAACACAGAAATGCTGGGTTGTAGTTTCAATTGACCCTTGTCAACTCTCTTATCTTTTTATATTTACAACCTATTCAATTTAGAAAACTCCTTTTCTTGTATCATGGTTAAACATACATGGAGCTCATAAAATTGAGTAACATAGACATGCTGAGTTGCAACTGTTCTAAAAATGTATTTAAACCTTGTCATTCTTCTGTTCAGGCAGTCAGCTTTTGTCTGGCTTCATACGTGTATGTATCTGCTAGCTTTAAGGGAATAAACAATACGAATTTACATATCACCTAGACTGTTTGCCTCCTTTAACCAAACTTTCAGGTTGACAGGGGTTAAGTAGGATGACATCTAAAGTTCTTTCCATCACAAAATCTATGATTCACAATATGCTGCAGCCTACATCTCCCCATCATACATTTCTTCATTGCCCTTTGGGTCAGTTGAATTTTGATTCTTCAGAGGTTGATATTTTTACACAATTTGAAGCCATCTCACATTACTAGAAGAATTTTGATGTTAAAAAGAGAGAAGGCTGGGGTCATTAAAAACCACTCCAATATTTTCCAAATGCAATCCAGTCTGCTCTCTCTTCTGTTTAGTTCACTGTCCATCATTAGATGCAGTCTATGAGATATGTACTAATATACCAGCTCTATAGTCTGTCCATCCATTTACATCCATTTTAGTGGTCTCCAACTTTTTTTGATTCTTCATCCCATCATTAAAATTTTTTTTGAGTAATATATCTTCAACATATGTATATTTGTTTATAAATTACAAGGAGTTTAACAAAGAAAAGGAAGAGAGGACTACAGGAAATGGCAGGGTCTAGTGAATGAGCTTTTGGTTTTTGTTTTATTACGGAAGAGACTTGTGATGAGATTTCAAAAAGAGTGGTCAATGAGAAGCCCATTATCTCAAGTACCACTTAAAGCCACTTTAGGAGACAACGTAGGCTGGTCAATGAAATACAATGAAATACAAAACTAAATACAAGGTGAACAATGGAACAGGTAACAAACTCTCCCCACTCAGGCCTATCCTGGGTAAGGGACATCCTCCTTAATCAGAGGGTATCCCACTTAGTAAGTATCCCCCTTAAGTGAGGGGGCATCCCCTCTTACTCAGACATTTCTCTTACCAAGTCTTCTTCCTTAAGGTGAGAGAGTACCCTTTAAGCTGGTGTCTCCCTTTAGCTTCTTCTCCCTTCAGGGGCAAAGGAACCTGGTTGGTGTGTTGTGTTGTGTTGCGTTACCCTGAATAAATGCCTTTACTTGATTTGGAGACAGCCTGAGCAAATCCTTTCCAGACAATCTTGCACCCCAACATTTTGGGATGTCCCTGAACTTCATCACTTGGGTTATGTTTGAAGGCAATAGGAAAGGAAACAGTTGAGAGGAAAATGTTGACAATTCTAGAGACAGGAGGGATGATTTAGGATGCAGTATGAAGGAGGAGAATCAAAGGCACATTTAGAGGAGTTAACTTTGGCAGGAAGGGCCCCCTCTATCAGAAACCAGAGGAAATAAGGAGAGGGAGATAATATCAAGGCATTTTGAAATGCAAAGATAACATGCAATTGAACACCAGTGGGGGAAGTTATTCAACCACAGACAGGATCCAGTACAAATTTATGCTATACAATTTTAACTGGCACCTAGCTATTTGCTATATACCACTCCTTCTTACTCTGTTCTGATACTACCTTATACTCCATAGCATCTATTCCAAATTTTGTGTTATTTCCTCAAGCCACTTTACAGTCTCACTGCCTCCCTTTTACCAGAAGACTTTACCACATACTTCACTAAAGAACTGAAGCCACTAATTGCTCAGGTGTAGCCCAAGCCAATATAATAAAAATGAAATTCTGCCTAAATTAATCTACTTATTCAGTGCCACACCAAGCAAAGTAACAAAATTATTTTATAAAGCTAGAAAAAAATCATAACAAAATTAATCTGAAAAAACAAAAAGTCAAGAATATCAAGGGAATTAACGCAAACAAATGTAAAGGAAGGTAGCTTAGCCATACCAGATCTCAAACTGTATTATAAAGTAGTAATCATCAAAACTATCTGGTACTGTCTGAAAAATAGAGTGGCGGATTAGTGGAATAAGATTAGAGATGTAAGACACAGTAGTAAATGACTATAGTAACCTAGCACTTGATAAACCCAAAGAGACTCCAGGTTTTGGGACAAGACCTTACTATTTGACAAAAACTGCTGGGAAAATTGGAAAACGGTTTGGCAGAAACTAGGTATAGACCAAGATAAGGTAAAAATGGGTACGTGATTTAAACATAAAAGAGTGAAATTCAGGAGAGCAAGGAAGTTTACCTGTCAGATCTATAGAAAAAGGAAGAATTTATGACAGGACAAGAAACAGAGAGCATTACTAGATGTAAAGTAGGTAATTTATTATATTCAATTCAAAAGTTTTTGCATAAACAAAACCAATGCAACCAAAATTAGAAAGAAAGCTGAGAAACAATTTTCATAGTGTCTCTGATAAAGGCTTCATTTATCAAATATATAGAGAGCTGATTCAAATTTATAAGAATATAAGTCATTCCCCAATTGGTAAATATTGATAAACTATTTTTCATTTTCTTTATTTTTTTTCTTCCCCCCTTTGCGTCTCTGTCTTCTTTTATACATGACCATGTTATAAATATTATGTTAATATGTTTTGCATGACTGAACATATATAACATATACCAAATTGTTTACCTTCTCAGGGAGAAGGGAGGTAAAAAAAAGAGAAAGAAAAATTGGAACTCAATTTTTTTTTAAAAAAATCAATGTTTGGGGGCAGCTAGGTGGTGCAGCGAGTGGAGCATGGGCCCTGGAGTCAGGAGAACCTGAGTTCAAATCTGGCCTCAGACACTTGACACACTTACTAGCTGTGTGACCTTAGACAAGTCGCTTAACCCCAATTGCCCGGTCTTCCCCCCTCAAAAAAAAAAATCAATGTTCAAAATTGTTTTTGTATGTAATTTGGGAAAAAATAAAATATTATTTAAAAAAAGAATTGAAGTCACCTATCATTAGCTCCCTTCCATCTCTACACTTCCAATTATCACTACCTCATCCCCTATTCTCTCCTTCTTTGCTATAGGCTCAGAGTATGAGGCAGACCTTTTCCATGCCAATCATTCTATTTATGCCCTTGATCCCATCCTTGCTTATCTTCTCCAGGTGCTTTTCCTTTTGATTATGTCTTCTCTATCATGAATTTTCAATCTCTCCTTACCCAGTGGCTTCTTACCCTCTACTTATGAATATGCCCAGATCTCCTGATCATTAAAAGCCCTTCACGTGATCATTCTATCCCATATCCCTCTTCCCTTTCACAGGCAAATGTAATCTACACTTTTTACCACCACTTAGTCAACAAGCTTATTAGGTGCTCACTATGTGCCAGGCACTATGCTAAGTCCTAGGGAAAAGCAAGGAAAAAAAACAAAAATGAAAAACCGGAACAGCTGCTGTCCTTGAGGAAACTCACATTCCAATGGAGGACGACATAAAAACAACCACGTATAAACAAGATATGTGCAGAGTAAATGGGCAGTAATCTCAGAAGGAAGTCACTAGCATTAAAGGGGCACCAGGAAAGGCTTTTTATATGCTGGGATTTTATCTGAGACTTGAAGGAAGGAAGCTAGGAGGCATAGTTGAGTAGGGAAAGCACTCCAAACATGGAAATGGTCAGTGAAAATGCTTAGAGACAGAGGACGGAGGGTTTTGTTCAAGGTATAGCAAGGAGATCAGTGTCACCATATTGCAAAAAACATGGAAGGGAGTAAGGTGTAAGAACACCAGAAAGGTAAGGAGGATCTAAATTATGAAGGGCTTTAAAAGACAATGAATAGTTTATGTTTGGCCCTGGAGGTGATAGGAAGACAGTAGACTTTATTGAATGGGTCAGGGCAGGGATGTGCTGGTGAGAGAAACCTAGGTCTTTTTGGTAGCTGGGTAAAGGATGGAGTAGAGAGGGGAGAAACCTGAGGCAGGGAGCCCAACCAGAAGACTATAGCAAAAGTACAGGTATGATATGATGAGGGGCTATACCAGGGTGGCAGTGGCAGAAAAAAAAAAAGGCAGGGGGGTGGGGCGGAGATTATGAGAAATGTTGAAAAATTGACTCAGACTTAACTCAGACTCAGACTGGATATAGAAAGTGAAAAAATGAAGAGTTAAAACTGACACTTATGTTTCAAGCCTAGATGACTGGGAGGTTAGCAGTGCCATGAATAGTAAAAGTTAGGAAGAAAGGAGAATGGGGGGGGGGGGTAGAGAGATAATTCAGTTTTGTACATGTTGAATTTAAGATGTCTTCAGAATATCCAATTAGAGATATCAAATAGCTAGTGGAGATGTGAAATTGCAGGTCCGGAGAAAGGTTAGGCCTGGATAAGTAGATCTGAGAAGGAAGTCAGGACTGGAGGGATCCAATACCATGGTGAGAATGTAGAACAGAGTAAGAGGTTGTAAGTCAGAGAAAGATGGAATGATAAAAGATTATGATCAGATAAAGGAATTCAGGAGTTCATGAAGACGGAAGTGGAACACTTGTAGGTGACAGCAAAATCAAGACCTACATACCTGTGTAACTGAAGTGGGGTAAAGGAATAGATCATGAGAAATGAGTAAACTGAGGAACTGGGAATTTAGAGTGTTTGAGGAAATATGTTAAAGCCATATCCAGCCCTAATCTTTCTCTTAAGCTTCTATACAAATTTTACCAACTGCCTATATAAAACTAGATAATCCATTAGTATATCAACCTCGATGTGTCCAAAACAGAAATTCCCTTTTTCTTTTGAAGGCGCCACCATTCTGGTCACCCAGGTTCACAGTTATCCTATGATTCAATGATCTTCACCCATCATATCCAGTCAATCACCATGGAAATCCTGATTCTGGGTTCAGAGGACCTGGGTACAAATCCAAACTAAAATTCGTCACTTCTATGACCTTGGGCTTCATTGTCCTCATCCATAAAAAGAGAAGATTGAACTAGATGGAATCTATTGAATTGCTATTTTTTTAGAATACTCCGTGAAAATGAACTTTTTAATTTACAAAAAATACAATTATACTGTGAGACTCCTCAACTGCCTTTAGACCTCAAAAATACTGTATAAAAGAGATTCCTGAAAGCTTCAGACCATACCTTGCTCTTGTCGCCTTAATCCAAGTCCCAGGCCTAGACCAAGTGATACAACCACCAACAAAACACAAAGAACCTGTCGCAAAAGAAAAGCAAATTTTTAAAAAGGAATAAAATCGAAGATCTTAATCTATGCAGATGCTTGGCATCATCCTTCCCAAATCAGGATGAATTACTGAATATCTACAACATACTAGTTAATCAATGCAGTTTTTTTATTTCAGTTCTGTCCAACTCTTCATGCCTCTATTTGGGGTTTTCTTGGCAAAGATACTGGAGTGGTTTGCCACTTCCTTCTCCAGCTCGTTATATAGATGAGGAAACTGAGGTAAACAGTTAAGGATTTTCCCAAGGTCACACAGCCAGGAAGTGTCAGAGGCCAGATTTGAACTCAGGAAGTTGAGTCTTCCTGACTTCAGGCCACTGTGCCACCGAGATGTGTAGAACAGCTATACAACAATTTGATTAATTCACAAATTACCAAATATGCATTTTATTTACTTTTATCTTTCTCATATAAGTGGAAGCAGTGCGACATAATGGAAAGGGGAGTCAGAGGATCGGAGGTTGATTCCCAAGTCTTTCACTTAACATCTCTGGGCTTTGGTTTACCTTATCTGTCAAATGAGGGGATTGGACTAGATGACCTCCAAGGTCCCTTCCCACTTTAAATTTGTGATCCTATCTGTGAAAAATGACTTCTTTATGCAATGCATAAATACTCTAAATAAACAGATCCAAGTTGTAACAAGAGGAACTATGACAGAGCTGCTTACTCTTCCTTACAGTCACAGGGACCCTCATGTAGTGGGCGCTTAATACATTTAGTCCTGAAAACATAAATTTATACTTCCAATATCATCAGCCCTGGCACATTAGTTATTATGAGTTTGATGCAACATTGAGCCCAAGGAAGATAAATGACTTTATTCAAAACAATGCTTGACTAGTGGCATTAAGATATAGTAGTATGAAGAAGATAACCTGGAATGATCAAAGCATAAAACTGCTTAATTCCTTTCCCTTTCTAGCGTCTTATTCTGTTATCTGAAAGAGGTCATCAATTAACAAGGAATAATCTCTCTTCTTCAGAAAGCACCTGACTCATACCTGCTCAGCAGAAAACAGAGAAATCAAGATAGTGAAGGACTGTATGGCCTGCAAATAATTCACCAACAGATCTAGTTTGTTGCTCATATTCGAATTAATCATTCTGGCTAATTCAGTAGCCTTTCAAACATAAGCTCTCCACATCAAAACAACTGACAAAGGTCTCTCTTTTCCTGGACTTAATGTCATCATAAGAACATAGCATAGATATTTATCTCTTGTCCTCTGTCCTCTACCCTATCCAACAAGTCCAATAATTAAGGGGATGAGAGGGATTGGGTGATATCTTTTATCATAAAGGCTAAGTATGGAATAACAGAAATGTGCCAGTTACTTGAACAGGAAGAACCTGTTTCTATGTCCATTGTTTAAAGAAGAGGAAGTTATGAAGCCCACCTCCTTGAAAGAAAACATAGTTATCATGGTTTATTCAGAGACTCTTTTCATTTTGCCTGACATGAAAAGTAAGAAAATGGACTCATCTTACAAACTTACAAATAAGTTATATACAATTGGAAGACAGAAATAACATGTTATTTAAGGTACATATGACAACTCAGGTGTTTTGTGGGAATAGAAACTGCATGGCGTAATGAATAGAGCGCTGGTCTTGGGGTCAGGAAGACCTGGGCTCAAATCCTTCTTTAAACATTTATTAGCAGTGTGACCCAGGCAACTCATTCAACTACTACTTGCTTCAGACAACTCCTTTGGACGTACCTTCTAATTCATAGACAGGTTGCAATCTGCTTTGCTAAAGGGAATTTCCTGGGAGGTCCCCACTTGGATCCCGGAAATAACTGGATCTTTCCTGTTTTAGCAAAGTTTTGTCATTTGAAAATGAAAATGCCTTATGTTTATAATATGCTAAATTTAAAATAATGTGAAATATCAACAGTCAATCTATATTTTTCTATTTTAGTTGTTAAATTTTAAAAATAATACAGAAATGACAGGTCTGTACTATAGAAGTTTGATCAAGGGATATGTTCCACTTGATGAGTTAATAGGGAGGTGAATTTTTGATCAAAATTTTTTTATTATACCTTCCTATAGAGAATAGGGACATATTCCTTGCTACGTCCCTTGGTTTCAGTGACTTAGGATGAATTTTGTTGTGAGAGTCCAAACTAAGGCTTAACAGCCCTGAAAGCTTATCCATTGGGTCAGGGAACTACCTTGAACCAATCATAAAAATCTGCAATCATTAAAAAAAATTGACATTTGCATAGCAACTTAATGCTTATAAAGTGCTTTGTAAACATTATCTTATTTGAGCACAAAAAACATTGAGAGATACGTACAACAATTTTTATTACTCTTCTTTTACAGATAAGATAACTGAGGCACAGACAGGTCAAAGGATGGACCTGTGCTCTGAATCTAGATATTATCTTTTTTCCAAATATCTTAATCCTTTCCTTTTTCTTGAACAGTTGAAAGAACTCCTGCTTCTACTACCATTAAAAAAATTATGTGTTTAATTTCCTTCCTATATTCAATTAATTCCATACCAGGAGTAGTTAGTGAATCTTTTAATTACTACAGTTAATACATTTTTATGGGGTAGCTAGGTGGCACAATGGATAGAGTATCAGGACTGATGTCAGGAAGATGAGTCTCTCTGTGTTCAAATCCAGCCTCAGACAAGCTGGGTGACCCTGGGCAAGTCGCTTAACCCTGTTTGCCTCCGTTCCTCATCTGTAAAATGTGCTGGAGAAAACCATTGCTATCCCTGCCAAGAAAACTCCAAATGGGTCACGAAGAGTCAAACAGGACAACTGAACAAGAACAATACATATTCACATATATGGTTGTCCATGGAAGAGAAAGGCAGAAATATAGATTTCATATTATGACAGAAATACAAAATATAACATTATAAAGCAATCTTTCACAACCAGAAAATTAGCAAATAACAAAAGATGGGAATAGGCATCATCATGGAGGGGTTGTGGAAAGACAAGAATATTGTATTGTTGGCAGAGCTGTGAATTGGCATAATTGCTCTAAAAAGCAATTTGGAATTATGCAAAGAAAGTCACTAAAATGGCTTTACCCTTTGACCTAGAAATTGCATTGCTAGGTATGTACCCCAAAATGATCAGTGCGGAAAAGAAAAGCCCCATGTAGACCAAACTATTTTATGTAGTTTCAAACTACTTTCTATGGGAAGTACCAGAAAATAGAGTAGCTACTCATTTATAGGGGAATGGCTCAACAAACTGTGGCACATTAATGTAATAGAACATTACCTTACTATAAGAAACAATGGGGGGCGGAGCCAAGATGGCAGCTGGGAAGCAGTGACTGGCGTGAGCTCCCCACCAAGTTCCTCCAAAAACCTATAAAACAATGGCTCTGAACCAATTCTAGAGCTGCAGAACCCACAAAGTGGCAGAGGGAAGCAGGGCCCCACCCCAGGACAGCCTGGATGGTCTCTGGGTAAGGTCGGTCCCACACGGACCTCC
>CM053627.1:114591009-114607676 GCA_028646595.1 Phalanger gymnotis
TATTTGTCTATTTAACTGTATGTTCTGGTTTAAACACTAAGTTCTCCACTCATTTGCATTTTTCTGTGCAGATAGTTAGGTCAAACATTTTTCAATGATTGAGAAACTAATTTGTTCTGGCAATGATGCAAACAGCAAGAAGACGTCACCATAGGGAATCCTTCTTCAGCTTGGACTCTGCGCTGAATCTCTTTCATGACAGCAGCAAATGTCTCTGAGAAGCATACACCTTCCTGTTTGATTCCTTGCTTGATCTGAATAACCAGATAATCGTCTAACAAGATTATCTGTTGTAGCTTTCAAAGCACCTTATATCATTCTAAAATATACATGAGAAATAACTTGGTGGAAGAGAGCTTCTAAGGCATCATTCAGCTCTCTTAAATCAAATGCTTTTTTAAAAAATAACACATAAGAAGTTTAGTAGGATCTTCAATTCTTTATACCTTTCGATTAATTGTATAATAATGAGGATAGGGTCTACTGCATAATATTATTTGTAAAAACCTGCTTGGTTCTATCTAATGTCCTTATCAAGGATTCCTTCTCTGTGTGTGGATTATTCCCATTAAAAAAAAAAAACCTTATATAGGTAGAAAAGCAAGAATATGCTTGCTTTTTGGATAATAAGAAATCAAGGGTTGTGGGTTTTTTTTTTAACCATGGTTTTCATATCACCATCTCTTTCATATCCCTTGAAAATCAATCCCTTAATTCCCTTGGAATTATTACCCCTAGTACAGACTTCCTCTGTGTACAACTTGGTCGAGTCTGGCTGTTTCCTATCTTTGTTTTTGTCAGAGTGGCTTCTGTTTCCTCTTTCAGTACATCTAGAACTGTGATTCTCAAGTCCAAATATATTGGCTCCATTGTCCTAGATAGTGAACACTGGCTGTTATAAAAATCTTTACAGGTATTTTTTATTTTTCATTTCTTATTTCTTTTCCTTTCAGTTTCATACTTAAATGAACTTGGTATGATTTCGGTTTCTCACCAAGGTTTCTTTAAATTTGTTTTTCCTTCCGCTGCTTATCTCTACTTTAAAATGTGATACTACTCATTTTTCAGATGAAATAGTAATCTAGACAAATGTTTCTCTTGGTTTCCACATCTCTATTTTTAGCAAGAAAATCAAGTGTTTGTGCTATGAGATGGTTATGGTAACTGTGTTATGTTAACACAGCATTTGATAAGTGTTTAATAAATGCTTTTTCATTCATTGATGACAATTCTTATGAAATTATTGTCAATGTCCTTTTTTTTCGTACCAGAAATTTGTTCATGTAAGTTAGGTTGGAGTATTTTAATTGTTTATGAGGTCTTTATCTCATTTTTCTCATTTTCTGTCTCCATGCTTATGCACTGGCCATTTCTCATGCTGGAATGCACTCCCTCTTCATATTTAAAGTCCTTTTCTTCCTTTAAGACACAACTCAAACACAGCTTTCTACAGAAAGCCTTTTCTGATCCCTCTTTGCCCCCAAATGCTAATTCCCTTCCTTTCTAATTACACTGTATTTAAATATTTTATATTTATTATGTATAATGTATGTGTATACATATTTGTGTGTATCTGTGTGTGTGCACATTATATATATACATATGCATATTGTATATATATATGTACACATACATATATATTTTTTTTAAACACAAATTTGTTTCTCCCAATAAAATGCTAACTCCTTGGCAATAGAGGTTTTATTCTTTGTATTTATGGCCTAGCACACTACCTACACATAGCAAGCACTTAAATGCTTTCTGATGGATTAGTTGATCATTTGTATCAAGTTTGATATATACTTGAGCATATCAGTGCCATGATGAAACACAGCAGACTGACTTTCTAATGGCAAAAAACGAAGAGGAATTAAGAATCTCCTTGATGAGAGTGTAGGAGAAGGGTATAAAAGCTGGCTTGAAGCTTAACATTGAAAAAACTGAGATCTTGGCAACTTGTCCCCTCACTTCCTGACAAATAGAGGGAGAAGAAATGGAAGCAGAATCAGATTTTATATTCTCGGGCTCAGTGGTCACTCCAGATGGTAACAGCAGCCACAAAATTAAAAGACATTTGCTCCTTGGAAGGAAAGCTATGGCAAATCTGCACAGCATAGTAAGAAGCAGAGATATCACCTCACTGACAAAAGTCCATATAGTCAAAGTTATGGTTTTTCCAGCAGCAATGTATGGCTGTGAGGGCTGGAATATAAGGAAAGCTCAGTGCTGCAGAAGTAATGCTTTCAAATTGTGGTGGTGAAGACTTTTGAGAGTCCCTTGGACTGCAAGGAGATCAAATTAGTCAATACTTAAAGAAATTAATTCAGGCTATTCACTGGAAGGTCAAATACTAAAGCTGAAACTTACGTACTTTGGCCACGTAATGAGAAGATGGGACTCATTGAAAAAGATCCTGATGTTGGGAGAGATTGAAGGCAAAAAGGAAAAAGGAATGGTAAGAGGTCGAGATGAAAAGATAGCATCATGGAAAGAATGAAAACAAACTTGGCCAGACTTTGAGGGAATGGAAGATAGAAAGGCCTGGTATACTGTGGTCTATTCTATGGGGTCATGGAGAGTCAGACAAAACTGAATGACTTAACAACAGTAACAACAACAGTGTAAATAAACCTTAGCTCTCTCTCATTTCTTATTCCTGGACCATATTTTTTACATATTTTTTCCCTTTTCTTCACATATTCCTATCTTTTCATTGAAATCATGAAGTATCAAAGTATATGTTGATTATATTTGGAAGGTCTTATCAAGATCTTAACACAATTTCTCTACTTTCTCATCCTCTGCAAAGCTTCAGTAGCTTTTATGATAATATTTTTGAAAATACTTATCAGATGCACAGCAAGGTAAGATGGCTAAATATTTTATTTGATGTTGTTTCTTTTCTTGGGTTATAGGATAGAGACAACTCTTCTAACTCCTTTATTTGCTTTTCTAGCAACCATTATTAAAGTTAGCTGTGACTCCTTTCTAACTTGTTTGTTTTTTTTTTAATCATGGGGATTTCAATATTGGTAAAGTTTAGTACATCTTTCAGTAATCTACTTCTTGGTCATTGGATAAAGGCCTCCCTTTGAAGGTATAGATGCTGTCTAAAAACCCTGTCGTAAGACCCATGGTATTATATGCCATTAGGCCAACATTTATTGTAAAAACCTAGTTATTGTTGCTGTAGATACTAGCTAGTAAGCATTTATTTTTCATAGTTTCTAAGTTAGTAAAAAGACCATATCAAAACTGCCATTTTGTGTCACATCAGAGAATACTTAGCTCATTATTTTATTCCATATAGTGACACTAAGAGACATTTTAAGAAGGTCATTCTATAAATTTATCACTAGCTTCCAGCTATGGGCTGTTCATTTAATATGTACTTATAAACATCTACTATGAAATCTAAATATGACATGGTGTTGCCCCTGTATTTTAGAAGCTGTTCAATTAAACAAATATTTATCATATTCAAGGCACTCTGCTTGGCTGGGCATACAAAGACAAAACAAAAACCTAGTCACTACTTTCAAGGAACTTACCATCCTCCAAGGGAAAAACAACACGTTAACAGAAATGCATAGCCATGATAGTTAGAAAAAGGGAAAACAATACTAGAAGCTGGGGAGAGAGGAGGAAGAGAAAATGAGGAAAAGTTTTTCAGAGGTGTTTTGGAAGAATTTAGGCTTTAAGTCCTCAGTATTCTAAGAAGTGGCGATGAAGAGGGAGTGAGTTCTAGATATTGGGAGATTAGCTTATGGAAAAGCACAAAATTGGGAGCTGGTATTTTGCTGGTAATTGGGAGCTCTGGGAATAATAATAGAAGACAAATTTAGCTAGAATGTAGAGTGAGTGAAGGCGAACATTATGAAATAAATCTAGGAAAACAGGCCAGAATAATATTGTGGAGGGCTTTAAAAGCTAGGCTGAGTTTGCATTATTTTTTTTATCCAAAGCTGTAACCAGCATGGTATGACAAGGGCTTTGAACCAGCATGCCAAATATTAGAGGATGCCAATAGCATGTGAAATGTGAAGATTGTGGGAGGGATCTAGAGTGGTCAAGTAGTCTGGGGTGATGACAAGAGGGGTCCAGGGAGGATCCTGAGGAGGAGTCTAAGCAGGATCTTGATGGGACTGGAGTGACCAGAGGTCAGACACCGGGAACCAAGAGAATGGGATTGATAGGATCAAAGGTAAGAAGTAGCCTAAGGCAATCCAGAGGTAACAGAGATTTGGGCATATCTCTAATGAAAGGTTTATGGCCTCAAGCCAATGCCAGATCAAGTGGGAAGATTCAAGGAGAGTTCAAGGGGGTTCCCAGAGCCTATACCCCATTAACTGGGAGGTAATAGAGAAGGACCAGGAAGGGCCAGGTGCCCCAGGCTAATGCCAGGGACCTGGGCCATGTGGAAAGAGTGTAGATAGAATCAAAGAGAAGCAATCTAGGTTGGGGCCAAGTGCAGACAAAGATGGAGAATTAGAGATTAGGGTAGGGTCAAAACCATTAAGCAAGGACAGTTGAAAGGATTATACTGAGATGAGCTTCAGGGAACTCCAGGGCTATGTGGGAGAGTTCAGGAGAGGTTGGGGGAGGAAGGAGAGAGGGTTTCCAGGGCCTATACCTCATCATTGGCGGGACTGGGGACACAAGTGACCACTGCACTTCCAGCTAGATGAGATAGGAAGACCTATTTTTAAAAAATTATTCATGATTGTTCTTCAAAAGTTATAAATATTATATAAAATTTTACTTTTGATTTTACTAAAAGTACCTCTATTTAAGCTTAAAATGGTGCCTTTGTTGTAATATTCCAAAATTTGGAGAACAAATGCATATATGCCCTCTCTATACTCTTCATGTCTCAATAAATTACACAACTGAAAAACCAAGGACCTCCAAGCAAGGTGGGAATGAGGTACAGAGAGCTATGGTTACACAACACAGATCAGAGAAAAGTGCCGTAGCTATTGTCCACCCACCCTTCCTTGTCCCTAAAGAGGCTTGAACTAATGAGATAGACAAATGATTTCTGAAAGGGAAATTAGAGTGGATCTATATGATTAAGGGGTCAGACATAGATGGAGATGATGATGTGGGGCTAAGGGATGAGGACTATCTCATCAGACTCTGGATAAACACAACTGAGGAGGCCACTCCCCAAGCAGTCAGGTTCCATGTCTATCAAGTACTTGAATGTGGAAGTGTGGAAAATCAAAGGAGATTAACTTATTATGATAAGTGCCTCTGCCCTTAGACAACCCCGCCCCCCCTCCCCACCCAACTATGGGCAGAGAGGACCGTTGAGAGGCAAGCTCTGAGACACTTGTAATCAAGTCTGAATCTGATCACCACCCAATTCAATGGGTGGACCTCCCCAACTGCAGATAGCGTGGTACAGAATAAGGTTAGCCTTATCCAGGGCCTAGACCCAGAACCCCATTGTGGGAATATGAAATGTAATCCCTTGATCCTGACCATCACCAATGTGGATGCTAAACTTCTCCTATGGACCGGGGGTGGATGTCACAGGGAAGATCCCAATGGGGAGGTTTGGAGTAACAGTTAAAGAAATAAGGAGAGAGGTATAGCCAACATCACCCCTAGCCTAAATATGGCCATCAGTGGGGGTAAAGTAAGGCTCAGCCTCCACTGAAATGACCCTGCAGTAGTACTGAAGATCATTGAAGTAAAAGATCTGAAGCAAACTATGGAGATAGAAACAGGATATGGGGATACCAATGCTTGAATGGAATGGGTAAAATATACTCTTAAGAGACTGAACAAAAGCAATTGTTATGCTTATGCTACAGGCAGACCCACTGCACAAATGATAACCTTTCCTTTGAGAGTGAGAAAACATGAGGCTGAGTTCAAATGTATGGTGTGGCTATTTCAGAATAGCACACCAAGAGAAATGTGCGATATGTTGTCCTACCTATTTCCTCCTGTGAAGTGGGAAAACACTAAGGCCATCCCTACCTTTCTTCCTGGACCACGAAATCACTCTGCTTGCCTCTCAAGAAAGGGGGAAAGTTTCCAGAATCTAGGAAGTTTGATGTCATGTAGCCAGGTATGGAATGTCCCAACGGACAGTACTGGCAATTTCTCTCAAACGAATATTTGACGAGCAGAGCTTTGGTGGTTCTGTGGAGGGAAAAGCCTCAGACTGGTCTTGCCTGGGAATTGAGCAGGAACTTGTGCCTTGGTCCAACTGGCCATCCCATTCACCCTAGCATTAGTAGCCCAAATCCAGGATGAGCACCTTGGGGAATCTAGTAGAAGAAAGAGAGATCTAGTCAATGCTCTGCATGGGTCATTTGATGAAAGGATATATTTAGACAGTACAGGAGTCTCAAGAAGAGTGCCAGATGAGTTCAAGGCCAGGAACCAGGTAGCTTCAGGATTTGAGTTCTTCCTGTTTTGGTGGGTCACTATTAGCAAGAATGTATATTGGATAAATTATACATATTATAACCAGCAGAGATTCACAAACTATATTTGGAATGCAGTATAAGGGATAGCAGGGCAGTTAGATGGCACTAGCAGGATGGCTTGGGAAAATAGGATGGCCTTGGATGTGATATTAGCTGAGAAGGGAGGGGTTTGCAAAATGATAGGGAGTAGCTGTTGTACCTTTATCCCCAATAATACGGCTCCCAATAGAACTATAAACAAGGCTCTACAAGGGCTCATGGCACTCTCAGAGGAACAAGCTCAGAATTCAGGCATTAACAACCCTATCACAGGATGGCTGGAGTCTTGGTTTGGCAAATGGAAGGGCATGGCAGTGTCTATCATAACCTCTCTGACTGTAGCAGCAAGTGTTCTAAGGATTGGTACAAAAGTTAATTGAAATGGCTTTGCTGAAACAAATGCCTATTCAATATAAACAGAATAACCTGTACCTCTTAAAAGATGATGATCACAAAAAAGCTTTAGCAATGTTTGAACAGATGTGTGAAAACAATAGTTTAAAGGAAAAAGGGAAGGAACTATAAGGAATAAGGAAGAGGTATTGTGTCTCTTTGCAGTAGAACACCTGGGCTTGCAACCTTGCCTTAAAAATTAAAAGCTTTCCTGATTTTACATCCAGTGTTGTCTTTCTTAAGGGCACATTTTCACAAGAGCATCCTGGAAGAAGAGGGCCACCAGTGGCTGGCTACCTACAGTCTCACCAGATATCAAGCCTTGCTCTTAGATACCCCCACCTGATTCTTCGGGTGTGCTACACGCTCCTGAACCCCCAAAGCAGTGTGGCACACAGAACAAATAGGAGATCTAGGTACAAAATAGTCAGTCTCTACCACACCATGGAGGCCAAATCCCTTCCCCCTGAGTTATGCCAGGGAAATTGTCCTTTCTCTGTACTCTTATACTGCCTATTTGGTCCTTGTTTTCTTAACCTCCTTGACAAATTTGTCTCCTCCAGGCTCTAAACCATCAACTTGCAGATGACTGCTCAGGTTATGTACCCTTTGAACAGGAGCCATCAGAGCCAGGGACAGGTCTACACCCCTTTCCAGCAAGAAGCAGTTTCAGAAACCAAGACCTTCTCCCCTTACCCCAAAAGAATTTGGGTTCCATTTGTTTGAGGGGGGAAGGATAGGGCATAAGTTACTGATACTGATGAGATATAGACTCTGAGAACCCCCTTGAGCTCTCTCTGAAATCTTCCCGCTTGATCTGGCTTTTCATGCCCAAATAGTCTTGCCTAGCCCTTCATTGTCTGATCACCCCTTGATCCTATCAAAATATCTATACCCAAATCTGTTACCCTAGCTCTCTATTGTCTGTCATCTCTAGGTAGCCTTCAGCTATTTCTCACCTTTATTCCCATTCCTGGAGTCTGACCTCACCCCAGTACCCCCAGTCCTCCCAGTCCCATCAAAATCTTCCCTAAACCCCTCCTCCCATCACTCCAGACTGCTTGGACAACCCTAGATTCCTCCTACAATCTGTTTGTATATAAGTTTCATCTTGCCTCTGTGAAGGTGCTCAGATTAAATCTAGCTCAGCTCAGATTCAATCTGGTTGACTGGCATTAGCATCACAAATGCTCAGGCTCCCTAAGAATCTACCTAATATGGCAAATGGACTCAGTGTGTTGGTGTTTTGGGGTCTCAAGCACCCCTAAACCTCAACATATGGTTCCCTGACATCAACAGGATAACCTCAAGCTTTTCCCAAGTAAGGCAGAGTGCTATAGTGGATAACATGCTAGACTTGAAATCAGGAAGACTTGAGTTAGAATTCTGACTCAGACACTACAACCCTGGACAAGTCAGTTAACATCTCTGAGCCTCAGCTTTCTCACCTGTAAAATGGAATTAATAAAAGTACTTAGCTTAGTGTTGTGAGATTAAAATGAGATAATATATGTAAATAACTTTATAGTCTCTGCTCCCAATCAGAGGGAGATAAGGAGAAGATAGGAAAGGCTAAGTGGGTGGTGGTAGGGGTGGTGGGGGTGGGGGTGGTAGTGATGGACAAGAGTATCCTAATACCTGGGCCCATGTGGTCTATCACGTAAATTGCAAGAATAGTTAAATCCAACTCTATGCCTTCTTAGGGTAAACTCCCTTTTCCACATCCCTCAGCAGCAGCTTCACATTGGTGTCCAGGGTCTCTGTCTAGACACCACAAGGTTATATTCTGTTCTGCACCCATGCTCCAACCTGAGTCTCTTGCCAGAGATCCAGGCTGCAGTAGCCTAGGAGATGCCAGTAGCGCCAGTTTTTTCTGTTACAGGGAAATACTGGGAACAGTGGCACATTTTAGAGGCTCAGGGTCAACCGTAGAAATCTGGTGACTCAAGATAAGTAGGCAGCTTTCTATGCTGAAGGTAATACAGGGGCAAGTTTCTGTGGCCTAGGAGAGGAATCCAGAGGCCAAAGTTTTATTGGTTCAAGAGACACGCTTCATTAGGTCAATATGATTCAATGTAGAATGTAGTGATAGTGTCTGGAGTCTAGGCGGTTTAAAAATGACTTCGCAAAATATTTTCAGCATTGGAGGGGATTTGATCAGTCATTTTAGGGTCATAGGATCATAGATTTATGTCTAGGAGAAACCTCAGAGGCCATCTAGTCCAACCAGCCCTCATTTCACAGATAAGGAAACTGAGGCCCAAGAAGGTTGTGACTTGCCCAAAGTCACACAGGCTCTAGGCATCTGAATGAGGATTTGAATCCAGGTCCTTTGATGCTGTAGCCAGTACTCTTCCCTTTATCTTGTACCCCAAAGTAACCCCTATTGCCTGAGGTTTGAGGAGAGGGGTATTGATTGTTGAATATGTCAACAGAAAGGCTAGGCTTCTGAATCTAAGCGTCTTTGGTGGTTTTGGAGAAATCTCCTGAGGTGGTTCTTTCAGAGAGACACAGACAACATCAGGCTCTTGCCATGAAAATGATAAGGAGATGGTAGGCTCCTTGATGATAAATGATAAAGAGGCTGGGGGAAAGCATAAGTTCCTGCCACCCATTGAAGTCATCAGAAGTGGGCTTCAGTTACTCTCTGTCAAAAAAAAATGGAGCAAGATTTTGTTGATCTCGTGATACCCTGGGTTTCTGGTCCCCTATAGATTTTGCCCAGAGGACTCTGGGGAAATGTATAGATGTCTAGAACTTAATATACAGGAGGCAGTGTCCTGGACACAGGATTCTTGGACAAAAATGGGGAGCTTAAAGTCCAAGGAAGGAGGAACCTAAAATTCAGGTAACTGAGGAGTGGCCTTCCCAGGCAAAGTCCTAAGAAATGATATGTTCCCGTGTTTCAAAGGCTAGATTGAATGGAATAAACAAATGCAACAAGTATCTAAGGATACAATGACCCAGAAGGAGTAAATCCAATATTCAGATGACAGAAAAGGGACTGAGGTTTGGGTTTGAGGTAGGAGAACCATTAGACCATGGAGAGTGTTAAAGGCAGGTTAGTCCTAGAGGGATTAGGAACAACTGAAGTTTCTCTTTAGGATTTTAACTATATGATATGCAGCTTCAACCACAAGATAGCTTGTTCAGCATTTATGTCTCAAAAAAAAAAAAATCAGCATTTCCCTAAGGATCTGGAGAATCATGGTTTCTCTCAGTTACCTAGTATCATGGAATTTTAGAATTGACAAGGATCTTAGCAATCTGGTATCTGGCATCTTTTCTGTCCTTTCCATAGTCGATAATGTAGCATGTATGATATTAGACGTCTTTGATCTAACAAGATGGAGAAGTGTCTTGAGGTTTCTCCAGCCCCCATTTTCCTTAGTAATATTAAAGTTTCTAAATTGTAGCTTAGGGCTGTGTTTTCAGTTTCTCCCACATTGGGTAATATGGTAGGCATGAGGATGGCTATCAGTGACCCATTAACTAAGATGGGTGTGTGTGTGTGTGTGTTTACTAGATATTCTCAGGTTCACTATTCCTTGAAATGTCACAGATATCCTATAACGGCTTGCAGTTTCCAGCTGTTTGTGATTACGCCTCCCCTACTTGGCTCTTGTCAGTGCAGGAATGATCCTTAATGAGTCATGCATTGGGTGGTGTCAATTATCAGAGGACAGAAGGGAGCATATTGGAATGTGAAATCAATAGACCTTGGCAAAAAATTGGATATCAGGAGTAGGAGATAATGAAGAATCCAGAATGACATCTAGGTTGTAAGGCTGGGGGATTGGGAGAATGGTGGTGCCCTTGACAGTAATATGTAATTTTTTTTTTGGTGGGGGGGCAGGTTAGAGTTCTGTTTTGGATACGTTGAACTTAAAATTTCTACTGGATATCCAGTTTGAGATGTCTGAAAGGCAGTTGGAGATACAAAACTGGGGGTCTTCAGAGAGGTTAGTGTGTGGGGTGGCGAGACCACCCAAGTACCCCAATAATTCCCAGAGGCTTCTCAGGTAGGGACAGAAAAGGACTTAATCTTTATTTGACAAATCTCTCGAGATTTGGTCATCACCTCCACTAGGACAGACTGACTAGTGGAAGGAGGCAGATCACAAAGGCAAAACACCAAAATATATCCTATGGCAAAAGAACTCTCACCCACCACTATCCCTCCTGGAGGTGGGCTTACAAAGAACCAGGAAATCGAGTATAGACAATCTGAAACATATCTCCTTATCTAGTAACCAGGTGCTGATGTGGCAATAATATGGCTAAAGTAAAGAGGAGGAATGAGGAAAGAGGGATGGGGCTTCCTGGAGCAGGGAACAAACAACCTGGCTGCAGTCCTTTTTGTACTTCTTTGGTTACAACTCTGTGCTAGCACTGGGGGGGGGGGGGGGGCCCGCGGGGGAAGGGGGGGGCACTTATTGCCCCAGGCCCAAATTCCTGAGAGTTAGGTAATTACATTCCTAGAAGATTAAATCCCAAGTCCATTCCATCCTCTCATTGCCCCTGTATATTCCAGAAATAAAAAAAAAAAGTAATTCTTATATTTTCTTTCTCTGTGAAGTCTTCAGGAGAATTATCCCCCACTCATTAGGGTAGCATAGATAAATTTAAGAATCATTAGCATAGAGATGATAATTAAATCCATGGGAACTGATAAGTTTACCAAGTGAAGTAGTATATAAAGAGAAGAAAGCCCATGATAGAACTCTGTGGGACACCTATAGTTTACATGGTGTGACCTGGATTAGGGTCCAGCAAAGGAGCCTGAGAAACAGAGAGAGAGTGAAACTGAAAATCTAGAGAGAGGAGAACATCTAGAAGAAGAGAATGATTAACAATGTTAAAGGCTGCAGAGGTCAAGAAGAGTGAGGATTGGGAAAAGGCCATTGGACATGACAATGAAAAGATCATCAGTAACTTTGGAGATAGAAGTTTTGGTTGAATTATTCAGTCAGAAGCTGAATTTTAAGGGTTAAAAAAGGAATGAGGGGAAAAAGTGCAGGTACCTAATAGATGGCCTTCTCTAGGAGTTGAATGATAAATCATTATATCCATATACGTATATATAAGATCCTCCATATTATAATCCAGGCCCAGCACCTCCCACAAACCTTTAGCACTCTCCTACTTGGAGATGTGATAAGCCTCCAGCAAAGAATGCACAAACCTTCCAGACTCTCCTACTTGGAGATGTGATAAGCCTCCAGCAAAGAATGCACAAACCTTCTAGACTCTCCCTTTTGGAGAAGTGATAAGTCTTGAACAAAGCATAATTAACATTCCTGAGGTTAAATATTTGGGGAAACTGCCATTCTGGGGGCCTAGCCAGCTCCCAAGAATGATATCTCATGTGACCTCATTGTGAGGATTGGTTCCCCTCGATGGGAACATCCTGAGTAATCGGCAGTAAGTTTTCTTTGTTGAGGGCCTTATTGAAGTCTCCACATGGGTGAGTTGCATTGGGATGTCAACCATGGAGTAGATGCTTTGCCTGGGACTTTCCCATTCTGGACCCTGATTGAGCGGTGTACCCCGGGACCCCCCAGCTTTGAAGGATCAGGTGCTGGTGCTCCCCGAATTGGTGATGTATTAATGTATTGCTTTCTGTGTTTTTGTTGCTTTTGCTGTGATTAGCTGTGTTATTAGGAACTGTAATTATTGCTGTTGTAAATCCAATGTAATATTCCTTCTGTCTTTTAATAAAAGTATTATTCCATTGAGAGTATGTCATATTGCAGGTGTGAGTCCAAACCTAATTTAGCTTAATTGCACAAGACTTTATCTACAAAGGGCAGCATAGTTAGCAGGGATAGAAGAATCAGGTGAGGGGTTTTTGAGAATGGGGATGTTTACAGATAGTAGGGAAGGAGCCATTGAAGATAAGTAAAGGAATGAGGATAATGTCAGGGGCAATCTGTTGGAGGAAATGAGATGGAATTATATCTCTTGAGTAGACTGATCTCTTCATGTGAGATGAGGGAAAGAGATAGTTCCAGAAGGTACCTGAGCGATATGAAATGAGGAAGAAGGGAGAAGAAGAGTTCCTGATGGATGGCCTCATTTTTTAATGTAAAATATGAAGATATTTAGCTGAGAGGGTAGAGGAAGAGGGAACCATGGGTGGTTTGAAGAAGTATGAAAAGGTTTGGAAGAGCTGCTATAGAGAGTGGGATTGCTGTTGTTTGTCCTTCATTCTCGAAGAAGACCATGACATCAGAAAGGTGATGCCATGACTTGCAAATAAATTGGATTTGAGTGAAGGAGGGCTGTGCGAAGTTACCAGCCTCACTTTCTCTGGGTCTAATGGTAAGATATAGATGAGGACAACTGGAGATGGCCCCCAGAGAGTGGGATAGTGAATTGATAAAAGGAGGTATAGGATTGCCTAGAAGCAGTGAGAGCTGAGTTGAGGTTGAGTAACAGATTTGTAGTGGACCCAGTCAGAATGGTTATGTGATTTTCTTCACCTTTGTTCAATAAGCATGGTTGCCTTTATTCAAGGCAGAGGACGGTGGGACTCATCCAAGATCAAGAGGCTTGGCAGAGCACAACTGGCAGTTTGATAAGGGGGTCAGGAACTCAAGAGAAGAGGACAGTGTAGCTCTGAATTAGCTCTTATCCAAAGGGTTAAGATGGAGAAAAGAGGAAAGAGTTGCTAGTGCAGGGCCTAACTGAGGAGATGAGGGATGGGAGGTTATATAGTAGACAAAGAGCAGGGTCAGATTTGGGAAGCCATTGGGAAGTGGAAAGTCAATAAATTATGGTCAGATGAGGCGATTTTACAATTCTTTAACAGAAGCATGATGCATTTGTGGGTGATAGCAATCTGCATTTTATTCAACAATAGGATTAGCCCACTAATTCTCTCTTGAGGGAGGCCTCCCCCAAATTTGCCCCCAAATTACCTGTTGTCCCTATTACTCTACCTCCCAAAAAGGGAAGTGGTTAAGCACCTTTCCACAGCCTATAATGTTGCCCCTAAGGCTTTTTAAAAAAACCTATATAAGTGTAGAAGCTCATCCCCAGGTGCCATTTTTAAACTTTGCCCCCAGATCTGTTGACCTTCAGTCAAAATGGCCAATGGGGGAAGAATGACTGTTTTAGGAGGAACTTAGGGCCTCAGGACCTCAGGGTTGAGGAATTCCTGAACATCCTGTATCAGGGGAAACAGTAGATACATATCTAAGTGTTGTTGTGTTTGACCATGACACCAGGGAAATGAGGACATCGCTTGCAGTTGACTTTGATTTGAGTGAGGGAGGGCTGTGCAAGGTCACCAGCCTCACTTTCTCCTCCAGAGTCATCTGGGTCCAGTGACCAGATATTCACTAGGGTGACTAGAGATGGCCCAGGTTGCACTGGGAGACCCTGGCCCTTTCAGGCTAAGGTCTTTTCAGGTTCTCACTTTGAGTGAGGTAGCACCTGGTTCAGTGAATAGGCCTCTTTAAGAAGTTAATCAAGGGATGACCCTTTAATCAAAATTAAAAAAAAAAAGAAAGAAAGAAAAGGAAAAAATCACTCCAGAAGCACCTTACAAAACTCTGAGGGGGCAGCCCTTCAAAGAACAATTAGGCAGTCCAGGAACCTCTGTTGGTCCACACTAATAAAACCATAATTCACAACTCCCCAGAAATGTGTTTACCTTTCATAGTAAGCTAGAGAACATGAAGCTCAAATAAAGGCATTTAATGAAATGTCGTCTTAAGAAAAGTATTTCCCTCATATTAAGTATTAAGTATTAAGAAAACATTTCCCTCATAAATCTAGGGTTCTGTCTAGGTACATCTAGCATCAATAGGAAGAACGGGGACACACAGAGAGCACAAGTAGAAAGGCAGAATGAGGTCAGAGTTGGGAGAGCTGGTTCATCAAATGCAAAAGAATTCACTTAGACCTTCTCCATAGCCATTGGGAGCTTTATTGACACAAAAAAAGCGGGCCTGAGATTTAGCAAGGAGCTAAACCAAGACACTGATGTAGGGAAGGGACCAGATTTATATAGACAAAAAGCTAGACAGCCTGTAGGATGATTTTAGGGTTTCTTATGGGGGATGGAGATTAGGGATAGGATAAGGGATAAGGACAATAATAGACACAAGATAAGGGAGACCGGAAATTTTAGGATCCAGGGTGGGTCAGGAGACAAGGAATTCCATGGTCCAGGTTGAGAGGAAGTTATGTGGTAATTCAAGATAAGGGGGAGAGACTTTAGGGCACCTTTAGGGAGACTTTTAGGAGAGAAACTCCTCCCTTAGGGCACCTTTGTTCATCCACATCATTTCCCCACTCAACCACCAGGCAGGAGAATTCTTTCAGGAAAAAGGGGCGAAGGTCATTGTCTTCAGTAGCTGCTTTCTGCTGAACAGAGGTGAAGAATCCATTTCAGGGGCCGAGAACAGGTTGAGCAGAAGTGGTCAGCGTCGGGGTGTGGAATGCAGTGCCAGCTGAGTCTAGGGGGGAGAGAGACATCAAGGGTAAGGGTTAGAAGCCTAAGAGCTGAAAGTGGAATTTCTGCAGGTGAGAAGACACAAAGTGAATGAACCAGGAGGTTAAACAAGTATGGACCAAATGTAAGAGCAAATGAAATGATTAATAATGAGGTCAGAATGAGCAAAAGAAGAGGGAGGAACCACGACCCCCACGAAGAGGTAGGGGGAGATACCAGGCAGGAGTGGGTGTCTTGCATCCAAGAGGCTGCCTGTGATGTCCTTCAAGTGCTCAAAGGATAAATTCCCTGCAGAGTTTCCAGGGAATAATGGGAGAGCTATGGGGAGTAAGCTAGTATCCTGGGAATGATGGTGACACACCCAGCAATCCTGCACTCTGCCCTGTCCCACAGAGTTCCCTATTTGAATTAAGGCATTAGGCGTCCAGTGCTGAGGAAGCAGGCCTAACCCTAGGCATAGGGTGGGGATCAGGAATCAGTGGGCTAGAAACAAAAGTGGTTCAAGGTGGGGCCCAGAACCCAGCAGAGCCAGAAAGCACACAGGCAAGTCCCCAAGGTGAGGAGCTTCAATGCATAGTCTTCTCTGATCACGTTTCTGGCTAGTCTTGCCCTTATCTCACATCTCCCATCCAGCCTCCTGCTTGCTTCATCTCCCTCAGCATTCCTGTCTGCCTTACTATCCACCCAAATGCTTTAGAGAGGGACAAAAGAGCTGTCCCTGCCTGAGTGGGGGTAATGAGGGGAGTAAAATGAGGTTGAAGCAGCGTCCAGGAGATGAGGAGAGTGTGGAACAGGCATCCTTGTTGCATGACCATCTGCAGGTGGCCAGCCAATAGCCTAGAAGACACAAATCTGACAGACAAGTTTGACATGCAGGTCCCAAATAGAAGGAACATTACAAGTGACAAAGAAAGAAACCAAGAGCCCCATGATGCTATCATGTACTTTGGACATACAGGATTTTCTGATCTTGTTATTTTCTCCAAAGTTTCCACTCTGATTCCAATTCTTTTAGGAGGATCAGATGCTATTGAGGATTCAACTCTATACATGTAAATATAAGTAACAACACTTTGCAGGTAGAAGCTTTCTACCCTTGAGTTCAAGAGTTATAGAGGTGAATTCACTTATAAGAGACTGACTTTTACTCCAGTTATCATAAAAGACTTGAAAGGATCTGTAAGTAACTCCAAAACAATGCATACCAGTCAGTTGCTTATTATAAAACATGTTTGTACCACAGAACACACAGCATAAACAGATATTATTTCCACAATACTCAAAACATTTCTTTGTAAAAAGTATTTCCCTTTCTGAAAAAAAAA
>CM053627.1:114608176-114648446 GCA_028646595.1 Phalanger gymnotis
GCTCTCAGCTTGCAAAATGCATAGGAAAATTTCAATCTTAATACTTAACTCAGCTTATATAGGTGTCTTCACATTCCTTCCTCTAGACCAGAACTTTTTAAACTGTAGCTCACAATTCCATATGGGGTTGTGAAACTGAATGTGGGGGTCATGAAAAATTTGGCAACAGTAAAAGGCTTCTGAACACTCAACAACCAAAAATTAATTCAAAATCAAATGTGAAATGAATCCTAGGAGTTTCCAGTAGCACTTGCCTGTGTTGTAGCTTGTTTCTAACTGTAGCCTTGGTTCTAACACACATGCGCACTTTGCACTGCGCATGCTGTCATGCCATGCAACACTAACGAATACTGCCAGAAACACCTTGGCTCAGATTAGAGACTATTATATGTTATGAATTGCAGTGTTTTTATTGTACATACAAAGTTTTCTGCTTTTACAGAAATATAATAGTTTAATTATGGAAAATAAGGACTTCTGGTATTTTCACACCATCAGTCCTCAGCATGTAAGTATCAAATTAGTATATCTTTGGATTAGATTGTGTTAGAATGTTTGATTTTTAAAATTGCTATTATCTCTTTCTTTTACAGAAACATAAGTGTTTAATTGCAGCAAATAAAGACAAATACCCTTTGATAATATTTCTCTACTATTATCATTGTATGTGTATGTTAAGTGTGAATATCAATTTTTAAAAATTAAGCACAAACAAATATAATTTCATATACTAAATACTAGTATTTCTTTGAGAAATTGTTAGCAATATTTATTTATATTTTAGGACAAAAATATTTTTTGGTTATGGATAAGTTGGTAAAAATACCGATGACAATGCAGCAGAGTCTTTGCTACCAGGTTGTGGTACACCTAAATTGACAAGAAAAAAAAAATGTGTTGAATCACTTTTGCAATATGGCTTTACTTCTAATAATGACAATGCTGTGGGAAAAGCTCTTTGCTTAATCTGTAATGAAGTTTTGACTGCAGAGAACATTAAACTAGCCAAACTAAAATGACATCTTAATACCAAGCATGCAGCATATGGCAATAAATCAAGGGAATATTTTGAATGACTTTTAAAATCTTCAAATAAAGAAAAACAGTATTTTGAGAAATTTGTGGCTGTCAACAAAAAGTATTTACTTGCATCTTATGAAACTTCTTATTTAATTGCAAAAACTAAAAAGCCTTATGCAATAGAAGAAGATTTTGTGTTACTTGATGCTATTAAAATGTCAGAAATAGCTCATGGGGAAAAGTATGGGAATGAAATTCATAAAATTCTTTTAACAAATGAGATTTTTTCCAAAAGAATTTCTAAAATTAGTAATGACTAATTCCAGCAGCTGATTACCAGGCTTAAGGGTAGCCCAAAGTTTGCAATTTAGTAAGATGAAATAACTAATATTTCTAACATGATTACAGTTGTTACTTTATATAAGATATGTTTATGAAGGAAGCATACATGAGGAATTATTGTTTTTCTCCTTTTGAAAGGGCATATAAGAGGGGAAGCTATAGGTCTTAAAGTTGATGGATTTTTCACAAATGAAGGTTTACAATGGAAATACTGCACTGGAGTCTGTACAGATGGTGCTGGAACAATGATGGATGAGAATGTTGGATTTGTAGCAAAAGTTAAAGCTGGTGGCAATGAACATATCATTTTTACTCGCTGCATGGTCCATCCAGAGGCACTCATAGCCAAAAAAAAAAAAAATCACCAGAGTTAGATGTTGCAATGCTATCAAAATCATTAACTGCATTAAAAACTGTGTCTTTAACAGTCTTTTTTTTCAAACTTTTGGAAAGACATGGAATCTGATTACAAAGCTGATTACTACATGCAGAGGTAAGATGACTCTCAAGAAGGTGAAGTTTAAACAGGCTATTGAAATTGAAAGATGAAGTTGTTATATTTTTGACTGAGCAGAAATCCGATTTTGTTAATTTTTTTCATAATAGCTTTCAAAATTGTTATTTGTTGGATATTTTTGAAAAACAATGATTTAAATATGTTCAAGGAACATCTTCAAGGAAAAAATTGTAATATGTTTATGTTAAAAGATAAAATAAAAAGTTTTACTTGAAAGTTAATATATGGAAGAATAGGGTAGAAAATAGTCCTTTAGGAATGTTTACAGCTACAGATTATTTTACAATTGAAAATAACCTTCCCAAATATTTAATTGTAAGAATTATAATTGATCATCTGAAGTACCTGGAGACAGTTTCAAAAATATTTCCCTTCAAATTTTGACTCTAAAAAACTAAATTGGGTTCATAAACCACACTCAATTGAAATAAAAAATGTCAGTAATCTGCCATTAAAAGTTCAAGAAGAATTTGCTGAGTCATCAAGCACAGGATTAAAACTTTAGTTTCCTAAAAAATTGTTAAATGAATTTTTACTTGGGATTAGGACAGAATTTCCAACCATTTCTGAAATGGCCCTAAACATACTTCTACCATTTTGTAATACATATATATGCAAAGCAGCATTCTCAGCATTAACAATTACAAAATCAAAATGTCGATCAAATGTGAAAAAAACATTGAAGATGATCTACGACCTGCAGTATCAAATATTCCACCAAGATCTGATTCTTTATGTAAAAATAAACAAGCACATCTATCTCGTTAGTATGCAAATTTGCTTTCATCTTTAATAAATGGCAAAATTATATGTATGCTAAAGAATTGTTTAAAAATAAATTTTCTTATGATTTATTATCAGTAAATGTTTCATTTGTATCCCTATTTTATATACCTATATAGCCAGTAGAGTAAAAATTTCTCAGGCAAAAAGGGGTCGGGAGTGGAAAAGTTTAAGAAGCCCTGCTCTAGACTCTTTTATCAACCTAGAACATCCATCTCATACCTCTTCTTCTAACTGAAGCCTAGCCTTCTTTGAAGTCCATCTCAATTTCTATGTCATCTAAGAAACTCCGGCCCACATTTATTTCTAATCATCCAGAACTCCTATGATGCTTAATTTTTAATAAATTGAACATTCTGGCCCTTGCCTATGCTTTGTGCTTTTCTCCCAATGTTTTCAGTATGCAGTTCTTGTTTCCCTGATGAGATTAAGAGCCAGAGGCCACAATAGTAACTGTATCAGTAACAAGGACCATAAAATACACCTGGGGAAAGCAATGTAGAGTGCATCCTTAATAGCAGAGGAGGGGTAAAGGGATACAAAGCCCCAGTTGTTAGACAGTGGTTAGACAGAGACCCTGACACCTGTAATGGTTAGATAGAGACACCACTGGGCTCTGGCCACCAGGGCCTTGTCAGGATCAGGGTGAGGCAGGAAAGGATCTTACCTCATTTCATCAGGTGGCTTCCAACTTTAACTATTTATGCTAACTAGTTGCTAAAGTGTGGAGATTTTCCCCCATATGCTGTGGAAGGGCTGTCAGTAACCTCTAAATTGGTGACCTGAGGCATACCCCCAGATTCCCCAGTCTGTTTGCATCTGGGTTGTAAGTTCTTTGAGAAAAAGAACAATCTCCGTATGCTTCTTTTTTTTTTTTCATTTCAAGCAGCACCTAGAGCAGTACCTGGCAAACAGTACATATTTAATTAGAATTTGTTTAATTGGTTGGATTGGACTAATGAAAGGAAATACCAATTTCACACGATGTTCCAGAAGCAGGGAGATGAATATAGCTGAACAATGTAAGTTATTCTGGTATTCTGAGAGTCTGATTAATGTACAATATAGCTAGAAAGAAAGGGTACAAACAAGGCTCCTTCTTATCATAATCACAAATGTGTGCACTCTTCTTGATGGCATACTCCACAAGTTGACTGTATAAGATATAACCTACACCCTGCTGAGAGCTACAATGAACCGGAAGGAGCTAGGGTCCTCATTTGGGGCACACTATCAAATACCGTAGGCAAACTATCCAGCTCTGTCTTTTGCTCTTTGGCAAGGCCAAAGTCAGAAAGGTTTTGATCACAGATTATGCTTTATTAAATGTATGTCTTTAATAGATTCAGTTATTAATTCTAAACAAAAGGATTTCTTATAACATTCTATCCTTAGTTTTTACAAATTGAGGTGTATTTTCTACTCACTAGCTACCTTTAGCTGGGACTTTTATTATGATAAAACAACAAGTATACATCAAAATCTAAAAATATTACTCATCAACACAAAATTTGAGTTTTTCAGTTTTCTCTCCCAGGGTATATTTTATCCGTGGGACACCAGCGACACACAGTGGTCATTTGTGCATATTACAGCAGTAAAGGTTTCACTAGATCAATAAGAAGAAATCACTTGATTTCTTCAACAATCAATTAATTTCAGACTTTGAAGGGATTTTAGAGGTTGCCTAGTTCAACCCACACTTGAATAGGAATCTACACTATAAGCGGTAATCTGGTCTCTGCAAAAGATCTTTAGGGTAGGTGAAGCCACTACTTTCTAAGGCAGCCCATTTCATTTTGAACAGCTCTAAGCAACTTACATTCATTGGTCCTAATTCTGACCTCTGGAACCCAGAAGAACTCTTCTTCCATATGATAGTCCTTCAAATATTTGAAGACAGTGGTCGCGTTCTCCTTAAGTCTTCTCTTCACTGTGCTCGACCTCTCCACTGTCTTCGATTGATGCACGTATAGCATATGTGGAATTAGGACCTAGGCCTCTCTTATTTTGTTGTGTCTCTTGTGAGACTGACATCATTACTTTAAAAAAAAAAAGCCTATGCATAAACAAGGTAATGCTGATATGGAAAAGAATACTGTCCCTGGTCAGGACAATAGAAAGCACTTGCTCAAATTGCAGTACTTGCTCTAAAAATGTTACAATCACAATTCAGATCACTGTGACCTACTAACCATTCGTCATCAGTCTCTTAATGTTGTATTTCCCTCTCCCACTATTGTAACTTTGTGTTACTCTATTTTATTCTTTGTCTTCTGAACTCAATTGTAAGATTATAACTTAACTCTACTTGATTGCAAAAAAACAGTAACACAAATGATTGCAATACCGGATTGTATTTTCATGGTCTGATTCTCCTCTAGCCTATACATTTAATTTTTTTAAAGGCCTTGGATAAGCTAGAAAAATGCAGAATACTGAATTTTCAGACATGGTCAATGTGTTGATTTCTTTTTGTTTTCTTTTGTTTTTTTCATCTGTCTCAAAAGATGGTAAAATAGGGAAGGAATTATTGGGAAAGGATAGTGATGTAAACAGATTATCATATTATAAAAATAGTATTCTGGTTAACCTTGCTTCTATTGTCACTACCAATAAAGAAGGACTAATTTGATACTTTACAAAGAAATAACTTCTATGACCCAAATGGCCTATTTGCCTTAATTTCTTGTCTGTAAAATGAGCTGGAGAAGCAAATGGCAAACCACTCTAATATCTTTGCCAAGAAAACCCCAAATGGGGTCACAGATAGTTAGACACAACTGAACAAGTGAAGGAGTTAGGGTTGTTGCACTTGGAGAAGGGTTAGGAAGGCTAGATTAGCTCCCTTCAAGTATTTGAAGGGTACAGGAGTAGAGCTATTCTATTAGCCCCTACCCCCTCCTACAGAGCAGAACCAGTTTTGTTAGCATATAACTATGTGATAGGTTCTGATTATTCTTTTTATTGTTTCACTTTGCACATTTGCTATTTTGTTGGTGTGATATTAGGTCTGGAGACAATCTGTGGATTCTGTTACTATATCTAGTCCTCCATCTTCTTGGTCAAGTGACTCAGATATCCTCAATAGCCTCTTAATTGATAAATCCTGTTGTCTTCACTCAGTCCTCATTCTCCTTGACACCTCTGCAGCATTTAGCATCATTCTTTACCTCCTCCTTTGGATATTTTCTGCACTTTTGTTTTGTGGTATTGCTTGTTCCTGGTTTTATTCCTGTCTCCTAGAAATGACTGCTTCTTAATATCCTTTGCTGAATAATCATCCAAATTTCTAGCCATGGGTGTATGTGTGCGTGGGGGGGGGGGGCGGTGGTCCTTCAAGTCTCTATTTCAGAATCTCTTCTTTCTTTTCCAGATACCCTCTCTCAGTGACCTCATTTTGTACTCATGCACTTATCATTACCTCTATGCAGATGATTATATATGTACATATATATAATATATATGTATATTTAGGGGAAGGGAATAAGCATTTATTGGGGATGTGCTATGTGCCAGCCACTCTGCTAAATACTTTAAATATATTTTCTCATTTGATCCTCACAACTCTGGGAGGTAGCTACTGTTATGATCTCATTTTATTGTTAAGAAAACTGAGGCAGATGAAGGTTAAGTAATAGACCTAGGATGACACAGCTAGGAAGTATATGAGGCCAGATTTCAACTAAGAACTTTCTGCTCTAGGAGCCAGTACTCTATCGGCTGTACTATCTAACTACTTTTCTGACCCTTTTCACTTTTCTTCTAATCTCTTATCACAAACTGTCTATTGGATTCTGTCCCACTGACATTTCAAAAATTCAACACATCCCAACAGAAATTATTATATTTGCCCTAAATCTACCTTTTCTCCAAACCTTCCTATTTCTACTGAGACACTATCACCCTTCTGTTCTACCCAGGTCCAAAATTCATAAATACTACCATTGCCTTTTTATATCTTCATGGCTACCATTCAAGTTCAGACACCCATCATTTCTGATCTGAAGTACTAAAATAGCTGTCTATTTGGGATCTTGGCTCCCAGCATCACCCATCTTCAGTTCATCACAATCCAATCAGCTATAAAAATGATCTTCTTAAACATGTCTAACCATGGCACCCCTCCATTCAAGAACGTTTAGGGACTCCCTGTTGCCTCCAGGATCAAGTACTAACTCCAACTTCACTTTTAAAGCCTTTCACTTTATCTAGTCTCCCTTTACAGACTGAATTCATATAAGTGCCTATACGTAGTCTCCTGTATTGCTAAACAAATCCCCTCACTCTTCATCAAGCTCAGAATATTGCTCTAAATCTTTCATCTTCTATCTCAGGCTATCCTCACGCATAGTCCATACTTTCTCTTTTTTTCCCTGCTTTCTTTAAGGGTTCAGTTTCATGTGCCAAACCCTGAGATAAATCTTTCTATACTGCTTTTTGCCTTAAGTCATCATGTAAATAAATAAATCATCCTGTATATGTTTATCTGTTTGCATGTGAGGAGTCAAGTTGAACCTAAACTCTTTGAATGCCGGGATGGCTTTTCAGTTTTGTCTTTTGCATTTCCAGTGCCTTCTACATCAATTGGTACTTAATAAATAAATGCTTGCTGGCAATTTGGAAATACGCCAATGAAAAACAGTGATTAAAATGTCCATACCCTTTGATCCAGTGCTTCCACTGCTCCAGCTAAAAAGTCAGACAAAAAGGATGGTGGCATTTATACCAAAATAGTTTATAGCAAAACCTTTTTGTGGTAACAAAGATTTGGGTACAAAGTAGGTACCCATCAAATGGGAATAAATGGGTTAAATATATTGTAATAATGAACATAAAAGAGTATTATTATTCTTAAGCAATGGCGAATATGAAGAATTCAGAGAAACATAGGAAAAATTCCATGTACTGATGCAAAGTAAAAAGATCCAGGTAAAAATATGCACAATGACTGCAACCATGTAAAGGGGGAAAACAATAAAAGGAAATTAAATATTGCTTAAATATAATGACCGAGTTCAGCCATGGATAAGAATGGAGAAAATGTACTTCCTTCTCTTCATTGCAGAAATTTGATACTATGGGTGTACAATATTGCAATTAATGTCTGATACGGTTGATGTGTCGATTGGTTTTGCTGAACTGTTTTCCCTCTTTCATTTAAAAGGGATAGCTCTTTGAGTGGGAAGTGAAGAAGAAAAGAGAAGATAACTAATTTTTATTTCTATTTTTAGAGGAATATGCAATAATTCTAATTTATATCTCTTATAGTCTCTATTTCTGTATTTAGGTATTTTAGCTATAGTAAAGGAAATATTCAGGATATGTTCTTCGAATAATTTACATAATTCCATTTTGGGTTCGGGCCAACAGGAAGGGGAACAGATTTATGATTTCACTGATGTAGTGAGCTCCTTTCTGGATCAGGACAATCCCTGTATCAATGCATATCTGCACTTGTTCTTCAATTTATGGTATTAGAGAATTGCCCGGGCACACTGAGAAGTTGAGAGGGTTTCTCTAGGGTCTCCCAAAGCTGTGATTTAAAACCAGGTCTTCTTTACATCAGTGTGACAGTGGCAGAAAACAAAGATAACATCATAATACACACAGGTAGTTTCCTATTAACAGAAAGAGAGAGATATACATAGCATATGCCACCAGAAAGGGCACCGGACACGATCAGACCCAGGAAAACAAAATATGTCTTAGAAACATGTGGAAATATCTTTCCTCCAGTTCTCTTTCTATCCAAACAGGAAGGGATACATTCTGAAATGATTGTAACGTGAAAATTGTAGAAACATATTAACCTTCTTTTTTAATCGAATGGAAAATATTAAGAAAAACCATTTCTACAGTTTAAAATTCTTTCCAGATTTACCTTAAGGAAGGAAGCTTGATCAGGACTTAATTGAATTTCTCGGCAAAAGACAATGTCCTTCACTAAAATCCTTTCTCTTAGTCCTAATGGCAAGTATGTATTGTTTGGGAAATGCATTAAGGATGGTAATCGAATTTAGAAAGAGTAATCATTCAATTCTAGTTAAGATCATTGCCCTCCTCCCTCTCCTTCCCCCTCCCCCTCTTCTAAAGAGAGTTATGACTCCCGGCCAGCTCCCTCTCAGAATACCCTCTTCCTCTTTCGGGAAGTGAGACTCATAAATTTATAAATGTGTCCTGTCCTCGTCCCCCTTACCCCCTCCTCCCACACACAGTAGGCACATAATAAAGGCTTCTGTTTTTCTGAAGTACCCTATTCCCTCTCTATCCGTAGTGGCCTTCAAAGTCCAAAGCTCCCTTCATTACAGAGGTAGGGAATGGGAGAATGGGAATTACGTTACACACAAAGCCAAGTATTGGTGGATGTGTGGGCTCGTTTCTTTGGGACTGTTCTTTTCCCTAATTTTTTCGCACCTATATGCTTATCTAGCCCTCTTCTCCTGCGATCCAGTCCCTTATCACAAACTGTCTATTGGATCTCTCTCCCATTGGCATTTCAAACTCAATACATCTAAAACAGAAATCAATTTTTGTATAATATAGCTCCTTGGATGACGGGGAGGTTATATTTTCAAAAGGAACTGTGATTTTATATATGTGAGTCATATACACTCATATAGATATGTATATATACACGACTAACATGGATATATAACTTTTATATAGTTTAATGATACAAATATTATGAAATGTAATTATTAGAGAATATATAACATTTACATAGTTTACTATGCTCAAAGCATCGTATTCAGGGCTTTACAATTATTATCCCATTTGATACTCACAACCACCTTGGGAGGTAGGTGCTGCTATTACACCCTCATTTTACAGATGAGGAAACTGAGGCAGACAACCGTTAAGTGACTTGCCCAGGATCACAGAGCTAGCTAGTGTTTGGGGCCAATTTTGAACTCAAGTCTTCCTGACTCCAGCCCCTGAGCTGTAACCGCTGTAAGGATAAAAATCATTTTCAAGATTAACATCATACAAAGGTGCATGACAAAAGAGAACCGTCAACCAGTCAACAAGCGCTTATTGAGCCCCTACTGTGTGCCAGACACTAAGAGCCCGCCGGGGACTTAAAGAAATGTGCAAACTGTCTTCCACTGCCTAAAACAGAATGACATCTATTAACACACTGGGGGTGGGGGATGGAAGGATGCCAAAGGAGCCCCGGCAGGGGCATTTCAGAGCAGGCAAACAGGTTAGGGAGGATGCCTGGGGCCCGGGAGGAGGGAGGAGACTCCTAGGGGGCGGGGGGCGGAACTTCCGCCTGATTGGCTAGGAGCGCTCGCCCCGCCTCTACCTCGCCTCCCGGAAGTGCGCAGTCGTTGGCTCCCTCCTCCGCCGGGCGTTTCCGGGAGGGAGCGAGCCGGGTGTCCCCTCGGCGCCGCGCTGGGTACCCGGCTGTGCGGGGCCTCACCCAGCGTTCGGCGCCGAGGGAGGGGCCCAGGCGCGCGGCGCCCAGCTCGCGGCGCCCACGTTCCAGCCGGGCCTCCCTGGGCTGCGGCGGAGCCCGAGCCACGATCGGAGGAGGAGGAGGGGGGCGGTGGGCCCGGCCTCGCCGCCCCGGCCGCCGCCATGGTGCAGATGGAGACGCAGCTGCAGAGCATTTTCGAGGAGGTCGTGGTGAGTCCGGAGCCGGTGCTGACCTGCCGCAGCGTCCAAGCCAGCCGCGGGACCGGGAGGGAGGAGGGAGATTCCCCTCCCCTCCTTTGGCACAGAGCCAGAGCGTCTGGGCTCCTGTCTGGACGTTCCACAAGCATTGATTAAACGCCTGCTGTGGGGCAGGCCCTGGCTAAGCGCGGGGGATACAAAGACAAGGAAAAACAGGCCCTGCCCTCGCCCGACCCACCATCTAATGGGGAAGACAGCGTGCAAACAACCACGTTTAACAAGCTATCTTGGTCAAATAGGAGGGAATCCTTGAGGGAAAGCGCTAGCCGTGATAGCGACCGGGAAAGGATTCTTGCAGAAGGAGAGGCCAAAGGGAAAAGAGAGCATGCCAGGCATGGGGGACAGCTGGGGCAAAGGCGTGGAATCTGGAGATAGAATACCCTGAGCGAGAACCAGCAAGAAGCCCAGTGTCTCTGAATCGTAGAATATGCGGAGGGGAGTAGAGTGTAACAAAGTGAAAAGAATGGTGAAAGGCTTTACACGTCAAGACTACGAGTTTATATTTGATCCGAGACTTCTAGGTGGGAGCAGGATTCATCATGTCAAACTAAATAACTGCGACCCGTTTAAATGTTTTCAAAATCCCTCTAGTAGCTTTCTTGTAGAACTCTGAAAGACCAGAGGGGTGGAAGTTGCTTGGGAGCCAGTGGAGCTTATTGGAGTAGGAAGATGATAGGGTCAGATCTGTTTTCTTTGTGTCTAAAACTGATATGGTCTGATATGAACTATTGTTCTAGAGCTGTAGTCTAGGACTGATAGGACATACTCTGCATGGGAAGTTTGAGGAGGACAGAGTTCGTGAGGTTTTTCACCTCTTTTATTGGAAAACTTAGGTCCCTCTTAGTGCAATCCAATATCCTGTGAGCTGTAGACTCATCATACTGAGCTCACAGTTTACCAAAACCCATAGATTTCTTTATCTTGGGAACAAATGTCGGGGCAGCCCCAACTGATCTGCGACCAGCCGAGGGTGTCAGCCTGGTGACATGTAAGGAGGCCTGGGGGAGGATCCGTTAGCTGCTGTCCACCTTCATGCCAGGTCTGGGCCAAGGCCTCAATGGGAGTTTTCACCTCTTTTGCTCAGAACACTTAGAGATGAGGTCTTAACTTCATGGGAGAAGCCACATGGCTGGAGCACGAGGAGGAAGCAAATCCTTTGCCTTCCCACCAATCTCAGACACTACAAGTTCCCTCATAATCTCAGATGGGCCCCCTCCCCTCTGCCACTTCAATTCCCAGATCTTTAGAGCCCCTCAGGTGCCACCTTCTACATAAGGCCATCCCTTTTCTTAGTGTTGATCCCCCAAAATTACCTTGTAATTTGTGCACATTTTTCTTATACTCATATTCATAGGAGCATAGAGTGAGAAGGGACTTTAGAGGCATCTCATGTTATAGATAAGAAACTGCGGCCCAGCAAGATTAAATGACTTGCCTTAGGTCAAGGGGGCTGTTTCCTCCGATAGAATGTGAGCAAATGGAGAATAGGGACTATTTCATTTATTTCTGTGTATGCACAGAATACAGTAGGTACTTAAAAAATGTTTGTTGGTTGGTTGATTATTCACTTCAGTCTAGTTTGGGTCCTTTATTTTGAAAAAGGTTCAATTGACTAAACCTGACAGAAGTTAAGTAGTTTATTAAAGGTCACACAACAAATAAGAGTATGAGAGCCTAGACAAATTGGGAATATGTTACTGGGAATAATATTGGGAATAAAGTACTCTTTAAAATTTAATGGCATTTTTTGCTTGTTTATTTTACAGAAAACAGAAATCATAGAAGAGGCATTTCCAGGGTAAGTATAATGCAAGATAAAAATCCATTTATGGGGTAGCTGTTTCTCTAGTTTCTTATCACCTTGGATATATTTGAATCAGCATCATATTTGGTAAATAGTGAGAGACCCGTCTGGGGTTGCTTTTAATTATGTAGCAGTTGGTAGCAGATGATAACAGTATTTTCTTTCTTTAGCATGTTTATGGACACACCAGAAGATGAAAAAACAAAACTTATCAGCTGCTTGGGAGCTTTCAGACAGTTTTGGGGTAGCCTTTCTCAGGTGAGCACTAAAGTTTAAATAATAACATCTCATATGTAGTATTGTGATTTTAAAATATTTTTACATATGCTATCATATTTGATCCGTATGAGCCCTATGAGGTCGATAGAACAAGGATTTTCTTTTCAAACCAAAATCTTCATTTGGCAGATGAGAAAACAGTATGTATGTAGCTACTTGCTTTAGATGAGGAAACCAGGCCTAAAACTCCTATGCATTTCAGTATATTGCTCTAATATAAGCAGCCCTTCATATTGTTTTTAAAGATTCGAGAAATGGGGATTCTGTAGCCTCTTCCTGTGTTCAACCATGTTTGGTGGTGGTGGGTGGGAATTGGGGTGTGAATTGGATTTAACTGAGGCAGAGTTACACAACTCACTCTCTTCTTGAGTCATCAAAGTCCAGTAGCAGGACAGAAATCAAGACAAGTGGTGATGGCTCAGGATGCAGTGGATGACCTTGGCATCTTCTCCTGGCTCTAAATGCTCCACAGTTCTTGCTTCAGACACCTTCATGGCTATTGGAACAAATTGTCCTCATTTACCCATTCTGCCAGGGAAAGTCTTCACATGCTTGGGGTAGACGTTCCCCTAACTTACCTATAGGTTTGAGGCCTGTCGGTTACCCTCAAAGTAGTTTAGCCTATCTGCCAAGATGATTCACCAGGGTGTGGCTACTGTGTATGCTACAGCTTCTTGGAGCTACAGGTGGGAATTGGGTGAAGGTAGACACCAAAGATGAATAAGTAGCCCTGAGAATGGTTCAGCAAGTCCTTATATTAGAAGTGCTAGTCCTCCCTGAACACCTCATACCCTCCAGTACATAAGGTACTCCACAAAACAAGGTAACACTAGAAGGATAGAAAGAAATATTTTTATTTACCAATATCCCTCCACTAGGGTCTAGAGAAATAAGAACTAAACACCTCTCTTTCCTACATTTAACATAACTCCAAAAAACTAGTTGCTTTCATCCCAAGATAAAGCCAGGAGGGGATATCTAATCTTTAAAGGATAAGGTGTTGCCTCACAAATACGTGACAGGCTTGAGATACAAGATGTAAGGTTGGGGGACAGGACAGGGTCTGGCCTAGAAGACCTATTGAACAGGAACATTCTGGTGCCTGTCTTTGGGATGGAATGTGAAGAATCTTCAGGACAATCCACTGAAAAGCCCTATTTCCATAGTGGTAGTCTCCCTTCTGCCAGTACAGAATTGGGGCAGAACTATTCAACTTTGTCCATTTGTTGGGCAGAGCTGGAAATTGTGCATCTATGGAAGAGACAAGAAAATGTCCCCATTTGGGTGGAGAAAGACATGACACTCAGAAATTATTTTATTTAAAGGCGAGGTGCTCACTACTGTGGATTGTCTGGTAGTTTCTAATCCAACAAGCATCTGTTAAGCACTTGCTATGTGCCAATCACTGTATTTAGCACTAGGAAACAAAGATATAACCAAAAACAGCCACAGAAACTGAAGATTGTTGAAGCTACAAAGCTTCCTTTTATCTCTTTCTATAGTGAAAATACCTGTTTCTGTATTATGTGTTATGTGACTAGTGAAAGCTTAGCCAGACTGCTATCATTCTTTTGCCCTACCTTCGAATAGCAGTTATCCTTCAAAACTATTCACCTCTTTATTTTTTAAAAATCCTAACATAAACTCCCAAAGAACTCCTCAAAATAGCACATCTTGCAAAAAAGATCCTGATATTTTGAAGAGAAAAAGGATAGTAGTGGTACGTACATAACACTAATTTTTGCCTTACTGGTGTCCAAATATTTCTTCTCTTTTGCTAATTTACAACAGACAAACTAGATGAAGACTCTTTCGCCCAGAGACTAGAATATTTTCTAGCAGCGTATTTATTTGATAACATTTTACTTTTACTGGATGTTATAATACCTCATTTTTTTTTATTTTATGTTTTGATTAATTTATCCTTTTAAACCTTATAGCTGAGTATTTCAGTTGCTATGGACCACTAGCAGATTATAACTAAACATTTGCATTCTTTTCCAGGAGTCTCATGAACAGTGCATCCAGTGGATTGTTCGGTTCATTCATAGCCAGCATAGCCCTAAGAGAATATCTTTTCTTTATGACTGCTTAGCAATGGCAGTGGAAACTGGCCTTCTTCCACCCAGGTCTGTCCAGTATTAAAAAAGAACAATTCAGGGTGCCTTTGCCTAGGTTGACACTTATTATTGATGATATTGTTAGCATTTGGGTGGGAAATTTGGACAAAATGAATGTAGTGCTCCCTGCGCTTTGGTGAAAGTAAACCTCAGCCACTAGAGGAAAAACAACAGAAAAAAGCATTCAGCTAGGTCCACAGTTCCTCAGTAATGACACAGCCATCCTGGTTTCTTCATATAAAGTTCAACTTCACTGCTAGAAAACACTGCTCAGTAAAAACTGTCTTATTCACATGAAGGACATCACTCTTAAATTTCCCTGTTATCCTGAGTGATGCTAATCACTATATGGGACACCAGTATTTGATTTCCAAGTACCATCATTTTTATGACTGTGGAGCTTTACTTTGGTAAATTCCTAGAATTCTGTCTTACTCTGCCTTTCATTGTGTGTATATTTTGTATCTATGGGAGATTAGTGACAAAAATCTACCTTGTAGCTTCTTGTAACTTTTATCTTCTATTCAAAAACTTAACTTGCTTAGTAATTGCTAATTACTAAGTTATGTGTGTGTGTAAGTTTTATTTTCATATATATACACATATATGTATACATATTTTACATGTACATGAGATAAAGTGTGTTATAGACACCTGAACAACTATTCTCGTATGATTAAGTCAAAGCACTTTGTAAAAAAAAAATTGCAGTTTTAAAATTTTTGTTAGTATACCATTAAATTAGGGCCACTCACTGTAGCAGTTGGAATGAGAGCTCTTTGAATTCGAATGGGTTAAAATTGAGAGGAAACTTCATCAGTTTCCCCCAACTATTTCAGTTTCTTCATTTAGCAGACGCCTCTCCAAAAATGTGATTATGTGGAAATTTAGTATCCAATGAGGGGAAAGCAAAGGAAACTCAGGATTTTCTTGTCTAAAAACAAATTCTTTGAGAGAAGACAGTACACGTAGTTACACAATTCTAGGCTGCAAACACATCCTTGTACAGTACACGTAAGCAGAAGAGATTATGAAAATTGCAAATCAGACATGATGAAATGAACAACAGGGATCATAATAGACCAACAACACTCTTAGCCTTGATTTATGTTAGATTATGTCTTGTTTCTTAAATATATACTTCTATCTTAGAACTGATACTTCTTTTCTATAGGATGGTTTGTGAATCCCTGATAAATTCTGATACACTTGAATGGGAAAGAACACAACTTTGGGCACTGACATTTAAACTGGTTCGGAAAATAATTGGTGGTGTAGATTACAAGGTAGTATATTTTTATTTACTTGGGAGTGATGTTTGCTTTTTAAAGTGATAAGCATTTTTAATGTGGATATTTCATTTTTCATGGTGGAGGTATTCTCAATGCCTTTAAAATTATGTGCTTATTATAAAGGAGTTTATTCTCTAAATTCTTGAAGGGGGCTCTAAAGAATTGTCATATTTTAAAACAAAAGTATATTCTGATTGTTGTGCCTGGTGAATTTTTTTTTAGACCTATAGAGAGCACACAAGTCTGTAATGTCTTTTGTGCTCTCGGTGTCATTGATCTTATGAGCTGCAGCTCCCACAGTTCTGGAAAGCAGTTTGGTTTTTGTACAGAACAATCTGTTCAATGAGTTAACATTCTTATTTTTGTTAGCCATTATATAAAAGTAGATCCAAATACAGAGGAAAGTGGTTGAATGCTTTTTTTGACAACCAGTTTTATACTGTCAGTCAACCATCAAGCATTTATTCAGTGCTTTCTCTGTGTCAGACACTGTGATGGGCACTGGATGATACAGAGACACAAGTGAAACAGCCCCTGCCTTTAATGAGCTTCTATTGAGCTGGAACAAAAAGTAAGTCCTTAGAAGTATGTAAAGAAAATATACCAAATACCAGTTGGGTTTTGGAGAAAGGTATTAGAAGCTGGGTAGATCAGGAAAGGTTAATGTGGAAAGTAGTATTTGAACTTAGTCCTGAAAGAAGCAAGATATTCCAGGAGGTAGAAATAATAGGAATGCACTTCAAGCCTGGGAGACAGCCAGCACAAAGGCATGGAAACAGTAGATGTTCTGTGTGAGTATTTGCAAAAAGGCCAATTTGGACAAAATGTAGAATGTGGAAAGAAGAACAATGTAAAATAGGGTTGGAAGGCTTTATGGAGCCTAATTGTGTCCTGATCTTGAAGGGCATTAAATGCTAAAGGGATGACTTCATACTTGATCCTAGAGGCGATAGGAAGCTTCTGGAGTTTATTGGGTAGCAGAGTGACATGGTCAGACCTGTACTTTAGGCAGATCACTTTTGCAGCTTTGTGGAAGGTGATTAATGATTAGGGAGGTGGGGTAAGATACATGAGGCACGAATACCAATTAAGAGGCTTGTGGTGGTCTGGGAAAGCACTGACGAGGGCCTGACCCATGGTGGTCATATGGGTGAAGAGAAGGGATAGAGAGGAAGGAAGGAATTATTAAGTGTCCACTATGTGCCACGTTAAGTGACTTACCTAGAGTCACACAGCTAGTAACTATCTGAGGCTGGATTTGAACTCAAAGTCTTCCTGACTTCAGGCCCAATGCTATGTCACCTAGCTGGATGTGAAAGATATTGTGGAGATAGAAATAACAAGACTTGGCGATTGAATAGATATGTAGGGTGAGGGAAAATGAAAAGTCAGATCGATTTCAAGATTTCAAACCTGGATGACTTGAAGGATGGTGATGCCCTTTACAGAAGTAGGAAGTTTGAAACTAAAATGTATTTGAAGGAAAGATAATGAATTCTGACTTGGATATGGTGAGTTTGAGCTGCCTACAGGGCATCCTTTTTTGAAATATACCCGGTTTTGGTAATGGAAGACTAGAGCCCAAGAATAAAACTAGGGCTGGATAAACAGTTCTGCGAGTTATCAAAATGTGATTACAGTTAAAACCATGTGAGCTGATCAGATCCCCAAATGAAGAGTATAATGAAAAAAAAGGAGGCTCTTGGACAGAATCTTAGGGACTCTACTGTACTTTGGGAAAGTTTTTAGATTGTCTTCAATGAGTTTGTATAATTAGAAAGAAAACACAGGCTTGAATCATCCTGAGAGCAGTTATAGAGCAAATGAACAAGCACAAAATGTGATTAAAAATAAGAATCTAGGGCAGCTAGGTGGCACAGTGAGTAGAGCACCAGCCCTGGAGTCAGGAGGACCTGAGTTCAAATTTGGCCTCAGACATTTGACACACTTATTAGCTGTGTGACCTTGGGCAAGTCACTTAACCCCAATTGCCCTGTCTTCCCCTCTCAAAAAATTTTTTAAAAAAAGAATCTGATATTCTTTTGATTTATTTATTCCAGTTTCTCTAAGAATACTTTCTATCCTCAGGCAATTAGAGGGAAAGAGTAAATAGAATAGGATAGTTAGTCAGAAAAGGTTTCAATATAGGTAAATTTTGAGCTGTATTTTGTACCAGATTATTGGTCATTTACTAAGTGCCTTGCAAATCACGGCCAAGGAATGGATATGAATTGAAAGAAAGGGAAGCATTTCATGTGAGAATAGGGTAAGCAAAAGCAATGAAGAAGAAACCAGGATTAGTTCATAGAGGACAGGGACTAAATTGACTGTTATAGTGGAAAGGATTACTGATGGAGGAGTTCATGATAGTTTGTTAACTATGCTCGAAACTTTTTGGCCATGTTCAAATACAATGCATCTTTGATAATTTTTTTTTGTAGAAAATGAAAGTTTTTTTTTCTTCTAGGCTCTTTTGAAACTTTTATTCTCTGCAACATTATCAGCAATCTAGACCTTTTTAACTAGATTGAACTTAAAATATAACCCTATAAGTTGTTAGTGATAGGTATGTATATTGTAAAGCATGGCGATATCTATTTCCCTTTCTTTCCTCTAAGTTATCTAAGTAGTTTGTTCTACTTAAATATTGGATTGTTTTTGTTAAGCTATAGATAACTTCTTTAATTTGAATAGACCATAGTTTAAAGCATTAATGTTTAGCTGGGTTAAAAAATGTGGACCAAGAGGTAAAGTTTCAGATTCTAAAATTTTCTATACTTTTTACGTTTTCAAAAAAAGACTGAGTATGGATTTCTTGGTTTTCACTTGGTTTTTCTTTTTTCCTTGTGTTTTCTTCCAACCATCAGGGTGTACGAGATCTCTTAAAAGTGATTTTGGAGAAAATCTTAACAATACCAAATACAGTGAGCTCAGCTGTGGTACAGCAACTTCTAGAAGCAAAAGAGGTAACTTACATATGCACCTGAATTTTATTTCTAATTATGATTCCAAAGAACCCTATTCAGTCCACTAGATTTTTAGATTTCTAGGCTTTGTGGAACACAGAAGCAAAAAAAACCTTATAGACCACTTTTCTATACTTTTTACTTACCACCAAAAAAAAAGAAGAGGGAGGAAAAAAACCTCATTAACCCTAACAGAATTACATTACTTTAAATTAATAATTGTTATTATGAAATCCAGTGATTTATTTAATTTTTATTAAATATCATAAGAATATTTAATATAGGCAACTGTAGATATTGGTATATTATTAATGACATTATAACAGGCCTAAGGATTTAGAATACCTTTGTGGACTCGTTGCTGTGTGGACTAACACTTTAGAGACAGTAATCTAGTCCCATCTCCCTCTACCTTCATCATTGGCCCTATTTTATTCTTTATTTATTTTTACATTTTGAGACTATCTTGTTCAGGCTGGAATCATTCATGGGCCTTATCTCACTGCTGAATGGCATGGAATCTTTGACTTGCTCCATTTCTACAGGGGGTGGGAATTTGTTCTGCTTTAGGAAGCTTGCTGGTCCCGCTGCTCCTGTGAGCTCACCATATTGGTATAGGACTTATTTCAGGCACCCAATTGGCTTTAGCCCTTCTGCAGCTCAGAACTTCCAAGCTCAAGCAATCCACTAACCTCAGCCTCCCCAGGATTAGGGAATACAGGTCTATGCCCCTGTTCCCAGTTGTTGGCCCTATTTTAAAGGCTTCCCCTAGCCTGGAAATCAATCTGTCAGCAACCTACTACAAGCATTTTAATAATCTTCATTATGTGGAAACTGCTTCTTTATACTTAAACTAAATACTTCATGTACAAATTAATCTCTAATGTTACTAGTTATACCTCTTAAAATCTTTGACAGTGATTCGACAAGGAAAATTCTATCAAGGAATATTTGATTTGGTTTGAATCAAATTGGTATTTTGTTATCACAGGTTATAGCTTATATTTTGGAACGAAATGCCTGTTTACTACCAGCCTATTTTGCAGTTACAGAGATAAGGAAATTATATCCTGAGGGGAAACTTCCACATTGGGTAAGTTTTATCAATTTCGTGGTTGGGTTTTAACAGCTAATTGTGATATCACCATACTAATTTGCATGGAGAAATATTTGTCATAAATACACCATTTTCCAATACTTTTTTCCCCCCATACTTTTTCTTCTCATGACCATAGAGGATGGAAAATTTATTTAATCTTGTTCATTGATTTGGAAAGTTTCATTTGCCATACTGTACATACTTTTAAAAATCAAATAGAGAGGTAGTATGTAGTTAAAGACCCAGCTTCCACCAGGAAAAACTGGGTTAAACTCTTTCCACTGATATGTTCTATTTTCGTGACCCTGAGCCCTAGGCAGCTCATTGATAGTTGGGGTTTTTCACCTGGGAATTCCCTATAACAGTGAAATAACAAGGTTTCATCCCTATCCTTATACATGTGGCTATGTACTTGACTGAACTCAGGAAAACATAAAGTCACAAATAAATTTTAAGTAAACACTCTTTCAGATTGAACCTTGCATACCAAATCTACCTTTTTTTTTATTTTAAGTTATTAGGCAACCTGGTGTCAGACTTTGTGGATACCTTCAGGCCCACAGCAAGAATAAACTCCATTTGTGGTAAGATTAAATTAAAAGGTAAAATGTTACTATCTACATTAATTTCCAATTTATTGTGTAGCTTTTGAATTGCAGCAGAAGGAGTCTGTTTCTCTAAGCATTTGTTTTTTGATGGTGACTTTTTTGCATCTTTGAGAGCATAGGAACATTGGTTAACAAGGAATATGTTGGGTAGTAAGGAGTACTGTTTGTTTTAGAGTGAAAGGAAGAGAAGGAAGAGGAGACCTCTCTAGATTGGTTCTCTCTTATTAGCTTCATCTTAAAGCTACTTTGGAAGATTTTGTTCTTGGTGACATGGAGAAACAAGGTTCTTTTCTTAATAAGACTTCCAGAGAATCTCAAAGCATAGGGAAGTTCCTGGGAGGATGCAACCCATTCCAAATCAAACTTGTACCTTTATCCAATTCTTTGACTCTTCTGATTTGACATGGTCTGTTAGGTGTTTTGTATAGTCTTGAAGAACTTAACATGGTTTTCCAGTTTGTCTGTTCTTAGATACACTTTGGGACAATCTTACGGATCACATCACCTTCAGAAATGGCGTTAGCTCTTCACGCATAGGCCAGTGGTTTTCCAAATGTCCAGCAGAAGCAGAAATGACATTCCCGCTTAGGCCTTATCACCCAGGGACTCACAAGTATTTATCAAGATGCATGCAGAGGAGGGCTGAAATGTCATTGGTAGACTTCTGTTCCAACATGGGTCTCTTATTTTTTTCTGCATTCATAAGAGTAGAGAGCTAGAGTAGCAGAAAGGCAGTAAGTGTAAATTGACAGGTGAAATGGTGATTCTCCACACATGAAGACTGATGCTTTTCTATTCATTTCCTTCTACTGTGTCCTTAGCTTGACTTGCGGCTTCCTTCCCCCACCCTTGCTTTCTCTCTCCCTCAGTCATCATTTGGTAGACATTATCTAGTACAGGCAATGGGTTGACAATGAAGAGAGGTTTAGTGAAATTGTTACAATTATGATGACTAACAGTAATAATAATAAATATCAATAATAGTCACAATGCATTGCTCTGCTGTCACAGGCCTCGTACACATATTGTGTCACTGATCGTCATGGGCTGGTGAGATATGTGGCGCTGTTATTTTTCCCATTTTCGATGAGGAAGATGTCCGATGACAGCTCTTCTGTCACCCAGGTCTTCTGCCTCTTAGTAGTGCGCTCTTCCCATGATTCTTCACTGATAATCCATTTCACATCAGTGAACTATGTGTTGTTTCTGTACATACAGGCTTCAAAAATTTCTTAGAAAAATTAAAAGTTGGGCAGGCATCATCAGCTTCATTATCATTGTAACATTACAGATGTAGAGCTAGAGGGACCTGGGAGATCATGTAGTCCAATTCCCTCGTTTTATACATGAGGAAGCTAAAGCCCAAACAAGTAGTGACATGCTGAAGGTCACACAGTGAAGTGTCAGAATCAGGGCTAAAGCCCTGTCCCCAAACCCCAGATATTTACTTTGGCACACAGATAGCCTCTGATGCTTGAGCTTGTGCAGCCTCTTAGTAGGACTTGTCTTAGGAGAGTATTCTGTCCTTTACATGTGAAATCATGAATGCAGCTAATTGTATTTGTATATTCATAGTTTTTTAAGAATGTGTAAGCTAATTATTACTGTTTGTTTTTGGTTTGAGGAATGGATAATATTTAAGAATTGGCACTAAAATTAATTTGGTATGACCTTAGAGCAATTGTACATTTTGGAAGAGAATTTTTTTTTCTTTTTGTATTTGGTCAGCCAGCAAGCATTTATTAATCAGTCACTATGGGTCAGGCTGTGCTAAGAGCTGGCAATGCAAACATTAGCAAAAAGATAGTCTTTGCACTCATGGTGCTTAATTCTTTTTAAAAATTTTTTATTTACCTTATTTTTAATATATGGAATAAAACAAGCATTTCCATAACGTAAGACAGTATAAGTTTAAAAAATGATTGCACATGAAACTGCAAATCGGTTATGTCCAACTTGCTATTCCTTTTAAATATATAATAACGTTATCATGTAAATTTCTTTTTTTTTCTTCCCTACCCCAGGCCCCACATGGCTACTGTTAGACACAAATATGTATATATATTTAAAGTCATTCTATACATACTTCTTTTTATCAATTCTTTCTCAATGCAGGTAGTATCTCATTTCATATGTCCTTTGTAGTTAATTTGGGTATTTATAATAATCAAGATCACTTATTTGCTCAAAGTTTTTCTTAAAACAATATTGCTGGGTTCTCCTGGTTTTGCTCATTTCACTCTTCATTATTTTGTGCAAGTCTTTCCATATTTTTTAAAGATCTTTGAGCTCATTGTTTCTCATAGCATGGTATAGTATTACATCACTTTGTTTCTTTGGTTGACTTGGCTTTTTTCCTATTTCCTGTTTGGAAAACAATCCGTAACAGAAGCATTGCCCTCTAAACTGTCTTTCAGACCTTTTTACACACAAAAGAATAGAACAGTATCAGTTTTTTTTCTTAGTTTATTTTTTATCATGAGGCTCTTTGATTCTGAGTTTTCTGACCTTTTACAGCTTTTGTGTGCTTGAGCAGTTCAAATTCCTTCCCCATCCTTTATTTGACATGCTGTTTTTCTTCCATCAAATAAGACAAAATCCCGAAGGTATCCACCTGAACATCTGAAACAAAGGGTAGTAGCAGTCAAGGAATGTGACTGTAGAATACTTCCACAACTTCTCTTAAAAGGTTTTACATGACGGTTTTCAAGTAAATAAGTTGTCATTTGAGGTTAAGATAAAAAGATTCAATTTTGTGGCCTTCAGAGGTAAGGCACCATGCATTTGCCAAACATTGCATTTACTCACATGCATTTTGTGTAATACATGCAGGGCGCTGTAGTCTTCTGCCAGTGGTAAATAACTCTGGTGCCATATGTAATTCCTGGAAATTGGATCCTACAACACTTCGTTTTCCTTTGAAAGGCCTTTTACCATATGATAAGGTATGTCGTTACCATAAGAAATTGAATTTAATCCAGCTTTTGGTCCATATAGTAATCTTTAATCATAAGACATATTCTGTACAATTGCCATTTTGTATCCCAGGCATTACATATATAGCTAAAGATAATGATGAATCATAATCAGATTACCACATTACTCAAAAGATATTCAAATAGTGTATGGTATTGGTGCCTCTATGCCAGAGGCCCTTTTCTGGCAGAGCATTTTCAGGTGATAGGCTAGTTTTCCTTTTGGGGGCCATTTAGGCGATTGAATCATAGGGACAGAGACAACTTCAGGTAGTATCTTTTAAAAACTTTTCACAAGATGATTAAGAGTTTTAATCATTCTAGATGAGAAAAGAATGGGGTGGATTTTTTTATTGCATCAGAGGCAAAAATCCATAGAAACAGATAAACAAATCATGTGGCCAGTAGTTCTGTAACTATTAGAGTCAGCATGTTTTCTTATTTTTAAACTATTATAGTGCAAAAATTATAAATATAGAGAGATTAAAGTATTTGCCTAAGGACATAAAGTAAGTTAAAAATAAAAAAGGCATCATCATCCTTCTCAATCTGATTTACTTTCTAGTAAACATTGCTTACTCAAAAGTAGTAAAAATATCCCGAATTGTTAACCTTTTTTCAAATCATTTAAAGTTAAAACTAATTTTGATCTTGAAGCAACAATTTTCTTTATTTTTTAAAGGATCTGTTCGAACCTCAGACTGCTTTATTGAGATATGTGTTGGAGCAACCTTATTCCAGAGATATGGTCTGCAATATGCTAGGTTTAAATAAGCAGGTACTGTACTATGCTGTAAACCTAGTAAATTCTGCATAGAGTCTGCACTATTCTTTTCTCTTTTCTTTGCTATAGCTAACTGAGCAAAACAGTTTAGGACTATTCAATGATTTTCTTTTTTATTTAAAATAATATTAGGTTTATTGAACACTATATTGTTCCTATCATTTATTATTGCTTTGGAGATGTTTAAATTGAAAAGTAGATATTTTGAAAGTTGATTTTTTTTGCATTGCTTTTTTTTCTATAAGGCCAGCCTCAAGTACACCTTTTGCCAGATAAACCTACACATGGCTTAATCCTAATATTTTGTTTTTAATGGTTTTCATTCTGTTGTGGTGTTGTGTTTTGATTTTTTTTTCTATGGATCTCTAGTTTTTTCAGCCTTTTTATCTGTCATTTTTCAGCATTGCATCATTGGAAAGTTGAATTTTCTTCCTTTTCTTTTTTTAGTTGTTTTGTTTGTTTTAAAGTAGTTTAACATGTGGGAGGGCTTGTTCTGACTCTGGGTTCCTTGAGGCTGGCCTCATAGTCACTGTTTTGTCTTTTCTTTTTTTCTTCCTTTATTTTTGTTCTGTCCTGTCTTGTCCTGCCCATCCTCCAATGCTCTAGACCTTGAACATTGCTCAGGTATGTTCACAACCTTACTGTTGTATTGTGACTAACGATACGCTGGCCGCTTTGTAGCCACTGATTCCATTTAGAGAATACGTGTATGGTCGGGGCTTGAAATTGGCAGGACCATGCTGAGACCAGGGCCACTAAAAAATTTCTTCTTGGGATGTGAGAGTTGTTTTTTATAGCTTTGGTTTTTGGTGGTTTTTTTCTTTTTTGGTGTTTAATTTTTTTTCTTTTTTTTAAAAGACTACAGTCATTACTCATTTAAGCCTGTCATTTTTTTTGATGGACTATTTTCCCTTCCCACTCCATCTTGTTTTTCAAACTCCACGGCTGAGCTAAGGTTTTAGCTAGCCTAATGGATAGATTTGGGTGGCCTTCATCTTTCCTAACGATTGAAAAAGCCATACCCCCCAAACAAAATATATCTTTCTGTTGCTTTGTTAATGAAACACTTTAATAGAGAAATGCTGTCTTTAAAGCTGGAGTGGTAAAATTGCTACAGTGAAGGCTTTTTTTTGAAATATGGGGCTTTACTAAGAAAGGTAATATTCTTAGGTAGCCCCCACCTACTTGACCAATATTCTTCTGTGTCAGTCTTTGCCAAAAGTGTCCTCCTCCAAAAGTGAGCTCCTCTGAATTCAAAGCTGACTTGTCATGGGGGAGACACACAATGGCCTAACTGTATCAACCAAACTCTTATACTGTCCCAAGTCTATTTCCAGGACTTTTCACCTTTGAAATTTTAAGGAAAATAGTGGTTCCAGTTGTTTTTGTTTAAAAATTTTGAGCCCAACATATTAAAGTAGACCAGTTGAAAAACTTTCTTTTTTTACTTTAAAAAGACATTATTGTCTAGGATATATAAAATAGCGTTGCTGTTTGCAATACTATAGTGAAGGTTGTGCCAGTGCTTCCATTTATAAAACCCTATTTTTAAGGACATATAGCTTGGCCATAAAACTTGCTCAGTGTTGAAACTTTGCATGCCAAACCTCACCCTAGTAGCAGTATCTTTTTTATTATTTTAATTTTTTTATTATTAGTAAAATTTTACCAAGTTTCCTCTGTTGGATAGTCTTTTGTACACGTGCAACTCAAATGATTTCACACTACAGTATATGATAGTTATCTGATTGTATATTCCCATTGAACACTTTAAGCACCAAACCACTTAATAACTAATCAACCTTCCCTTGAACAGAGGTAAGTATTTATTGGACTTTAAAAAGATGGTCAAACAATGCCTAAATCCCAGTGGGGTTTTTTTGTTGGTTTTTTTTTTTTGTGATAGGCCTTAGTCACACTTCACTTCCTTTTTCATAGTTTCCTGGATATTGTACATATGATACATATATGATAGTTAATCTGCATGTGATTTTCAAGTCACCTATACTAGCCTTTTCTTTTGGGAGAACAGCTTTTCTCAAACCAGAAGTTGCCTGATACAGTTCTAAAAATGTTGGTAAAACAAGTGTAGTCCTGGGCTGATCATTTCAGTACCAAGTTTCAACCTAAAAAATTTTTATGACTAAGAAATAATTCCATAAAAAATAAAGTTTATAATGGAAATGCTGACAGAACATTTACCACATCAGTCCTATTGTAGTATATGCATCATCAAAATTTTATACTTCATCAGTAATTGCTTTGTAGAAACTATGAGATTGAAGCAAACATGCTAACTCGATTTTTAATAGTATATTTTTACTTATTGGAAAGTAGAGTAGAAATAAGGATGTACACATTCTGTGAATCAGGTGACTTAAAATAGTAAGTCATTTAGTGTCTTCTTTTAGCAATATAGGTACTGTATATTATACTGTACTTTCTTGTCCTTTCTCTGCTCTTACAAAAATATACCTAATGCTTAAAATATCTTTCAAGAGCTTTCATTTTATCATTTTCCAGTAGGAATTAGACTAATTTTTTAAAAATAAAATGTTCACACAATACCCTGAAGTTCAGCAATGTAGACTCCAGCTAATAGCATCATGTTGGAGGTCAGGACTTACATAGGTTAAAGGATAATCTATACTAAATAGACTTGCGTAAACCAGATGCATTTCTGTTTTTGAAAGTTTTAATAAAAGTAGCTCAGAATTATATGATTTGTGGCTGGCAAAGTGCTTTCTTCACAACATTGATATATTTAGTGTAAATATCTCTTATTATTGATCAGGAAATTGAGGCTTAGAGAGGCTGAGTGATTTCTCCTTGGTTATAGAGCTAGTAAATACAAGAGAACAGTCTCTCAAATGCAAGTCTTTTGACTCCCAGTCATTTTCTGCCACACCACAGTACTTGAATTTATTACAGAATTTTCTAACGATTAGTAGATAGTCCTTAACTACTCTCTGCAACACAGTCATTAATAGCTGTCAGGGAAGCACCTTTTTGTTATGCCTGATGACTCATTAGATTGATTCTTTTTCTAATCAGAATAAAATGTGGGAAATATGGTGGAGAAAGGGCTTTTGCCTTAACTTGCTCTGAGGCTAGAATGTTGAATTAGTTCCTAGCTTGAAAATGGTTCTTGGGATTTTTTTAAGGTCACTCATTTCCCAGAGTAAAGTTTTTTTTTGTTGTTTTTTGTTTTTTTTGCTTTTTTTCATGTCATAATAAGAACATTAACAGGATTATTATAATATGAAAATTGTCAGGTACCACATCTTAATATAGAAGAAAGGCTACTCCTGTAAGCTAATGGCAAACTTCATATAATTAGTTATTTCAGTGAGTGATGAAAAATGCAAATGTATAAATGTTTCTGTTAATCTTTTATGATTTGATTTTCTAAGCTAAAGGTTTGAAACCAGATATCCTGAAATTTAAGCTGTTAAAATTAGAAGTTAAAATGTTAAACTCTAAATTAAAATACTAGTGTTAAAATCCATTTCAATATAAAATATGTGCAAATATTCAAGTATGTACTTTACTAAAATCTAGCTTCATTGAAGGTGATTTAAGTTCTTTGATGGCATGGTATCTCCATGTTTCTAGTACCTTGCAGGGTGCTTTGCACATAGTAGACACTTAATTGTTTCACTTAAGTAAATTTTTTTTAAGCTTAAATATTACACAGGCCTTCAGAAGTTTAGAAATGACAAGCTCCAGAAAAAAAAGTAAGATGTCTCTTTTCAGTGAAGAGCTTGTCTTTAGCCTAGAGTTAAATAACATTAATTCAGAGATTTCCAAATGTTTTATTAAGTGGTAATTTCTTATGCTTCTCAAGATTCTCTGCAGTGTAGCAAGATGATAAATATTAATATTCCTATTTTATAATGAAATTTGGTGCCTAAATAGTGTTATATTCATTATACAGTGATTAGAGACAAATAGATATAAAATTCAGTACTTATTCATAGTCTAGTCTCTTGCTTAATGCACATACTATGTAGTTTGCTCTCTGTACGTTGAAGTTTTATAGAATAACAAAACCAACATACTTAAACTTTTAGAAACATTTGCAGTCTGGACCAATAATAGCTGGGAAATTTAGAGTTAATATTAATGAATATTCTTCTTCTGTAAAGCACTATGGTACTAAGTTCTTAGGAAATCAAAAGCACTTTGACCTCATTGCAGAAAGTCTTTGGGTATTGGCTCGTTTTGCTCTAGATTCCACTAGTTGAAAAACCATGTTGGCTTTCCCTTTGAATTTCCTAGTATTTCTCACTTTGTTAGAATCCTATTATTCACAGTAATAATGAACATTTTGGTTTTCCTCTTTAAATCATTCTACTGACCTTAACTATTTTACCACCACAACCCTTCTGAGAAATAGGTAGGTAAGTATTATCCTGATTTTTTTTTTTAACAGATCATAGGTATTTAAAGAGACACTCTAAATTTGACTCAGGTTTTCAAAATAGATTTCATTTAGTTTGTTCTTTGTTCATTGAAACAAGTTAATGGGGGGGGGGAACCATCATTGGGGAGGGAGGAATAGGTCACTAATTGGTCAGTTTCTGCTCCTTAAGAAAATACTAATTACTAGTGACAAATTCCTACTGGAAATCCTGGCTTCACTTCTTTTCACAAAATTTTCTGACTCTTTTATACTTGGAATGACTTCACTCTAAATTTGTGTTGTCTTGATGCCCTTCTTGGGTTGTTGGTGGTTAGCAGAACTAGTGAATTTCAAGCCCTGTACACAATAGTTTTGCATGCTGAATTACAAAATAGTCTGTAGTGTTGTCTGTTGCACTTTGCTCTGCTTCATAATGATTAGTTTTGGAGGAAAAAGTACTGTATTTTCAATTGGTGGTGTTAATATTGCTATTTGTAAACCTGTAATGTGGTTGAACTGTGATCATGGCATTGTGTTTTTGGAGAGAACATGGAACAGCAGTTGATGCTTACTGTTTTGGTTAATTGTTCTGTTTTTGCATGCCTTAAGAAAGCGCAGCTAGATTTGTAGCTTTACAAGTTTGAGCTGGCAAAAAGCATGCAAAAGAGGATATGCTGTTCATTGTATATTCAAATTTGTCCCCATTTTTGTACTTTACTCCTTAATCAAAGAAATCATATCCCTTTTTCATGGCAAAAGGCAAATAATAACATCTTTAAAGTATAGGAAAAAAAGCATCTCTCCTTTAACAATTCTGTTTACTAAAAAAGGCTGTTATGTCAACTGCCTGGCCTACTAAGACACATAACTTGTTTGTTAAGAAAATGCAAGAACAACTAAAACAAATTTTGTGGATGTGTGGGTTTATTTTTTTTAATAAGTATGTTTTTAAAAAACAATTTGAAAAAACAAAGCACAAATCTTTTTGCCTCTAGAAAGGGAAATTGCATTTTCATTTTTAGTTTTTAAGCTCAGTTCTTTTCTTTTTTAAAAATAGTTTTTTGCTTTGTTTTACAATTAAAGCTGCATTATGTTTGGGTTGTAAGAGAAAAAGCATGCGTTTAGCAATTTTCTGACCAAATTTTTGCAAAAAAAAAAAATTTGCGGGGGGCAGGGAGAGGTGTAGTTAATTCCACATGTAGAAAATGTTTTTGTTCAATAAAATTTGGCAATTTATACAAAAAGACTTGGAATCTTTCTAAATGAACCAGTGTATTTAAAGGTTTAAATAGAAAACAAAAAGCCTTTTAACTTTAAGGCAAATGGCTCACACTGTGCTTTACTAACCTATCTTGAACCATCCAAAGGCCTTGAAATTCTAGATTTTTATATGAATTCTGATTCTTTTGAATAACCAAGGGTTTCCAAATAATTTTGAACTAAAGTAATTATCAATAATTAATGGTAATAAATTTTTCACTTGGGTTTAAATCAGAAATGCCATGGGAGGTCTGGTGGAAGGGTTGTAGAGCTTTTTCATTGAATAGAAGTTGTCTTCTGTGACATAACATAGTGCAGCTTTAATAAACCAGCCTAACTTTAACTTCTTAAGTTCAGACTTCATTTCATGCTTCCCAGCCTCTTGTTTAATATCGTCTGTTACCTGATTACTTCTAAAGCTAACCAAGAGGCTTTTGGAATACTGTATCTAATCTCTGTCCTACAGCACAAACAGCGCTGCCCAGTGCTGGAGGACCAGTTGGTGGATCTGGTGGTTTATGCCATGGAACGTTCAGAGACTGAGGAGAAATTTGATGATGGGGGAACCAGTCAGCTTCTGTGGCAACACCTCTCAAGCCAGCTCATTTTTTTTGTACTTTTCCAGTTTGCCAGTTTTCCTCATATGGTCTTATCTCTTCACCAAAAGGTATGCATTAGACCTCTTTTTTTCAGTAGGAACTATTGATTTTAGGTTGTAGTTTTCTTTTTTAAAAAGAATTGTTGTAATTTCAAAGAACATAACTTGATGATATGGTTTTAGTGTTGACAAATAGAAATCCTGAGACAAAATTTCATCTCCATCATGCTCTTTGGCAGATTATTTAACCTTTTTTGTTACCTGATAAGGTAGGCTAAAATTCTGTCTGTCAGATAATAGAAATTTCATAGGTTGTTTTCCATGTTACATCTGTAATTTTTATTATGAGATGCATGTTATCCAGCAAAAATGACTGTTAGAGTAGATTTTTGTCAGGTTCCATCACCAGAAAGTTGGCTGCCAAGAGGCCACCAGGTTTTTTAGCCATAGCTCAGGAGCCAGGCAATTAAAACATGGAAATGGTAATCTGTGTCATTGGAATGAATAACCAAACCACTGAAATCATCGACCTTCGAAGAATTGAAATACTTTGCAAATACTAAAGTTAGATCACGAACTTTCTCAGGATAGAAATTACATTTCACAGATTCTGCAGTTGAAATTCTTCTGTTTTGTAATGGACATTCCCATCAATATTGATGAACTGAGAACTAATAATCTATGCTCTCAAACGTCTTTTACAGTTAGCAGGGCGAGGTCTAATTAAAGGTAGAGACCATCTAATGTGGGTACTGCTGCAGTTCATTTCTGGAAGTATTCAGAAAAATGCATTAGCTGATTTTCTCCCTGTTATGAAGCTCTTTGATCTTCTTTATCCAGAAAAAGAGGTAAGTTTGACCATTCAGTGGAAAACAACATAATTAAATTTATATTAAAGGTTCAGTATAAGGGAGGTGGTATTGCAGTAATGGAAAAGACACAGACTGAAATGGGTTCTGGGTTCTGGTCCTAATTATGACTGTGTAACTCTAGACTTTGGTTTCCTTAACTGAAATGAAGGGAAGGACTACTCAATTTCTAAGGCCCTTTTATAGGTAAGAAAGTGGTTGTAACTTGCCAAAGTTTATGTAACTGGCTAGTGTTAGAAGGAGTATCTATGACTTACAACAGCTAGTCCAGAGCAAATTTGACTAATTATATCCTTTGACACAAACTTTATCTCGAGATTCTCGTAGTTCCTTTAAAAAAAATTATTGATGCTTTTTTGTTGTTTTAGTCATCAAAGTCATTTCCATTTGTATCAAGCAAGCAAGCATTTATTAAGTACATTGTGTTTAGATACTAGGCATGCAAAGACAAAAATGTAACAATCCTGCCCTCAAAGACTACATTTTGGAGGAAAGGAATCATGTACAAGTATCAGTAATTACAACATAATTTCAGAGGGCTGGGTGGGGCTGGCACTAGTAGCTGTGGGGAATCAGAAAAGGTCTCCAGGGGATATCTTAAAGGAAGTTGAGCTGAGATAGCTTAAAGGAAGATAGGCAAAGGTGAGGAGAAGAGTGCCTTCCAGGCATGGAAGACAACCTATTTAAAGGCACAGAGATAGGAGATGGAATGTCATTTGTGAGGGACAGCAAGTATCCAGCTTGGTTGAACTATAGCATGCACAAAGAAGAATATAATGTTCCTGGAAAACTAGGTAGGAGCCAAGTTGTAAAAGGCCTTAAATGCTAACCAGAGAAGAGTTAACTGAATTGCCTAAGGTCACAGCTAGTTAAGTATTTGAGGCAGGATTTGAACTGTCTTCAGGTCCATCATTTTATCTATTCTTGCACCTCACTGTCCCTATAGGAAATAGGAAACCTCTGAAGTTTATTGAATAGGAGAGTGACGTGGTAGGACCTCTAAGCTTTAGGACTTACCAATTTGGCAGCTGTGTAATGCAGAGAGACTCTTGCAGTAGTCCAATCCAGAGGTAATTAGGACTTTAAACCAGGGTGGTACCTTGTAAGTGAGGTGAAGGGAATCTAAATGAGAGGTGTCATAGAGGTAGAAGCAATAGGATTTGGCAACTGATCAGATACATGGAATGAGGAACAGTGAGAAAGAGAAGATAGGAAGAGGGATAGATTGGGTGGGGTGGGAGAGATGATTCCATTTTGAATATGTCTAGATACTTGAGGAACATACAATTAAAAATGTTCAGTAGATATTTGATGATGTGAGAAGAGCTCAGGAGAGCTATAGTTGGGTATGTAGATTTGGAAATCGCCTTTGTAGAAATGATAATGGATCCATAAAAATTAAGTCACTAAGAGAGTATAGATAAAGAAGAGACCAGAGAACACTCACAGTTAGGGGGACAGATTATAAATAATAAAGCAGGAGTGCTCAGATAGGATAACTAAGGGAATTACTCTCAAGAAAACCCAGAGGGGAGATAGTGTGCAAGAAGAAAGAGGAGTGGTCTACAGTGTAACATGTTGCTCATTTCACTTTCCATCAGTTCAAGCAAGACTTACCACTTTTCTCTGAATTCCTCATGTTCTTTTCTTTTGTCATGATAGGAAAAATTGGAAACAAAATGTGTACCCATTGGTTGAAGAATGGCTAAACACATGATAATATTCTATTATTCTATTTAAGAATATTCTATTGTTGTTCAGCAGCTCTCCAATAGATTGGGTACACACTTTGTTTCTAGTGTTTTTTCTATCATTAAAAATGCTGTTGTGAATTACTATTTTTTTTTTTTGAGATACACTAAACAGAGGACTTTTTTATCTGACCTCTGAGGGAGGCAAATATGATTGATGGGATCTCCAGGTCAAAGGGAATAAAACATTTAATAACTTTTTCCATAATTAATAACTTTTCCTGTAATTCCAAATTGTTTTTAGGTGTATGCCTAGTAGTGGGAACTCTAGGTGAAAGGGTATGAATAGTTCAATAACTTTCATATAATTACAAATTGTTTTACAGAATGTTTGGATCAATTTGCAACTTCACAAACAGTGTATTTATGTACTCCACATAACCCTTCCCCCTATCCCTCCAACACTGACTATTCTCATCTTTTGTCATCTTTGCCAATTTGCAAGTTGTGAAGTGAAATTTCAGAATTGTTTTGATTTGCATGTCTCTTATTAATGATTTGGAGCATTTTTTCACAGGGTTGTCAATAGTTTGTTATTCATCTTTTGAGAGCTATTCGTGTCTTTTAACGACTCATTTATTTGGGGAATGCCTTTTGGTTATTTTTAATGGTCTCTCCCTTTTCAAGTGACAGTTCATTATTTGTGTGAGTATTTTCTCCCTTTTCTGAGAATGTAAACTCCTTCCAGGCAGGAGCTGTTTTGTTGTCTTTATACCCCCAGAATAGCACATAGTATATATGGTTGTGTATAATCTATACACAATAAGTGCTTAATAAATGCTTCTTCTCTTGTTAGGTGGATTTAGGATTTGTGTCTTATAAGGTAAAACTCAAAAATGGGTTCCATCTCTTATTTATGTGTCATTTAAGCTCTCCAGACATCAGTTTCCTTATATGAAAAACGAGGGAGTTGGATTAGAATATTTCTCAGTCCTAGGTCTAGGTCTGTGATTTTCATTTGTAAGAATACCTAAAACATATTGCTCCTTTATTTTTGTGATACTATGCAAATATGTTCTTTCTTAGTGTATTCCTGTGCCGGATATTAACAAACCTCAGTCAACCCATGCCTTTGCAATGACATGTATTTGGATACATCTAAACAGAAAAGCCCAAAATGACAACTCCAAACTACAGATTCCTATACCTCACTCCTTAAAACTTCACCATGAGTAAGTCAATATGTTGTTGTTGATTTTTAAATTAATATAGAAATTAGTGGAATTTGGGAGTTACTGTTGAAACTGATTCTGTTTATGTAATATTAACATCTGTGTTATAGCTAAAGTTGAAAGACTGACTAATGTCTACAACAGAGAACTAACAACCTTAATTATAATGCTTGTATCTTCAAAAGTAATCATTTGTTGCCTTATTAAAGTTATTAGTATTCACAAATAATGAAGATATTTCATAATTCCATACATACTGCCATTTTAATAACAAGGCTTAGGTAGCACTTTCTTGTAATGATATCTATAGTCAAAGTATAGTGTGTTATTTAAGATTACAAATAATAAATTGACTTATAATTCATGAATTTGCAAATTACATACTATGCACATACCCCTTGATTGATTAATTTAGCCACTTACGGTCCTGCTAATAATAACATATCTTTTTAAAAACATCAAGTGTATATGGAGTATTTTCTTTATATGTTCAGAAATAGTATTATATTTTGTATTATTTTAAGATTGAATTCCCTTTGTCCCTATTTTTTGAGGTTCTTGAGGAATTGTGTAATGATATACAAAGATTCTGGTTAGAATCTACCTAGAATCCTTAATATATGTGTTGCCATTGTGTATTTTGGGACAGGTAAATGTAGCACCTTCGGGACCTAAGGTTTTATCTCTGTTCAAAGATTAAAATCGAAAGATTGAAAATGAAAAAATTTAAGTTGTATCGCAACTGTATTTTGTGGTACATTACATATATTTTTATATTTAATTTAATATTCATAGGTTCTTGCAACAAAGTCTTCGAAATAAAAATTTGCAGATGAATGACTATAAGATTGCCTTGTTGTGTAATGCATACTCTACAAATTCAGAATGTTTTACATTACCCATGGGAGTTCTAGTAGAGACTATTTATGGCAATGGAAATATGAGAATCTCTCTCCCTGGAATTAATTGCATGGCATCAGGATCTATCACCCCCTTACCGATGAACCTGTTGGATTCCCTTACAGTGCACGCCAAAATGAGGTATATTCTTTCATTTCTTTTGGGTCCAGTGTTATTTTCAGTTGATATCAACAGGTTTACTGTTTGTTTTTTAAGTTTTCTTGGTGCCTTGTATACATGTGTGCACACGCTGGCATGCTCTGTCTCTTTGCGCGCGTGCACACACACACACAGAGAGCTTCATTCTATTTTTAGCTTTTTTCTTACTACCTTGCATTCCAAACTACTACAAGCCATTCCCCAATCTTATCCTTCTCTCCACTGCTCCCAGCATGTATTTACATATACTACCTTCCATGCCTGAAATAGACTCTTTCCACATCTTTACCTGTTGAAATGCTTCCCTTTCTTCAAATCTCAGCTAAGACACCAACTTCTTCATGTTGCATTTCTTGATTATTCCCACACACACAAAGCAAGCCTACCTTATACTTTTTTCATTAACCTACCTTAGGAATTTATTACAGTTTAACTTATATTTTTTTGTGTACATGCCTTGAATCCTTTCTTCCGCCTCTTTTTGTAAGCCCTTTAAAGACAGGAACTTTATTTCTTCTTTGTATCAGCAGTTAGCATAATATTTTGGTTAGAGCAGGCATTTAATACATGTTATGGAATTGGATTCTCTGAGTATACAAGCAGTGTCTTCATGAGGTTAACATAGAAAATCGCCAAATTTAGTATTTCCATGAGTTTTTTGAAGCACAGTTCTTGACATATGGTAAGCACTTAGTAAATGGTTAATTATTACTAGATTGAAAACTACTTAGTGTCAAGATTATACTTATGTGGTTGCAGAATATGAGCAATTTAGCTCACTCAGATACTGCTAAATAATAGCTTAAGGAATTGATTCAGATTTTTGTTTGAAAGTGGGATAACACTAAACATGGGATTAAGCTAATTAGAAAGAGTGCTGGAGTTGGAGGCAAAGACATGGTTTCAAATCTTACCTCTGCAACTTATTAGCTGAATGATTATGTACAAATTGTTCAACTTCTCTGGACCTCAGTTTTTTCCATCTGTAAAATGGGGATAATAACGTAGATTTATTGTGAAGAAAGTGCTTCGCAAACTTTATTTAAATTTTTTATTTATAAATTGAGCTATTATTGTCAGTCGTACCTAAAATTTGAACTTTCTTTTTCCCTCTCTTCCCTTTACCACAGCTTAATTCACAGTATTGCTACCAGGGTAATAAAACTGGCACATGCAAAATCCAGCGTGGCATTGGCCCCAGCCCTAGTGGAAACCTACAGTCGTTTACTGGTTTATATGGAAATAGAATCCTTGGGCATTAAAGGATTTATTAGTAAGAGCAAATTTTCTTTTTATTTTATTATTTTTTCCCAATTACATGCAAAAACAATTTTTAACATTCTTTTAAAAACAGTTTGACTTCCAAATTCTCTCTCTCCCCTAACTCCTCCCTAAAGTGTTAAGCAATTTGGTATGGGTTGTACATAATCATGTATAGTGTTATATGTATACAGGGTTATACATATACAGTCATATATATTGCAAAACATATATACATATATATATATACATATATATATACACCCATGTTTTACATATACATATGTCATGTTGTAAAAGAAAACACAGGCCACCCCTTCCCTCAAAAAAAAACACACCAAAAAAAAGAAAGTGAAAAATGGCATGCTTCAATTTGCACTTAGACACCATCAATTTTTTCTCTGGAGGTGGATAGCATTTTTCATCATGAGTCCTTTGGAATTGTCTTGAATCATTGTATTACTGAGAATAGCTTAAGTTGTTCAGTTGATTATCATACAACCTCACTGTTAGTGTGTACAGTGTTCTCCTGGTTCTTCTCACTTCACCCAGCATCAGTTCATATAAGTCTATCCAGGTTTTTCTGAAGTCTGCCTGTTCATTTCTTATAGCATGATACTATTCCATTACTTGTTCCACAACTTATTCCCATTCCCCAATTGATGGGCATCCCCTCGATTTCCAATTCTTTGCTACCACAGAAAAGAGCTGTTATAAATATTTTTCTAAAAATAGGTCCTTTTCCCTTTTTTTAATCTCTGTGGGCTACAGACTTAGCAGTGGTTTTGTTGGATCAAAGGGTATGCACAGTTTTATAGCCCTTTGGGCATAGTTTCAAATTGCTCTCTAGAATGGTTAGATCAGTTCACAACTTCACCAACAGTGTATTAATGTCAGTTATCCCACATGCCCTCCAACATTTATCATTTTCCTTTTCTGTCATATTAGCCAGTCTGACAGCTATGATGTGGTACTGCAGAGTTATTTTAATTTGCATTTCTCTAATCTATAGTAGTAATTTAGAGCATTTTTTCATGTGACTATAGCTTTGATTTCTTCATCTGAAAACTGCTAGTTCATATCCTTTGACCATTTATCAAATGGAGAATGATTTGTATTTTAAATTTGACTCAGTTCTCTATATATTTAAGAAATAAGACCTTTATCAAGGACACTTACTATAAAAATTATTTCACAGCTTTCTGATTTCCATCTTGGTTGCATTGGTTTTGTTTGTGCAAAAACTTTAATATAATCAAAATTATTCATTTTACATCTTGTAATACTCTCTTATCTCTTGTTTGGTTCTATTTCCTTCCCTTATCCTTAGATTGGATGGGTAAACTATTCCATAGTCCCTTAATTTGCTTATAGTACCACCCTTTATGTCTACATCATGTACCCATTTTGACCCTGTCTAGGTATGTAGTATGAGATACTGGTCTATACCTAGTTTCTGCCAAACTGCTTTCCATTTTTTTCCCAACAGTTTTTGTCAGATAGTAGGTTCTTGTCCCAAAAGCTTGGGTCTTTGGGTTTATCAATCCCTAGATTACCATAAGTATTTACTGCTGTGTGTTATATACATATTCTACTGATCCATCCATTTCTTAGCCAGTACCAGATAGTTTTGATGATTACCACTTTATAATACAGTTTGAGATCTGGTATGGTTAGGCCATCTTCCTTTACATTTTCGTTAATTCCCTTGATATTCCTGACCTTTTGTTCTTTTAGATGAATTTTGTTATGATTTTTTTCTAGCACTATGAAGTACTTTTTGGTAGTTTTATTGGTATGTCACTGAATAAGTAAATTTAGGTAAAATTGTCATTTTTGCTATATTGGCCTGGCCTACCGATGAGCAATTAATATTTCTCCAGTTGTCTAGATCTGTCTTTATATGTATGAAAAGTGTTTTGTAATTATGTTTATATAGTTCCTGGATTTGTCTTGGCAGGTAGACTCTCAAGTATTTTATATTGTCTGGAGTTACTATATTTTATTTAGTATTTTTCTCCCAGTTACATGTAAAAGCAATTTTTAATATTCATTTTTAAAACTTCTCTCCCTTCCTCTCCCCCGCCCCCAACCCCACCATTGAGAAGGCAAGCAATTTGATATAGGTTATGCATGTATAATGATGCAAAACATTTCTGTAATAGTCATGTTGTGAAAGAAAACATAGAGCAAAAAAACCTCAAGAAAAATAAAGTAAAAAAGTAGGCTTCAATCTGTATTCAGACACTATCAGTTCTTTGGGGATGGATAGCATTTTTCATCATAAGTCCTTCGGAGCTGTCTTGGATCATTGTATTACTGAGAATAGCTAAGTCATTCACATTCTTAGAATATTAATGTTACTTTTTGCATCAGCCCATGCAAGCCTTTCCAGATTTTTCCTGAGAGCATCCTGCTCATCATTTCTTATATATAGTACAATAGTATTCCATCATAATCACATAACAGCTTTTTCCACAATTCCCCAATTGATGAGCATCCCCTCAATTTTTAATTTTCTGTCCCCAGAAAAGAGCTGCTACAAATATTTTTGTACATATAGATCCTTTTCCTTTTTGTTTTTTAATCTTTGAGATACTGACTTAGTAGTCGTATTGATAGGTCAAAGGGTATACATGGTTTTATAGCCCTTTGGGCATAGTTCCAAATTGCTCTACAGAATGGTTAAATAAGTACACAACACCAACAGTGCATTAATGTCTCATTTTTCCCACATCCCTTCCAACATTTGTCATTTTCCTTTTTTGTTCTATTAGGTAGTCTAATAGGTGTGACGTAGTACCTCAGAATTGTTTCTGTTTGCATTCCTCCAATCAATGGTGATTTAGAGCGCTTTCTCATATGGCTATAGATAGCTTTGATTAGTTCATCTGAAAACTGATCCTATCTTTCGATCGTTTATCAGTTAGGGAATGGCTCTTATTTTTATAAATCTGAATCATTTTTCTTTATGTTTGAGAAATGAGGCCTTTTTCAGAGAAACTTGCTTCAAAAACTTTTTTCCACAGTTACTATTGCTAACGGTATTTCCCTCCACCCTATTCATAGCCCGCCTCCGCCCCCCATTTATTCTGTTAATCTTCTTTCACCTTCTGCCCTTCTCTTATCCTCTTCCCTTCCTACTTTCCTGAAGGGTAAGAGAAATTTCAATACCCAATTGAATGTATGTTATTTCCTCTTTGAACCAGTTCTGATGAGAGTAAGGTTTATTCACTCCTCCTCAACTCCCCGCTCTTCCCCTCCACTGTAAAAGCTTTTTCTTGCCTCTTTTATGTGAGACAATTTGCCCCATTCTACCTCTCCCTTTCTCTTTTTTCCTACTACATTCTTTTCTCACTCCTTAATTCATCCCTTCATATTCAACTCACACCTGTCTATATGTATATTCCTTCTAACTAGCCTAATAATGAGAAAGATCTTATGAGTTACAAATAGCATCTTCCTATGCAGGAATGTTAACAGTTTAACCTTATTAAGTCCCTTATGAATTCCCTTTCCTGTTTACCTTTTTATAATTCTCTTGAGTCTTATATTTGAAAGTCAGATTTTCTATTAAGCTCTGGTCTTTTCATCAAGAATGCTTGGAAGTCCTTTATCTCATTGAAT
>CM053627.1:114648946-114671607 GCA_028646595.1 Phalanger gymnotis
AACCTTCTCTGTTGTCTTTGCTGTTTGTGGGTTGTGAGGTCTGGTACATGCCACAGCTCATTAATTCAGCATGCTAGGGCACTCTCCGCTCCACTCCTGGTCTCGTCGGTCCGCGCCGCGCTCGCTGGGCTCTGCTTGGCTCAGCTCCGCTCCCCTCAGCTGGGGGCTGGGAGTTCCGTTCAGAACAGACCTTACCCCGAGACCATCCAGGCTGTCCTGGGCTGGAGCTCTGCTTCCCTCTGCCACTTTGTGGGTTCTGCAGTTCTAGAATTGGTTCAGAGCCATTTTTTTATAGGTTTTTGGAGGGACTTGGTGGGGAGCTCACACCAGTTACTGCTTTCCAGTCGCCATCTTGGCTCCGCCCCTGTTTGGAGTGATTTTTAAAGGTATTTAGAGTGGTTTGGGGGAGAGCTCAGGTGAGTGTCTGTCCTTATTCCATCATCTTGGCTCTGCCTCTCTCATCTGGAGTTATTTTAAATGGAATTTCACTTTGTCGGTAATATATAGGTTTGCTGTTGATATCTGGATTTATTTCATATCCCGAAGCTTTGATAAAGTTGTTAATTTTTTCAACTAGTTTTTTAGTTGGTTCTCTAAGTATACCCTCATATCATCTGCAAAGAGTGATAGTTTTGTTTCTTCATTGCCTATTCTAATTCTTTCAATTTCTTTCTCTTCTCCTATTGCTATTGTTAGCATTTCTAGTACAATGTTGAATAATAGTGGTGATAATAGGCATCCTTTCTTCACTCCAATGTTATTGGGAAGGCTCCTAGCTTATCCCATTTCAGATAATGCTTGCTAGTGGTTTTAGATAGATGCTAGTTCTCATTTTAAGGAAAACTTCCTTTATTCCTATGTTCCCCAGTGTTTTTAGTAGCAATATGTGTTGCATTTTGTTAAGAGCTTATTCTGCATCTATTGAGGTCAAATTTTCTTATTTATATAGCTGGCCAAAACAGTAAAATTAAGGAAGTAAATAACAGTTAAATCCCATTGAAGTCCTTTTTTTTTTCCTGACCCTCCTTCCAGAAAATATGGTAGAAGTTTGTTAGAGAACTGTAATATTTATTAGTTCATAAGGAGGATATCCTCTGCTACAGCAGTACTTTTGATGCCCCACCATCCCATGGGGTCATTCTGAGTTTTGAAAATGGGGCCTAATGATTGCTCTTGTGTTTGAGAATTACCCTAGCTAAGTTTGGGTAGATGCATCACCATAGTAGCTACAAGATTATTACTTTTTTGGCCACAGCACCTGCAGAGATCATCTATTAAATTATGGAAATGGTTTCAGTCTGTTTTTATAGAAAGCTAATATGTAGATATTTATGTTTTTCATGTTAAAATATGATACTGTTAAGAATGACTAGCAATATTGTGTTTGTTAAAAAAAAGTCATAATTTTCTAGAAGCCAATAGAATTGTTTTCTTTTGAAAATTTCCTTAAAATTGTTGTTTTGACTCTAAAATCTCTTATGAGAATCTACTGAAGGAACTGAGGGTATTTATCCTGAGGAAAAAGATTTGGGGGACAAGACAGCTGTCTTTAAAGATGAAAGACACTGTCTTGTGGGAAAAAAAAAAGATGAGACTTTTTTTTTGAGCCCCGGGGGAAAAACTAGCAACAATGGGAGGAAGTTGCAAAGAAGCAAATTAAGTTTAATCTCAGGAAAAGACTTCCTAATAATTAGAGCTATCTGATAGGGGAATGGAGTGCATCCTCTCCTTGGAAGTTTTCACATATAACCTGGATGACCACTTCATAAGTGTGTTGTAGTAGAGGTTTTTTGGTTTTTTGGTTTTGGTTTTTTTTGAGTTGGACTGGATTGGCACTATGTCTGCTCTGGCTCTGAAGTTCTCTGATTCTATCATCTGTAACATACTATAAACATAACATGATAGAAACAAGAAAAAGAGCTAGATTTGGTGGGTTGGAAAATTTTATGTTAATGAAGTTAAGTCAGATCATCCTTAGTCTTATAATATTAAAAATAGTGTTGAACACTACTAACCTGAAGTCAGGAGACGTGGATTCAAAACCTAGTCGTGAAACTGATAAGCTATGTTACCATGGACAAGTCACTTAACCTCTCTGAGGGTCAACGTATTCATTTGTAATGTGATTATAGTAATAACCTTTGCTGTTTATTTTTAGAATGTTGTAAAAAAAAAGTTCTATAAACTTTAAACCTCAATGAAAATGTGAATGATTTTTATATAACAAAACCTAATATATTCAGACTTGATTCATTAAATTAGATTTAAGGTCTTAGAGTTGAAATACATCTTTGTAAAATATGCGAAAAGAGAGCTTACCACACAAGAGTGTAAATATGATTTTAAAAGATTATTTCCCGTACTAAACAAACTTTTCCAGCTCATCTTTTTCAGAACATAAATCAAATATCAAGAAGTTTTCAGTTTTAGCTAGTGCTAGTTGGAGCAATACTTCTCTTCCTCCATGATCCTTTTTAGGTGTCACTTCCTCCATGAAGCCTTCCCTACTTATCATCCTAACTGAAAGTAACTATTGTCCCCTGACATTTTCCTGGGACAGTCTGCCTGGATCTCTTGATCCCTCCTTTGTCCCTATCACTTCCTACTGTGTGTTTTTTTAGAGTTCTTATGAGGCAGGAGCTTTGTTGCTTTTTATTTTTACATTCTAAGACCATACCACATTGCCTTAATTGAATTGCTGTAATAAAAGTTACCATTTATATATGCTTTATAATGTTTGCAAAAATGCTTTACATATTCCTTGTTTTTAAAGATTTCATTCGATCCTTACAACAAACCAGTGAGGCAGATGCTCTTATCTTTATTTTACAAATGAGGAAACTGAGGCTGAGCAGTTAATTGACTTGCCCAGGATCACACAGCTCATGCATATCAGAGTTAAGATTTAAACTTAGAAAGTCCTGACTTTTTAAGTCCAGCTATATACATCAATTGTGCCACCTATGTGAAATAATTCTAATTCTAAATAATTCTAATTCTTTCTTAATTACCTCTACTAAACTCTATGGCTTCCTAGCCTAATTTAGGTTACTGTGTATACCTGGAAATTCTATGGCTACATTTTTAAAATATTACATAATTCAGACTAATCTTCCTCCTAGTTAATTGAAATTAGTACCTTTTCCTATGTACTTTTAACCAAAAAGAATTATATAAGAATGTAGGAAAATCAAATCACAAATAATTTTTTTTGGAAGATATTTGTATAATCTTACTTTCCTTTATATGTGTCTTTATTATCTCCTTTCACAAGGTCAACTCTTGCCTACTGTTTTCAAGTCTCATGCTTGGGGAATTTTACACACACTCCTGGAGATGTTCAGCTATCGTATGCACCACATCCAGCCTCATTACCGAGTTCAACTACTGAGCCACCTTCACACTCTAGCTGCTGCTCCCCAAACCAATCAAAACCAGCTCCATCTCTGGTGAGCCTTTGAAGATGCCATTGCCCTTTATTCTAGTTTGCTAGATGTTTTATTAGAGCTTTGGGTTCCACTGTAAAGCCCTTAGCCTGCATCAGTATATATATTTTTGTTCTTTCACGTTAGCATAAATTTATTCTCTACTCTCTGAATATTTGCCTTTTAATTAAAAAATAACAAATGGGACAAAAAATTTAATAGAGAAGTTACTTTTCTTTCAATTATTTTGCCTCTGAACTGGTGGTAAAGCTGTACAGTCCTTGTCTTTTGCTTCACCCTGGAAAAACAAAAAAGTTTTTTGTTTCAGGTAAGCTGCCAGATGTGGTTTTTATTGTACCCTTAGTGAAAACAGATGTAGAAAAATGTTTGCAGTTTTCAAAACAATGTATCCAAATGAAATAAACTTTGTACTTCCATGCCCTACAGACTTAGTAGTAGCTTTGACTGAAGTCAGAAAAATCAGGAAACATACAGTATGAACTTCCCAATTTGGGAAATGATAGAAAAGCTGACACTGAGCCACTATCCTTTTATTCAATACTTCCAAAGAAAAATTTTAAAGCTCTTTCAAGTTTAATAGTTTTTTGCCTACTTTATAAAACTAGAATTGTAGATACGTTTTTGCCAAAATGTCATAACTTGGATAACTCTTCTTTTCCCCTTTGCAGTGTCGAGAGCACTGCTCTAAGACTCATAACAGCACTTGGCAGCTCTGAAGTGCAGCCACAGTTTACTCGTTTCCTTAGTGACCCCAAAACTGTGCTTTCAGCAGAGTCTGAAGAACTGAACCGGGCCTTAATTTTGACCTTAGCGAGAGCGACTCATGTGACAGGTAATAATGAATTTTCCCAGGGAAAAAAAGGGAGTGGTGCAGCTAGGTGGTGCAGTGAGTAGAGTACTGGCCCTGGAGTCAGGAGGACCTGAGTTCAAATCCAGCCTCAGACACTTGATGCGCTTACTAGCTGTGTGACCTTGGGCAAGTCATTAATCCCAATTGCCCTGCCTTCCTCCAAAAAAAAAAGGGAGTATATTAAAGATTATTTTGATGATACTGTATCATTGAAAGCCTACCTCCTGAAAAATTATCATCTGTATTTGAAAATCTTAATTACTAACCTGTTATTTTCACAGGGTATTCTAACTTTGACCAATTTGTGTTTCAGTTTTCACAGTGGTTAATAAGTTTTAGAGAAATAATGCATGAAAATTGAACATGGGAATGGAAAGAATTTTTTTCAAATTAAATTAATTCTCATTTGCTAACAGCCTTATTCTAGAAAACAGTGCTCATGTACTTTAGCTATGTGACTTAGTAACAAAGTTTTATGCTTTATCCTACAGAGACAGAGCTTTTGCCCATGACCATTAGGAACTTTGAATGAATTTAAACACCTTTGTGAGACTTTGGAAGGAATGCACTTGTAGCTGAAATTGGCACTCATGATTTAAGATTTGAGTTGATATTTTCTCTGAGTAGCCATAGAAATCAAATTAGTATATGGGAACAAAATCATTCTATCTTACTCCTAAATTTTTTGCTTTTGATTACCTGGAAGATTCCCTTTTTTTCCTCTCCAAACCATTTTCATAAAGCAACTAAAACTATCTTCCTAAGGCATAGATCTGAATATGTCTCTCTTCTGCTTAATACCTATAAACTATAAACAGTAGATTATAAACTCTAGAATAACATACTAACTCCTCAGTCTACCACTTAAAGTCCTTCATAATCTGGCTAACACCTGCCTTTCCAAACTTATTTCACGTCTCCTTCATGTCCTCTTCATTTCAGCAAAATTAGTAATTTCTTGAATTCAACGTATTTTCTGTTCAAAGGCTTTCCCCTGTGTCTGACATGCACTCCCATCCTTGCTTCTTAAAATCCTTAGCTTCTTTCAAGACTCAAGTGGGGTGCTACTTATGCAAATTCTCTCCTGATTCTTGGGGGGTTAAATGCTCTTTTTCTTATAGTTATCTATATCCATATTATTCTAGGCCTCCTCTTTTCTATCTCTAACTCTCATCACAATATAAACTTATTGAGGGGCAAGAAGGGATCGTTTTATCTTTTTACCCCTAGCATCTTGCACAGTTCTTAAGCACTTAATAAATGTTTCTCGTATTTTAGTTGAATTGAATTTTATAGATGTCTGTCTGTTTAGATTTTTTTACAGGCTCCGATTCAATTCAGGGAACTTGGTGCAAGGATATACTTCAGACTATCATGAGTTTCACCCCTCACAACTGGGCTTCTCACACCCTTAGCTGCTTTCCAGCTCCTCTGCAGGTAATTCTGTAATGAACCACCACTGTATGGAGAAGTTAGTATTTTGCCATTTTATAATGTCTTATATGGAGAATTTTTTTGTTATTGTTGTTAACTTTATTGAACAGGAAAGTAGTTTGATTTGCAAGCTCCTTGAGGGCAAAGTCTGGTTTATCATTCTTATCTTTAGTGTTATGCCCTACAATAGGTGCTTAGTAAATGCTTAAATTGAATTTTTAAATCCAATTTTTGGCTACAAAGACTTGTTAAAAGATAATCAAGTCATGTTTTTACATTGTTTAGACAGTTGACCATATAATTCCAGGTTTGTTTGGGTTTGGGTTTTTTTGGCCCAGACCTGTGCTTTTATTCGTATGGGGAACTCCAAATGAGGAAACTCTCTCTACCAATGCAGAATGGGACCTTCTTTACAACATTATATAATCTGAATACTGCTGGGGCTCTGAGAGATTATGACTTGCCCCGCCAGAATCACATAACCAGTATATATCAAAAGCTGTATTTGAATCTAGGTCTTCCTGATATCAAGACCAGCATTTCTCCACTACACAATAACTGCATTGTTTCTGAAATAATAGTCAATAAGTAGTTACAGAATCTCGTGGGGGTCATTTTGTGAATATTAACATTTTATTTGTCAAGTAAGCCATGTCATTTTCACCGTAATGGAGAGAAATTTGGTCTTGGTTAGCTTCTTAAATCAAGATCAACAGATTAAAATGTTCAGATAAGAAAAACAAAAGTGGACTATATGAGGAAAGACTGAAGGAACCAAATGACAAATAGAAGTTGAACAGATATTTAGAACAGAACTTCAGAGAATGAGTGAAAATTAGAGTGTTTATACCCATTCCTAGAGAAAGAAGCTAATTAACTATCTAGTTTATAAAGCGGTATTCTAAGAGCCACTGTAAGCACCTTTTTTTGATGTTCATTGGGACAAGGCTAGAGAGAATGTATTCAGATTTCAGAGAATATTATCAAAGAATTATATTATCACAGAATTATTATTTGTATCAAAGAATATTATATGGCGTTATTGGGAAAAAAAGAGACAGAAGGTATTAAAAAGCCTTAAAGTTTAGGTATACCTAGACTTTAGAATAAGAGAATTAATCTTTTAAATGCTTTTTCAGCCGTGTATGTGTGTGTGTAATTTTAGCCATAGGTAAAAACAGGGGTCAGTCTAAAACAAAAGAAACTGACTTTTAGAAAAAGAAGAATTTTCCACTCGTTTCATTATAGGAGCATTCAATTTTCTTTCTTTTTTTTTTCTTAGAAATGGAAGAGACTTTATAGAGGTTATCTAATTCAATTTCCTGATTATACAGATGAGAAAATTAAAGATGCTGAGGTTAAACAATTTCTCAGAGTCACATGACTGAGAGAACAAGTTAGAAATGACCTTCATATAGATCAAGGGTTCTTAACCTTTTTTGTGCTGTGGACTGGCGAAGTCTATGCATCTTTACTCAGAATATTGTTTTTAAATGTATAAAATTAAATGCAAGGGATTACCTAAGAAACAAATCATATCGAAATGCTGTTATCATATTTTTTTTAAAAAGTTCACAGCTCTCACGTTAATAATCCTTGATCTAGTGAGCCATTACTTTTTTCGACTATGCAAAATTGTAGTTACTATCTTGTTTCTTTCTTCAGGCATTCTTCAAGCAAAATAATGTACCTCAAGAAAGTCGTTTTAACCTGAAAAAGAATGTAGAGGAGGAATACAGAAAGTGGAAATCTATGAACGATGAAAATGACATCATTACTCACTTCTCTATACAAGGCTCTCCTCCCCTCTTCCTTTGCCTCCTTTGGAAGATGCTCTTGGAAACAGATCACATTAATCAAATTGGCTATAGGTAAACCAGTAGGAATATCTGCTATAACCGTATTCCATTTCATGTACAGTCGAGTAGCAATAAAATTATTTGTTTCTCTCTGCTTTGTAGAGTACTGGAGAGAATTGGGGCTAGAGCCTTGGTAGCTCATGTCAGAACATTTGCAGACTTCTTGGTATATGAGTTCTCCACATCAGCTGGAGGTCAGCAACTCAACAAATGCATTGAGATCCTCAATGATATGGTGTGGAAGTACAACATTGTTACACTGGACCGATTGATTCTTTGTCTTGTAAGTATAAATTTCTAAGATCTTTCGTGGTCCATACAGATCCTGTGGATTACTCCCTTAATTGGTATAGATTCTGATAGTTTGAGGATTGGTCTTAGAATTCAGAAAGCCCAGACTTCAAATCCTGCCTCCAACACTGTGTGACCCCAAGAAGTTTACTTTTCTGATCCTCAGTTTCCTCATTCTTAAAAAAGGACAATAGCATCTCTCTCACAGGATTATTATAAGGATCAAGTGAGATATAATATATGTCAAATATGTTACAGATTTTAAAGTTCTATCTACATGCTAGCTATTATTCATCCCACAATCAAGTACTGTTTCCATCCAGATAACTCTTTAGCTCTACTGCTCTAAAGAACTAGAAATTTCACATTAAGGAATTAATTAATGATAATTTTATTTTCTTACCTGTCTTTACAGGTTGTTGCTGGTAGAGATAGAAGTAGTATGGAATTATTGTTATTATTATTATATCCACTTTTGCTATAGTTTCTAGTCACTACCACATCTCAGAATTAACCTCAGTCAAATTACTCCACCTCTCAGCAGTCTCTGAAAGGTAGAGAAGCAGTGTCTGGCTAGGCTGGCAGACCCTGAGTTTATTTCCTGCCTGCCGGATGTTGCCTTGTCAGTGATTCATAAACAATACTTATTGAACTTTAACTTCCCCAGACATTGGTCATCATATTTTGGTGACCAGGTTAGCCAACCTTAATCATCTAAGGTTAGTTATCTTTAATTCCTGTTTCGTTTGGTAGTCATATTAGAAGAACGGGTTCACCACTGAATCATGTTGCCTAATTCCAACTGATGCCTCGTAGTCCTTTTGTCCTCCCCTTGATTGTTTCTTTATCCTGCTCTCCTCAGCAACCATTCTAAAATCAAGTTTCCTGCTCTCGTCTTCATTTCTCTTCTACAACCTTCCCTCAAGTAAATGTATTTGTGCACTACCTTACTGAGAAAATTGAGACTTGCAGTTTCTTCATCTCCTCTTCTCTACCTGTCATCTTCCTATACTCTCCTATACCCTTGTCTCTGAAAAAGAGGCAGTTGATTTCCTTGCCAAGGCTAACCTCTTAACCTGTAACCTGGAATCCCACCCCACCCCCATTTTCTCTATGACTTTGCCTCCATTAATCTTTCCTTCTCTCATTCTCATCTTCATTTTCTCCCCGAGTACTAGTGCTTTCCCTGTTGTCTAAAAGCATGTTCATGTCTCTCATATCCTTAAAAAACCCTTCATTTGACTTTGCCAACCCTTCATTACATTTGCCCAAGTCTCTCTTCCCTTTCATTGCCTAAATTCCAGAAAGCATCAGACAATTCTTGCTTCAACCTCCTAATCATCTATTTACTGCCTAATCCCTTGCAGAGGAACTATTGATCCCACTATTCAACTGAAACCAGATTGCCAGTGCTTGTTAAATCAGATGACCTTTTCTCAGTCCTCATCCCCTTTCATCCTTTTCAGTTCTAGTACTATTGACCACAAGTCTTGAATATTCTCTTTTGCCTCAGCTTTTGTGACACTGTTCTCTCCTAGTTCTTCTGCTACCTCTCTTACTCTTCTTCCCCACTTTTTGATGGATTATTATCCATCCACTGCTCCTTTAGGACTGGCATCCACGAAGGCTTTGTCCTAGACCCTCTTCTCTACTACTTTTTTTCCCTTACTCATCTCCTTTGTTCCCATGGATTCCATACCTGTATGTGCAGCTCAGATCTTTCTCTTGATTCCTCCCTTATCAAGTCCACCGAATATTTCCTCGATGTCCTGTTAGCAACTCATACTGAACATAAGTAAACTGGAGCTCGTTATCTTCCCCATTCCCAAACTTTTCATCAGACTCACCTATTTTTGTCTAAAGGCCTCACCATCTTCCCAGTCATCCAGGTTTATAACCTTGAAGTCATCGTTAAATCTTTCATCTCCATCACCTCCCATTACCCGTCATTTGTTGAGGGTTATTGATTTTTCCTCCAAAATATCTCTCCAGTCTGTTTAGTTCTTTTCATTTAACGTAACCAGTTTCCTTGTTCCAGCTTCATCATTGCTTATGTAGAGACAGAGAGAGACTCTAACAGCCTTCTCATTGGCATCCCTGCTTCTACTGTCTTCACTCTCTGATCCACACTGTTGTCAAGATCATCTTCCTAAAGTACTCAGAAACCTTCCGTGGTTTCTCATCTAAGGAATACAAATTTCTTAGCCCTATACAATCTAACTTCGATCTAGCTTTTCATCCTTATTTCATACTATTCTCTTTTGTGTATTCTGTGTTTTAGCTAAATCAGGCTATTAATTATTTCCTGAATGTGCTGCTTCTTTCCTTACCTCTGTTTATTTATACATATGGTTCCCCTTGCTTGAAATGCAGACTTTCCTTTTTTCTGTCCCTGAGTCTTTGTCTTCCTTTTAGACTTACTTCAGGTAATTCCTCCTCCATAAAGCTTTCCCTGATTCCCCTTTTCTTCATATTGGTTCATTCTCCCCAAATTTTCTTTTAAAATTATTGACAGCTTTTGTTTTTACATCACCTTTTCCAGTTACATGGTTCGCCACACCCAAGAAAGCCATTCCTCATAACAAATCTCCAAGTTTTCCTTGTACTTGATTTATGTTCATATTGTACCCCCTCGATTTATTGTAAGCTTCTTATTGTAGGGACTGTATTGCCTTTTTGCATTTGTTTCCCAAGGGCCTATCTAGTATCCTTCCTCACATGTAGTAGGCACTTAATATATCTTGGTTTATTTTAAAAAGAAATAGATTTGGCAGTATTCTTTCACACATTCATTCAGCAAACATTTATTGACCACCTACAATAAGAAACTATGGTAGGTACTAGGAAGATTGCAAAATGAAAAAGTCCCTACCCTCAGGGAGCTTACCATCTTAGCAAGGGAGATGAGATGTAATGTGATGTTCTGTAATCAATATGTAAGCAATATTAGGCAAAGGGTGCAAAGTACTGTAATAATTCATTGGGAAAGAGTACCAGATGTGATCAGAGACGTTTTCATGAAGAAAGTGATACCTGAGCTAACTCTTAACAAATGTAAAGGAAGTGGGATTCATTCCAGTCAGGGAATGTCGTGAGAAAAGGCACAGAGGTGGGAGAGCATAGACATGTTCAGGGAATTGAGTTTTCTTGTTTGGTTGAAGCATATGGTTTACATAAGGGATAGGGGAATATGTACCTTGTCACTGCCAGTTTGGGGATCCTTGAATTTCAGGCTTTATTCGAAAGGTAATAGGAAGCCTTTGAAAGGTTGTTTTTTCATAGCAGTGATATAGTCAATTTCATAACCTAAGAAGGCTGATCTTTTTAGTGCTGTGCAGGTTGAATCAGTGGGAAGTGACTTGAGTCTCACACTAGACATGGAGGCAGGAAATGCAGCTGTTTGTTTAACTGAGGCTAGTTTAGACCTTAGACCTTTGACTTTTTGCTTTAGCATTATTTAGAGAGAAAACAATTAATGTTGCAAATAAGATCAGAATTGAATCTAAAAGAAACTTAATGTTTGTTAGGATGCTGCATGAAAATGAATCCTACTGATTTTGATGAGTCATATTCATCAAGGCAGCAGCCTAGCACTTCCACTTCTATTTGGGAACAGTTCTAGTTACTATATACACATAGAAAGGTATAGATATATACACATATACTGTATGCTATTTATATGTAAATATTTGAAGGTAATACAAATAAAGTGAGGGGTTTTTTATTGTATTGCTTCACTACAAGTAATTGACTATCCTAGAAAAGATTTTTCCCACCAATAGCCTGAATATTTAAAATTTATTTCTGTATAATTTGAGGTTTTTAAATGACCTTCGTGAACCATGATATTTGGAGGTCTTTTTATCAATATTTTTTTCTGTCTTTGATTCACCAAAGGCCATGCGTAGTCATGAAGGAAATGAAGCTCAGGTTTGTTATTTCATAATTCAGTTGCTGTTGCTGAAGCCAAATGATTTTAGAAATCGAGTAAATGATTTTGTGAAAGAGAACTCCCCAGAGCACTGGCTGCAGAATGACTGGCATACCAAGCATATGAATTACCACAAGGTACATTTTAATCAGTGTTACTCATTTCAAATGAAAGCCTCAGATTCATCATTTTGTAAACAGTAATGGTGTTCTTTCCTGTATGGTTCTAATTGTTTCCCTTCGTATAACAGTTTATGATACCTTGATTTTTGAGAGTTAATCTGTTTTATGGACTTTGAGCCAACATTTCAAATATATTTAACAAATATATTTTAGAAATCAGATCTTTAAAACTAAAGATAATTGAATAAAACTACAAATATTTTCTTAAGCAAATTAGATTCCTAAGTACTGTAATGTATTTGAGTTTATTCAATCCTTTCTTAAATGAGAGAACATGAGCATTTATTCACCTCCCACAGAAATATCCTGAGAAGCTGTATTTTGAAGGCCTAGCAGAACAAGTCAATCCTCCCGTGCAGATCCAGCTCCCCTATCTTCCAATCTACTTTGGAAATGTGTGTCTCAGATTCCTGCCAGTATTCGATATAGTTATCCACAGATTTTTGGAATTGCTGCCAGTGTCCAAATCACTGGAGACTCTTCTGGATCACTTGGGAGGCTTATACAAGTTTCATGGTGAGCTCTTTTTATTTGTAAATGTATTTTATTAGTTCATGGTAAAAGAAAATGTTTCATAGTGGATAAAGAGCTGACCTCGGAGCCAGGAACATTTGGATTCAAGCCTCACTTTTGACACAGACTGACTGTGTTACCCTGAGCAAATCCTTTAACCTCTCAGGGCAAGCTACAGAGAAAGTGCCAACCTTCGTGAGCAGAGGGAGCTTCCTTATCTGGCACCGTCTTTCTCCCTTTCTGAGTCCATAAACACTGTAGGCCCCACATAGCCAAACAGAAAGAGGAACTTTAACTTAGTAAAATGGTCTCTTTTCATGGTAATGGGTAAATATTTCATCTAACACAGTTTTAGAAGAGGGATTGGTTTCCAATTCCAATGACTAGTGAAACAAATTATTTGAAAATATAAGGGATGTTAGCATCCTTATGGAATAGCTGTCTCAACCTTGTTTTTCCCCCCTTCTTCACTGGGACAGAATTGCTTTGCCTTGTTATTAAAAACCATCCATTGCTATGCTTTTTTTTTTTCCAGAAATTGCTTCATCCACTTCTGAGCTCTTTTTTCAAAGCACTGCCTTAAGCAGAACTGTTAGCTTTTTCTCAGTCATTAATCATCAGCTAAGTGCAAGTGCTGCTGTGGTTACATTTTTCTTTTTTGGCAGACCGTCCGGTAACTTACTTATATAATACTCTGCATTACTATGAGATGCACCTGAGAGAGCGCTCACACCTCAAACGGAAGCTTGTCCATGCTATCATTGGCTCACTAAAAGATAATCGGCCCCAGGGCTGGTGTCTAAGTGATACGTATCTCAAATTCGCTATGAATGCACGAGAAGAAAACCCTTGGATCCCAGATGACTCTTATTATTGCAGACTTATTGGCAGACTTGTAGACAATATCCTTTTTCATGGTGTGTGTGTGTATGTGTGTGTGTTTTTCAATGGGATAATAGTGTTTTCAGTTGTAAAAAAGCCTTTTTCCCTTTTTTTGAGGGGGGAAGGCAGGGCAGTTGGGGTTAAGTGACTTGCCCAAGGTCACACAGCTAGTAAGTGTGTCACATGTCTGAGGCCAGATTTGAATTCAGGTCCTCCTGACTCTGGGGCTGGTGCTCTACTCTCTGCGCCACCTAGCTGCCTTCCTTTTTCCCATTTTTAAGAAGATATCTTTACTCATTCACAAGACATGGATTTCTGGAGTGATCTGCCTATTTTGTTTTTGAATTCTTTTTGAAAACCTGACATGGTAATATCCTGTGAAAAATGATATTAAATTCATGCCAGAAAACTATGTAACTGAAAGTAGATTTGTAGAAATTTTTAGGTTTATATCAATCATGCTTTTATTTCCAAATGATCTCATTCTAGATTGTATTGGTTATATTGTTTAGTACCAGGGAATAGCCTAAATAAGCTATTGTGTTATATAGATTTTCAAGTTTTCAACCGAGAGCATTAGGAAATAATGTAGTCGATAGATAAGAAAAAATTCTGTGCTTAGATTAGTCTTTCCTACTATTTGAGAGCCTCTGGGGTGTATGTGTCTCATTGATCTAAGACTTCTTTGTAAGGAATAAATACCTCTCCCATTATAGTAAGACTCTAGTATTGTGGCAGAACTCCTTAAAGTTGATTTGGAGAACTTTATATGTGGTTTTGGTTTTTTTTTCCATCCACATCTAATTTTATTGTATTAGCCTTTTAGTATTTATTACCTGTATGTATTGATTAGGAAATAGACCCAGAGAGATTAAGTGACTTATGTAAAATCGTATCAGTTGTAAGCGACAGAGACAGGATTTACACCTGTGTACTGTAGATCCAAATCTCTTATTCCTATGCCACACTGTTGAACAGACTTATTTTTAAAACAAACATGGTTGTATGTTGTCTATATGTATAAAACACATTTTCTGAGTATTACTAAACTGGGTTCCAGTATTATTGCCTTGATCGATCACACCTATGGCTGGCAAATCTCCTGGTCCATTTCCAAACTGTGACTGGAGATTCAATGAGTTTCCCAATCCAGCTGCCCATGCTCTTCACGTTACCTGTGTGGAGCTAATGGCTTTGACTGTTCCAGGAAAAGATGTTGGGAACGCCCTTCTAAATGTTGTCCTGAAGAGGTAAGTAAATTGTCCTATTGTTCAGTAAGCACAAAGTGTTTCTAAATAAAATAACATTTGTTTTAAGTCTCTCGTATGCCTGATTTACCAGTACTGTTTACATATAGCCACCAAAGTCAATGTTTTTCTGGTCTTCCTTTATAATGATTGTCATCAAATGGGTGTTAAGGCAGGGGGAAATGTGAAAGTTACTGTGACAATCATTTTTCCACTCAGGTAATGCTACCAAAGAATATACCAAAAAGGAAATTTTAATCTAATAAAATAATCTCATTTTGATTGACATAGATTAGTTTTCAGGCTTTGATTAGGTAGATATTTAGACTATGCCGTTCTCCCCTCCTGAAATGTTGTGTATGTGAAAAATTACCTTTGTCTTTTTTTCTTTTCTCTTTTTGCTTGCAGTCAGCCTTTAGTACGAAGAGAGAACATTACTGCATGGATGAATGCAATTGGATTGATCATCACTGCCTTACCAGTGAGTTAATGTTTTTAATTTTAAGTTAATGTTAACTTAACAGTGAGACAGATCAAAAAGTTAAAAAGGATAGCAAGCACTACCTGTACTTGAACAAGAGTCTCTGTATAAAATACCTGACAAGTGGTTATCCAACCTTTATTTATTTAGAGACCTAGTGAGGGGAACTTCTTACTTCCCAAGGGAGCCAATTCACCTTTCCATAATCCTCTGGTACCTCTTGAATTTTCGTGATCTTTAAAAGATTACTAATGTTGACTAAGCAATTGTTTGCTAGTTCGTTCAGGAAACTGATGTATTGGGAGAGTTGGGCCTAGTGACTTAAACTCAATCAAGGGCCCCTAGACAGTCTTTCTATCCCCTTAATTTATCGAGGGTTTCAATTCCCTTTTAGCCATTTTCATTCCATCCTTTTCTCTGCAATTGCTTTAAAATCCAGTTTGTGTATCATACCATCGCTCATTTATTGTCTCTGTGTGTGTATCAGAGAAAAAGTACTAGTCCAGATCAGCATCTTGTCTGTAGCTTTTAGTCTCAATTAATTCCCTCTAACAGAGATTTAGTGACTTGATCACGTTGACATAGCTAGTATGTGTTGAAGGCCTTCCTGAGACAGCCTAATACTCTCTGTACCATACCATGCTATGCCCAAGGCGCTTTAGGATTCTGAATTCAATTTCATAAACATTTATTAAGCACTAACTGTAGACAGTATAATACTTGGGGGTCTACCTGCAAAGACAAACCCAGAAACTACATGGACACAACTATAAAACACTTTTCACACAAATAAAGTCACACCGAAAACAACTGGAAAAATAGTAATTGTTTCATGGGCAGGCCGAGCCAATATAATGACAATTCTTCCTAAATTAATTTTTCAGTGCCGTACCAATCAAACTATCAAATTATTTTATAGAGCCAGAAAAAAAAACCATAACACAATTCATCTGGAAGAACAGAGAAGTTCAAGAATATCAGGGGAATCAATGAAAAAAATGCAAAAGAAGGTGGTCTAGCCATACGAGATATCAAACTTTATTTTAAAATGGTAATGGTAATTGGTACTGGCTAAGAAATAGAGTGGTGGATCAGTGGAATAGATTAGGTACAAATTACATTATAGTAGAATGACCGTGGTAATCTAGTATGTGATAAATCCAAAGATCAGAGCTTTTGGAACAAAAACTCATTATTTGACAAAAACTGCTGGAAAAACTGAAACAATATAGCAGAAACTAGGCATAGACCAACATCTCACATTGTATACCAAGATAAGATCAAAATGGGTACATGATTTACACAAAAGGTAATACCATAAGCAAATTAAGAGAGAATGGAATAATTTATCTGTTAGACTTATGGGTAAGGGAAGAATTTGGGGCCAAAAAAGATACAGAGAGCATTACAAAATGTAAAATAGATAACTTTTTAATTTTACATAATCAAGATTTTTGCACAAAGCCAATGCAACCAAAATTATAAGGAAAGCAGAAAACTGGAAAAAAATTTTTACAAATATCTCTGATAAAAGCCTCATTTCTCAAACATAGAGAACTGAGTCACATTTATAAAAATACAAGTCATTCCCCAGTTGATAAGTGGTCAAAGGATAGGTAGTTTTCAGATGAAGAAGTTGATCAGAGAAACACAAAACAACTCCAAGGTACCACCTCACACCTATCGGAGTGACTAATATGACAAAAAAGGAAAATGTTGGATGTTGGAGGGAATGTGGGAAAACTGAGACACTGCACTGTTGGTAGAGTTGTGAACTGATCCAGATGTAAGTGTGACATTCAAAAAAGAGGGAAAAGGACCTCTTTGTATAAAAATATTTATAACAGCTCTTTTTGTGATGACGAAGAACTGGAAATCAAAGGGATGCCCATCAATTGGGGAATAGCTAAACAAGCTGTGGTATATGATTGTAATGGGATATTATTATGCTATAAGAAAAGACAAGCAGGATGATTTCAGAAAAACCTGGAAAGACTTACAGATTTACATGAACTGATGCAAATGAAGTGAACAGAACCAGGAGAGTGTTGTACACAGCAATATTGTATGATGAAGAGCTGAATTACTTAGCTATTCTCAGCAATACAATGATCCAAGACAACCCGAAAGGACTAATGATGAAGCATACTATCTATCTCCAGAGAAAGAACTGATGTTGATTGAATACAGAATGAAGCATGATATTTTTTGCTTTCTTTTTTCTTTTATTTGAGTCTTTGTGTACAAAATGACTAATATGGGTGTGTTTACTTAATTGTATACATATAACCTTAAAAAAAGTGAAATTGTCCTTGTCCTCAAGGAGCTTACTTGGGAGGGACATGCATGCATATATCACTTAACATTATGTCATCTGATGCTTAAAATTAACCAATAAAAGTTTGAGTACTGTTATTATTTCCATGTTATGGATGAGAAGATTGAAGCTTAGGGAGGTAAATGAATACCTATGGTCACACAACTAGTAAGTATAGGAAACATAGATTAGAAATAGAGATAAATCTCTCCTAATTCCAAGACCAGAATTTTTCCCACTATGCTCTTACTATCTCTAAAAACAGAAATGAGAAAAAGACCACTCCAACAACTAATTACTCCTGTCCAGCCAAATGTTGGGTGCCTCTCTGCTTCTTTTGTCTTTGCAGAACCAGTATAGCGCTCTGGCTGGTCATCCTTTTTCTCATTCTCACTACATGACTGTCCCATCTCCTTTTCCAGTTGTATATTTCTTATATGTTATCTTTTTTACTGCTTGTTCAGCAAAAGTCATTTGGGATCTGCTGGAGCCTATTTATTTCCATAATGCATCTCTCTTTTGCCCTTTGGGTCACTCACAATTTTGAATTTTCAGAAATCATGGTATTTCATAATTTATCACCTTGTGATACTGTGAATGGATTTTGATGATAGATGTGATATTATATTATGGACAATTAGTACAGTCCTTCAAAAAGCATTTTAGTAATTCTGTGTCCATAGGAATTCCAACTCAGACTTTTTTTTATGAACTTTTTTTTAAGGATATTCATACTGAATGGAAATCTAGAGGGATTTTAGAAGGATTGTCTTTTAAAATCTTTGGATTAAAGTGTTGAATACATGAAATACTAGAGTAAATTATTTGTTCATGGAATGTTTTTGTATCTTATGGTGGTATTTCATTTTAAGGAGCCATATTGGATTGTCCTTCATGGTCGAATTGTGAGTGTTATTAATAGCCCTAGCTTCATCTCTGAGACTGAATGGGTTGGATACCCATTTCAACTTTTTGACTTTACTGCTTGTCACCAATCTTATTCTGAGATGAGCTGCAGCTACACTTTGGCTTTGGCACATGCTGTGTGGCATCATTCTAGCATCGGACAACTTTCTCTCATTCCCAAGTGAGTGGTCTAGTTACTTTACTAATTAAGTAAAAGTCTCTTTTAGGCATATAGCAAAAGCCTGATTAACTGGGAACATAACATTCTGATGACTGATGAATTGGATTTTCAGGTTAGTCAAAAAAAATTATATATGAAAATATATTTATATTTTTATTTATTTTAAATTATTACATTATGCTAAATTAATATTATTTTAAAATGTTATTTTTAAGTTGACACCAAAAGTGTCAAAAATTTACCCAACTTTCCTGAATAAATGTAGCTCTAGACAGATAGATATAACTGAATATATTTTTTTTTAGTGAGGATTCAGTGTTTTCCAGTCCCTTGGGTCCTCTTTCAACTCATTTTCATTATATAAGGTACTAGGTGTACTGAAATATCAGAAATTGATTTGAGTATACTTAATCTCTAGAGTTGCTCCTATCCCTCCATTAACTAAAAATAATAATTGATATTTTTGTGGCACTTCAGAGTGTGTAAAATGCCTTACCGACAACCTCCCTTTGAAGTTAGCAAGGCAGGTATTAATACCATTTTTAGATGAGGACACTGAGATTTCAAAGAATCAAAGTGACTCATAAGGTCAAGCATAGCTAGTGTCAGAACTGAAATTCTAATCCAGATCTCTCTTGAAATCGAAGTCCAGTTTTTTTCTACTAAATAGTGCTATTTGTTTTAATTTTTTTTTGTCTTGTGATTTATTTCTCCCAAAACCTGTCCCTGTTTCAGACTTCCCTGTTTTGTTACCCCTTATATCCATTCAGTCACCAAATCTTGTCTATATTTCTACCTCCACAACATCTATTGTATTCATTGCCTTCTTAGTGCTCATCAGTCACCACTTTATTTAGTTCATGCTTAACTTCTTAATTGCACACCCTACCTCAAGTCTTTACCTCTTACCTTCTATACAACTGTCACTTTTCCTTAAGTATAAGTCTCACTCTGTCACTCCCCTACTTTAGTAAACTCAGATATAAACTCTTCTGTTTGGCATTAAAGTCACTTTACAACCTGATCCCAACCTCTCTTTCCAGCCTTATTAAGCATCTCTTGCATTCTGGCTTAGTCCAACTGGCTTTCTTCCTGGTATTTCACATGACCATCTAGCTCAGTGCCTTTGCTCATTTGCTCTCTCCCCTACCTGAAGTGGGTGCTCCTTTCTAATGCCTGCTGCACAGAATCCTTTGTTTCCTTCAAGTGTCAGCTCAAGCACCAATTTCTACATGAAACCTTGTTTTTCTACCCCACCCCCACCCCCTGCTAGTGCTGTCCTTGACAAAACTACTTTGTATTGATTTTGCATATATTCTACATGCAGTGCATGATGCTTGAGCTTAATAAGCTCTTAATGAATGTATGTCGATTTATTTTTGAATTCTAGATTCCTCACTGAAGCACTCCTTCCCATAGTAAAGACTGAATTCCAGTTACTTTATGTGTACCACCTTGTAGGACCTTTTTTACAAAGATTTCAGCAAGAGAGAACTCGGTGCATGATAGAGGTAAAATGTGGCTTTCATCTCTTGATTTCTTTTTGTATATACTATATCTAGGAAACTAGATATCAGAGCTAGAGGGCATCAGGATAGTTATGTAGTAAATGAGTAACTGTGACTGGCCTAAACCAGCAATGGGGAACCACTAACATGAACTAGAAGGGGGAAATGAAGTCATTGTACCTAATCTGCTACCTTCATTATTATCCGGTTGGCGAGAACATTCTATGGCCCTTCCAGCTTGTTATATCTTAGGGGCAGACGTTGGCGACTTCAGATTTGTCTGCAGAAATGCAAAGATCAGGTATTTATTCATCAGGGATATGGTGGAAGGTATTCTTACTTAGGTACAAGTTGGACTAGAAAGACTCTTGAGTTCCCACCGAGCTCTTAGATTCTGTAATTGTTTTACTGAATTTTTTTTGGTCTAGTATGTTAAATTACATGGTAATGAAATGTGAGAAAACAATTTTACAATGCTTTTTTAAATGAAAAAAAATGGAAATGACAAATATACAAAAAAATAAAGCCAAACTCTGTCATAAACAGTACTGTAGCACTATGAATGCACTTATATATTCTTGTTTCTTTCAAATAATGTATACCTTTCCAGAGCTATTGTCTGTCATCGATTTTGTAACACCAAGTCCCAGTGATTCCTGTTAGGTCAGATTTGTTTCTCCCTGAAAGAAAGAGCTATCTTTTAAACATCATTGATGATGTATGACTACAAGCCATGGAATATCAGTCTCCAAAGAATCAAAGTTGCAACTCAGCTGAAAGGAAATGGAGTGGGTTGCACATAGGTGTGTGGGTAGGCCACGGCATACTTTCAGTGTGGAATTTTGCCTGAGCAGTGAGATGTTAAAGCAAGACTGGAAAGGGGGTTGTTTTGATTCCTGTAGGAATCTTGAACACTTCATTCACCCATAAGGTTGAACCCCTCGTGGATGAAGATGGATAAGAGTCACGTAGAATGCCATGTGAATGGGGAGTGATCTGTACCATTTAAGGGAGTTTCCACATTGAGGAGATGAATTTGAATTGCTTTGAATTATCAAAATATAGATTCAGCTCTCACTAGAACACAGACATTCTAAAACATGTGTTTTATCTCTAGATACTTTATAACTGAGCTGAAATAAATAGATCTGTTAAATAATCAAGACTACTTTATCAGCTCATCTCTGTTTATTAAACAGATTGGAGTGGCGTTTTATGATATGCTTCTGAATGTAGACCAGTGCAGCACCCATTTACACTACATGGATCCCATCTGTGATTTTTTATATCATATGAAGTATATGTTTACTGGTGACAGTGTGAAAGACCAGGTAAGTAGTATTTTATGTGACTCGTTTCTGGACCACTGAGCACAAAATAAAAAGATTTTCTGTAATGAGGACTATATTATCTAGCCCAACTGGTTTTCTTACTAGGAATTTACACAGGACTGTCTAGCTCAGTGCTTTTGCTCTTGCTTTCTTCCTTCCCTGGAGAGTGTATTCCCTTCTAATGTCTGATGTACAGAATCAGGGAAGTATGCAAATACAAATTTTTTTCTACATTTTTTTATTAAGACAGTATCCATAAATCCAAAGTAAATTAGTTTGTGTTGAAGTTTTGAGGAAATTATTTAAGTGTAAGAAAATTTGGAGGAAGAATGTGCTTGGGAGGCTCTGGTATGTTTTTTTTTATGCAGGATATCCATATCTGTTTATTATTCACCCCACCTCCCTATTTCTTTTTAACAGGGGAAATAAAAGGAGGTGAATTTTGTGAGCATCTCTGTCACCGTAACACTAGTCTTAGCCTGTTTAACGAGAAATATAAAATTTGAATCCTTGTGACCCAGAAAATATATTTGTTAAATGGAGAATTGGTACAAAATAAGATAATATTTTACATTTAGAAATACTTTTCCAGTTTTAGATGTAGGTTTAGTCACCTTTTAGCCAGTTGTATATGGAGGAGAATAATTATAAAAGTGACTAGTATTTCTATAGCACTTTAAAGTTTGCAGTGTGCTGTCCCAATGTTACCTCTTTTGATCCTCACAATAACACTGTGTGGTCGGTACTGTACAGATGGGGAAATTGAGACTAAGAGATGTTAAAGGAATTGCCCAGGGTCTCACAGCTACTAAATGCCTGAGGGAAGGGAAGGTGACTGCTGTAGACTTCTCTTTTGTGCACTGAAACTTTTTTCAGTCATCCATGATTCTCATCTTTGATTCCTTTCTCTTCTTTGTCTCTCATATCAAGTCTTACAATTTCATTCTCCAGAAATACATTCTCAAATCCTGCCTTTCATCTATTATTTTATTCCCTCTGCCATCCTCATTCAGACTAGCTTCCTTTTCACCTGCACTATTGTAATAGCTTCCTAATAAATCTCTCTACCTTCAGTCTGTCCCCGCCACCAACCTTGATCATTGCTTTATATTATTGGTAGATTAATCTTCTTAAGGCACCACCTTAATCATGTGATTCCACTAGTGGAAAATAAATTCTGATTTCTTGTTGTCTGTCAAAGTCCAAACCCCTTTGCCTTGCCTCTGGTCTTCTCATAGGTACATCCTGGAAGAATGACCTTGGCTGTATCATTCTCCTCATCATAAACGTTCAGTATGATAA
>CM053627.1:114672107-114693840 GCA_028646595.1 Phalanger gymnotis
TTTTCAATTTCTCAGATATTGGGCATACCTGTTTTACAGATTTCTTCTGTGATATAGAGACCTTCTCTGTAAGTTAGACCTCCAGGGACAGGTGTGCCAGTAGCCGGTGTCATAGATGGATCCAACCCATCTACATCATAACTCAGATGAATTGGTCTTTTCTTCCTTCAAGTGGAAGGGAAAAAAAAACACTGAAAGATGTTAACATTTCATAGATAAGGACTGTACCTAATAGCCCAATACAGCTTTTTCTTAAGAAGATTTTCTATATTGATTCTTATATAACAATATTTGCAATCACAAAAAACTGTCTTACCTTCCTATTAAGTAACTTAGTGTTTCTTCCATCACCTTGGCAATTCCAAGCTTATCCACTTCAGTCATTGAAAAAAATTTAATACCCAGATCTTTAAGGATGCGACTGTGATAAAGAAAAGATAATTGATCTAGGTCAGTGGAGAAATTCACAATGGGCACAAGTGGGCTATAGCATATTACCAATTAAGATTTGTCCAGGTGCAATGGCATTAAATGTATCATCAGAAATGTAAAAAAAAAAATTGGGCCAGTCATTTAGCAAAAGCGAGGGATAAGCCACTGGCCAGTCTGTGTTCCAGTTATTTTATACAATGAAGCATAGAGAGCCTAGCATGTTAGGTGGAGTCCTCTATTTAAAAGGGAGTCCTCTATTTAAGGGAGTCTATAAAGGGACTCACATGGGATGGGAAGACTACACCACTAGAGGGAGAACATACAGTAAGACCACAGATTCAAAGTATCCCGGAAGCATTTGTATTCTCTTAGCTGATCAGTGGTACAGTTCCTTTGCATAGGATAGCATAGGAGTGTTTCCACCTTTGCCTGGGTTTTTTAAGTTCCATGCAATTAAAAACATGAAACATTTATATCCTATGAATTGTATATCTGCCTAAATTAGGTTATTAAATTATAAATAAAGCTATAATTAATAGGACTGAGAAATAAATACACTTACTGTTCACCAGGATCCACATCTCTCAACCCAATATATACAATGTCCTTAGCTGATAAGCAGGGTGTCACCCAAGAGAATCCTGGAATATCAGGGATCTAAAAAAATAATGCTTCAGTTTATTTTTATTCTTCAATAATCAAGCCTGCTTACTGTTATAAGTTCAATAGACAAGATTATATTTAGAATGCAAAAAAAATGCTACATATACGTATATATGTTTATATAAGAGAGATGGTCCTAAACTACTATGTGAGAAATATTTCAAACTCCTCCTTCATGGAGTCTGGCCTCAGGAATTCTGTGGCACTAACTGTTAAGAATCCCGTGGCCTTCGTCACCCTATCAGAATTTACACATCCCATCAGTTCCTTCAGGGGCCTATTTTCTAATAATGACAACTGGTGGATTGATAAACTAACCCATTCTGTCTTACCATCTTCTGACCCATACGAATATCCTAGTGCTAAAGGTCAAAAGTGTTGCCCCACTTGGGTGGATTTTAAACTTGGACTTTCTGGGCACAGTCCCTCAACCAAAAAAGAGTAGACTAATAGAATCTAAGCATTAGGGCAGCTATTTTGAAGCAATTAGTCTTTTGGTGGTCTTTAAAAGCATTTTTTATAGAAAGTCATCTATTCTGCATAGATCCACCCAGACAATCAATTGGTTTCATCCATATTAATCAGATGTTTTGCAGATTTGGTTGAATACTTTGTTGCCAGTTTATAAGACTTCACTTCTGGGCATTGAATACCACTACATTTCTGCCAACATATTAATAGAAAATACTCAGCCAGTAATAGCCAACCTGTTTTAATGAATTAAGACTAGCTTCATGTGAAGTATAAAATTAAATCATAACTGTACCATTAATAGTAATAGAAGCTTTAATTGGCATTAGCACAAAAAATTAATTCCATCTCATATATAAGTTCCTTAAGAAGGAATAATTCCTTCTAAGACCTTCCAAAGACTTAACACAGTATTAGTCTTAAAGCTACATTAATATAAACCTATGTACATCTATCTAATCCAAGTATATCATCTGAGACAGATTTCATGGAATGGGCTGAGCACTTAGGAAGATGCATCTGGGCTTGTAAAAGTCTCAGCCTCCTAGGTTAGACATTGAGAGTGGAAGAGCAGGAAAAGTGCATTTATTAAGGTGCGGGAAGAGCGTTTTTTAAGCATCTACTATGTGCCAGGCACTTTGTAAATATTACTTCACTTGATCCTCACCCTGCTATTATTACCTCCTCTTTGCAGATGAGGAAACGGAGGCAGCAGAGGTTAAATAACTTGCCCAGGGTTACGCAGGTGATGAGTGTCAGGCCAGTTTTGAACCCAGGTCCTCCTAACTCTAGGCCCACCACTATGCCACCTAACTGCCTCGCTGTAGAAACCATGGTGGTTGAGAGCCCTGCTGAAAACAAGATGGTACAAGGACAGTTGCTCTCCCTTCTGTCTGTCCAAGTTTCTAAACTAATTCAGATGACAATTCGAACATGTTTCTTTACCTGTCCCTTTAGTTCTTTCAAAAGGAAAGACACAGGCTGTCCGTGTAAGTTGCCACTTGGGGTCGTCAGAGGAGTGTTGATATCACTATGTGCATCTACCCAAATGACGCAGAGATCAGGGTGAACTTTGGCATGGCCGGAGATACTTCCAATCGCCAAACTTTGGAAACAGAAAAGTTGGGTAAACATAGAGATTACACCATCTTTACACAATGTATGACAAGTTTACTTCATAAAAGACCCTGCTAAGCTTTCCTTTGAACATCACAATAACTTTTTTGGGGAGAAAAGAGTAGTGTCCAGTGGGTCATTCCAACAAACAAGACTCGTCAGAAAAAAGTTATAATTGTGTGGAGCAATGTCATTTGCCCATGATACTTTGTCCTAAATAGTAATTACTTGATGTTGACCCTAAAAAGTTACTATGTCATGTGATAGCAGGGTTTTTTTTTTAATCCTGTCCAAATATAGTAGTTAAAATTCAGCAAAATTGCAGGAGGGAAAATGGGTTTTTAAGAATATCAGCCATGCAAATAAACTGTTCTGTGACAATCTTATTCTCAGGTTAACTGTTTATTGTCTAATCTCATCCAGCCCTGCTTAATAAATATTATAGTCCCTAATGTGAGTTACCTAATGGTGAATCTTTCACTACTGAAAACTTAGATAGCTTTTATCAAACTCACACTTTCTACTTCCTTGTAAATGCTAAGTAGTTCAACTTTTGCTGTGTAAGATGGATGGTTTTAAGCATCCAGAAGAGCCCAAGCAGCTTGGATGACTTCTTGTCCTGTTCCACTTGGAAATTCCATGCTTAAATTTTTTATTCTTCCTTCTCAACTCAATGGATAACCATAGCCATGTTCATATCATTGGGGTAATCATCCATCACTCTGACGTTATCAATCTCTCTGACATCTATCTACCTCAGTTGTCCTGGGCCACCTACATGTGTGGAAGAATCAGGAAATATTTTGGACAAAGGTAAGAGATCTGATCAAATACAGAAGACCAAAGTCCACTTCCCTGTTGTTACAATTCAATTATCATTCAGCACAAGAGAGACCAGGTATAATAGGGGAAAGGGCACTGGAGTCCAAAGACGACTGGAATCCCAACCCTGTTGTTTGCTAACTGTGTGACCTTGGGCAAGTCCCTTACCATCTCTGGGCCCCAATATTCTCATCTGTAAAGTGAGGAAATTAGACAAGAAAATCTCTTAGCGATGTCCCACCTGTTCTGTGATCTGTGGACATTCAAAAGGAATTTAGAGCCAGGTAAAGTGGTCACTTCAAGTCAGATTTGAAGTCAGAGGATGTACAGTCTACTCTCACTTCTTTGCTAACCACATGAAGATAGGTGATTCATTTGACTTGTCTGGACTTTAGTCTCCTAGTCTGTACAATTATCTGGTTGGTCTAATAAGTCCCTTCTAGTTCTAAATCCTATGATCCTAAATTGACTATCACCTTTCCAAGAGGGTTTAGAAGTGCTAGCTTGGGTTCGGCTTGTTGCTTAAATACCTTGGTTGTTCATTAATGTCATTATTTAAAAAAATATAAACCCTGCAAGCTTTTAGGACAATCCTCAGCTTCTGTGGCAAACTGGCATTTATATAGTACTTAAAGCTTTACGAAACACGTTTCCATGGGTTATCCCATTTTATTCTCACAGGGTATGGTATTATTGCAAGTATTATTAATGCAAATATTGTCATCCCCACTTTACAGACGAAGAAACGCTCAGAAAGCTGGATTGACCTATCTGTAGTCATCCAACTTACTGTTGTAGCAGAACTGTGTTTCAGACACTGTGTAGTTAATGAAAAGAGGGGAGGTTGGCAGAGTACATTGAAGTAAATAGTTTTCTGCTAACCCTAATGGACATTTAAAAAAATAGAAATATTAACAGGTTGGGGCAGCCAGGTAGCACAGTGGATGAACCTTGGGCTTGGCTGACGTCAGGAAGATGTGGACTCAAATCCAGTCTGAGACGCTTACTAGCTACGTAAACCTGGGCAAGTCGCTTAACTGCTGTTTGCCTCGGTTTTCTCATCTGTAAAGGGGGGCTAATAGTAGCACCTGTCCACATGGGTTTTGTAAGCATCAAATGAGATCTTATTTATAAAGCACTTAGCACAATGTCTGGCACATTGAAGCTCAGTTCAATTATTTTTCAGTTGTATCCAACCTTTTGAAGTCCTATTTGGAGTTTTCTCAGCCATTTCCTTCTCCAGCTCATCCAGATAAAGAAACTGAGGCAAACAAGATTAAGTGACTTGCCCAGGGTCACACAGCCAGTAAGTGTCTGAGGCCAGATTTGAACTCATGAAGATGAGTCTTCCTGATTCCAAGCCCAGTGTTCTATCCACTGCACCTGGCACATAGTAGGCGCGGTATAAATGCTTATTCCCATCCCTATTCCCCTGGTGATTTTTCCTCAATATTGACTTCCCAGCTTCTCTTGGCAGTATGTTTAGAGCTCAAAAAGCACTTGATCTTGGAGCCAAACTATAGCGAGTCAAGTTCTGGTTCCACTCCTAAGTGCTAGGAGACAATGAGGAAGCCTCTTCAACTCCTCACATTGTTTTCTCATCTGAAAAACAGGGGAATGATTCTTGTAATGACCTGCTTCACAGAGTTGTGAGGACAACACGTTAAAAACTGTACAGAGCTATCCACATGTGATGCTGCTGCTTAGAACAGTACGGTCAGAGCTATTTAAGCCTGTGTGATGCAGTGACAATCATAAAGTGAGACCTGTGATCCCCGCCAAGTACCAAGCTGGTTCTCCCATCCTTCTTCACTTCTGCTACCACTCCAGCCAGATGCTCATTAGCTTTGCCCACAGTTCTTGGATTCTTCACAATTTGAAAGGGGGTGTCATTAGGCACATCAACAAAGAACAAATTCCCATAATCTTTCACATCACACTCTACAATGGAAACAAACGAAAATGCAGGTTACCCTCAACAACTCTAGACCTATGTACCTAAAAAAAGATACTGCATAAGGCCACTGAAGTGGGTTTTTTTCTGAAACAATACCTGGTCCAGTTTTGTTATCCTATAAGGAAATATAACACTCATCCCACCCCACCCCCGTCCCCATAGGCTGCTATTTTTTGTCCGCTGTATCCCCTAGCTGCCTAGTATAAGATATCAGTACAAGACCACTTTCATCCCCAGCTAAATTCTGAGTTGCTCCTTTTTCAGAAAGTTGGTGTCCAGGGATTAGGTGTTTTTTGGGGGAGGGGGAGGGGCTAGGGAAGAGGCAGATGGCCACAACAATTCATAAAATTACTGTGTGGAAAAGCAGTTTTATTGAAGTACTCCAACTGATTAAACCATAGAAATTTTGATGTTACAAAGAAGTTCATAGCATGTGACTAAATTAAGACCATAACTCAGACAAGCCCAAGATTTGTTTCTTTGAAGCAGTAATTTGAAATAAAAACTATGTCCCACACAGAGAGAAGGCTAGGGCTGCTTCACTTGGTTTGTCTATGTTACTGAGGCCCAAGCAGGAGGATAGACATGACCATTCTATCTAGATTTAGATTCTAGAGGGGTACCATGAACTAAAAGCTCTGTTGTTGGTATGTACCCTAGCCTTGGGGGAATGATTGACACCAATAGACTGTAGCACATTAACAATGAAGAATTGCTCAGGATAAGTGCTAAAAAACATAACATCAGTTATATGTATGACCAGAAAAAAAAGGGAGAACTAATCATGTATTGAGAGTGAGGGATGGCTGCTTGGAAAGCCTGTGTTATGTGATCTTGGGTGCATCGTATAGGTTTATATGTAACCTCAGAGTCCTACAATGTAACATCTCAGCTCTTCATAGGATATGGCGAAGTATCTAGATTTATAAACACATATTAATACCATAAAAATTGTTCCTTAGGAGGGAGTTTAACATAAGACTAGTATTGTCCTTAGACCTGATTCTCTCAAATCTAGGTTAAAAAAAAAAACAAACACCTACCCTCAACCTTCTGCCTGGATTTTGCCCCAGATAGGTGGGTTTATGGGGCAGGTAGGTAGCATCGTGAATAGAGCACCAGATTTGGAGTCAGGAAGACCTGAGGTCAAATCCAGGCTCAGACACTTACTTAGGTGTGTGACCCTGGGCGAGTCACTTAACCCTGTTTACCTCAGGTTTCTTCATCTATAAAATGATCTGGAGAAGGAAATGGCGAACCACTACAGAACCTTTATCAAGAAAATGCCAAATGGGGTTGCGAAGAGTTGGACACAACTGAAACAACTGTATAACAACAAAAGGTGGGTTTATAGAAAGAGGACATCAGATAACGTCCTGACCACTGCTAGACTTTTTATCTCAACCCATGTGGAGCTTGGGCAAATGGTCATTTTCAAGAATCCATTCTCTGATCATGGACTTCACCCTTGGAGTATCCATTCGTTCATCACATGCTTATTGAATACTTCTGTTTCCTACCCAGTTCATACTTCTTTTTCAAGTTATGCACAGTCTCTGAAGCTCTGTGCCCTTCAGCTGGAAGGGAGAAAATGTCAGATCTACCCTGAGTCACCATGCATTGACGTGAACTTGTTTCTCCCCTCACTGAGGAGAGTAAATCAGAATGATCTCAGTCTTGTGGTGGTAATTACCTTGTTCCTTAAGTTTTTCAGCGAGGCCAGCATTTCTCAGTGCTGCAGGGCCTTCTTCTACCCCTCCTCGAGGCTGAGGATTGGGAAAAAAAAAATAATTTATTCAGATGCTAATCATTTTATGTCTTAGACTTAAAAGAAATGGATGTCATCTGTTCAATATGATCTTTCTGAAATACTTAAATAGAAAGGTGTACATAGATTCTGGTTATTATTGCTTGTGTGCAGGTCATCGCCCTCGATTAAACTGTGAGATCCTTTAGGCTAAGGAGCTTTTTTTTTCTTACTATATAAGATTCATTTTTTGGAGAGTGAATAGTGAAAAACTTCTCTGAAGATTTTATGTGAATATATAAATGCAACTCAACAGATAATGAGCTGAAGCCAAAATAGATGTGACTGAAAAAAAAATGGCATTTTGAACAGTATCCTAAGGGCCTGGAGGTGATTCAAGAAATTTCATACAAATTATACTGTTCTGTAGGAATCTTTTCTAACTGTCAAAATAAAAGGAAGTCATGAAAGGTAACAGACCAATGTGATTGATTATAAGCACACTGGGTTACTTACTCAAATATTCTTTTGGGCTTTGGGATGCAAGTGAAACCAGAGCAAATCTACTCTGTCCACAAGGGGGCCCTCTTTTACTGCCCTGGGATGCAAAACAGAAGACATGTGAGTTTCTTGGATCCTTAAGATAGATACTCTTCCTTCCACACTTATGGGTGATATAATCCCAACTGGAGGCCCAGGAGAACTCTAGCTTCTTAGTCTTATTCCTCAAAACTAATGGAAGGTACTGCTACTAGATTTCTTTCTAGATCAGGGATCCTTAACCTTTGGCCGTGGATCCCTTTGTTGGTCTGATAAAACCTATGGACTCTAATGTTTTGCCTTTCAGAAAAGTACCACACCTCTAGCTTTTCCCCTGACTCTGATTTAAAATACATAAAATAAAACATAGGGTTACAAAGGATCCAATTGGATTGAAATGCAGTTGTCAAAATATTTAAACAAGTTCAAGGACTCTATTTAAGAAGCTAAGAAGCCCAGCTTTATGTCTTGTTTTTCCAAGCCATACTTTTTAGACCTCTGAGGCTATGCTACTGAGCAATCTGCTGTTAGTAGGTTTGTTTAGGGGGCATCTAGGTGGCACAGTGAGCAGAGCACCGACTCTGGAGTCAGGAGGACCCGAGTTCAAACCGACCTCAGACACTTGACCCACCCCAGTTTTCCTGCAAGAAAAAAAAGGTAGCTTTGCTCATACAGTGATCAACCAATCATCCAACCAGCAATCTCTTATGCACCAGAAGCTGTATTAGGCACTGGGGATATAAACACAAAGGCTAAAATTGCCCCTGCCCCTAAAGGAGTTTAGTTATGAAATGTCTAGAAAATAGAGTCAATTAGCAGGCCAGCCCTCCTCTGTGGTAATCTAGATTCACCCTTAATGAATCATTACAACAGGAAGGCTCTCATCCCCCAAACAAACCAGACTAGTTTAATTGCAGGTGGCAACCTGTAGTCATAAATCCAAACTCACTCTGCCCCCAGCACACACACATACACACCCCTTCTTCCCAGCTCCCTTCTTTCATTTTTTTTTTCTGTTTACGGTTTCTGTCCAGTAAAATATAGCAATCTTGAAGGTAGAAGCTGTTTCACATTTGTCTTGGTAATGACAGCTAAATTGAATCTAATAAATTGCCTCCCTTCTTTCTCCTTCCTACTGCTCACTTCTTTCTTCCCATCTAGTGTCAATCTTCACTCATTTCTCCCTTAGCCAATGACTAATGGTAAGAGTAGCAGAAAAGCAATTAAAGTGGAGAGATGATTTCTTTCTCTTCTCCCACCATTTCACACCAAAGCCTGAAACAAAACAAAGGGAGAAAGGAGAAGAAAGCTGATGCCAATGTCAGGGAAATGAGCTGATTTCCTTTAAATTATTGTGGTCATTGTACAATTTATTCTTTAAGCTTCTCCTTCCTTTCCCCTGCATCCGTTGATACAAGCCTTCCCAAGCTTCTCTGAATTCTTCATGCTTGTCAATTCTTCTGGCATGAAAATATTCTGTTTCACTCAAATACCACAGTGATTCATATACAGTATACTTCTTTGTTAAAAGGGAAGGCTCTCTGAGGAGCAGGAGGAGTCATTAGGAAATGACACCTGTGCTGTTGGAGTTTTTTTTAAACATCAAACTTTTTTATTTACTATGATATATCGAAAAAACGACCACCACCAACAACAGCAAAAAAAAAAAAACCAACAACCAAAAAAACAAAAACCAAAGCAATTTCTCTAACCATTCCTACTGCCTTCTCACCCACTACCTTCTCAGCTCTCTCAAGTCACATGAAGGACTATCTAAGTAAAGCTTTCACCACTAACTACATTTAGTGTAACAGAAAGGACCAGAGGGGAGCAATTTGCTTTCTTCATACCTTGCCTCTGTTAGTGAAGTGAACTACTCTCCATATAATAAACAGAGGCAAGGTGGTATTGTTGTTGTTCAGTCATTTCAGTCATGTCTGGCTCTCTCTGATCCCATTTGGGGTTTCCTTGGCAGATACTGGAATGGTTTGCCATTTTCTTCTCCAGCTCATTTTACAGATGAGGAACTTGAAGCAAATAAGGTAAAATGACTTCCCCAGAGTCACATAGCTAGTAAGTGCCTGAGGCCAGCATCTGAACTCAGGAAGATGGATCCTCCTGGCTCCAGGACCAGCCCTCTATCCACTGTGCCACCTAGCTGTGTAGCCTGGAAAAATACTACAGCAATATTTCCCACATCATGCCTTTCCTTGGCTCTGGGAAAAAAAACAGAGCTGTTAGGTGAAACAATGTTACTGGGGCAATGAAGTCTTTAAGAATAGTGTCACTATTGGGCTAATGATTTTTTTTTAAACAAGCAGGGTTTGTAGATTTTAAGACAAGGTTTGTCTATAACATGTTAACAGTTATAAAGCAGCATGGTTTAGGGCAGCAATTTGTGGGGAGTGCCTTTCAATAAAAGAAAAGAAACTCTTAAAAATCATGCATTTTAATGTTTGCCTTAAACTGACCTTAATGCTACATATATTCACTAAGTTTCTATTATGAGCAAGGCCCCATGTTAGGTGATTGGACCCGTGGGTGCTGGAGATGCACAGACAGACTCTAACCTTGAGATGTTTGCACGCCACTATAAGGCCAAAAACATGTACAAAGGTAAGTAAACTTCTAGTAATTTAAAGACAGAATTAACTATAGGACAGGTTTCAAGGGAGTAGATGACAGAAGGGTTTCTTGGAGTCAGTGACATCTCAACCATGCTTTGAAGAGAAACAGCAGGACTTGTTCTGAGTTTTGAAAGCAGAAATCCCAAAGCTTACGAGGAGACTCTAAACTAAAGTTGTTTTTAAACAACAAACCATCCCCTACACTTTCCTTGGCCAGAGGGGAGCAACGTTGTTGTAACCGAGTTTATGTTCACTTCAAGAAAGTTATAGACACCCAAAATCAATTGCTCAAACATCTATTCCTGCTTGTTCCACTGGAGAGAGAGCTACTGTTTTGTTCCTAAGTGTATCTTTATCCCTCTCTTCCCCACCTCACCCACCCATTATTGAGAAGTCAAACAGAAGAGTTAATCAATAGCTGTTTATTTTGTTGGCTGATGGTGTAGAGGTGAGCTAGGCCGATATTCAGAGCTAACCATGGTTCTTTGGCCTCATGCTACTTTGTCCTGAATCTCACACTGCCAAATCAGAACTAGGTGGTTAGACTTTCCTCTCCCATCAAGCTCACTGCTGGATAATGATAACACTGATTTAATGGAAAGTAGACTTTTAGCCTCATTCCCATAGCTGGTATGCACATAGCGGGGGCGGTAACACACAGTAGACTCAAGACACAGGAACCAGACTCATGTCGTAGGCACTCAGCTAGGAACAGCAATTACTCACTTATATTCTGACAATCAGCATTGAGACAAGATCCTGCAAAACCAGGTTGGCCCTGATTGTCATTCTAACTTGTTTCGCCAATAGTCACCCAAACCAGATCTCATTCTCTTTTGTTTTGCTCCTATTACGCACAAAATAGCATGTCCTACTGGTTTCATATAATAACATGAGGTTATTTGATTCAAATGTGGTGTGACAGAAGGAGCGCTGGCTTTGAAGTCAAAAAAGCTTGGTTCAAATCACTCTTCTTTCTGTGTAATTACCTGTGAGACCTTGGACAAGTCATTTCACTATCTGTGCCTCAGTTTCTTCAGCCATAAAATTGGGGAAAGGATGTACTAGACCATCTAAATTCTATGACACATTTTATCCTCTCCCTGCTAAACTGTAAATACCTCCCTCGTATTCCATATTGAGGCCTTAGTTCAGAAATATTGTAAGGATTTAATCACATAGCTAACATTTATGTAGCACTTTAAAAGTTTACAAAGCACTTGCATTTGAACCCCGTCTCAAAAAAACCCCAAACAACTCTGTGATATAAAAATAATACAGGTATCATTATCCTCATATTAAAAATAAGGAAACTGAAGCTCAGAGACATTAAGTGATTTGCCAGTGGTTACCATGCTTGTAAGGATGTTGTTGTTGTGTTTGTCCTTCGTTATTGAAGAGGACCATGACATCGGGGAGATGATGACATGATGTGTACTTGACTTTGATTTGAGTGAGGCAGGGCTGTGCAAGGGCACCAGCCTCACTTTCTCCTCCAGAGACATCTGGGTCCAGTGGCCTGATATTCACTGGCATGACTGGTGATGGACCAGGATGCATTAGAAGCCCTTTCAGGCTAAGGTCTTTTCAAGTTCTCACTTTGAGTGAGGTAGCACCCATTCAGTGAATAGGCCTCTTTACGAAGTTAAATCAAGGGATGGCTCCTTTAATCAAAATCTCAACAAAAAAAGCATAAGAAGTAGGATTCAAACCCAAGTTTGCCTGACTGAGCCCAACTAACCTATAGATTGTCAGAACAGAGAGGACCCTGAACAACACATAAACAATATGAATCAGTGTTTCTTTGCCTCCTGTCACTCTCTGAGCCTGCAATAATAAGAGAAACAACTGACCTTGCATCAATTTAAGGCTTTCAGGGCTTTTTATATACAAGTATTTCAAGATCTACAAAAGAAGATTCACTCATCTCTCTTTTCTCAGCTCCTCCTTTTTAAGATAATACACCTCCCCCTCCCCCACCTTGATACCCTGACTGCTTAGCACTGGTTAGAAGAAGTTATTTAGGATGTCGAGGGATAGAGAAAGTGATCAGAAACTGAAGCTGGGACAGGGATAGGAAAGACAAATTCCAGGGATGCTATAAGCCACTCCCAGGAATTAGGGTTGGGAGAAAAATCGTAGAACTTGCTTGAATGCGCTCAGAGGCATTTCAGCTATGAAGACATTACAAGTTGTCCATTTGCTTAATCTATTTTGTATAAAATGGATTCTAAATGGGGTGGAGGGAGTACAGCACAACTGGAAAACACATTTGTGAACCAGTCAGGAGATTCTAATATACGTTTAACAATACTGCAAAAATGGCACAGCTTAGGTTAAAGGTCAGGTAATCGATTCTCTCTCTTTAAATTGTTATCCTTTTATTTAATAATCTCTTTCTCAAGAAGTCTTTTCAGCAAAGAAAACGATTCACTTTTGTCAACTGTGAAGTTCTATACAAAGATGAGTACTTCTCTACTCAGTACTAGATCACACGAACTTAAATTTAAGTTAACATTTTTTCAAGGAAAATGACCAGATACTCTGTCACAACTTCAACTTCTTTCCTTCCTGATAATTTGTCCTGAAAATGTAGTTAATTGTGCCCACCCACAGGAGCCAAAATTATTTTATTTAGTTCTTTCATTTCCATTTTTCATATAAACTGTTCCCTGAAGCAGGCTAATAGAATTATGTTTTGTCTTTTCATTAGAACAGCCTGTTTTTAGTACTTTTCCTAATACGGTACAATGGAAGGAGAGCTACGAGTACAGTCAGTGTACCTGGGTTTGAATCCTGACTCCGCTATCACCAAGAACAAATATTTCTACCCTCCCACCCAACGCCCCAGGCTTTTAGTTACTTTAACTTTAAAATGAAGAAGCTAGAAAGCTACTAAGGTTACCTATACTTCTAAATATGTGATCTCAAGAAACCCTTCTGGTTCTGGGAAACATTCCCCTTTTCTATTTTGTAAATCTCCCTACCCTATGAAAAAAGAATTATAGGGGTACCTGAAAAGAACAGAAATAATTTTGGCTGTCATCCAGATGCCCTTTTAGCAGGACCTATTGCTTTCTGCACTTTATAATCTTTGCCGATGTTATGCTTGCCCTTGAAAAACATGAGTTATAATTGAGAATTCAAAAAAAAATTTTTAAGTCCCCAATAACTAGGAAAACCCAATCAAGCCAGAGGAAAGGGACTGAAGGACCCCTAAAAGTAAAGAAATATCTTTTTAAAAGAAAGCACCCCATGAAAGTATCTTTGTTATTAGTTCTTTCTTTGTTCATTCTCAAATTTTCCTATCTTTTCCACATTTTAATTAGTGACCTAATATCTGAGAGAAGTGCAGGTAACAGCTGACTGTAGGTTTGTCTGTATAACATCTACATGAGCCGAGATAGTGCTTTCGGAAATTCACGTGGCAGTGTGTTCTTGTTACCTTGTTGATACATTACAAAGTGGGAGGTAGGGAAAGATAGTCCATGTAAGGTGCCTTGTCCTAACAGGTCTTTAAATAATAAATGAATGCACTACAATGTAAGCCTTAAAATACAAAATGTAAATATTATTATTATTATTATTATTAAAATGAAATGGAAAGGGAACAAGTTACTTAACCTCTCTGTGACTCAGTTTTCTCATCTATAAAATGAGGAAATTGAAGGCTTTCAAGGTACCTTCCAGTTCTTTATGATTCAATTATCAAATGAGATTATGATAGAGCTCCAAGTGGCCAACTGAATATTATGTTACCATTGGTGTTTTCTGAAAAGGAAATCTTTATTTAATACAAGATTCCATCTGCATGACAAGTAGCTAACAGTTAACAATTCTCATTAAAGTTCAATGTCAAAGATGAATCATTTAAATTTGAAAAAAATATACTATGTATAAAGCAATCACTCTAAAATTACGCAAATCGAGTCTGAAGGATGACTTAATTTATGAGTTTTTCTAGGCATTGATTAAATGACTAAAGTCAACATTTTCTTAAACTTTAAAAAATCCACTTTAGTATGGAGAATTAATGTGCTAAGATTTCATTCCAATTGAGACAAAATTACTTATTTTCCACTTTTAAAATACCTGATGACTTTTTTAAAAACAAGAGAGCAATCCAAATATAATTAACTTTGGCAAAGATCAGAAGCAGCTGAATAAGCTGGGCTGTGGCCCAACTCCAAATGTTCCACAGAATTATGTGACTTTTTGATAATAACTCTGCAGGTCTACATAGCAAGAGACCATCAAAAGCACCAGACATGAATTTTAAAGGTTAAAAAACCTTCAACAAAATCCATACTGTAGCCATACATTTAAAAGAATGAGAATGACAAATGGAGCTATTTATTCACCTGTCCTTTTGAGAAAGGAGCTCCGATGATCCCCACTGACTTTGGCTTGGAATTCATGCTGTCCTGAAGCTCCTCTTATCTGTATTCCAAAGGGACAGACAGGTAGTTCTCCCAGTGCCAGCTGCAGCTCTGAGTGACAGAGGGCACTTTAGGCTCCATTTATAATAGGGTTGAGGCTGTTTACCTTTATGTTGATGAGAAAGAAACTCTCTCCGCCTCTTTCACTTGTGTCAACAAAATTCCCCAATCCCAGCTAGTTGTCCTTGAGCTCACCATAGACTGGAATGAACATAACTGCAGGAATCTAATTAATTCAAATCATCCTAATGCATTTTTACCCAGCAAAAGGGTTAGCTATGCTTTCCCAAATAGATCGCATGCACTTGTTCAGCACTGAAGAATCTGATGAATCAATTTAACAGACTTCTCTTTATTATATTAATTGATTAAATTTTAAATTAATTAATACATTAGTTAATCCTTATTAAGTACTCATTTGAGCAAGATATCCAAAATGCAAAGACAATACCAAAACAAATTGTTGCCCTCAAAGTGCTTGCATTCTGCCCAGTCTCCTGTTACATCTATAATACACAGTAAGTTGTGAAAGGGACAAAAGAGAGATCCAGGCAAAATGTTCTAAGAAACTTTGAGGATGAAGAGCTTACTTTTAGGTGGTGAGATCTAGGACAGTATCCCAGAGGAGGTAACCCCTGAGATGCGCCTTAAAGGAAGAGAAGGATTCTGAAAGGTAGAGACTGACCCACCCATCCACAATTATTTAAGTGTCTGCTACATGGTAGGCACTGTTAGGTACTGGGGATATGGGTACAAAGAATGAAATAACCTCTGTCACAATGGGTTTACATTCTAATTGGGGAGACAACAAGCACATATAAAAATGTGTGCAGAGTAGTTAAATACAAGGTAGTTTGGAGAAAAGTACTAGCAGCTGGGAAAAGATAAAGAGAGAGCGCATTCCAAGCATGGGTGTGGGCCTCAAGGGGGATGGAGTGGGGAGTGTACCCCACTTAAATCATTGCATTTACAGATGGAGACTGGAGATAGCACTTCTGAATTTTAGAAACAATAGCCCCGTTCTACGGGATAGAATGGACAATGCATGAAAGCGAGTGATGTGAAATAAGGCTGGAAAGATAAATTAGAAGTGGATTATGAAAAAGGCCTTAAATGTCAGACTAAGGATTTTTTATTTTATACCATGGGCACCAGAGAGCAACTGAAAGTGTATGTATGAGGGAATGACATTGTTAGGCCTGGGATTAAGGAAGATTATTTTGGTAGCTGTGTGAAAAGTGCAATACCACTTCTAGGGCTGCATCCCAAAGAGATCACACATGTGGGAAAAGGACCCGTATGTACAAAAATATTTATAGCGGCTCTTTTTGTAGTAGTAAAGAATTGGAAATCAAGGAGATGCCCATCAATTGGGGAATGGCTGAAAGGTTGTGGTATATGAATGTAATGGAATACTATTGTTCTATAAGAAATGGGGAAGATATGAACTTCATAATAACCTGGAAAAACCTACATGATATACTCCTGAGTGAGTGGAGCAGGACTAGGAGAACATTATACACAGCCACAGATATATTGATTCTGTGATGACTAACTCTGATAGACTTTGCTCTTCTCAGCAATACAAGGTTCAAAGACAACTGCAAAGGACTCATGATGGAGAGAACTATCTACATCCAGAGAAAAACTGTGGAGTCTGAATGCAGATTGAGGCAAACTATTTGCCCTACTTTTTTTTTTCTCTTTTGTTTTTGGTTTTGTTTCTTTATTCTCATGATTCATTCCATTGATGATAATTTTTCTTTACAACTTGACTATTGTGTAAATAACTTTAATATGAAATTATATGTAGAAGATATATCAGACTCCATGCTGTCTTGGGGGGGGGGGGAAATCGGGAACTCAAAATCATGCAGAACTGAATGTTGTAAACTAAAAAATAAAAAATCTTAATTAAAAAATTAAAATAAAAAAATTATATACAAATTTTAAAAAGAATAAAATAAGTGAAAAAAGTATGCTTCAATCTGGAAAAAAGAAAGAAAAAAAGAAAAGTGTGTTAGAAAAACCCAAACCCATTGCAGGGAAACCCAGGAGAGACTAGTCCAGATATAATAGGGTGGGGGCTGGCTAAACTCAGTAAGATAGACATTGAAATGGAAAGCAAGTCTTCTGCAACAAAATAAACATTTCACCATTTAGGAAGAGTTACATTTGAATGGCCAGGAGACAATGAATTTGTCCCTAGTGTATAGACTGCGCCCATTGTCTCCAGCTACTCATCTACATGAGATTACAAGAGGAATCTAGAAGGGTAACAGATTGAATTGGGACTAATTACCAAACATAAAGGTAGAATATATTACTGAGCAGACTGACTAGGAAAGCTAGATTCTTTCCATATTCTACCAGGAAATGACAAGCCTCTGTGTCGCTGAGGCATCTAGGAAGTGAAAGAGAGGTTTCTGCCAATCCTACACAGTGTTCTTGTCCTAATTGAAAGATCATAGCTCCATTTTGCTAGTAAGAGCAGTTGGAGTTGATAGAACCCTGCAGCTTAGCCAGTAACTGAAGGTGGTGGGAGAATGAAGCTTGAAAATCAAAGAGGAAGCACAGAGACCCTAAGGGATGGATTGTCTACCAGAAATTACACACCTTGAGAAAAATCTTGCAGCATTGTGGTCTGCCTGGCTCAGGCTGGCAACAGCCACCCAAAGGCAAAGTGGCCTGCCTGGTAGAGCTGAAGAGAGAGATTCTGCAGCTGCTTGTGTCTGTCTAGCATCAGTCCAGTGGCCAAGTGACCTGTTTTTGTTCTAGTTAAGTAATTTTTCAGTCATGTCCAACTCTTCTTAAGTCCTCCTGGTAGAGATACTGGAATGGTTTGCAATTTCCTTCTCCAGCTCATTTTACAAATGACGAAACTGAGGCAAACAAGGTGTCTTGCCCAGGTCGTACAGCTAGTAACTGTCTGAGGCCTGATTTGAATTCAAGTCTTGCTGACTCCAGGCCTAGCACTACCTAGCTGCCCAAGTGACCTGTTTGGCCCAACCCAAAACAGATGAGTCCAGCATCCAAACAAGTCTCCCACTTGTCCAGCCCAGCATCAATCAACCAGGCCTGTCAAGAACCAGGAACCAAGAGATCTGCTTGGACCAGCCCAGCTACAGATTGGCCCCTATACTGCAAAGCTCCGTTTCCTTTCCTCTTGCTTTCTTCTTAATGTCTTGTAGTCTGACTGATCATTCAAATGAAACTTCTCTCGCCAAAGTTATGGAGAATCTCTGTGTCCCCCAGACTAGTGGCCTCTTCTCTAATTTTATCCTTCTTGCATCACTTGACACACTTTCCCTCCCATATATTCTCTCCTCTCTGGTTTTTCATGACTGCTTCACCCTGTTTTCCCACCTATATAATTATGCTTTCACAGTCTCCTTTGCTAATTTATCATTTATGCCAAACCCACTAACTGAGGGTGTATCCTCAAGACTTTGGCTGGGTTTTCTTCTCTATACTTTCTCTTTCAGTGATTTCATCAGCTACCTTGCATTCAGTTGCATCATTATATAGATTACCCCCAGATTTACATGCCCACCCCAAATCTCTCCCCTAAACCCCAGTGCGGCATCACTAACTGCCTAATGGACCCTTTCAAGTAAATATCCTATAGGCACCTCACACTCAACATGTCCAAAATAGACCTCATTATCTTTCCCCTTGTCCCCTATCTTCTGAACTTCTCTTTTACTCTTGAAGGCAACCCCATCCTTCCAATTACCTCATATTTTTAACATCTGATCCTCACTCCACCCAGGCAGATGCAAAATTATTACAAAATGATTTCCAAATTTTACAACAGTCTTGTAAAAGTACGAAGCACTAGTATTATTAAGTGTTATTTTTATTGATAACAAAACTGAGGCTCAAAGAAGACAACTTGCCCATGCTCGTAAAGCTAATAAATGTTAAAGCCAGGATTGACACTCATCTTATTCATGTCTAGTGTGTTTTACACCAATACCAGGCTATCTCCTAGAATTTGCTTAGTTTTGTATTTTGTCTATAGGCATAAGGACTGGACTTGTAATTTCATTAGCATAGAGAACTTCCAGGTGAGGAAACTCCTTCTTCCAAAGCATATCAACATCATCTCTGCAACTTGTAGTCTTAGGGTAGCCTAGAACCCTGAGAGGCTGTGATTTATTCGGGATTACACAGCCCAGATGATCTTGGCTTCAAGGACATTTTTCTATATTCACCCCATGATCTTATACATAGGGGGTACATACTAGCTGTATGTAATGTAATGAATTGAATGGACCTAGTCAGTGATCCTTCAACTAACTTAGAAGAAGCATGTGATGGCCAGTAGATAAATGCCGAGAAAGGATACCCTGCTTTTTCCATACCCCAGGAGCCTCCCTCTGGAAGGATAGCTTCTCTTGTTGTCCATGATTGGTATTCACTAAAGGATAGTCAGTCGGTGGCACTACCCCAGGCAGCTGGGTCACTCTGTTCAGTTTTACAAAGATTTGGTTCCCCCCTTCTCTGGTGCAGATGCAAATTGCTAGCCCCACTGAGATAATGCTGAGCCAGGACAAGCACTAAATTGCTTACTAGGTTAAAGAACAACAGGAAATTCAATTCCATACATATTTATTGAATGCTCATTATACATAAAACACTTTCTTCAGCATAGTGGGGGAAATAAATGTAGTACCTAAGGCATTCTCCTTTCATTCATGGGGCCCCCACAAAACATATCCCAGCTTAAAATATGCTGTAGGACCACATCTACTCCAAACCAAAACTCACAAGCCCCAACTGATACGTATACTCTTTAATCAACCAGAGGACATCACTGGTTTGAAGAAAAGACATTTAATAAAATGACTTAGTGAGGAAATTTGCAATAGAATATTCATTCTCTTCCTTTCCCCAATAAACCTAGGACACACTTGCCTACAAATACACAGCTCATTAATTGGAAGAGTGAGCATGCACAAGGATCACACCAAAGGGGCGCATATTTGGAGAATATATGCATGGAGGGGCAACTTACACTTCTAAAACTGCAAGATGCTAACATTTTGAGGTGATGTCACTGAGCCACTCTCACTTGACTCTTCCCCACTGGACATCTTTGTGAGACTCCATTGATCTCTGCTGGTCCCATAGTCTCTGTTGGTCTCTGAGCTCCTTTGTTGGCAGCATTACTCTGCTGGTTCCCAGTAGATTGGTAAATAGTGCTATGGGATTCTTTTGAGGCATTCCTCCTTGCTACTCTCCAGACTCATCTCTTTCAGATAAGTCAAACATCTCAGCAAGTTTACTAGTAAACTGAGGAGGCAAAGCAATTATTCTCTACAGATTTAGCTCACATTATCATACATATCTGTCAGCTCCCAAATCCCACCTTTTTGGTGTTGTATTCTGATAAAGCAAAGCAACAACAACTCAGTCTCCCTATATTCCATCTCTATACAAGGTATGTATGGCATGGTCACCTGTCTAAAAGGAGCTGAAAATCTAGTGAAGAAAAAAGATATGTCTATAAATTGATTTGATCATCATTAGATTAATATAACATGTGAAGGTGTGTAAAGCAACTAAACTATGCATACCCTTTTATCCAGTGATACATCTACTAGGTCTATCCCAAAGAGACCATACAAACAGGAAAAGGACCCACATGTACAAAACTATTTATAGCAGCTCTTTTTGTGTTGGCAAAGAATTGGAAATTGAGGGCATGCACATCAACTGGGGAATGGCTGAACAAGTTTTAGTATATGAATGTCATGGAATATTATTTTTCTATAAGAAATGTTGAGCAGGTGGATTTCAGAAAAACCTGGAAAGACTTATATGAACTGATGCTGAGTGAAGGAAGCAGAACCAGGAGAACAATGTACACAGTACCAGCAACACTGTGTGATGACCAGCTCTGATAGACTTAGCTCTTCTCAGCAATACAATGAAAGGTTCCCAAACTTATTTGGCTTACCACCTCCTTTTCAAATAAAATTACTCAATGCCCTCCTGCAAATCTACTTTCTTTAACACTTTAACAGTTTTTGTTTTTTGAAATTTGGGTCATTTCAAAAATACATATATATTTTTTAAATGATCCATCTTAAATTTAATAATTTCTTGTAAATTTGTGGGTTTTTTCTGCATTGAAATTTTGATGACACAATATTATATCATGCAACCAATATAGTATAGTACTGTAAAAAGGCATTATGTGCACATATTCCTGCTGATGCATGCTGGATTTACCAACAGCTAGCCTGCCAACATTTGCTTATTAAGACCTGTTGGTGAGCTTGACCACCAATCAGTTATTGCATTTGGTGTGTTTTTTTGGAAAATAACATAATCACTACTTTAATTCTCTTACACAACAGATGAAACATGTCCGAATAGTTTTTGAAAATTCTCTTATCTTCTTTCTTTATGCTTTCACCGCCCCCTTACTTTTATTCAATGCCCCCAATTGCATCAGAGGCTACTACCGATCCCCTGGATCATTCCAGAACCTTCCAGGGGACGGTATGTAGTAGGAAGGCCGAATTTATGATCTCAAATATAATCATGTATATGTTTGAATGGTCCGAAATCGCAAGGTATGAGAGATTCTCTAAGGAGAAAACAACAAGAAATTTATTTAGGCCCCACCGCAGCAAAAACTTGAACCAGCCTCCCCATTCCAACATCTTGACAAAAAGACACCAGGCCCAGAAAGCCCATTTCACAAGGGCAACCAGGAGGCCACAGAAAAACAAGATGGTATCTAGCCAAATCATGTTCACTGGCCTCACATTCCTGCTCGCACTCGGGTAAGCCCTGCTTCCGCAGCTTCTGGCTTCCGCAGCTTCTGGCTTCCACACCTTCCGCCGCCACCGCCGCCACCGCTGAAGTTGTCTCCCAGCTCACCCCTCCTCGCAGCCGAGCTTCC
>CM053627.1:114694340-114727547 GCA_028646595.1 Phalanger gymnotis
AAGTATGTCGTACTATGTTTTTTGGGAAAGTTGAGGGTTAGCAGTTAGAACAGTCAAGTAGATTTAAAAATGGATGAATAGTAAGACCCAAAGAGTAGTCATTTATTAGCCCAATATTGTTCTGAAAATAGATCTCCAGTGGAGTAACCCACGAATATGTGCTTGGTCCTGTGTTGTTTGATAATTTTAATGAATGACTTGGATAAAGGCATAGATTGCAAGATTATTAAATTTCCAGATGAAACAGAGCAGAGAGTGAGTGCTAACATGTTAGAGGACACATTTTGTTTTGTTACTGTTGAGTCATTTCAGTCATAATCTCATTTTGGGGTTTTCTTGGCAAAGATACTGGAGAGATTTATGATTTCCGTAGAGGACCTAGGCAGGATCCAAAAAAAAAGACAGTGGGCTAGATGCAATAAGACAACATTTAATAGTTATAAACATAAAACTCTATACTTGGGTTCAAAAAGTCAACTTCACAGGTAACAGAAGTTTGTCTGAAAAAGATTAGAGGCTCTTAATGGATTGCAAACTTAATATGAAGAACATTGTGTTATGATAGCTAAAAAAACAACAGCAAAAAAAAAAAGAAAACCTAACATGAATTTAAGCTGGATTAAGAGAGTCATCCTGTCCAGAAAGAGCAAAGTGATAATCCTGTTGTTCTCTGCCCTGGTCAGACCACATCTGGAGTAATGTCTTCAGTACTAAGCGCCACATTTTTAGAAAGACATTGATAAGCTGATGGGCATTCAAATTGGGACACCGAGGATGATTAAGAACCTTTTGGCTATGTCATAGGAGGATCATTTAAAGGAACTGAGAATGTTTATCTTGGAAAAGTGAAGACTAGAAGCTAGGTATACACAGAGGGAATGAGATTTGATAATTGCTTTTAAGTATCTAAGGCTGGATTTGAATTCAGGTCTTCCTGACTCCAGACCCAGCACTTGATCCACTTAGCCAGCCAGCTGCCAGACACCATGTGGAAGAAAGATTACTGCTTGATCCTAAAAAACAAAATTAGGAACAGCAGGTAGAAGTTGCAACAAAGCAAATTTAGTCTTGAGAAAGAAAGGAAAAATTATTAACAATTAGAGGTTTCCAAAAATGCAATGGGCTATGACAGGAAGATCCTCCCTCTAACTAGAGAGCTTCAAGGTCATGCTGCCAGATCACTTAGTTATACTATGGAATGGGTTCCTATTTAGGCATATAGTAAACTAATTAGCCTCTGAGGTCCTTTTCAGCTTGAAGATTTAATGATTTGCTCTGTGGAAAGTAATAATATGAAACAGCACTGGAGAGGTAGATGGTACCCAAATCATTGATTTGCTTGAATGTCAGCATAAGGGGTTTAGATTTTTAGAAAGAACATGAAGCAACTTTATTTTTAGGCCAACTCCAAATTATTTTGAAGTTGGTCTGAAAATTACTGTGGGACTGATAAGATTAACATTTCCTCACAACATGGATTAGGCTAACCCATTTTCACTCCCTTGGATTAAGATTAGCTTGAATTTGATTTTCCTAAAAGGAGATAAAGTAGTCCTAGTACGTGATTAGTTGCTATTTCCTTGATGAAGCTTTTTTCTCCCCTGTTAATGAAAAACTCCCAGGCCCATAAAGGGACCAGAAATGAAAAGAATCCCACCATAGATTATAAAGTGTGTGAAGAAAGGTTTGCAGGAGATAGAAGATCCTGCAAGGGAGCAGAAAAGGAGCAAGAGTTCTCAGCTGCTCAAAAGTGAGTGGAGAAAGAGTGAGGTTTTTGGGGGGAATGAAGAGGGAGGGGAAGCCAAGGAAGGGGAAGAAGTCTGTAGATACACACCATAAGCCAGGGAATAAGGCGTTGGAGTCTGCAGCTGCTGCTTAAGGTCACTCTTGAGCCCTTTAAGGTTGGTCCAATCTCTGCAGGCATCTCCAAGTTCATCTTGAGTTCACTTCGCAAAGGATCACTGGCATGTCAAATAGCTCGAGCCTTGCAAATCTTAACCAGCTAGTTGTTGTGTAACGCCATTGTCCTGCTCCCCTATGAAGAAGGGAAATTCTAACATATAGTATAGTCATTACAGAGCCCATGTTAACACTGCATTTAGCATTTTATTCCCTGACACTGCTTCCTGGTCATCTAATAATATAAACCATTTCAGCCAGTGGAGTCAGATCCTTTCTGACTTGGTGGATCATGGAAGATCATGGAAGTCATCATATTCTTCACCATATCCTGCCCTAATGACCAATGGATTTCCACATGCTGGTTAGGGCAATGTAAACCTCCTTTTGTTAACTGTTCCATGACTTGTGATTACTCATCCCAACATTGAAGTTGAATTACAAGAATACTGGTATTAGAGCCAACCCTAATAATGTCCAAGTAAAATTTTGTAAAGGACCTTTTTTTGAGTGCTCTCAGACTTCCCCTTTCAGTAAGTTCTCCTAACTGTTACTACCTCTATCCTATCTTGTGTCTCATTTCTATAAGATGTTACTTCGGCTAATTGTCAACTATAGTTGTTGATTTAGCTAAAGTTGTACCCCTACCACCATCTGCATTAGAAAAAGATACTCTGGAAGAGTGAACATCTTTCAAGATCTAAAGGACTGAAACTCGAGTGGTGGAATTTCAGCATCATAAGAGGCAGTAGCGATGAGGGCACAGTCTCTGGGAACCCCCTTAAATCTGGAATACAGTCTCTGGGAGCCCCCTTGAACTGTCCTGGAATCTTCCAACTAGATCTGGCCTTCCCCTAAGGCCACAAGCCTAACATTGTCATTAGGCCCAAATCTCTACCTGAGCCTAGCCCTCTATTGTTACTATAGATATGCATGCCTTCAGTTACTTCCCAACCCTGATATTCCTTCGGCCACTTCCTACCCTTAATCCCATTCTCTTGGTTCCTAGACTCTGACTTCATCTTGTCCTCCTTAGACTCCTCCTCAGGACCCTCCCTCAAGCCCTCCTCTAGTCACCCCGCACTGCCCCTCAATCCCTCCCACAATCTTTGTGTATACAATCTCCATCTTGCCTCCATGAAGGCGCTCAGATTCAACCTAGCTCAGTTGATTGAATCTGGCCTGCTTGTGAAAACAGGCGTCACAAAGGGTGGGATTTCTTAAGAAAACCCATTATGGTGAATCCCTAATGAACTTGTACCTTTTTCCTTGGCTGAGAAGGCTAGAGTCGAATTCTTTCGGCAGGACTCAGCGTGTAGGCATTTTGGGGTCACGTCACCCCTAGAAACCTATGGTTCCCTACTGTCACCATTTTTCCTTAAACCTCTTCAGTAGGAAACTTGGGGGGGCGGGAAGTGAACTCATGATTTAATGCTTAAATCTTGCCACCTAAGTGTCTATCTACTTACCACCCTTCTTCAACTTTGGCTTTGCAATCAATAAACATTTCTTAAGTACCAACCATGTGCCAAGCACTGGAGAAAATTCAATTCAATTTAATAAACATTAAGTGCCTACTATGTGCTGGCCACTGGGCTAAGCACTGAGTATATAAAAGGAGGCAAAAGATAGTCTCTGCCCTGGAGTAGTTTACAATGTAATTGGGTCATTCTTTAACCACAAAACCGACTTTGCAGAGTGATGAATATGAACTATACAATCAACAAAGTATCTGTGAGAAGTGCATCATACTCTCTCCCTGAGGTTGTCCAGCAAGGTGCCTCCATTCATAGAATCCCTCACTTCCTTCCAAGCACTGATCAAAGGCTGCTTCCTGCAGCAGACGGTTCCTGTTCTCCCCACTTAGTGCATTCCTGTTCCCTTCTACACCTTCCTCCCATTGTTTTCTGTTTATTCTACTTATTTTGCATAATCGTATTTGTGTACATACTATTTCCCCACCCCCCATAGAATGTAAGCACCCTGAGGGCATGATGCCAAGGGCACTCTGCCCAAAGGAAAGTGAATTTTGATGGCTGAAATCTACCTAGATATCTTGGGGTTACTGGCTAGATTTTTTTCTTAAAGACCAAGCCTTATACCCAATTCACTCAGGCTCTCATTGATTGGCCAACAATAGGTTCCCGCCCCAAGCACCACTTACTGGTTACTGTTTGGGCCTGGAGGGCTCAGTGTGAATGTAAATAATAATTGTTTCTCTTTTGGCCAGAAACTTTGAGGGTCTTCCTCTCCCAGTATGACTTTTTTTTGGGAGGTGGTGTGTGGAGGAATTAAAGGGGCCATCTCTTGGCTTACTTCTTAAATACCCTTAATCACTGAATGGTGTTCCCTCAGTCCAAGGGAGAACTCAGAAAGACCTTAGCTTAAAAAGGTCAAGGTCTGCAGACATCCAGCCACCTGGGCCATCTCCAGTTGTCCCTGATCAACATCTGGCTACTGGATTGTGATGGCTGGGGGTAGGGTGGGTCATGGAGAAAGTATGGCTGATGTCTTTGCATAGCCCTCTTTACTTGCAAGTCAAGGCATCATCTTCCTGATGTCTTGGTCCTCCGAGAATGAAGGGCAAACCACATACAACAACCTTGAGGGCAGAGACTGGTTTTTGTTTTGTTTTGTTGTAGTTGGGTTTTTTTGTTGGTTTTTTTTTTGGCTTCATATCCTCATTGCCTAGCATAGTGTGTGGCACATAATAGACACTCTGAATTCTTGTTACCTTGAGTGGAATAAAATTGAATTCCAAGTCTCTACTACATGTTTTAGTCTTCTGAGCTTTACTGTGTTACTAATTGCTTTAATGAAACTCTGGAAACATAATACTGGCAAAAATAAATGCATAACCTGAATAGTAACAAAACCCAGCTTATCTAGGTAAACAAAATAATAAAAGGTGAGGTTAGGAAGAATTCTAGTGGTCAATGATTACTAATAATATCAGAACATCATAGGATCTCAAAGTTGGGGAAAGGGAGAAGGGAGCAAACATTTATTAAGCACCTACTATACATACTATACTAAGCTTGACCTCAACGTTCATCCAGCTTATCTCATGCCTCCTGCTCTGGCCCCACTCTCAGGACTAACTGGGTTACTTCACCCCTCAGGGTTCCAGGGTACCCTGGAAGTGAAGAGGTTTGGGGTTGAGGGGTGCTCGACACCCCAAAGTACCAACACACCACTTCCTGCCGAAAGAATTCAATTCAAGCCTTCTCAGCTAGAAAGACAAAGTTTATTAGGGATTCACCGTAATGGGTTGTCTTAAGAAATCTCACCCTTCGTGACACCTGTTTCCTCGAGTGAGCCAGATTCAATCTACAATCTGAGCGCCTTCGTGGAGGCAAGATGGAGATTATATACACAAAGATCGTGGGAAGGATTGAGGGGTGGTCTGGGGTGACTAGAGGAGGGGTTTAGGGAGGGACTTGAGGAGGAGTCTAAGGAGGAGCTTGATGGGACTGAGATGAGGTCAGACTCCAGGGTGGGAAATAGCTGAAGGCTACAGACAATAGAGGGCTGGGGTAATCCAGCTAGGGTATAGATATTTTGATCAGGATTAAGTGTGGGGAAACAGCTGGATAATAGAGGGCTAGGCTAGGCAGACACTTGGGCCCAATGATAATGCAAGGCCTATGGCCTTAGGGGAAGGCCAGATCTAGTTGGAAGACTCAAGGAGAGTTCAAGGGGGCTCCCAGAGACTGTGCCTTCATCATTCCCGCCTCAAACAAATAGGACCCAAATTCTTTTGGGGTCTAAGGGGATTCCCACAGTCTAAACCCCATCAGAAGGATGAAGTCTCTCTTTTTTCTTTGCTATTGACCCAAGCCCCCACTGGCTATGTACCTTCCCTTTTAGGAGGTCAATAATTAGTGTCAGTTCCAATTATGCCTATTTTATTGATCGGCTTTTACAGAAAGATTTTTACTTCATGAATGTAACAAAAACAAATATACAAGTATTCTCCCCAATACCTCAAAGACATATTATATGCCACAAGCGAAGGAGTTACCTTGTTCACCCAGGAGCGAACTCAGCAAAGAGGCAGCTAAAGCTGAGTTGGGCCCTTTTGAAGACTTGGTTTTCCTTTTGTTCAGTTATAGGGAAGCTCAGGTTATCAAACCTCCTTTTGCTGATAATTCTAGCTATGAAATGAAAAAGGAAAAAAAGGACCCTCTCTACCATATGGTTAACCACCCAAACCAATTACAATAATGCATGCTCTAGGCTCTTTAAGGTCCTCTCCTTACATACCATCATGTGCGACGAGTCACCAACTCAGGTTATCTGGACAAGGTGATTGCACATGACCCAGATTCTCATTACATAAGGATTTTCTGTAGCATCCTGTCAGAGGTCATAAAGCCTTTGCTTGAAGACCTTTGGTGAAGGGAGAACCCACTTTCTCCAGTACACTTTTGGAAAGCTGTATTATTATTAGAAAATCTGTTCTTACCTGAAGCCAAAAACCTGTTTCTCAACAATTCACCAACCCTTGCTTCTAGTTTTGCCCCCAGAGCCAAACAGAGCAAGTATAATTACTTATCGAATTTGGACAGAAATTAGCCTAAGGCATAACAAACGTCTTTGAAAAAAAAAATCTAGGTCAGTTGTTTGAGATTAGAGTTTAGCGAAGGCTTAAACCCAATGAATTTCAATCACCTAAGAGGTACTTTAGGAGGGAGGTAATTTCTAAAAGTAACTGAAGCTCAAACCCTGCGGTAACAATTTAAATTCTGAGTTAAGAAAAAATTTCACAAAGTTTCTCTTCCTCTGCCAGTCCCCATCCCTCTACATACATTTTAACCTTTCAGTTTTCTTTCCCTGGAAAGGGAAGGGGATGCGTGAGATTTTCATTTTTTGTGGGGTGGATGACACACAGTGAGGCCACTGTGAAAAACAAGGAAGGAGGTTTGCAATCCACCCTCCCCCATAACTCAAAAGGAGGAAAACCAAATCTGAGTCACTTCTAAGACCATCTCATGAATTTGGAGTAGCACAGAGAAGTCTTAGAATTGCCATAATCTCCTATAAATTGTTGGGGTTTTTTAATTAAATTTTTTTTCAGTCAACAAAAGTCCATCTTTTCTTCTTCTCATTTCCCTATACTCCTGCACTGAGAAATCAAGAAAAAAACTCCTGTTACAAAAATATACAGATGAACAAAAATTCTCTTATTGGCCATGTCTTAAAAAAAGTGTGCCTCAATCTATAATCTGAGTCTGTTGCCTCTCTGTCTAGAGTTGATTAGCATGTTTCATCTTGAATCCTCTGGAATCGTGGTTGGTCATTGTGTTGATCAAAGTTCCAAAGTCTTTCAGAGTTGTTTGCCTTTACAATATTGTTATAATTATATAAATCGTTCTCCTGGTTCTGCTCTCCACTCTGCATAAATTCGTATAAGTTTTTCCAGGTTATGTGAAGACATCCCCTTCATCATTTCTAACAAAGCAATAGCATTCCATCACAATCATATACTGTATCTTATTCAGCCATTTTTAAATTGATGGATACCCATTCAATGTCTAATTCTTTGTCATGACAAAGAGAGCTGCTATAAATATTTTTTATACATGGGTTTTTTTCCTATTCTTTTTATTTCTTGAGAGCATTGGTCTTAAACTCAAATAGAAACAGATCCGTGCTGTCCCTCATTGATTTAGAAAACAACAAAATAACATTATCTTTGTTGAATTGTAGTTTTGTTTATTTTGCTAAACAGTTCCCAATTACATTTTTATTTTATTCTTGCAGCAGACAGTCTTGTGGGCTGTGAGTCTGAAACTTTTATATACCTAGTAACTATATTACTATGTGGGGTCTGTATTGGGGGAAAGCCATAACCTACAGTAATAAATAAAAGCCATTAACTTAAACTCTGTGAAAGGTGGAAGCCTGGATATGGCGACCTGTTAAAAAGCATATTTCAGATACTGAGTCATAACTTAGATTCTGTGACCAGTATATGACGGGTACATGACCAGTACCCAACCTTGTGTACCTAGGCATTTGCCCATCAGTGCTGGGTAAATACCTGGATGTCTGGGAACTGGTTTCAATACTAAGTATCAACTAAAATGTGAGCCAAAACATTAACTAAGCAGAAAAGCCCAAAATATTCACCAATCCACAGTGAAGTGTCCTATGGCTCCTCATCCCCTTGTATGGGGATCCACCATTGGTCTAGCTGCCACCCCAGAATGCTGATTATTTGAACTCTTGGCAGGGGTCCATCATACTGTCCCAATGTCCCAAACTGATTAAACTACAACATATAATCAGTCTGAAGCTGCTTGGCCTCTTTCTTTGTCCCACTGTTTGGGGGCAGGTGTTGGGGGGAAAGAGGTACAGAGTTCCCTACGTGAGGGAATTCTGGACCTTATAATTGGAGTAGTTGGCAAGATTCCTAGGTGGGAAAATTCCAGACCTCACACACTAGGTCAAAGTGTACGCACAAGTTTTGGGATCTAGTCCAAATTGCTTTCCAGAATATCTGGACCATTTCATAGATACACCAGCAGTACATTTAAGCATTGGTTTTCCTACATCCTCTTCAACATTTCTAATCTTTTTTTTTTTTGTCTACTTTGTCAAGCTGAGGGTTGTGAGATAGAAACTCAGAGTTGATTTAATTTTTATTTCTCTATTAGTGATTTCAAGCATTTTTTCACTTGGCTTTTGAAAACTTGGATTTCTTTCTCTGAAAACTGCCTGTTCTTACGCTTGACCATATATCAAATGGGAAATGAATCATTCTTATACATTTGAATCAATTCCCAATGTCTTAGAAATAAAACCTTTATCAGAAAAACTTGCTACAAAGATTTTTTTTTCCAATTTACCTGTTTCCTCTTCTAATTTTAACTGCATTGGTTTTGTTCGTGCAAAAACTTTTGAAATTTTATGTAAGCTGATGGAAAATGCTATCCACATCTGGAAAAAGAACTATAGAGTCTGAATACAGATCAAAGTATACTATTCTCATTTTTTTTTGTTTTCGTGGCTTTTCCCTTTTGTGCTGTTTCTTCTTTCTCAACATGGCTAATGTAGAAATATGTTTACATGATTGCACATGTATAATCTATATCAGATTTCTTGCCATCTTGGGGAAGGGGAGATGAAGGGGAGGGAGGGAGAAAAAAAATTCGAACTCAAAATCTTATAAAAACGAATGTTGAAAAATATCTTTACATGTACTTAGAAAAAAATACTATTTACAAAAAAAAATAACAAAAAAGGAATTTTATGTAAACAAAACTGACTATTTTACCTTCTGCTATTCACTTGTCTCTTGTTTGGTCATGAACTTTGCCCCTGTCCATAGATTTGACAGGTAATTTCTTTCATAAGGTAATTCCCTTTGATTTATTTATGATATTATTCTCTGTGTCTAGGTCATGTATCCATTTGGAGTTTATTTTGGTATATTGGTCTATGCTTAGCTTCTGTCAGACTGTTTTCCAGTTTTCTTAACAGTTTTTGCCAAATAGGGGGTAAGTCTTACCCCAGTAGCTGGAATCTTTGAGTTTATTGAACAGTACACTACTGGGCTTGCTTGCTTCTGTGTATTAGGTACTTAATCTGGTTCATTGATCAGCCTCTCTTTTTCTTAATTGGTACCAAATTATTTTAATAATTAATGCTTTATCATATAGTATGAGACCTGGTACTGCTATGCTTCCTTCCTTCTAATTTTTTTCATGGATTCCTTTGATGTTCTTGACTTTTTTCCCCCAGATGAATTTTGTTACTATTTTTTCCAGCTCTACCCTTTTATATTAGGGCACTTCAAAATATGTGCTAATATGCCCTCAAATACTGTAAACTCCCAGGTCCTCATTCTATTCAATGCTTATAAGCTATTGCCCAATCTAAGAGTTAAGGTAAGGCTTAGTATTAGGATGGTCACAGCCAGGATCTTGCTAACACCCACAACTGTTCGATTTCATCAAAGAACTTTGAAATCCTCAGTAACAATCTCCTATAATTCTATTTCTTCCTATTCCTTGTTGGTTTTCAGTCATGTTCAACATTTCATGACCCCGTTTGGGTTTTCTTGGCAAAGATACTGGAGTGGTTGGCCATTTCCTTCTCCAATTCATTTTATAGATGAGGAGATTGAGGCAAACAGGGTTAAGTGACTTGCCCAGAGTCACACAGCTAGTAAGTGTATAAGGCTAGATTTGAACTGGGGAATACGAGTCTTCCCAGACTCCAGCCATGGCACTGTATCCATCAAGCCACCTAGCTGCCCTTCTCTTCCTTAGTCCTCGCAAAATAATTCTCTGTCCTCATCTTGATCTCTGATCTCTGTGGCCCTCAGCACTTTCACAGACTATCCAGTTTATCTACACTTTCCTCCTTTTTCAATCCCTTAGTGAATGAGCTGAATTTTACACTATCCTCCCATCTTCACATCCTTCATATCCTCCCATCTTCACAATTGAAGTTCTTACTTCATATCTCCCCTCCTTCCTCCTCCAAGTCCCGCAAAATGAGGCCATGAACTTCAAGCTCTGTTTTTGCCCTTTCTCTTCTTCTCATAACAGTATCTCAACTATCTCTTCCTTTTTTCCAGTCAGTTGAAGAGGTGGTTCTCCTTCCCACATACACATATGTACCCTTTTTCTCATCCCATTTCATCTTCTTGAGCAGATCGACTCCCTATCTCCCTTACTCATTGCTTTCCAGCTGCATGTGAACATGTCCAAGTCTTCCCCAGCCTTAAAAAAAAACTCACTACATTCTACCATCCTATCTATTGTTTCATGTCTCTCCTCCCTTTCACAGCAGAAGACAGTGGAATAATGAATGAAACTTGCTAAGGGGCAGATTCTTGCACTCTGTAAGAAAAACTTACTAACCATAAGAGTCATCCAAAGGTAGAATGGGTTACTTTGGGAGATAGATTTCTCTTTGAGAAGGGACTGGATGACCATGTGGGGATGTTGTGGAAAGGAATTCCCATACACAAATATTGTTTGGACTAGATATTCTCTGAGGTTTCTTTCTGCTCTTAGATCAGAGAGTCTAAGCTAAGTGGGTAGCATGCTTCAACATTGGTACTCTGGAATTGTGATTGGTTATTGCATTGATCAGAGTTATTGAAGCTTTCAAAGTTGTTGTTTTTTATAGTGTTGCTATTACTATAAAAATGTTGTCAGAAACAAAACTTTTATCAGCAAAACTTGATGCAAAGTTTTTTTTTCCTATTTGACTGTTTTTCTTCTTATTTAAGCTGCACTGATTTTCTTTGTACAAAAACTTTAATTTTATGTAATCAAAATTATTCATTTTAACCTCTGAGATCTTACTGATCCCTTGTTTGGTCACGGACTCCTTCCCTACCCATAGATATGAAAAGAAATTTCCTTTTGCTCCTCTCTAATTTCTTTGATGTGAGACTTTATATCTAAGTCAAGTATTCATTTTAAGCTTATCTAATGCCACTTAGAACAAACATTTATCTTTGTAACTCTTGGTACATGTTGTGCCACAGAACCTCATAAAAATACCTTGTTATGCCAGTGATCTGGTGATGTTTAAGGCCAAATTATAGTATTGTAGATTTAAATCTGGAAGGGAATTTAGAGATCATCTAGTCCAACTCTATTATTTATGCAATGAGGAAATTGAGGTCCAGAAAAATGAAGCGGGGTGCCAAAGATCAAACCAGTTATAAGTAACAGAGCTGGTTCCTTTGATGCCAAACCCAAAGGGTCATACTTTATGTGATACCTCTTTTATTACCATATCAAAAATCTTAAATGTGGCTCATGTATTTCTCTTTTCTTTGAATATGATTATTGTAATGGTATACTACTGTATTTATTTCTGTCCTCTATTTTTTTTTTTTGGTCTGTTTTCCATTTCTCTGCCTGGAAGCTATTATTTCCAATTTAAAGGCCAATAACATGAGGAAGTAACTCCAACTTCTAAGTGGAAAGTCCAGCTGCACCATTGATTTAAAAGGAACAGTTTCCTCAGGGGATCTGGAATCTATGATACATACAAAGTGCCATAGAAACTCCACTGTAATTAAATACAACAATGGCAAATTAAGAGGCTTGAGAAAAACAACTATGAGGACATAGCCACACCCTTATGCCAGTGAGTCAGCATATATCACATTGAGGGATATAGGTAGATGACTCAAGGAAAGGTATAAATTCTTTTTGTAAAATTGAAATGCATGCTTTGGGAAATATTTTTATTTTTCTGATTTTGAACTTAGGCTGTTGGACTAATTTTCTAGGGCAATTATGCTTACTGACCATGGTTGACAACCCTTTTGCTAACTCCTTTTTTATAGTGTTGTGACAAGGAATGAGGAAGAAGGAAGAGAGTGAGGTATAATCTTGGAAGATATGGTACATTGAGACTTCAGAACTTTGAGTGTTGCCATTCAGGGATCTTTATATAACATGAGGGCACTGGGTTCTGGAAGTGGGAGAAAGGTATAGAGAGGGAAGCAGGAAGGCAAAGACAAACTTTGCAGTTTTGCCTAAAGTGCAAATCAAGGTGACATTTTCCTTCCTACTACTCATCATATTAAATTGAAAGTTACCTTTCTTAACAAAGTTGATGTTTTACAATTACTTGTGTTCAACTTTATCTCTGTATCAACAAGTTTGAGAATAAGGGAATTAGTTGAATAAAGGAGTCATATTGGCTTCATTTTTCTCTCAATTCAAGATCTAGGTGTAAATCCAGAACACCAGCCAAATGAATTTGCATGTATAATAATAAATAATAAAATAGTCACATGCAACAAAATAATAAACCCATTTTTGTTTCTAATGTATGCATTTTCTTCTTATTTTCTGTATGCTTAACTATTAAATTTTGTTTCCTTTTCTAAAATTTTACTCTGCTGAAGTCCCATGGCTCATCAGGTCTTAGATATAATTTTAGGTTCTTGAAGACTATGCCATGTAAGTGGCAGATGCTGCTAAACTATGTGTCCAGTGAGTATGGTTATTAAATAATTAAATAAATTTAATTTAATTTAATTTAAATAAATAATTAATTTGAATTACTGAATGATGTCTGATGACCAGTCTAGTTGGAGAAGTTCTTCACCAGATTGTTGGTAGGGGATGAATTTTTCAGCTCAGAATTTCTTGAAGACCATCCTCTAAGCTATAGAGGAGTTTCAGTCTGTGTTGATGGAAGTAGTATCCAAACCAAAAAGGCACTGAAATATTGAGAGGTAAGTTTAATTTATAAATCCAGTTTTCTCCTGATGGAGCATCTCAGGTTTTCAGAACAGCTGATTTTGAGATGCAAGCCAATATCCCTTCATTTTAGACAAGCCACATTAAAGTTTTTTCTTTCATTTATTATCCTCATTGAGTAGTCTTGTGTAATTTGAATTGGTATACTTATTAATATGGCAGTTATATTCTCCTGGCTATTTAAAGGATTCTGTCTTTGACCTAGCAGCTCCACATTTTTGGGTGATGTAGGGAAGCTTGACTTAATTGAGATTACTCATTAAGCCATCTTATCAGTATTTACTACCTCCAGTATTTTTTCCTTCCATCTATCTCTGCCTTCCCTGACTAGGAATGAATGATTTAATTAAATATACATATATATATATATATATATATGTAAAGTGCCTGCTATGTGCAAGGTACTCTCTGCTAGACACTGAGGATACAAATACAAAATTCAGCTCTTACCTCCTTCAAGAAGCCTTTTCTTGATCTCCTTCCTTTCTTTGTACTAACTTTTAATATACGTATTTACTTATCTATGGGCATGCTGTCTTCTCCTAGTGGAATGTAAGCTCTTTGAAGGCAAGGATTGTTTCATTTTTGTCTTCACTTTCCCAGTATCTAGTACAGTGCCTAGCACAAAGTTGATACTGTTGTAAATTAGATTAAAATTGCTTAGCATGTTATTATCAGCAAACATAAGCAAGGGGGTGAAATGGAAGGCTGCTACACTGCCACAACTATTGATACCTTGTCCAGCAGTTCTTTTCTTCCTTGCCTTGATGTCATCCAGATATGGAAAACTGAAATTTGACTATATTCAAGATATTCTGGGTCTTTACTGAAGAGTCAGTAGCTAGTTTAGGATTTTAAAAAAATTCACATACAGAAAAATCCATTAATTAAAGCTAACATTGGGAAATTAGTTTGAATTAGTGACAAGTCTGAATTACAAGCTAGTTTTAAGAAAAAATATTAATTACTTTGAAAATCCTACATATCCTAACAAAGTATTGCCAAGAGTCCTCCCATAAATATGACTAATGTACACTTGCCATATTGATCATCTATGGATGTGTGTTGCTCAAGTGTTTCAGAATAGTTTCTTCTGTTGTAAACATTCTCTACTACATTGCTGTCTACATTAATGACTTTAAGTATTAATTCCTTCTTAAAAATAGATGATGGAAGAACAAATTTCAAACTCTTTCAAACTGCATTAAGAAAATCAAAATAATGAGGTTGGAATGAATTTTTTAATAGTGTAACTGTATAAAATACATATGTAAACTCCATATAGCTATTTAAATAAAATTTATGTAAATACACATGTATTTTGATATTGCAATTGATCTATGAGCTCACTGATGTAAGAACTCTCCTCTCCCCATCCACCAATGGTAAAGAATTCATTCATATCCTCTTATTTTGCCTGACTGTCCATAAAATAGTGAGCGTCTATGTCGGTATCTATTGTTTTGCTTATTTCCCAGCATCAACAATTTATTTAAACAGGTTGGGTTGGAGTTGCTTCAGTTGTGCAATACATAATCTCATTATTTTTCTTTCTTCTAATTTGTTATTGATTTTGATCTTGCTATGACAATTCAATTCACTTCAACAAGAGTTTATTAACCACCAATTATGTGCCTAGCACTACATGTAATATATTTCAGAAATGACTCCCACATCAATCAACAGTCATTTCCTATCTGTTAAAATAGAATAGATTTAACTTTTTGTGATTTTATTTGATTCTCACCATTACTACTGCTTCTTAAGACTCATCATGATCCATGGGTTTGAAGCTTCTGTGTAGAGCCCCAACCTTTGACCTCTTTCATTTCTTTCTCTTGAACAATTTAAAATTATTTATTTAATATTTTATTTTTTCTGAAATACATGCAAAAACAATTCTTAGCATACTTCAAAAATTTTTTGAGTTCCAAATCCTTTCCCTCCCTCCCTCCCCTCCATCTTCTCTGAGAAGGCAAACAATTTGATATGTTATACATGTGCAGTCATGCAAAACATATTTCTATATTAATCATGTTGTGAAAGAAAATAGTAAAAAAAAACCACAAGAAAAATAAAGTGAAAAAAGTATGTTTTCAATCTGCATTCAGGAATCATTAGTTCTTTCTTTGGAGACAGATAGCATTTTTTATCATAAGCAATTATCTTAGATCATTTTATTGCTGAGAATGGCTAAGTCATTCACATCTGATCATCATACAAAACTGCTGTTACTGCATGCAGTATGCGACTATACCTCCTCACCCTGGGAGCGAGAGCCAGGACTTCTACCTGGATCCAAGTAGGGGCAATGCTGTACCTAGTGCCAGCAAAGGGACTCTTGTAATGTCCTTCTGACTAGTTGTCAGACACAGTTACCATTTGAGAGCTCCAGAAGCATCCACTGCTGCTGTCGATTCAGTTTCTCCTAAGGCCTGCTGCTGGTTTGCTGGAGTATAGCTTGCACTGGTTTAGCCTGCATTCCTCTCTTGCCCTGGTGTGATAGACCTTTCTTGCTGATCTTCTAAGTTGTCATGAGCTGGAAAATTGCTTCATTCTGTCCCTTTGTGGGGTCTGCTGCTCCAGAATTTATTTTGAGGCATTATTTAAAGTTGTTTGGAGGGGAATTTGGGAGAGCTTAGGAAAGTCCCTGCCTTAGCTCCACCATCTTGGCTCTGCCCTTAAGAAAAGGTTGAACCATGTTTTCTAATGTATTTTTCAACACTTGCTTGTTTCTGCATTTGTGTCACTGAATATTCAAATGGATGTTGATTTAATTTAGACAATCTTGTCAGAGTCTTCATGAATTTCTCTACCTCTTCATCTTCATCAAGGGGTGTTGGCACATAATCTGCAATTATTTTTATGGCGGTCTTTTTTTGTGAATGCTCTACAGTGGAAAAGACCAACTATCCCATGAAATGATTTTTATTGTTATCTTTGGAAACACAATAAAACCAACTTCACCAATGCCTACCTTTGCCTCGAAGGAGGACCTGACTCATCCTTCCACTTAGCTATAACTTTCTTTTGTCTTCTTGTTTTATTAATAGTGAGAACATCGAGTTAACATGATTCATTTCATTCAGTAGTATGTCTATTTGTTGGTTGCTGGTCAAGTATCTTATATTTAGAAAGTCAATAACTAAGATAATGTGGATAGGAGGTCTAGAAGCTCTATTCCTTGACATTGTCTGCCTCCTTTCTGTTAATCTGCCACTGTCATTACAGAAATAAGAGGGGCTTGCAAAGGACCAAAAAGATCATCACCAATAATTTAGGAACTTTGTAACTCCTTTGCCAAAGTCACTCAGGAAATATATAAACATTTAAAATACACATTTATTTATTTGTACTAATTATAATGCCTAGCAACTTTTAAAACCTCATTTAATTAAAAAAAATGCTATTAAAAGGCCTGATTCTTACTTTACTTTTTATCACCAACTCATTGCAAAACCTTGGGCTATTTTTTTGCAGAATGTCAATTTCTTCAATTGTGAAATAATTGGATTATGTTATCTCCAAGGTCCCGTCTGGTTCTGAGATTATAGAATTCTATAAAATTCATGATGAACACTGGAAATCTCTCCTTAAAATTTGGTTGTGATTGATTAAACTATCCTCTTGTTCTGTCAATTTCCAATTATGGTTTTCTAGTCCTTGAGAGTTCCTTTGGCGGGAAATTGTGGCCAAAATTTAGTTGAGTCAGGACCTAACAACCATCCTTATCTACCTCCTTCGATGAGCAATTAAGAGATAATTAGGAGATACTTCAGCAAGCACTAAATAATTTATACTACAAAGCCATGTGCCTAAATATATGCTTTTTCTTTTTTTTAATCTATTAATATGCCTTTTGGATTTATATCACATTTATTTCTAAAGATAGCCTTCCCAACTGCCTCACCAAAAAATAAAATAAAAGTAAAATAAAGTACTATTTAAGAAAATAACCTGTTTAAAGATAGCCTTCAACTCCAAAACTAATACCTCCTCAGTTCTCTCTTTTCCTAGGGCTCCTTCCTCCTTCTGGTTGGAGAGGGTGAGGGTGGACATCTGCGAGCTCCTCCCACATTCTCCTTATCAATATATATATATATACACACACACATATATATACACATACACACATGCACACAGACATACACATATACATACATATACACATATACAGATGTACACATGTATATCTATATATGTGTATGTACACACACATACACAAACGCACACACACACACACACACACACACACACACACATATTCCTGGTCTAGCTTAATTCCTGGACTTGATCATCTCCAGAAACCCATCATTCTGCCAAATGAAATCAACCTTGAAACTCACACCTTCTCAGATCATGTCAACCCCAGCTACAGGATATCATTATACCCTCAGCTGGGTAAGCTTCCCTGCCGCCTTCTTCTTTTTCAGCTTTTTTTTAATGCGTTGTTACCCCTCCCCCGCTCGCCCCTTTCACTGCGAGCCTTGTGAGGCTAGGGATTGTTTTATGTCTCTTTTTGTACCCCCAGCACTTAGGATAGTGCTTGGCACATAGGAGGTGCTTAATTAATGTCTTTTGATTCTAACTCTGACTTTCCCCTTCCCAGCAAACTATCATTTGTAAAAAAGATTTAATTTTTTCCGTAACACAGTATAATAAAAAAAGATGATTGCACATGAAGTTGCAAACCTGCTATGTATAACTTGTTATTCTTTTTAAAATGTACAAAAAAGTTATCATATAAATTTCTTTTTATTCTTCCCTGCCCCCCTGATATGCCTACCATTAGACACAAATACATATCTACATATATATCCACATATATATATAATACACACACATTCTATACATACTTCTATTTATCAGCTCTTTCTCTGGATACAGATAGCATCTTCCTTCATATGTCCTTTGTGCTTAATTTGGGTATTTATAATAGTCAAAATACTTATTTGCTCAAAGTTGTTCTTAAAATAATATTTCTGTTACTGTATACCACGTTCTCTTGGCTCTGTTCACTTTACTCTTCATTATTTCACTCAAGTCTATCCATGCTTTTCTATAATCAATGAACTCATCATTCCTTATAGTATACATAGCTTCATGATCATATACCACAACTTGTTTGGCCATTCCCCAATTGATGAGCATCCCTGAAATTTCCAGTTTTTTGATACCTCAAAGAGAGCTGCTATAAATATTTTAGAACATATAGGTTCTTTTCTTTTTTCTCTAATCATCTTTGGAAATAGTCCCAATAGTAGTATGGTTGGGTCAAAGGGTATAGGCAGTTTAATAACTCTTTAGGCATAATCTCAGATTGCTCTCCAAAATGGTTGTATTAGTTCACAATTCCACCAACAATGAATTAGTATCCCAATTTTTCCACACCTCCTCTAACATTTGTTGCTTTTCCCTTTAATAATTTTAACTAAACTGATAGGTACAAAATGATATCTCAAGGTTATTTTAATTTGCATTTCTCTAATCAACAATGATTTAGAGCACTTTTTCATATTTCTATAAATCATTTTGATTTCTTTACCGAAAAATTATCTGTTCGTATCCTTTGGTCATTTATCAATTGGGGAAGGACTTGTATTCTTATAGATTTTACAAAGTTTTTTTTATATGTTTGAGGTAAAAGACCTATATGTGAAAAACTGTTTATAAAAGTATTATAATAATGCAGGTTTAGTTTAGTTTTTTAAAAATACTTTTCATTTCTATTGTTACAGCAATTGTGAATCTTACTCTTCTGGTTCTACTTGCTTCTTTAAGTCTTCTCATGCTTTTCTGAATTCTTCATATTTATTGCTTCTTGTGGGGCAGTAACATCTCCAGTGCTTAGCATGGTGCCTAGCATGTTAATGTTTATTGATTGATCAATATGTGCTTTTTTCCCAAAAATTATTTGATCTAGGTGACCAATGTGAGTTAGCATAAGTGCTTAAGTCAAAGTTCTGTAAGAAATAAAATTTGGCCTAAAAAGAATCATGGTCTTCAAATCATTATTTGGGGAGGAAAATATTTGGAAATGTTGACCTGAGTTGACCTGAGGTCAAGCTGACCTGAGCTCTAACGGCAGCTTTATCAGTGATGTGCTGTGGGTAACTTTGGGTCAGTTGGTGTCTCCAGGCTCCAATTTCCTCATCTGAAAAATATGGGGATTTGGACTACATGATTTCTCAGGCCCTTTTAAATCCACTATTCTATGACTCTGTAAATGAAAAAAAAAAACCCAGAGAACTGATTGTGTTATAGATTGGTAAAGGTTTTTGATGTTCTTAGCTTGTAGAAGTTACCCTCAAGAATGAGATGTGAAAGATTTTCTGCTAGGTAGTTAATCAGTAAACTTGACATTCTTTTTTTTCTTTTTATGATTCTGGCCATTTCTCATCGTAATATAGAATGAAATCATGTTATATAATTCCCAAAATGTAAAAGCTCGCTAATGATGCTTTTTGAAAAAAATGTTTGCCAAAAATCTCACGCTCCTATTCTATGACTAGCGGTTGAATTTGTTAAACCAGAAACACCCCAAATTAGGTAATGGATCATCAACAGACATGAAATTTTCTTTCTCAGAGACTTTTAAATTGGCAAGAGTCTGTTAATTTAAGAAGCTTCATTGATCCTGTGGCTCCCCCCCCACACACACACACACATACACATTCATGCATTTTCATATCTCTCTACACATATAGATCGTTATTACCAGCGGTGATCTCTTGATGTGATGAGGGGGTAGACCTTGGGGGCATCATGAAGAGCTAGAATTAGTAACGATATTCACTGCATATGAAACGGAATGCTCCCCACCTCAAAGAGTTCCCTTGAAAGGAACTTTGTGTACCCAAAGTCTCAATAGTTGCTGTTCCTATCTGTATTAGACTGCTTCTTTCTTTCCACTTTGTCTCTTCTTGTGTGCCAACAGATAGAACAGTCTTTAGTTCATCTTAGTCTTATTGCCTTTAATATTTCTGAGTGTACTGGTATTCCTAGTGGAGTGGTCTTAGACCTTTACTTGTTTCGGTGGAAAATCTTGAAGTCGAAAGAGTGGTAGAATAGGACATCATGAACCCTGGGTTTAAGACACATTTCACCCCCTGGCACCTGGGATATATCATTTGATACATTTGGGCCCCATTTCTTCATTTGTGAAAGAAAGGAGTTGGACTAGATGAGCTCTAAGGTTTCTTTCCATTTTGACAGTCTATGGACCTATAGTAACATGATTATTATCAAAATTAACTTTCTAATAAATATTAACAATATATTTGCACAGTTTTTCCTCCAATATAATCAAATAATATTTAAACTCACTCCTGTAATTACACAATAATTCTGAAATTATTACCCATCACAGACCAGTCAAGTCAATCAAATAATGAGTCAATTCAGACAAACAAGCAATTTGTTCTCCATTTTTCCCTTCTCAAACACTATATTGCTTGGCCCCAGAAAAGTCAACATCATTTAGACAGCCTCACATTTTCATAGGTTCATTCCACTTATGAATTGGATTGCTTAGCCTCCTATAAAAATATAAACACTTCAAGGCCAACTGATTCTATCCCTATAGAAAGAATAAAGGTATCCACAAGTTAAAATATAAGCAAGACAGTGGGGTCAGGGTGCTTCATGTTATAATATGATGTAATGAGAGATTAAAAAAAGATTCCTTGGGGTTTTAAACATTATTATCTTCTACGACTTTAACTCAAGCAACAATATATAATTCCAGATAGAAATCAGTATATAATTCTCTACCACGGAGCACATTTTTGACAAATCCTGCCTTGAAAATCTTCTCAGTTGTGAAATGCTGATTAAACAAAGCCTAAAGTGACTCATTTCTATTATTTTAAGTGAATGAATTCTTTTTCTTCAAATAACGAAGTTTTCAAATTCTTCACATATATTCAAATTAGCACTTTCAAGTATCTTGCAATAGAAAGGTTATAGAGTGAAGTCTAAAAATTCATTTGTGAGGGTTTTTTAGGTGTGTATAAATATATTTGAAAAATGGATGTGAAGTGCATTATCCGTTAAGTATATGAGATTAGCAGGTGCAGCCCAAAGTCAGGAAAGCCAAGTGAAAGAGAGCTGTATTTGTTAATTTGCATAAAAGGTAACAAGAAAATATTTTAAAATTACCGTAATTAGTATCAAAAGGAGGACCTGAAAAGTCACTCTCAATAATAAGTGGGGATAGAATGTAATTAAAATTGCACTGAGAAGCTTTATTCTTTGGGGCTTTGAATAATTTTCTATTCTCCAAAATCTTTTAAAATGCAAATATTCCTGGGAAGGAGATGAGCACACCTTAAACTGTCACTACCTAATACTTTAATTATTATTTAATGTAGAATGGGGATTAGTTGGCACTCATTAGCTTAGTAAGAATAAGTTACAGATAGGCACCTGGGGGCGGGGGGGGGGGGGTAGGAGGCATGTAATGCTTCAGAGAAGGGCAGAATTTAGCACAGAGTCAAGGAAGAAGTTGCACCCTTCCTAATTTTGTCTGGGGCAGGCTTGTCTATTCACTCAAAGTCATCTCCTCTAGCACCTTGGGCATGCATGCCACTATGTTGCCAAATTCTGGATTATATCATCTGAAGCAGTTTAGACAAGTAGCCCTGGAATTAACCTCTTTACTAAGTACAAAAAAAAAAAAAGTAACAAAGGGTATGGGTGTCAGTGAAGGAAAGAGGATAGATGGGCTCTAACCCTCTGGAGCACTCATAGGTCCTAGGGTTCTCATAACTTTGCCCAGGACACATCCATGTTCTAAATATTTTTCCTAATCTGGAACTAGTTTTCTTTCCCCTTCTCCAAGTGGAGATGCACTTTTATTCCTGAATCATTTGGGACTTGGTCATCGTGACTACTTCCTTCTAATCTTTCCAAGTTATGGTAAACAGAGGAAGAGAAAGCAATGGGGAGTTATAAAACAAGAGAAACACTATGGTACAATGTCAAGTGAAAGGGATTCTGAATTCAAAGAAACTTGCTTCAAATCCCAGCTCTTCTGGTAACTATTTGTGTGACTTTGGGCAAATAACTCAACTTCTCTGGATCTAAGTTTCCTCATCTGTGAACTGAGGGGTTGGCTTTGATCAGGGGAACTTTACGTGGAGTCCACGAATTTCAGAGGATCTATGATCTAAGGATGGGGAAAAAATGACATCTTCATTTTCACTAACTTTTAAGTGAAATTGAGCATTTCTTTGAATGATAATTTTTTTTTAAAAAGCCACATTATTCTGAGGCAGGGTCCCTAGGCTTCACAAACCTGCAGAGGGCTCCATGACACAAAAAGAATCAGGTCTACATGATCTCTACAGTTTCTTCCAGATCTCAGTCCTGTGAACTATAAGTGGGATGTTGTTAGTTGTCATTTATAGGCCTAAGAACACCTTTTTGTCTGTTAATCTAGGCAGCAATAAAACTCCTCTGTCTGGATTTCAAGGCCATTTGTAATCTTGCTACAATCTGTTTTTGCAACTTGATCTCCCATTAATCCCCAACCATGAACCTCCCACTACAGCCAAGCTAGTTTCATCACTGCCCCCCAAACACACTTTGCCCATTATCACTTTTACATATGTTAGCTACCCTATCTAGAATGTCCTCCCTCCTGATTTTCCTCCTATCCCAAAACTGCTGATCCTTAAGGTACGTTTGTGGTTTTATTTTTCAGAGCTCCACTCAAACCCACTTCTGATATGAAGCTTTCCCTAGGGACTCTATCAGCTACAGTAAGCTCTCCTTCAATGAATTTCTTTTCTATTTCTTAACCTTACCTCTCATTTGACATTTAGTCATTTATTGATATTAAATGAGTGTGTGTATACATATATGTGCATATATACATTATATATGCATATGTGTATTTTTCTTAAAATATATCACACACAGATATATATATATATATACATACACATATACACACACACACACATATATACACACAGAAATATTTTCCTAAAAATACTGACAACTTCTTAATAGCAGGGACTGTGCTTTATGCTTTTCCCTTAAATATCTTCTGTCCTCCACAGAGCCTCTCAGGGTACTGGGCACTCAATGAAACCTCAAGCTGACTATGAATTCAACTTTTCTTTTTAGAAACTCTTCCTTTGGTATCAAAAGAACACCTTACAGTTTTGAGGGAGGTACAGGGGTCCCCAGCCAGGGGAATTCCAAGTAATATCTACTTGATAATTGCAGGTAATATTTACCTCATAGCGTTGTTGTGAAACTCAAATAAGATTGTATATACATATGACAAATCTTAGAGCGCTATGTAAATATCAGTTGTTATAGTTTGGTGAGATTTTCAAAGCTTATTGAAATCTGTATAATTGATTTATGACGGGAAGCATTACTGTTAAAGTCAGCTCTGAGTTCCTCATAGGGTAAGTGGGTCTTCATACTTTTTTCCTTCTCCATTTAAAAAAAAAATCTATTTCACCCTCTGACTTTCCAGAGTCACATGAAAACTATGTAAATATGGTGACAACAAATATTTATACCACTTAATTCAGCACTTTCATGTGATTTCTCCCAGCACTTATGAAAGATATCCCAATAGTCTTAGAGTAATTTAAGCTTTCATAAATTTAAATTGATCTTAATCTAAAACTGTGTTTAATTCAAATCCAAGAAATCCTGGATGGGTAGAAACACTAGATACTCTAATAATACAAACCAAACTAGAATAAAGGAAGGGACAAAACATTTATTAAGCGCCCACTATATACCAGGAACTGTGCTATGTACTTTTCTAAAATTACCTTTTTTTGACGATTCTCAACAGTTCTGCAAGGTAGGTACTATAATTATCTCCATTTTACAGTTCAAGAAACTGAGGCAAGTAGAGGTTAAGTGACTTGTCCGAGGTCACACAATAAGTGTCTGAGAACAGATTTGAACTCAGGTCTTCCTAACTCTAGGCCCACTGCTTTGTCCATTATACCACTTGGCTACCTCTAGGTAAAAAACCCAAAAACCTTTTTGTTGGAAGAAGAATATGCTGCTTCTAGCAATCTTCAATTCAATCCAACACTTATTAACTGCCTACTCCATGCAAAGCACTTTGCTAGACTCAGTGTTAGTACTGTTAACTTTTTTTTTCATGGAGCAGATAAGCTAATAGGGGTACATGACACATACACAGATTACTAAACTTTTTATACTTCAATAGATGTGTAACTTACTCAATGTGTGCATTCCTCCTATTGGAAGGGATCACAATTTTTCTACCCCTTCTTATCCTGTGTGTTCTTTGTCCATGTTTTCCCATTGATCCTTCATAGAAAATTTACCAAATACGTTGAAAAGTCTCTCTCTCTCTCTCTCTCTCTCTCTCTCTCTCTCTCTCTCCTTTCTCTCTTTCCTTCTTTATCTCCTTCTCTCTCTCTCCTCTCTCTTCTTCTTCTTCTTCTCCTTCTTCTTCTTTTCTCTCTCTCTCTGTCTCTCTGTGTCTCTCTCTGAATATACATTTTAATTTCATAGAAATCAGTGCAGCACTTGGGCTGTCCATCTGTTATATTTCACACTCACTATACGAATTAATTAAAAAGCATTAATTAGTCAGCCATTCAACTAGCATTTATTAAGCGCCCAATCTTTGCTAGGTGCTACAACGCTATAAGCACTTAGCATACAAAGGCAAAAAAGGAGCTCTTGAGGAGCTTACGGTCTAGTGATTTAAGCAAATCAAAATTTAACTTTATTATCAAGCACCTATTCAATTAGTTATTTAATAATTAATTAGAAATTATTAAATTAATAAAAATTATATTAAACATAAATTTTAATTGATTTTAAAATTTGATAGTCATTGATTAAAATTAATTAATTTATTAAGCATTTATTATGTGCAAAGTATTTTGCTGGGAATGCAAACAGAAAAACAAGATAGTCCCTTCTCTCAAAATGCTCACATTTTACTGAGGGAAGCAACAAATATAAGAGTTTGCAGCTCCTAGTCAGATGGAAAGACCCTGTGGTCCTCAGGGTACAGTGGCAAAACAGATAGTGATTCATCTTTGTTTATGTTACTTCCACTGATAAATAATATCCATTTACCATGTTGAACCATTTGACAAGAATTGCGTAGCAAGAACTTTCTTTTCTAGGTCTATAGCAACTGTGTTTGCTAAGGAGGCAAGGATGACAGAATCTGCAGAAGCATTTGCCAGGTTATATTTCCACCAGGGTTGAGTCCCTGGGTCATGGCTGTGGAGGCTGAGCTGGAAGTATGGTTGGTCGTGAGGAGGTGGGGGAGGGTTGTTCCTGGTGGACTAAGGTCCTATGCTGTCTCCAACATTGTCTGAGAGGAGGTGATGGTATCCATGAGTTGACTGGCCTGGGATACATCACCTACTGCCTCTCCCCCAGCCTGCCTTGCTGGTTCAGCTAAATTAGCCCATCTGCCCTGTGGGTAGCAATTGGTGGGTAGTTCATATGTACTCCACAGGGGTTGCTTCCCTGGATGAAGTCTGTGGAGGCTGGCCTAGAAGAAGAGACAGAGATTTAGGTGGCATGGCCATTCCAGGGGCTCTCGGGCTTACCTATCAATGGCTGTTGGTGGGTGGTGGTGGTGACAAGGATGGAAGATCAGTCCCCCACAGGGATTGTCCTCAATGATGGTTGTAGAAGCAAGGCTGGTACTTTACTAGAGGTCTCGGCTTTATGTGGCACTGCTATTACAAGAGTTCTTGGACTCAAGGTCACTGGCTTTCTCCATTATGGTCTAATGGGAGGTGTTGGTTGAGGTGGTGGTAGTGGTTTGATTCACTTGCTACATGCAGCCTCCTGTGTCTTCTTTCAGGAATTTGCTGCTTCATCTGAACTGGATTGCCTGCCTTGTCATGACAGACCTATGTACTTTTTTGATCATATATTTATGATCAAATGAATTTTTTTCATTTATGCCATTTCTTGTGCATATGTAATAATTGGAAATGTGCTACAGCCTGCTTATACCTGCCATGTATCTTTCCCTTCCTTTTGGGTCATTGATTCTTTAGAATTAATGATATTCCTTGTTTTTTTTTTTTAAAAAAGCTAGTTTTCATTGGTATTTTCTGTTTCTTATATCACTATAGTTATCCCAAGTGTCCCTCCATCTCCTCCCAGAAAGCCATTCTATATAATATTTTTTAGGGAAGAAAAGAAGTTGGTGCAACTGATTAAAAACATCTGAAAACACATGCAATGCCTAATATCTGTGGAACTCTTGCCTCCCTGAAGTGATAAGTTAAGAGTGTCTTCTTACATTTCTTCGTTTGAGTCCTGCTTGGTCTTTATAATTTTGTTATATTTACTTCCGATTTTGGGGTATATAGTTCTTTTCATTTACTTGTGTAGTTACCATGAATATTATTTTCTTGGCTCTGCTTACTTTGCTCTGCATCAGTTCATACAGATCTTTCCATACTTCTCTGTATTCATCACAAACATCATTTCTTATAGGATAGCAATATTCCATTACATTTATGAACCATAATTTGTTTAGCCATTCCCCAGTTGATGAGTATTTTCTTTATTTCTAATTCCTAGCTATCACATATTTTGGAGTACATGGGGATTTTTTTTTCCTCGTTGGTGGCTTCCTTAGGGCATGAGTGTAATAATGGAACCTCTGGCTCAAAGGAATATGGACATTTTAGTTACTTCATTTGCATAATTCCAAATTACTTTTTAAAATGGCGGTACCATTTCACAACTTCACCAATGATATATCAGTGTGCCTCTTCACATATCACAATGATATATCAGTGTGCCTATCACAACCTCTTCAACATTGACTGTTGCCATTTTTTATCATTTTTGCCAATTTGTAGGGTGTTGTTTTGATTTGCAGTTTTCCTGTTATTAGTAATTTGGAGCATCTTTTCATGTGTCTGTAAATACTTTCCAGTTCTTTTGAGAACTATTTCTTACTATACTTTGACCATTTATATATTGGGGAATGGCTATTATATTATATTAATATTATATTACACTTATATTACATTATATCATTGGATATCAAAACCTTATCAGAAAAATTTGATACAAAGATTTTTCAATTCAACCATTTCCCTTCTTATCTCAAATGCATTAATGTCATCTATGCAGAACACTTTCAGTTTCAAATAATCTAGATTATCAATTTTATCTTTTAATAATTGCTCCTATCTCTTGTTTAGTTAATAATACATCTCTTATCATAGCTCTGAGAGGTATACAATTTGTTTCTATTTCAATTTTTTATACTATTATCTTTAATATTAAGGTTACATCCATTTACAATGTATTATGTATAAGGTGTTGGTCCAAGCCTATGTTCTAATTTCAAAAGCATGACCATCTAATTGTATATCATAGTCTGAACAGACGTTTTTTAATCTATTTGGTTTTTTCTGTAAGGACTGTTAAGACAATCTCTTGAATAATCATGAAACTCATCAAAAAAGCCTTGTAATGTTTGGGAGCTTTATGAAACCAATAACATACCACTTGCAAACAGGAGCACTTTTAGGGTTTCACCCGCTATAGGAACTCTCTCTTCTATTTGAACCCAGTGCAGGGTATCCTCTCCTATAGTGACAAATACCTTTGGTGACCATGAATCTTTCACTTTTATCCTTAATTTGTCTCAATAATCAGAAGGTCATCGAACAAGGTTATCTCTCATGTTTTTATATTTTTCAAAGAATATTATATAATTTATATATGTACATATGACATTTCTTATTATAGTCTTTAAGATTTCATTTCTATTGAGTCATTTTTTGAGTCATTTTTAAAAAAAAATCAACAAATAACAAACACATAAGGATTTTACATTCTAGGTACCTTTGCATCAATTGTAGTACTAGAGATTATTATAATACAACATAATACATGATAAGGGACTATAATAAATGCATTATTGGAAAGATCAAAATAAAGGTATGTATGATGTCTCGGGGGTGGGGGCAAGTCATTACCAATGGAGGTTGGCAGAAAAGAAAGAAGAGAAGGAGGCAGCATTTGAGTTGAACCTTAAAAAACAGTCTGGGAGAGGATTCTGGGAAGATGGTGGAGTAGGTAAGAAAATTCCAAAAGATAAAAATAGCACCTTAGGGTGAACAAAGTGGGGGGGGGGAGGGAAGGGTGTAAAAATAAATAAGAATAGGGGCACAACAGGGGTCTTCCTGAGACAATTTGAGAATATCAGAAGAAAAATCCCAGGACAAGTTTTGGTCCCTGTGAAGAGTAAACACTTCTGTTTTAACAACAAGCAGCAAGCCCTGGGATTAGTTGGTTTGAAAAGCTGCCTCAGCTCTAGACAAAGGAACTTTTACCCCAGGAATAGTGAGCGGATTTTGGTGTCCTAGCCCAGGAAGATGGAGGGAACCCCACTGCTGACAAGGAACCCCAGCCGCAGTTGTGCTGTGGAGAGAGGCGAGGACAATAAGGAACCAGCACACACCTGGTAAGCGCAGAAGCAGTGGGGCAGAAAGCCCCTGGCTGTGGGCACTTACAGGAGGTTGGAGGTTTGGCTTTGGTTCCAGTCTAGAGGGGAGAACTGAAGATCTGGGGCAAGAGGCACCATCTCCCATACCCCAGGGCTAGAGGTGATTACAAAAATCAAGGTATTAACACAAAAAAATGCACAGGCAAAGGAGAAAGAATCCAACCATAGAAAGTTATTATAGGAATTGAGAAGACAGGTTCATCTTAAGAGGAAGATATTGAAATAAAGAAACACCCAAAGAGTAACATCAAATGGTCACCTGCCCAAAAAGAATTCATAGAAGATCTTTAAAAAGACTTTAAAAATAAAATGGCAGAGATGGAGGAAAAATTTTAAAAAAAATGAGAAGAAGAATAATCCAAAAAAAACCCAAGAAGATTGTGAAAGGAAAGTCAACCAATTAGAAAAGGAGATCCAGAATCTTAAGGAAGAAAGTGACATCTTGAAAATTAGAATTGAGCAAGGTGAAGCCAGTGAAATTATAAGAGATCATGAAATACTTAAACAAAATATGAATAATGAAAAAATAGAAGAGAAAGTGAAACATCTCATAAGAAAAACAACAGATTTGGAGAACAGATCAAGAAGAGAAAATAGAAAAATAACCAGAGTAACTGAAAGTTAAGATCAAAAAAAGAATCTTGATACAATAATACAAGAAATAATTAAAGAAAATTGTCCTGAAGCATTAGAACAAGGAGGGGGGAAGTTGAAATAGAAAAAATCCATTGATCACCACTTAAAAGAGATCCTATGAGGCAAACTCAAAGGAATATCATAGTCAAATTCCGAAACGACCAGCTCAAGGATAAGATATTAAAAGTGACAATAACAAAACAATTTGAATATGATGGTGCCACAATTAGAATGATGCAAGACCTAACAGTGAAGACATTAAAGGACTGAAGGTCTTGGAACACAATATATCAAAGAGCAAAAGAACTGGGGCTCTGGACGAAAATATCGTACCCAGTAAAGTTAAGCATGATCATGAATAAAAAAAATGGATATTTGATCAACTGTCAGACTTTCGAGACTTTATTAAAAAAAAACAAACCAAACAACCTGAACTTAATAGAAGATTCGATACACGAGAACAAAGAGAAATATAAGGTACATACCAAAGACTGATTATAAGGGATTCATTGTATGTGCAAAATATAAAATGTATGTCTAAGATTCTTATTAATAATTGGGTAGCTCATAAGAAAGATTGGGGAAAACTTGAGTATTACATGAATTTAAAAAGTAAAACCATTTAGGAACAGCTAAAAAGAGTAATTATTTTATACAAACGAGGTACAAGAGGAAGAATCGATATAGAGGAATTAGATGGGGGAGGAGGGCTGGTAGTTCTGGTAACCTACTTTCATTAGGAATGGGTTTAAGAGGGAACAATACATATATATTTAGAAGAGTATAAAAGTCTTCTAAATTCAGAAGAATGAAAATGGTAGGGACATAGGGAGGGAGTAGAAGACAATGGAGGGATCTTTAGAGGGGAGGGTGAGGGAATAGGTAAAAGAGTATAGAAGGGTGTTTAGATTTGTGGGAACGGGAGGATAGGGGAGGGATTCTTGGAGGGGGGTAGTTAAGCAATAGCAGGGCAAGGTAGTGGGTAGAAGTAAAGTAGAGGAGACAGGAGGGATAAGAAACAAGAGATATGCGCAAACATAAAAAAAAGATCAGGAGTAGAATTTGTTTGGGAAAGTATATGTCTGTATATGTATGTATATATGTATGTGTGTATGTATATATCTATAGCTATAGACAAACATATACAAACTTAATTGTACCCTTCTGGGGAGGGTGAGGGGAGGAAAAAAGAACAAAGTAAAAAAGTGCATAGTAGAGAACAAAAGAAAACTTACAGGGAAGGAAAGAAAGGATGGATAGTTCTCAACACAAAGTATATTATTTATCACGCAGGCTTTCTGGAAATGAAAATTTATTGTTATATATTTTGAATCCTCTCTTATGTTCTGCTATGCACATGACATGCTTTTTTCTTTTTTACTTTGTATTTAAGTTCCAATATTTAAGTTTATGATATGTTTTTGCTTCTTTTTTTTTATTCTGTATTTGTGTTCTGGTGTTTGAGTCTAAAATAAAATTACAAAGAAAAAAACAGTCAGGAATTCCACAGGTAGACAGAAGTGGGAAGTGCAGTCTTGGCAGCAGAAAGAGCGTGGATAACAAAGGCACAGAGGCAGTAAACACACACAACACATATGGCAGAAAATAAATAGTTCAGTTGGTGGGAATGTAGCATAAACAGCAAGGGACATTATGAGATGAAATTGGTAAAGTAAGATGGCATCAGATCAGATGAAGGTCCCGAGGCAGCTAGGTGGCTAACTGGATAGAGACCTGGGAGTGGAGTCAGGAGGATCCGAATTCAAATCCGGCCTAGACACTTACTAGTTGTGCAGCCCTGGGTAAGTCACTTAATCTCTGTTTGTCTTCATACACTAGAGAAGGAAATGGCAGACCACTCCAGTATTTTTGCCAAGAAAATCCCATGGACAACATGGTCCATAAGTCACGGAGGGCTGGACACAACTGAACGATAATTACTCAGGCCTTGCCCCAAGCCTGCAGGAAGTGTGAATGTCATCACTAGGCATGAGCTCACAGTGTCCTGGGTGTGGATATGGTGGCAAGTACGAGCAACACGTATCAAGAGGTATTTCAACACATTAGTGAGAAGCTTTTCCCGTTACCTGCTATGGTCACTTTTTTCTCCTGTTTTCTCTTGTGATGAAACTTTTGTAGGAAACTTTTTTTGCGTGTTAAAGCCAAAACTTTTCAGGAAAAAAAATTTAATATACATTCCACATTTAGGCAATCAGTGATAAGTGCATGGTTGCATCATGGAAAAATGAAAAAGAAAAAAAACCTGTCTGCTAAATTGGTAAATTACTCAAAAATCTCACGTACGGTCTTAGAAGGTGAAGTAGGCTTGAGAGGAATGGAGGGAAGGAAAGTAGGAAAAAAGAAGGCAATGAGGAAGGAAAGAAGAAGGAAGGAAAGTAGGTAGGAAAGAAGGAAGGGAGGAAAGAAGAAAAGAAGGAAGGAAACCTGTGATGAGTTCTTTTCAAATGTTATCTCCTTTGATCTTCACAATCTTAGGCAGGTACTAAGCTTTGACAAACCTCCCTGTGGCTAAGGTCTTCTCCCCTTTTGATAGATGAGGATTATTCCTGCTTTCTATAAGGGTAAATGAAACTGATGTGAAGTCTATGCCTGAGAGACCACCTCAGCTGGTAAAAATTCCAGATCTTTTGAAGTGAAGTGAAGAATCAGACTCTGGTTAGATAGGTTTCACTGGTATAAGAATTGATTGGGAGCTGCCAGGTTTCCCTTCCCTGAAAGTTTTCAAACAAAGGCATACACATTGTAGAAGGGATTCTCGTTATTGGTGGGACTAAGTGGCCACTGATATCTTTTCCAACTCTGTGATTCTGTTGTTGAAGCATTTATTCCCCATAGGCTGTTTGGATATAACACCAGGGAAAGTAAAGGTCGAGCAAATATTCATTTGCCTTGGATACATAGGCCAATCAGATAATAGTCTGATAAAAGTCCTCCGGATGAATATTTGTCTTTCTCTCAAATCCCTGGTTTGGCTATGTTCATTACTCAAAGGATTTAGCTAACCGCCACATCACTAATTCATCTGGTGCTGTGTGGACATAGCCACAGAAACTAGTCCAGATGTCTGTGGAGAGGCCATGCATGCTGGTAAAATCCTAGATCTGTGCATTTGTAGGCTTGTCATTTATTAGCACAGCAACTCTGTGGGCAGTAATGGATGAGATCTTTATTGATTGATAAAAATGGAAGCTTTCAAGTGACTTAGAAACCAAACGAAACTTCATGGTCTGCAGCTATTTTCTCAAACCATCCAAATGATCAATGTAAGAGATGTGTGAAATTCTATGATCTCTTACTTCCAAAGTCAGAGCTAGGATGAGGCAACCATGGATCAGCCTCAGGGTGTCTGTTAGAGGAAGTCAACCTCCAGGGGGCACACTTCCTTTCTTACAATGGAGCTCCAGCTTGGACATCAATCCTGAGTTATAAGTCCCCAAAGACCTGTCTCCTTGGCTCTCCTCTCCTGAAGCCCACTTTCATGCTCCACATTCCCCCTGTTACCTACTCTTCCTACCTCCTTCTGGGGGTAAGAATTCATTGGCTTATTTTGGAGAGCAATTTGGAACTATGCCCAAAGGGCTATAGAAATGTTCATACCCTTTGACCCAGCAATACCACTCCTAGGGTTGTATCCCAAAGAGATTATACAAGTGGGAAAAGGACCCATATTTACAAAAATATTTATAGCAGCTCTTTTTGTGGTAGCTAAGAATTGGAAATCAAAGGGATGCCCATCAATTGGAGAATGGCTGAACAAGCTGTGGTATATGAAGGTAATGGAATACTATTGTGCTATAAGAAATGGGGATGATACGGACTTCATAACAACCTGGAAGAACCTACATGACATAATGCTGAGTGAACGGAGCAAAGCCAAGAGAA
>CM053627.1:114728047-114749991 GCA_028646595.1 Phalanger gymnotis
ACACACACACACACACACACACAAAAAGAATTCATTGGCTCTACTGTGGGAGGCTCAGGTCAGAATCTGTAGACGTCAGTACTGGGGTGGATTACCATTCATGATTTACAGGAGTCCAAGTGTAACAAAGGCATAGAGGCAGTAAACACACGCAACATGGCCAGTCCATGACTGTAATGCAACCATTTTGCCCAAACCATTTCAGTGACAGATATTGGAGTAAGCAGCTGTTTCTATCTAATTTTAATTATAATATACAGACACTCAAGGAGTCAGTGACTTGAAAACAATTTCTTATGTGAACTTTATATGAGCTAAAAACTCTTCCAAGCAAAGGTTTCCTCTATGATTGTGAAATGTCCTCTGCCTCACAGAAACTGTTAGCAGAGCAGCTGTTTAGTAACAAGGATTGATCTGTTTGTCATCAAGGATTGCAATTGGAAGTTTAAAGCCTCCACCCCTCTGAATGGAAAATTTTCCCCCTCCTCCCACTTCAAATAGAGCACACTAATTTAGGTAGCAAAGCCTTTTCTGTTAAAGAAAAAATCTTCCAAAAGAAATGATATGCACTGGATAATAACAAGGTATCGGGAGAGTGCTGATAAATTAGAAAGCTAGGAAGAGTGCATTGGCCATTAGGAATCCTGCAGAGTTGAGCCAGGATGGCCTCTTTCCTTCTTCACGCTAGGCCATCGATCCCCAAAGTCCTGAGTACAAGTAAGTGTCATGCACACACTAAACAATGAGCAAATATTTGTTGATGATGGATGTTCTTCCCTCCTAGGATTTGAATGTTTAACAGGAGAGATGAGCAAAGAGCAAGAGGAAACCTACATCACAAAGCAAGACAGAAGAGTTTTGTAATATTTCAAGTATTATACTGCTTGCTAGGGTGTCTTGCATGGATTTGGGGCTCACTGGTTATATGTTAAATGAAGGAATGAATGTTGAAATAATTAACACTTTTACACGTAAATCTGAATGCCTCTCGGTAGGGCTTATATTTGCCCAACTGGAAAAACAAAATGGAAAAGTTAATATGCCTCTTAGTTGGGGCTGGGAGGGAGATGAATCACATCACCTGGAAAAACTAAACTGAATTAAAACCACATTTTTTTTTCTTGCCATTCACTAAGGATGTTAGCCTCTACACATAAGAATACCTACTAGATTGATTTGTGTTTATTGTACTTTGAGTTAAACTATGAGGATTCAAAGGCAGATGCTTTTAGGAAACAAAAAAGAAAATGTCATTTATAAAAATCTTTTGCTTTTTTTTTCTGTTGTTGTTATTGTTTATCTATAATGCCTTCCCTTCTGCCTCTCCTAGTTCACCACTTCCTTCAAGACTTTTGTACCGTACTCAAATGTTCCTGGAGCACTTGGTCCAGAACTCCATTTTAATAGTGATTAGCTGGCATTGATATGACACTTCAAGGTCTGCAAAGTGTTTTATATCCACTTTCTCATTTTGAGTCTCATAACAGCCCCGATTTACAGGCCAGTTTTCTTCCCTTAGTCAGATTTTAAACAAATTAGAGAAACATTGGAAAAAATTAACTCGCAGATCTATAAATAGAAGACCAAGAGACAGAAAGAGAATATCACAGAAAGTAAAGAAGAGAATATTGATTACATAAAACTAAAAAGGTTTTGCACAAACAAATCCAATAAAGCTGGGGTCTACAGAGCAACAATGAGCTGTGGCAAAAATCTTTGCAGAAAGTTTCTCTGACAAAATTCTCATTTCCAAACTACCAAAGCTTAAAATTGCACTAAGACTTTGGGACATCCTGTATATAAGGAAATTATTCAAATTTATACAAATAAGAGCCACTCCTCAATTGATAAATGGCTGAAGGATATGAAGAGGCAACTCTCAAGGGAAGAAACCTAGGTTAACTCTGGCCGTATCAAAAAATAACCACCAATTACAGATATGAAAATTAAAGCAATTTTGAGATTCCATCTCATATCCATCAGAATGGCAAAAATGACAAAAAAGGAAATTGGAAAATTTGGAGGAACACTGGGACAACAGGCACATTGATGCAGTATTGATGGACCTGTGAATGGGTACAACCATTATGGAGAGCAATTTGGAATTATACATAACACCCTTTGACCCAGCTGTACCACAGCTGGGACTGTAACCAAGAGAGATCAAAGAAATTTGAAAAGGTCACATATGTACAACAATATTTGTAGCAGCTTTTTTGTAATGGCAAAAACCCCTGGAAATAAAGGGGATGCCAACCAAATGATGAATGGCTGAATACCTTGTGGTATATAAATGTGATGGAGTACTGGTTTATAAGAAATGAGGAAAAGATGATTTCAAACAGACATGGAAAGAAATTTGAACTGATACAGAGCAAAGTGAGCAGAACCAGAATAATTTATATGCTATAATATTGATATTATAAAAACAAAAAAAAATGGAAGGCTTTTGTAAGTTGACAAAGAATGAAATGAGCAGAACTAGGAGAACATTTTATAAAATAATACTACCGTAAAATAGATCTGTTAATTTTGAAAACAATTTAAAAATAGAGGTATGAGAGGAGTACTACAGATGGGGAATGTTATATACACTTACAGATGATTAGTCATTTTTCAGTCATGTCCGACTCTTCACGACCCCATTTTGGGATTTTCTTGGCAAAGGTACTGGGGTGGTTGGCCATTTCCTTCTGCAGCTCATTTTACAGATGAGGAAATCGAGGCAAACAGGGTTAAGAGACTTGCTCAGGGTCACACAGCTACTAAGTGTCTGAGGCCAGATTTGAATTCAGGAAGATGAGTCTTCCTGATTCCAGGCCCAGAACTCTATCCATTGTGCCACCCAGCTGCTCTGAGATTCCTTACTACCGTATCCCTAACAAGTTGTCATCATTCTGTGCCTGAAAGCATCCAATGAAGAGAGGCCTATGGCTTTTTGAGGATGCCTATTCCACTTTAGGACAACTCTAATTGACAGGGAGACACTCCCCCTTGGCAATAAAGTCAAATGTGCCTCTTTTACTCCTAGCTCTGCCTCCTGTACCCAGGCAGGGCAAATCTAAACTTTCTCCCACATGAGAGCACTTCAGACATGATAGTGAGCATGCCATAGGCTCACAGGGTCATAAAAGCATAGATTTAGATTTGAAATGGACCCCACAGGTCATCAAGTAAACCCCTTATTTTACAGATGAGGAAACTGAGGCCCACAGACATATTGATGTGGTTTGTATTTGTATCCTGAGAGCTTAGCACAGTGCTTGAAGCACAGTAAGCACTTAGTAAATACTTTTCATTTGTTTATTCATTCATCATTTCATTCATTTGTTAAGTATTAAGTGTTGCCACCAGAACCACTTTGATGGAAAATTCACAGGAGGGTGGACATACTATACACAATGGATTTGGACTTACAGCAATTTTCTCCTCCTCCAGGTGGACTACAGATTTTTTAATAGGCAGTTAAGTGGTGAAATGAAGAGAGCACTAGGCCTGGAGTCAGGAAAACTTGGGTTCAAATCTGGCCTCAGACACTTTCTAGCTAAGTAACCCTGGACAAGTCAGTTAAAAGCAAAATAAAAGAAAACAAAAAAGTGCCCCTCCCCCCCCTTTACCTACTTTAGTTTCCCCATTTGCAAAAATGAGGATTGTAATAACACCTACCTCTCAGGGTTATTGTGAGGGTCAAATGAGATAATAGTTGTAAAGAGCTTAGCACAGTGCTGGGCACATAGTAAGCCCTTGATAAATGCTTATTTCCTTCTTTGTAAATCCATTGCCAAATAAGATATTGCCTGTTGTACATGCTTATAATCAAGATAAATGTAGACCACAGATGGTATCCCTACAGAAGCAAGAAACTAGACCAGCACTCCCTAGCAATGGAGAACATAAATAATGAACAGAGTTTATGACTTCTAGAGACTCCATTTCTTAGTTTGCTTATTTCTTCTGCTTTAAAAAACAAAAAGAAAAAGGAAGGAGGCATAAATTAAACAAACAAAAAATATCAACTGCCACCTCACCAGAAACACTGCGAGCAGAGCTCTGGCGATGTTGCTCGAACAATATTAACTTGTAATTAAACCAGAGAGTGATGAATGAAATTACTTCTCCATAGTTCAATATTGAGCAAAAGGATGCCAAGAAGAGTGATAGCAAGTTTTCTCTGCAGTCATTATCCCAAAGAAATACCTTCCTGGGGACAACAGATAAAATTGTTTGACATCTACAAAAAATAGCCATGTTCAACAAAAATAAACCTGGAATGAGGACAGAAAGACAAAGAATAAGTGTTGCTAACACATTGAGCTAACAGCAGAAGGGAGGAGAGGGAGCTTGCTTTCAGGGTTATTAACTCCAATTCCTAGGAGGCCATTTGCCCTGGCAACTTTATAGGAAAAGCATCTGGAAAGATTAGAAGTTAGTTAGGATTGAAACCAAATGGCCAGAACAAGGTAGCGTACATTGTGGGGGTGGGGGTGGGGAGGTAAAGGTGTGGAGATTTCATAAGTTGGGAACACCTGGTACCCTTTGCCAATTTGCTAATGACATTGATGATGAGGTATCAAGTAGGCTCAGATGGGAAGGATAATTGACATATGAGGGACCATATAAAAATTCAACAGCACTTGATAGCATCCATCACCATTTTAAAATCCTCTACTACTGGGGTAAACTAAGAACAGGGTGTCTCAGTCACAAGAGACCTTCTCCAGTGATCTGCCATTATTTGTTGTGCGATTTGTAATGTAAAATTGAGCTTTGGGACCCCTCAAACCTAGGGGCACTGGGGCCATTGCCCTTTCTGTTTTTATATTGATGTATTTCTTTCATTGTTTTAAAAGTGAGAGGCAGTAGTTGAGATGTAATGGAAAGAACCACAAACATGGCTTAAGAAAAACTGGGGATTGAATGTTGATTCTCAAACTTAGTGCTACAGAGAAAAGAGACATATAATCTCATAGCCTTGGATTTTCCATTAAGTGATATCAAAAGGAGTCAACCTTATGGGAGGGAGTATGATGTAATGGGAAAAGTATTGGCTAGGCATTGTGGTACAGGCCTGTGATCCCTGCTATTGGAAAGGCTGAGCCTGGTGGATCTCTTGAGTTCGGAAGTTTTACGCTGAAGTAGGTATATATCTGACTGGGTATCCACACAAAGTCCAGCAACAATACAGAGCCCTCTAGAATGGGGGGAGGGGACAACCAGGTCGGCAAAGGAGGGACAAACATGCCCGGATCAACTAAAAGGAACAGGTCAGAGGTCCCATGCTGTTTAGCAGTGATGTCAGGCCCATGAGTAGCCCAGGAAGCAAGAAGGTGAGGGGGACACAGACAGAGAGAAAGAGAGAGAAAAAGAGGGAGAAGGGAAGGAAGGAAGGAAGGAAGGAAGGAAGGAAGGAAGGAAGGAAGGAAGGAAGGAAGGAAGGAAGGAAGGAAGGAAGGAAAGAAGGATGGAAGGAAGGAAGGATGGAAGGAAGGAAGGAAGAAAGGAAGGAAAAGCATTAGATGTGAGAATCAGAAGACAATGAATTGAAATCTAGTTACTGTCACTTATTAGCAGCATGACCTTAGACAAGTCACTTTACTTTATAAAATAAGCAAATTGGATTAGATCATATTCTTTGTGTCATGGGCCTCTCTGGCAGTCTGGTGAAACTTATCAACTCCTTCTCAGAATAATGTTTTTAAATGAACAAAAAAATAATACAAAAGACTACAAAGGAACCTAATCATACTGAAATACAATTGTCTAAATATTTCTTTAAATAGACCCTAGGTTAAGAACTCTAGACTAGATGGTGCCTAGAACCACAAATCTCACCAGATCAGATTCACAAGGATCCTCAAAAGGCTTGAACTCTTTTGGTAGCTCAGAGCATGAAAGCACTTGACATCTTATATTCCCTTATTCTGTGGTTCTAAGGAGAATAGGAGATACAATAGCTGATTTCAAGGAGTTTATGATTTCTTTGGAGAGGAGAGAGGAATAAACATAAAATTGTATCTATAATTATATGTAATTGCAATAAAAATAGCATGAGTTATACAAACTGTATAGTTATGTTAGAAGTAATCAGGAAACCAAAACCAAATGGAATGAGGTTTTGTATAGAGAATCATAGGGCGATGTGGTTAGAGAGTGGGTAGATAACCCACCACATCATGGGGAGAGAAGACACAGGAAAAAGCCTTGGGATAAACCCACATTAATGGGGCATGCTATGGATGATGAACCAAGAAAAGAAACTTAGTGGTCAGACAGGAAGAGAGGGAGCAGTGTCTAGAAAATATCCAGGAGGAGTAGATGGCTAATGATGCCAAATCTTACAGAGAGCTCAAGAAAGATGAAGATTGAGAAAAGGTTAGCAGATTTGATAATAAGGAGATTATTGGTTTCTTTGGAGAGAGAAGTTTCATTTGAGTGAAGAAGTCAGAAGCTAGATTTCAAAAGGCTGAGTAGTGAATGAGAGGATAAAAGGTGGAGGCAACAATTATGGACAGCTTTTTCTGTGACTTTGAATGTGAAATGAAGGCGAGCTTTGGGATTATACTATGAGGGAATGGTGGGATCTAATGAAGGTTATTATATAAGGATTGGAAAGAACTGGGTATGTTTGTAGACAGCAGGATAGGGACCAGTGGATAGGAAGAGACTGGAAATTAGTAAAAGAGAGGGGATGGTTGAGGGAACAGTCTGCTGAAAAAGATGGGATTGGATGGGATGGGTGGCATTTGTAAGGGGATTGGGCTTGTTGAAGAGAAGAATATCCCATTTATTAGAGATAGGAGGAGTGAATAATGGTTGATATAAAGGGATTTTGAAATGCAGAGAAAGGGAGAGGAGGGAACTCACTGGTAAATGGTCTTAATTGTCTCAGTAAATTAAGAAGGTCCTCAACTGAGAGAATTGGGAATGAGATGATATTAGAGGCTTGAGAAGAGAAGAGGTTTGGAACAGCTTGTGCATAAAGTGGGATAGGGAATCAATTAGCAAAAAATAAAAGGTTTTGCCCTATTGCAGTGAGGGTCCTTACCTAGCGAGGTTGATGGATAACATTAACTTGTAGTGGATACAGTTAAGAGAGTTGTATGATATCTGCCAGCTATCTTTAGCTGCATGTAAATAGAAGTAGAGGAAGCAGGAAAATGATGAGAGTAATTCTGGTTTAGAGTTTGGTGAGGCATGAACAGCAATTAGACAAGGGAGTCAGTGACTTGAGAAGAGAGGAGAGTGAGACATTGAACTGGTTATTTATAGGACTGAGATTGGGAAGAAAGGAAAATAAAATCAGGGAAGGGTTGATGGCTGAGAAAGTGCTGAGGAGTAGAGGAATTGGAGGTCACAGTGAGGATGAAGAATAGGTTTAGGAGAGATGAGGCACAGAGAAAGATGATAGGAGGTTTTCATCAGATAAAGAAATTTCCCACAATGTACTTCTTCCTCATCTACATCTTTTAGGATCTGTAATTTCCTCACAGACATCACATGGGGTATTGGGTGTAGCTCATCAATATATGCTTGTTGATTAATTGACTGATACTTGAACTATTCCTCGATGTCTGCTGATAATGTACAGAATTAGAAACCTTTCTCTGGCCTTCAATGTCTTCTCTAGCCCTTGAAAAAGATCAGACTTAGCAAATACAATTGCCAGAATAAACCCAAGTTATTTTTCTTACCCCCCAAATGACCTCATAACATAGTATCTCCCACCTATCATCCCATCTGTGATCCTACTCTAGGACAGAGACCTTTAAACTTTTTTGACCATTCTGGAGGGTAAATACTCCCATATGTTATTTATTTATAAATATGTAGCCATGCCATTGTCCTAATTCGTTGCTTACATTATGGAATATTTATAAAATGTGTTTTTAAATGATATGATAAACATTTAAAAATATTTTTATTGTATTTATTAATAGTGCCAAAACACTTTTCCTCTTAAAAGCAATGCGATTGAGTACAAATCTTAATTTAAAAAAATTCTCTTGTGTGGCTTTTGGATAAGAACTTGTAAATAATAATGTTTATTAGTAATTATTATTTCTTTGATTGAAGTAAATAGTCAAACAAGTGCATTTCTTTTTGATATTTTTTCAATTTAATTAACTTTATTTGTGAAATTAAATTACCCTACTTAAAAAGGTTATATTTTATGAGGTACGGTATTTGAGGTACAGTCATAACAATTCCCTCATATATGATATTTTGTTCATAGATTCAAGTTAATCTTTTTTTCACAGTGAAATCAACTCAAGTGTTAATACATCTCAGCTCTCAAAGTTGATTATGATTTGTTTACTAATTCAGAAAATATTGAGAAAAGACATGAATAGAGAAAATACTGTGTAGGCTGTATATAATTCTTATAACCACATAAAAGCTATGCAGGCACTTTAAAAAGTCAAAGATAACCATACAAATTTAAGGAAAAAACAGTACAAGTATATAGAACCAATTCCCCTGTAAAATAAATCTTGAAAGAATACAAGAAATTGCTTTCAAGTTCTGTATTTCTTCTGCTCTTCCTTCAGTAAGAGGGCACTTATTGGCCTATGATATGAGCTCCTACGCCTCCCAGACAACCCTCATTTAAACCTAAAGTAGAACAGTTATTTATGGATTAAAATCCTATTTAAATGACTGATATCATAATCCATTAGTAAACATCAACTGAGAAAGAAGGTACTCAGTACATCTCTCTATCAGGTACTCATTTAAAGGTTTAAGGGGATATGGAATGCCTCCATATGTGAGCTGAGAGAAAGTAAAGAGTCAAGATTGACACTGAGATTGTGAACCTAGGTGACCAGAAGGATGGTGGCATCCTCAACAATAATAGATCATTTCAGTACAGGAATAAGTTTGAGGAAAAAAATAAACTAATGATATCTTCTGTGCAACTCAGTGTCCCACCCAAAACAAAAATGGAAGGGGACTCTTAACCACAGGTCATTGCTCTGAGAATGAGCCTTCCACAGCCACATAGTGATGTTGGTCATAAAAAATGATGAGAAAGATGTGAACACATATACGGTTATCCCTTCCATATCATGGGAGTTAGGGACATGGCACCCTCACAACGTGGAAAATCCATGTAAAAAATTTTAGCCCTCCCTTCACACTAGAGAAGAAGTTTGAATTATTATGGCATTAAAATATAGAGTATGTTAAAATTATACAATATTGTATGTATATTTTATGCATTTCTGAGTTTCTAAATTTCTGTATTATCTGTGGCTTCCGCAAAATTCCCCCCAAATTCCCATTTAATTTCTTATGCCAATCTACAATATATTGAAACCGTAATGGGGAAAGTTGTGATGTGGAAAGGATAGCTGTACGGTGAAGTGAGCAGAACCAGTAGAACAGTTTATACAATAACAGTAACATTGTAAAGATAAACAACTTTGAAAGACTTAAATCTCTAATCAATTCAATGATCACCCATGATTGCAAAGGAATGATGATGGTTTAGGCTACTCACCTTCTGACATAGAGGTGATAGATTTAAGATGCAGAATGAGGCATTCATTTTTGGGACATGGACAATGTAGGAATTTGTTTTGCTTGATTATACATATTTGTTTTTTTTTCTTTTAAATTGGAGGTGGTTGGGAGGAACAGAAAATAGATGCTTGTTAATTTAAAAATAAAATGAAAAGACAAAAAGACAAAAAAAAAAAAGCAACATTCTCCAGGGCTATATCTTCAAGGCTCATTTCAAATGTCCTCCCCTATAAAAACAAAACAAAACAAAACAAATAACTTTTCTTGATCTTCCTAGTTAGTGCTACCTCCCTCCTTAAATTATCTTATATTTAATTATCTGTATGCTATACCCTTTCATCCCCTCTAATATGCTTATAGAGAATTATTTTGAATTGTAATTATATAAATGTGTGTCCTATGACCACATTAGGCAGTCCCTCATGGAGTTTATAGTCTAGTATGGTTTCAGGATGCACACAACGTAGGGGCTAAGGAAAGGAGATAATTACTTCATGAAAGAAGTGGAGATTTCAATGAGGAGGTTAATTTGAGTCTGGTTTAAAAGAACTGATTTTTTTTAAAAAAAAGACTTAATTTAAAAAAAAAGAGACTCTCTTGATTAAAAAAAAAGATATACTCTCTCCTCTTGCACTTTAAAGAGAGGAAGGAATGACACACCAAGGATGAAGAACATAGGGTACAGAGGCTCAGAGGGATGAGTAGAGAGTATGTTCAAAGGTCGGTGATTAGCCAATATTCTGTGGCATTTACTATGTATATGGGAAATAGGATTAAATAAATATAAAAAGGGAGAATGGTGCCAAATTGTAGAGGACTTGAAGTACCAAGCAAAAGAGTTAGAATTTTGCTTGGCAGACAACATGGAGCCACTGATGATTGTTGAGAAGAGGAGTAACATGAAAAAAAAATGTATGCATACAATGGCACCAGTATGAAGATTGAATGGAGCAGAAGCTATTCAATAGCTTGTCAAGAGGCACTGATTTTTCAGTTTAATTTAGTTTAACTCAATTCAATTCAACAAGCATTTATTAGGTACCTACTATGTGCAGGACAGTATGGGAAGCACTGTGATACAAAGACAGAAACAATAAACAATTGTTGCCCTCATAGAGCTTACATTCTACTGGAGGATGTAACATGTAAATTGATAAGTGGATACAAGATAACTTGAAAAGGAATAGGGCACTAGCAACTAATGGCATCTGGAAGTTTCCCTTTGTAGGCAGCACCTGAGTTGAGCATTGAATGCATCAGAAGATGATAATAAGGCAGAAGTTAGGAGGAATTGTTCTTCAAGGATGGGTGACCACCTGTACAATGACAAAGAAACAGAAGATGGAGTGTCGAGAAAAAGAGTGGTGGTGGTGGTGGTGGTAGGAAAAGGGAGGAGAGGATAGATGAGATGAGGTAGAGGAGATAGATAGATGAGCTGAGGTCCTTGAGCTTTCTGCAATATTTGATACTGCTTATCACCCTTTCGTCTTAGATACTCTCTCCTCTCTGAGTTTCTGTGACATCACTCTCTCTTGATTCTCCTCCTACATGTATGACCACTCCTAAGTATCCTTTGTTGGAACCATATCATGTCCCTTAACTATGGATCTCTGTCATCTCCCATCCTTTCCATACTCCTTGATTTTCAGCTTCCTTTTCTGTGTTGTTTTCCCCCATTAGATTGCAAGCTCCTTGAAAGTAGAGACTATCATTCTTTTTCAAGTCCGGCGCATAGTAGGTTGATTAATAAATGTTTATTGATCAACTAATCAGAACAGGACCAGGAGATTGGACCGTGGTCAAAAGCTTTAGTGAGAGTTAGCAGGTTCATAATATAAGAGCCAAAGGTCGCTTTAATAAGAAAGAATTTCTACAACTTGACCTGATTATAGTTTTGCTTCAAGTTGTTTTTCATTGAGTTTGTAAAAGATTTGGGTAATACGAAAATGTAACCCTTTATTGTGTTTTAAAGAGTTTACCAAACAGATCTTGTATAGAAGGTTAGAGGCTTAGGTATTTGGTTAGCTCTGTTCTTCTCAAACAGAACATTTCCCTAAAGGTGGAGAATGCCAACGTGAAGAAATTTCCTTCCATCCTCAGCAGTTTTCTAGATGGAGAGTCAGTAGAAAACCAGTAGCCAGTACTTTCATTTACTCCTCTTTGGTGCAGACCTGTGATTTCATCAGTGAAAGCTGTTTACTGTGGAAACTTCCTTCACTGAAGCAGATCAGAAATTTGTCTGTGATTTACAGTCTTAGAGAGTTGGTTGCCTGAGACACTAAAAGGTTAAATCAATCAATTGACAAACATTTAGTAAATGCTTACTGCTAAATGTATAGTATCTGAGAAATACAAAGAAAGGAAAACACAGTCCTGGCCTCAAGGAGCTCATATTCTAAAGGAGAAAGTGACAAATTGTGTACAAATAAGATATAAGCAATCAGAGAGGAAAGGCACTAGCAATGGGGAGAGATGGAAAGTCCTTTTGCAGAAGATGGGATTGGGGCTGTCTTAAGGAAGTCAAAGAAGTAAGATGGTAGAATAGAAAATAACTAAATGACTTGCTCATGTTCATACAACTCCTATGCGTTGGAAGCAGGGCTTGAACCTAGGTCTTCCTCACCCTAAGTCTACTACTCTAAAACTATCCATGGCTTACCTACTCCTATTTTTACAGAAGTAAAAATAGTGCCTAATGAAAAACCTCAACAGAAACTGCAACCATACTCGTTCCCTCTAGAAAAAGATAGTATTTGTTAAGCACATAGCACAACACCTATTAATAAATGATTGTTCCTTTGTTCCCTTCCTTTCTCTTTAGTTCCAAAGATTAGAATAATAGATTTTGAACTGTAAAACTGATCTCCTCATTTTAGTGAAAACTGAGTCATATCTTCCATTTTAATGATGAAACCAGTGTTTACGAACATCTTTGTCTCTTGATGAGTGCCATTGGCAGATGTTAGATATAAAAAAAGAACATAAAAAAGAGGGAGGAAGAACTAAGAGGTGCTGAAAAAGTATTGAAAAAGAGGGAGAAATAGAATAGAATGAGAGGCAGAGGTGAGAGAAATGGTGTAATGCCTTCAGTATAACCCGGTGGCACAAATAATTTTGATTGTATATGCCTGAATTGCACCATATTTCAGAAATCTACAGTCGTGATGTCCACAAAAATGCCAACTTTAAAATATGGCACATGGCTATTCGGAGCAATTGTCATAGAGGAACACCCAGGGTATTTCATAAAATTTAGTTACCATCTCTAACAATCTCATTTTAAAACCAAATTACACAGGTCATATTTAAGAAGTCTAGGATTTGTACCTAAGTCTTTCAACTACAAATCCATTGCCTCATCTCATATATCATAGTGCTTTGGATAGGGGTTGGGAGTGGATAGATGATAGTAACATCAGGAAAAGAGTGGGTTGGAACAGGCTGCTGGTATCAAAGGTAACCAAAGACTAGAAGGCAAGGTTCAAGGTCAGGCACAAAGACCAAAAAAAGCAAGCTTCCCAAGAGGTGGTTCAATGCCTTGGACAGCTCCTATGATGAACAGCTGATCTCGATTTGGGGGTTGGGGAAAGGAGGTAAGAATGAAAGTGAATCATCTTTCTTGTCCTCGGAAGACTAACCTAGTTCCTTCTTTCTCTTAGACGAGAAGTTAGTATCTAATTCAAGGTCAAGTGACCAATAAACATGGGAGGAAGTTTTGGCTTTTTTTCCAATTGCCCATCTCTCAATTATTTCACGTACATTCAACGAAAAAATTTGTTTAATTTATCCATACTATGTGTTCGATTAACTTTGTCTGAACTCTTTATCTTAATATAAAAATGTTTGCTAGTTACAAGTCATTCAGCCAGCATCAGTATGCAATTGATTAGAATCTCTGAAGGCAGAGCCTCAAGTATACAAGGAAAGTTCTGACTCTTGGAATTACTTGTTCCAGCTCAAAAAAAGAGAAGTTGAGGGTGGGGAGAATAGTTGTACCTGAGGAGTTCAAAGCAGAAGATAAGTTGGAGGAAAAATCTGAGGGGAAGAGGTTATTTCATAGAGAAGAACCATATAAGGAGAGTTTGGTTCCATATGGAGAGTTGCTTTAGACTATCGGTTCCCAGGCCTTTCCCTCTGAGGTTACTGTATTTTACCACAAAATTGTCACCACCCCATAATCGTTGCACCCTGTTTTTCTAGTCCTTAAATTAATTTATAACGTCTCATCGCATAATGGTTGCATGGTATAATTCTGTTCATCATGCCGCTTAAAAGGTAAACAGAGCAGCAATGTATTCACCAGTGGCATATGGATAGCATTTATCTCTCATACTTTGTGAGCCATGAGCCTAGAATTCTCAATGCATGCATTGTCAGTACATTTCCAAAGGCTGACTTACATAGTTTGTTTAGAGTCCTCCAGTAGTAATGGTATTGTCACTCAATCCACGTAGTGCAAGGGGAACGGGCCGGCAGGTAAAGTTAGCATGAGTAAGTCACATGATATGGCAAGACTTCATCTTCCTATGATAGCTAAACTGTACAGTTCATCTGCCAGTGATATAGTTTAGAAATAAATGATTTTTAAGTAATGCCAGCACAAATTGTTTAAAACGCTTCACATAATGGTTGCACCCCACTTTTTTGCAAAAAAAAATTTGGCATAAAATCTGCAATGATTATGTGGTTTCTATACTCTATATATACGTTGTATTTTTCTAGTTACGTTCAAATTTGTTTCCCCCATTAGAATATGAATTCCTTGAAGTTAGGGACCAGTTATTTTTCCCTTTTTAATATCCCCAGTACTTAGCACAGCATATAGTAAGTGCTCAATAAGTATTTTGTTACATATTTGCTATTACAGTAAAAATATTTATTGGCTATCTATGACATTGACGTAATGCTTCCTTTGGAGGTTCTCAGTTGGCCATTCCAGTGCAACAAGCAGGATCAGTTTTCATGATGTCAGAGAATAAAGGGAAAACTATAGTCTTGAGAAATTAATGAAGCTCTTTAGGAGGTAGCCTAACTAACCTCCAAATGATGACAGGAATGTCATATCACACATTAAAAAATGAGTGATTAGTTATAACAACCCCACTCCTTAAAAATGAAATTGTTTCCTTTTTTCTTATTTGCTTCCACTAAAAAATCTCTGATTCCCAAAAGTATGTTTGATTCAGTGCATTCAGTGCCTTTCAAAGACCATACGTAGAAATGAATTATTTTTCCTATTGTGAAAATGCCACACTCTACAATAGAGTGTGACCCCTTGTCTAGTAACCTACAGTCATATTTCATAATACAGAAAAGAGAAAATGAATTTCCTGCTGAAACTACCTGTGGGAATCTGAGTCAATAGAGTATAAATATTGTGATTGGAGGATAAATGCCTTGCTAGGATAAAACTATCTTTTTTTTTCCTTCTCCCAAACACAGTTAATAATGCCATATGGCCAAGATCTCATAGTACCAATATATTAAACATGCATAAGGTCTTCTACTTTTCAAAATATCTTTACGTATCTATCTCATGGCTTCCCAGTACCCTTGAGGTGTGTGTCACTTGGCGATATGCTTCTCTAACTTCGAAGTGGGTCCAGTATGGTGGCATGCACCTGTAATCCGTGCTGCCAAGGAGGCTGAGGCTAGTGGGTCTTGAATCATAGGCTAATCAGATGTCCATGATAAGTCTGGCACCAATACAGGGAGTCTCCAGGAGGAGGATGGTACACCAAGATACTTAAGGAGGAAGGAACTGGTTTAGGGCAGAAACAAGGCAGGTCCAAGGTCCCATGTGCTCAGCGGAAGGGTTGGATCCATGAGTGGCTTGTGCATGTCCATCATGGGTGAGATAGGGAGATCCAGTCTCAGGAAATCAAAAATAAACACACACATAATTTCAAAGTGTATTCACAAAATCATTTAGTGCTGTCTCAAATCAAAATCAGAGTGTGTCTGTTGAGTTACTCACTAGTTTTTTCTTTGGAACTCTGCTGTACTTCAAACTTTCTTCTGCTGTTCTCAGGTATCTATCTAAGCACCTTCATAGGTACTCACAATTTTGCTTAGTCTGTTGTCTTCATATATTTTGCTTCCTGGTCATGCATACGCCACTTACATTTTTGTACCGATTGACATCATCACATGTGACACAATATGGCAAGTCAACTGCAGGATGTCACAGAACAATGGAAGGAAATTGGAAGAGACCTTAGCACTTGTCTAGTTAAACTCATATTACAAAAAGAGTCCTTCATACAGCACTCTTAACAAATGTATGGGCAGCTAGGTGGAACAGTAGATAGGATGTCAGCCTTGGAATGAGGAGGACTTGAGTTCGAATCCAGCCTTAGACACTTACTGGTTGTGTGACCCTGGGCAAGTCACTTAACCTTGTTTGTCTCAATTCCTCATCTATAAAATGAGCTGAAGAAGGAAATGACAAATTACTTCAGTATCTTTGCCAAGAAAACCCCAAAGGGGGTCACAAAGAGTTGGACACAGCTAAAGTGACTCAACAAAAACAAATAAATGGTTATCCAGGCTTTCATAGAAAACCTCCAGTGAGAGTAAACTCATTCTTGTGAGGTAGCTTATTCTTAGAGATATTCAGAGCCATAAAAAAGAGTTTTTGTACTTGGGGCAAGTGCCACAAGCAGTACCAGGGGTAATGGTCAGGGTTGGTGAGAGGGAGACATCATCCCTCAGAAAGAAACAGAGACACTGATGTATCAGTCCCCATGGTCAGAGCTACCAGGACAGCATAAAGCTGCCGCTCAGTAGGCTGCCCCACCACCCCCTGAACCTCACCACAGGATTCATGTCACCTAGCGGTTTCTTATTTTAACCAAATATTTAGTTATTTGTTCTCATTTGGCACTCAAGAAACCAAATTAACTGTGTAGGAGAGGTGGGGGGAGGCAGCAAGAAAATGGAGTAGTAACCCTTAGAGCACATATGCACCATGCTTTTGCAGAAGGGGCCGAAAGAAGGCTTCAAGTCATCTTCCCTTCCCAAGACCTTGAAGAGGCAGAAGGATCCTTATGGGCCATCAATTCAAACTTTTTCATTTTACAGAGGAAGCTGAGAACTCCTAAGAGCTAGGGACAGGTCACAGAGGAAGGTTCATTCAGCTTTTACTGAAAATAGGATTAAACTGAGATGGACTCAGATAGAACCTGAATCTCATAGACCCACAGAGCTTGAAAAAAGCTCTTAGAAACCACAGCCAACCTTTTCATTTTTCAGAAAAAGAAACAGAAACACAATGTCAGAGCAAGGACTAGAACCCAGGTCTTCTGACTCCCAGGCAAGCACGGTGTTCTTCAAATACGGCCTCACTTGTATGCTCTACACTCTGGCTGAGCAAGCAGCTGAGCAAGGAGGAGATTCTATTAACCCTTACAGATGTATGCTGTTCAAAGTTCCTGCTTCAGAGAGCGCAACTCTGATGGGCTGGCCATGTTGTTTGAATGCAAAACATACACTTGCCAAAAAGACTATTTTATGGAGAACTCACACAGAACAGAAGCTCACATGATGGTCAGAAGAAGCAATACAAGGAAATTCTCAAGGTCTCTCTCAAGAACCTTGGAATTGATTGTGTAATATGGGAGATACTGGCACAGGACTGCTCAGCATGGCGTGCCCACATCAGAGAAGGTGCTGTGCTCTATGGGCAAAGCAGAATTGAAACAGCCCAAAGGAAATGCAGGATGTGCAAGTTTGGAGTATTCATCCCAAATGTTCACATAGACTATTTGTGCCCGACCTGTGGTAGAGCATTCCGAGTTCATACTGGCCTGATCAGCCACAGTCCGACACATTGAATCTTGACTCAAGCATAGTGATGTCACTTTGGTCCTCTGAGAATGAAGGACAACAACCAACCATTCTAAGTTCCTCTTGTTCTTCCTCTTATCTGTAGGAAAGATTGAGAAAGCAAGGAGGGCAGAACTTAGAGGGAAAACCAGTGTTCTCAAGGCCAAGGGGCTAGATCCTCCCTGCTTTGCCCTTTCTAAAGTGACCTTCTCTGCTACCACTCTCCTGGGGCAGACCATGCTAAGAGGTAGCTGAGAATTCCTAAGACTGGGGAATGGAGCACAGGCCATGTCCTCTGTACACTGCAGAACCAAAACCAAAACCAGAACCTAACCTGATGCCTTCTTGGCTCAAAGGCAACCTACTCCACTTTCAACCAGGTCCTCTCAACCAGCCCCTATGGTTCCAGGCCATAAGAAATCTTTGTGCTACATCTATTCCCCAATCTTGCCACTCATGAAATGGACGTTACTCCATAACCTCCTAGCCCTGCGTTGTCTAGCCCTCATGTCCTTATACCTGGGGCAGGCCCTAAAGGGCACATTGGTGATGTTGGTGAAGGCCCACTCTTGGATAGGGCCAGATTTTGAGTCCAGCCAACTGTGGCCTCTGCCCCACCCTCACTGCCTCACACAAGGCTCTAGACAAGCTTGAGCTTCTTGCCTTGTGGAGCAAGTCACTTCCTACCCCCAATGTCACCTTCTTGACTCTGGTTCCACCCAGTCAAGACTCTGTCTGGGACCAACCTCTGATTCTACTTTCTTTGGAGAAATACAAGTGCCTTTTGTAATTTCCCACCCTTCTGGCAAGCCTCGGCAAAGTTCTGATTATCCCCACCCTGGTCCCAACCCTGACTCTAATTGTTAGGAAGATTTTCCTTGAAACAAACCAAAATATACTTTTTGAAACTTTCATCCAGTGCTCCTGGTTCTGTCCTGTGGGTGGGGGTGGGGCTAATAGAATAAGTCTAATCCTTCCTTATCCTTCAAACACTTGAAGAAAGCCATCCTGCCTGTCTTCCCTAAGCCTTCCCAAATGCGACAATCCCGGTTCTTTCACTTGTTTAATGTGTTTGACTCTTTGTGAGCCCATTTGGGGGGCAAACAGGGTTAAGTGACTTGAACAGGGTCACACAGTCAGTAAGTGTCCGAGGCCAGATTTGAACTCGGGAAGATGAGTCTTCCTGACTCTAGGCCCCGCACTCCATCCACATGCCACCTAGCTACTCTGCCTGGTTCCTTCGACTGCTCCTTATATAGCATGAACTCAAAGCCCTCCACTGTTCTCATCATCCCCTTTCTCAATACTCTCTATTATATTTTCCAGTCGATGGAAGACTGGACTTGGAGTTGGGAAGGCCTCTGTTCAAATCCTGCCTCAGTCACTGACTAGATGTTACCTTGGGTGAGTCGTTTCACTTTTGTCCATCAGTTTCCTTATCTGTAAAACGGGGATAATAATAGTATCCACCTACACTGTTATCATGAGGATAAAATAAATTACTATATGTAAAGTACTCTGCTAGCCTTAAAGTCCTACAAAAATACCAGCCATCATTATTCTTATGGTGGATACAACACAATTTCAATTAAAAATCAGAGCCAGAGAAAAAGAGGCAGAGTAGCACAGCTGAATGGGCAGCTGGGCGGCCCAGTGGGTAGAGTTCAAATCCGACTTCTGACACTTAGTAACTGCATGACCCTGGGCAAGTCAGTTAACCTTGCTTGCCTCCGTTTCCTCGCCTGTGTCTGTCAAATGAACTGGAGAAGGAAGTGATAAACCACTCCAGTATTTTTGCCAAGAAAACCCCAAATGGGGTCACAGAACATCAGACACGACTGAACAGCAACAAGCACAGCTGAAAAGAAAAGGACTTGGATTCGAATCATCCCTCTGACACTACCTGTATAACCTTGGGCAAGCTACTTAACCACTTGGGCCTCAGCTTCCTCATCTATAACATGAGAGGGTTGAAATTAATTAATTAATAAATAATAAAATAAAATAAATAAAATGAGAGGGTTGGATGAGAAGACATCCAAAGTCCCTTTCAGTTAGAGATCTATGATCCCATAACATTACCAGTTATTGTAAAAAAATTCCACAAGACGGCGCCAAATACCAGTTATTTTTCCCTCCACAGAATGTGGAAGAATGAGGTAATATTCCTGTAATCATGGTTACCTCTTTCCATCCCTGCCCCCACCCGCAAAAAATCCAACTACTTGTATGTTTTTAATAATAGCCAACCACCGGGAAGATTGGCATATTTCACTAGAAATTTGCAATTTTCTTATGTGTAAAAGTGACCTCTCCTTCCCCAAACTTCTCATAGTACTTTTTAAGGATCTCACACTTTTGACTAATCCCAACTGTCTCCTGAATGATACTGATTTGCATACGTATCCTTCTCCCATTAGAGAAGGATTTTCTCAGGAAGACATACCATCTACCATCTGTCTTTAGATCCCTAGTTTCAAGCCCTGAGCCTTATACAGATTAGACAGAGCACAGACTAAAGGCATGCCTGTTGAATATTCATGCCCAAAAATCTCTTCCACTAACATCCCAGTAATTGATTAGAGATAGCAACGAGGACTAAAAGCATTTTTTAAAACCCATGTAATGAGCCATCTTAAATCATTAGAAGCAGTTGTCAAAATAAATTAACCAAATCCTGTTGGTAATATAATATACCTTTAAAAAATAATTCTGGTTTGAACGGTTGCCCAGTCCATCATCCCCAGAGGAATTTCATGTCATTAATGGGTGCAGATAGATCTGGCCCAGTTAATTCTGGCAGCCACAATATGCCTCACTGTCTGTTTCTCCATCCCACAGAAGCACTAATGGAACATGGCAGGGTACTTTTTGCAGAAACTGGTGGCGGTAGTTAGATATTTAAATGGATCTGTGGTTGCATCTGTTTGATAGCAGGTCATAAACTCCTGAGACCTCATCTATGCTATTTTTATCCATTTTTTATTCATATACCTTTTAAAGGAGAACTGCTGATGTACTAGAGACTTTTCTCTGGTGTTTTAACATCTCAGAGAGACAGCTAGGTAGAGCAGTGGTTAGAGAGCACTGGACCTGGAATCAGGAAGAAGAGTTCAATCCAATCCAATCACGGACAACGGCTTGCTATGCCCACCCTAGGCAAGTCACTTAACCCCACCTTCCTCAGCTGAAAAATGGGGATAATACCAGCACCTATCTCTCAGGCTTGTTGTGGGAATCAAATGAAATAATATTTGTTAAGCACTTCACACAGTTGCTGGTACTTAATAAATACTATAAAAATGTTTCTTCTTCTTATTTTCTCTTTACTTCAGGGATACCAAGGTAGCACTCAGGTTGCCTCTCCCTCTCCCTACACAATCCTTAGCTCATCTCCTTTCCTGGACATCTTGAGAATGTCTTTTTAAGATTAATATCTTTTTAAACCACCTTATTTAAAAATTTAAAAAAATATTTATCTACTTTAAAATTCAATTTTATTTTATTTTCAGTTTTGAATTCTCTTCCTCCCACTTCCACATTTTCCACTCATTGAGAAAGGAAGAAAAACACACGTTCATTTCTGAATGTTGTTCTCCCCTCTCTCCTCCTCACTTGATTGACAATGTCTTTCACGTCTCCTTTCACTCACGAATCTTCATAAAGATGGTGATCCTCTATCACCTTTAGGCTACCATTTCCAACGCAGGCCACATCAATAGCATTTACTATTTGAAGATTCTTGTAGGAAAAGAACTAGCTGTAGCCCAACTCTTCTGCATGAAAAATGTTCATTCATAAGTAGCGAGGAGGGGGCAGCTAGGTGGCACAGTGAGTAGAACATCAACACTGGAGTCAGGAGGACCCGAGTTCAAATCCAGCCTCAGACACTTGACACTTACTAGCTGTATGACCTTGGGCAAGTCACTTAACCCCAATTGCTAGGTAGGCACAATAGATATAGCACTGGGCTTAGAATAAGGAAGACCTGAGTTCAAATCCAGCCTTAGACCTCGCTGTGTGACCCTGCGCAAGTCACTTAGCCTCTGTGTGCCTAAGTTTCTTCAACCATAAAATAGGGATAATAATATCACCTGCCTCCCTGGGTTGCTGTCAGTATCAAATGACATAATAATTGTAAGCACAGCGCCCAGCATGTAGGTGCTATGTAAATATGGGTTATGATTATTATTAAATACTGTATTTATAGGGTCAGTCCTTTTGGTGGATGTCAGGAAAAGAAACTAAGCTTTGTATGACCTAGAGAAGTTGAAATATTATGTTGATAAGTAACTCTTTCGGATGAGAATTGAATTAGTATTTCCTGAACAGCTTCATTGAACTAATCTAGACACACCACACAACAAATGTGGGGAGTCACAGTCCTCAGAAGAGCTTTCCTTCTGTGTGATACATTACATATATTGTATGGGGCGGACTATAGCTCCAACTTTTCCTCAAATCTGATTGGTACAAGATACGTATATGATCTGTAATTATCCTCATGCCTATGTTATACCATCAGTAAGAGAGGTAAAAATAAAATGAGTAAGACCAAGAAAGCAATCAGAATAAATTAATTCTTTTCTTTT
>CM053627.1:114750491-114766301 GCA_028646595.1 Phalanger gymnotis
GTTGGCATCTCATCCTGCCTGTACCCAACAAACCACACCAAATTATGAAAAAAAAAGTCCAACTTTTGCTTCAAGTGAGAAGAAACTCCATTGCCAACCAAGGCAGTCCATTCCATTTTTGGACAGCACTGTTAGGAAGTACCACTTCTACCCATTCTTCCAAAGTCTATCCTCTTGACTCAAGAAGAACAAGTATCATCTTATGACAATCTTGCTAAAATACTCTTAATACTGATTGGAATAAAATAGGGGCCCAACAAAATAGGGATCCAATTAGTCATCTATCACATGAACAAACTATGCCTCCCAGACTGAACAGTTAGAAATCTGAGTAGCGTGTCGTCTATATCCCCAACTAAGTCACTGATAAAAATGTAAAACAGTAAGTACAGAGTCGGGGATAGCTACCTGGGACACCTTCCTCTAAGTTACTAGATAGCCGTTAATAACTAAGTGTTGGTTCTGGTCACTCAATTGATTCTGAATACACTTAACTGTGCTATTGTTAGGTAGGTGGCCCTAATGGATAGAGTTTAGGACTTGGACCCAGAAAGACTTGATTTTGGATTCAATTAATTACTCGTTGTATGACCCTGGGCAAGTCACTTAACCTGTTTGCCTCAGTTTCTTCATCTGTAAGATGGAGATAATAAAGGCCCTTTCCCAGTGGTGTTGTGAGGATTAAGTGGGAGGATATAAAAAAAATACTTTGAAAACCATACTGTTACAATATACATGCCAGCTATTATTATAATATAGGCTACATTGTGCCATTTTGCTCATAAATGTAGCAACATAGACTTTGGAAAGGGCTTTGCTGATATATATGTGCGTGTATTAAAATACACGTATATAAATATATTTGAATACATACATACTATAGAAATCTGTATTTATACATGTATATATAGACATATATGTGGATACATACATATGTGTGTATGTGTATAGTATTCCCCTTATCTACCCCGCACCAAAAGAAAATTAGGTTAGACTACCATGACTTGTTCTTTTCTCCCCCCGGTAGATAGTATTTTATTTTTTCTGATTACATGTAAAGATAATATTTTAACATTAATTTTTATATAAAATTTCAAATTCCAAATTTTCTTCCTCTCTCCCTTCCTTCCCCTCTCCAAGATAGTAAGTAATTTAATATAGGTTACATATGTACAATCACATAAAACATATATCCATATTAGCCGTATCATGACTTGTTCTTGACAAAGCCATGAGTTCAAATCCAGATGGAGACACTAACTGTGTGACCCTGGGCAAATCATTCTGTGATTTGAAGCAGACTGCTGTCTGCCTCAGTTTTCTTGACTGTAAAATGGAGATCATAATAATAGCACCTACCTCCCAGGGTTGTCGTGAGGATCAAATAAGACTTTTATAAAGATATTTGTACCTGGCACATAATAAGCATGATATAAATGCAAGCAATAATAATAATAATTTTTATTATTCAGTCATTTCAGCCATGTGCGACACTTTGTGACCTCGTTTTTTTATATCTTTATTTTTTGCATCTTCATTTTACAGATGAGGAAATTGAGGCAAATCAGTTAAGTGATTTGCCCAGGGTCACACAGCTAGTGTCTAAGGGCAGATCTGAGCTCAGGAAAATGAGTTCCCAACTTCCGGGCCAGCACTCTATCTATCCTCTGCACCACCTAGCTTTCCCAATAATAATGTTAATTACTATTATTACTTCTTGGGGCTTAGTGGCTTGAATTTATCAAAGGTTTAAATTCATTAATAATAATAATTGTCATTGTTATTATTGTGAGGATCAAATGAGATAATAATTGTAAAGCGCTTAGCACAATGTCTGGTTCATAGCACATTTTATAAAAATCTTTATTCTCTTCCCTTCCCTTCCCCTCTGCTAAAACAAATCTGCAATTATTCTGCAATATTTTGTCCATTTGGTTCATTTTTTCTAGATACTCATAAAGCACTCTATTATGTATATAATTATATATATTATATATACAATGTATATTTACATATACATTATATATGTAGAATATATATATATAATATATTCTCATTTTTTTAACGAGAATTGATTGATGAGAATTTATTGAAGTCCAAGTTCACTGACTTGTAATTTGCAGATTCTATTCTCTTTTCTCCTCCCCCTCCCCCACTTTTTTTTTTTTTTTTAGCAAATTGGGACATTTGCTTTTTTCCAGTCCAGTAGCATCTCCCCTGCATTTTCTACACATTTTGAAGCTCATTGACAATATCTTGGCAATCACACCCCCTAGTACTTTCATTACTCTAGAATGCAAATTGTCTGGGCCTGCTGGCTTGAATTCATTAAAGGTTTAAATTCACTAATAATCATTTCTTTTCTGTTGCTTCTAGTCCTAAGAGCATTCTCCTTGGAGAGAAAACAGAAGCAAAGGTTGAATAGTTCTGTCTTCTCTCTAGTTCCATGTACCTTGAACAACAATTCTATCCCTTCTTTGATTCTCCTGTTTCCCAATAGAGATGTTATCTGTTCTGAGAAAGAAAAAATTCTAATTACTTAATTACCAAATTTCTAAAAAAATGAATAGAGTAAATTCACAATCAACCAAGAAGAAATAAAATGAATCGTCAGAAGCTACCTTATGAAATTATATGTCAGCAAAGCTGAGAAATTAAAAGAAATATTGGAATACCTACAAAATATCAAATACCCAAATTAACAAAACAAAATAGTTCTTAAAACAATCTTAGAGAAATAAAGAAAAACAACTTGTTAATCAGTTTTCTCAACCATAGGTTGGAGATGATATTAGAACCTATCTCCTCCCAGGGTTGGTGTATCAAATGGGAACATGTTTGTAAAGCGCTTAGTACATTGGCACAAGTACTTGGCACATGGTACTTGGTGCTTAATAAGTGCTTATTCCCTCCCTCACCCCCAGAACACACTCAGTTCATCTGTCTTTATCTCCATTGCTCCTCCACCTTTTAGAATGATGAAATTAACATTAAGAAAAGGTAAGTATTCATTAGTTGCTGGGCTGGGGGTGGGGGAAGAGGGAAGAGAGAGAGAGGAAGAGAGAGAAGAAGAGAGAGAGAGAGAGAGAGAGAGAGAGAGAGAGAGAGAGAGAGAAAGTATAAAATTCAAATCCTACTTCGAATGGTTACTATGGCTTCCATGTCACCTTGGCTGAGCAACTGTTTCCTGATCTGTTAAATTCAAGGTGGGGGGGGGGCGGGGGTGGTGGTGGTGGTTGAGGTTGGACTAGATGACCTTTGAGGTCTTTTCCAGCTCTAGATCTATGATCTCTATCTGGATCATTGAAGTTTTTAATTACTAGTCTATTGTGCCTTCTTACAAAGTTTGTTCCATGGATTTTCTATTTCCTTCTTTTCAAATGGTCAGTTGTATATCCTTGCAACAATATTGTTTCTATTTCTTTCTTTATCGATCCTTACCTAAATGTCCTCTATCATCTTTCTCTGCCCTACCTAGTTTAGTTGCATATATCTGTATATACATACATATACAACTGTATATGCAGGCATACATTGTTTTATTGTGCTATGCTTTCTTGCACTTAACAGATATTGCATTTTTTTTTTTTACAAATTGGAAGTTTGTGGAAATCCTGCAATGGGCAAATCTATCGTCGCCATTTTTCCAATAGCATTGTGTTCGCATTGCGTCTCTGTGAGACATTTTGGTAATTCTCACAATATTTCCAACTTTTTCAGCATTATTATATCTGTTGTAGTGGTTTGTGATCAGCGATCTTCGATGTTACTCTTGTAATTCTTTTGGACACCACAAGTCACACCCATATAAAACAATGAACTGACCAGCCGTTCCCCACCTCCTTATCCTCAGGCCTCACTATTCCCTGAGACGCAATGATATTGAAAAATATTACACAAACTTAGTTGATAGAGCAGCACAGGGGCTTGAGAAGATTTACTTCAATTTTGAAAGAAGCTCTACTATAGGTAAAATGCTATCAAACAGTATCACATGCTACAGAGAAATCTTTTGAGAAAGGAAGAGTCAGTTGATGAGGCAAACTTCATGGTTATCTTATTTTAAGAAATTACTAGAGCCACCCAACCTTCAGCAACCACCACCCTGATATATCAGCAGCCATCAATGCTGAGGCAAGATCTTCCACCAGCAAAAAGATTATAACTTGCTGAAGGCTCAGATGATGGTTAGCATTTTTAGCAATAAAGTATTTTTTAATTAAGGTAGTTAACTAGTTAAGTAGGCAATATTACTATTGCACACTTAATAGACCACAGTATAGTGTAAACATAACTTTTATATGCACTGGGAAATCAAAAAATTCATGTGACTTGCTTTTTGAGATATTCACTCCATTGCAGTGGTCTGGAACCGAACCTGCAATATCACCAAAGAATGCCTGCGTATATATAAATATAGGTCTCCTCGTTTTTATCTCTCCTGTTTGTTTTGAATAAACAAGCCTTTAGCCAGAGCCATAGTTTAGTCTCAGTGACACCTGTTTTGGGCCACTTATATGGTCACAAGTGACAAGGAACTTTAGTAGGAATGTTACTTGAAAACTTTGTGGTTTTATTCATCTGGGAATTTCCTCCACCAAGACAGAGTGGGATCTAGGAAAATACTAGGAAGTACCTGGAGACACTTGGAAGTTTAACAACTTTCCTAGGAGTGTGACTGTCAGAAATAGGATCGAAACATGCTTCTTTCTGTCTCAATGGCTAATATTCTAACCGGATATGAGACACAGTGGATAGAGTGTCAAGTCTGGAGTCAGAAAAACTCCTCTCTCTGAGTTCAAATCTAGCCTCAGACACTTACTAGCTATGTAATCCAGGGCAAGTGACTTAGTTTCCTCATTTATTAAATGAGTTGGAAAAGGTAATGGTAAACCACTTTAGTATCTTTGCCAAGGGGAACCCCTAATGGGGTCAAGGATAGTCAGACACGACTGAAAAAAATGATTGAACAACACATCTGCTGCCTGTACTCTCAAGATAATATGAATGAAATTTTTATGTGTTGAAACTATGTCCATGGAGTCAATTTTAACCTATTTCCTTAATAACCTAAGAGGAATTGCTTAAGAAAATGTACTGAGATTTCCAAATGAAATTCAATTATATCCAATGAGCCAGGATCACTTCTTATTCTAAGCTGCTACTTCTAATTAGGTTATATCCAATTTAGAGAAACAGCTAATCAACAACAAACATGGACTGAGGTTTCCCATGATGGGCTTTTTTAGCTTCGTGGGCCAACCTTCTGGGTGACCCTTTGTTTCTAAAAATCCAGGCAGGATATTTTGGGAAGAAATCTAATTGATTGAAGTCTCACCTTTGATACATACTGACCATAGGATAGTAACTACTCAATACCCTTGGTAACTCTAACATAGCAGAATAATTGCCAATCTGTAATGGTAGAGGGAGTTTCCTCACTGAGACTAAAAGATACACACACACACACACACACACACACACATACACACACACTCATATACACACTTATTTTATGTTTCTGCTCAGCATTTCAGTTCTTCTTTACATCCATCCCTAAAGTCTAGTGATCTGAGATTTGGGGAGTTACCATCTAATTTAGGACTCCTACCTCTACCCCAAGGGAATATCAAAAGAGAACTATGCTTAAAAGTGAACCCACAAATCCCTATGGCTTCCATTTCAAGCTGACAACAGAAGATCCTTGGATGGGTCTGGTCCGAGTGGTGAGGCAGTTAGGAGAGAGTGCTGGACCGGGAGTCAGGAAGACCTGAATTCTAATCCTGCCTAAGACACTTACTAGCTGTGTGTTGTTGTTTGTTGTTGTTTAGTCATTTTTGATTCATGTCTGACTCTTCATGACCCTTTTTGGGGTTTTCTTGGCAAAGATACGGGAGTGGTTTGCCATTTCCTTCCCCAGCTCATTTTTACAAATGAGGAAACTGAGGCAGACAGGTTAAGTGACTTACCCAGGGTCACATAGTTAGCATCTAAGGCCAGATTTTAACTCAGGAAAATGAGTCTTCCCGACTCCAGGCCAGGTACTCTGTCTCTGATGGTGTCACTGCCTATTCCAAAGCCACAGAGAAATGATTTGCTTGCTTATTTTTGTTTTTGTCGCATTTAAATGATATGGGTGGATTAGATGTGGAGAGGACAAGCTCTGGGTTCAGCTTATCAAATTCAGTGGTTTCCAGTTCAGGTCTGGTGTGTGTGTGTTATCCTTGGCCCAGCCTAACTATCCTGGGGGAGAGAGCCCCCACTCCTCCTTAACGTATTGCAGTAAAGATCAGCTGGATAGTTTCTCCTCTCCATTACTCTGCCGCCAATTAGCTATAGAATTGATTTGAAAAAATGTTTTACTTTTAAAAGAGCACTTTCTTTCCGTTAACCCTTTTTTCTTTCTTCCTTTTCTACAGCAATTGACAAGCATTTATTTAGTAATTGTGTGTCAAGTACTGTGTTTAGCTCTGAGGCTACAAAGAAAGGCAGAAGATGATACTTTCCATCAAGAAACTCACAATCTAACATGCAACAAATAAATGTGAGACAACAAGCAAATAAAAACATACAAACAAGGTATACACAGGATAAATAGGAAATAATCAACCGAGGGAAGGCCCTAGAATTAAGAGAGGTTAGAAAAGGCTTCCTGTTGTGGATGGGATTGTGGTTGGGAGCTGGAAGAAAGCCAGGAAAGTCAGTAGGTGGAGATGAGGAGGGAGAGTGTTCCAGACATAGGTGATAGCAAGAGACAACACCCAGAGTCAGGAGATGCAGTGCCTCATTTACGAAAAGGCAAGGAGGCCAGTGTCACTGGGCTGAAGGGTGTATGTGGGAGGAGTAGGGTATGAGAAGACTTGCGATCTGAGGAGGGTGAGGTAAGTTGTGAAGAGCTTTGGACAGCAAAGAATTTCATATTGGATCTTGGAGATGATAAAGTACAATGGAATTTATTGAGTAGGGTTGGGGTGATGTGGTTGGACTTGTGATGGAGAAAAATCACTGTGGCAGCTTACTAGAGAATGGATTGGAGTGGAGAGAGACTTGTGTCAGGTAGACCTATCAGTTGACTATTGCAATAGTCTAGGTGTGAAGAGATGAGAGAGCATGTTTATCTTTTCTTTATCACATTCGTCTCTCTCTTTCTCTCCACACCTCACCCTGCCAGGTGCTAACTTGTAAGTTGGCAAAAACAATTCATTCGGTTGTCAGTTATTGCTTCACAAATGGTGTGGAGAAATTTATGGTTATTGAGATAGGGATTGTAGAATTTTGCAATTGACTCTCTATACTGATGATTCTCTAATCTACTAAACTCTGCTGACTCCAAATCTCACATCTCCAGCTCCCTATTGGACATAGTGACATGGCTACCCCATAGACATCTTAAACCCAGCGTGTCCAAAACTGAACTTATTATCTTTCCCCCTACCCTTCCTCTCTCCTTAACTTTCCTATTACTGTTGAGGTGCCACCATTCTTGCGCTTGTGTCTTCTTTGACTTCTAACACCCTATCACTTCCCCATGTGTGGCAAAGTCTTATTGATTTTACCTTCATAAAATCATCTCATCCCCTTCTCTGACCCTGTCACCACTCTGGTTTTTAGGCCTTCATTACTTCATACCTGAATTATTCCAAGAGCCCGCTGACTGATCTCCCTGCCACAAGTGCCTCTCCTCTCTATTCTATCCTCCATTTGGCTGTCAAACAGATCTTTCTAAAGTACACATCAAATCATGTCACCACCACCCCCAATCGATAAACTCCATTGACTCCCTATTACTGCCAAGACCAAACATAAAATCCTTTGTCTGGCATTCAAAATCGTTTGTCTCCTTCCCCCACCCACCTTTCCAGCCTTCTTAAATCTTACTCACCTCCATATACTCTGCAATCCAGTGACACTGACCTGGCCATTCCTCAAACAAGATAGTTCATCTTTTGTCTCCGGGCATTTTCACTTGTTATCCCTTGTCCTTGGAATACTCTCCTTGATTATCTCTACCTTCTAGCTTGCCTGACTTATTGAAAGTCTCAGTTAACATCTCACCTTCTGCAAGAAGCCTTTCATGGTCTTTCTTAGTCTTAGTGCCTTCCTTTGAGAATTCTCTCAGTTTTTATTGAATATAATTTGTTTGTACATAGTTGTTTGAATATTGCCTCCTTTAGACTGTAAGCTCCTTGAGGACAGGGACTATCTTTTGCCTTTCCTTCTATCACTAACTCTTAGCATAGTGTCTGCCACATAATAGGTGCTTCACATATGTTTATTGACTGACTAACTTAAGGATGTGGATGAAGATTCAGTTCAGTACAACTATTCCAGGAATTTATATTGATAACCCCAATGAAGATAGGGAGGACTTTATATAGATTGTAGTTTGTTCAGTCTTTTCAGTCTTTCTGAGCAATTAACTATATACTTAATTAAGATAGAATGTTGTCGTTTAGTCATTTTTCAGTTGTCTGACTGTGACTCCACTTGGGGTTTTCTTGGCAAAGGTACTAAAGCGTTTTGCCATTTCCTTCTTCAGCTCAGTTTACAGATGAGGAAGCTGAGACAAACAGGGTTAAGTGACCTGCCCAGGGTCACACAGTTAGTAAATGTTTGAGGCCAGATTTGAACTCAGGAAGATGAGCTTTTCTCACTCCAGATCCAGCCCTCTATCCATTGTACTGCCTAGCTGTGAGCCTGTACTATGCAATACAGATCATAATAACATGCACAGATATGGACCGGACCTGTGATTTCAGTGTTGGGAGCTCTTAGATAAAGAAATTCAGTACCTTCTAAAAAACCTTTAGCCTTATAGAATTCCCTATGTCACTGAGAGATTAAGTGACTTGCCAGTTTATATCAATGGGAAGATTTGAACCCAGGTTTTCCTGGTGATGAGGCCAGTTCCCTACTAAGGCTTGCTGTCTTTCAAGATATACGATCACAAAACATTATTTTGTTCTCATCCTTGACAGAGCTTTTCCCTGTGTTTGTAACTAAATTACAAACTAAAGGGACATCAACTAGCCACAAACGTACAGCCTAATATTATGCATTCATTTAACCTCAGGTTATACATGTTTCTCTTTCATAAAGGGTACCTCCATTGTGGCAGCTAGATGGCACTGTGGCTAGAGAGCCAATCCTGGAGTCAGGAAGACCTGAGTTCAAATCAGACCTCAGATACCTACTAGCTATGTGACCTGGACAAGTCATTTAACCCCGTTTGCCTCAGTTTCCTCATCTGTAAAATGAGCTGGAGAAGGAAATGGCAAATCACTCCGGTATCTTTGCCAAGAAAATACCAAATGGGATCACAGAGAGTTGGGCACAAATGAAAATGCTGGAACACCACACCTCCTCTTCCCTTACAGCAATGATTAGTTTGCAATTCATAGGATCATAGTATAAAGCTGCAGGCCATCAACTCTGACCTCCTCATTGTACCAGTGAAGAAGCTGAGATTTAAAGCTATTAAACGACTTACCCAAGGTCTACAACTAGTAAGTCACATAACCAGGATTTTAACCCAAGTATTCTTATTCTGAATCTAGCATACATTTTCCCCTATACCAGATTCCTTATTCCAATAATAACAGTAACTGGCATGTACATAGCACTTTAGAAATTCAACATATTCTTCTTGGATCTTGCCAACAATGTATGCTATGCATTAGGTACTCTAACTATTATTATCCCCATTTGTAGATGAGGAAACCAAGGCCAAGACTTAGTTAAGTGACTTGCTTATGGTCACAAAGCAAGTCCTAGAACTGGGATTTGAATCTAGGTCTTCCTTCCATACTCCAAATTCAGCACTCCATCCATTACATCATGGCACCTCAATGAGTTCTTTACTCACATCCTTAGAAGCCATAGGAAAAAAGCCAAATATAATAAAACAACCATAATGCTTGGGCCATGACTCAGGCAACTCAAAGTCAATATGTAAAGATGTCTGTAACTCAGGAGTTCTAATTAACACAGTTCATGTATTTAAAGTCACACCTCCTCCTCCCAGTGCTACATGGAGTTAGGAACTTACTGTCTCTGATATTGCTGCTTTTGCATTCAACATTCTCCTCTATGTCATTGACCCATGTGATTTCAGATCTCCACAGGGCATGATTGACCAAAGCCTTTCGGACTTGTCCCACAGCCAGGAGCAAACATTTACATCCCAGTGTTTCACCGCTATTACCCACACATCCTCCCTCCCTATTTTTGATCCTTTTTCAAAGTTAGTACCCTTTTTAATTTCCGTGTTCAATTAATCCCATCTCTTTCATTTTTCAGCACTTTTGGTCTTCCTTGAGCTTCTGGTATGTAATTCTAGCCATCTGATAATGTCTCTCCAGGTATGTGGTAGATAACTAAATTTTTGCAACTTACAGTAATACGTTTATCAGTTTCATTGTACAAACTTCATTAATTAAAAAGTCTGGGCTCCCTAAATATAACCTTTCTTCAGTTTCTAGTAACAATATTGTGATCCTGAATCAATAGCACAACCCTCTCTGCTGCTATAAATACATTTACATGACTCAGACATCTATTTGATGCTCCTTTTTCCAGCTATTGTTGGTCGAATACATTTTGATGGTGTCCATGGAATACCTTTTGATTCCACTTTTGAATCTTGGCTGTTTCAAGTTTCATCTGAAGATAAGGCATTTTTGCTTACATTTGACCAGTCCAGTTACAAATATCTGTTGTCAGCCTTTATTTCTGCTTTTTAAAGTGAGATATGTTTGTTCTAAAAGTAATTCTGTGACTTTTTAGCTAGTTTATCATATGTTCTAAGAACATCTATCAATCTTTTTTTTTTCCTTTTTGGAAAGGAAGTGTTTCTCTAGCTCCTAAGAGGGTGATAAGCCTTATATTTTGTTAATATCACACATATTTTTGTTTGAAGACCTTTTAGATCCACTTTAATCTATTTTTAACATGCTATAAAGCATGTCAAGATTGCTGTTACATAAGTGTTAATTGCTTTTAAGATATTCTTCCTGTTATGCTTTGACTTTAGGATGCTAATAAATCTCTTAACAAACAGCCTCAGCTTTCTTCTTAAAACCTCCATCCCTGATGTGTTTTGCCTGGAAAAGATCAAGGCATGTGTTAAGTATTGCATTCATCCACTCTTTCCCTTTAACTTCTAGATTCAAGATAGAAGCTTTCAGTCTTTATTTTTCTTTGGTGTACATCACTTATTTTCCACTTATTGAGTCAAAATGTTATTTTGCTATTGTTACAGAAAGCTTTCATGAGATGAAGTCACTATTTAAAGTATTATTTGGTAGAACCAACAAATTTTCTATCATTTAGATATATCAAGTATTATAGCATTTAATCAAGTAATTAATATGATTTCAGTATTAATCAATCGATTAATATGACTTTTCAGAATTAGTCAGTTACTTAATATGATTTTTTTGGTATGACTACCCATTTGATTTGAAAGCCATACTCATTTCTAGGCAGAATCATGGCAGACTTAAACTGTTTCTTTAGAAGATGCCATATTTCATATCAATTAACCTTTATATTAACATTAAGAACAATTGATATGAAGGAAATATTAGCACGTTTTAAGTACAGAACATTTTCTATGTGGGCATCAAATACACCAGTGTTTTTCCTTTGCTCAGCTATCTTTTATATAGTTGTAGTACCTGACAAAGCTATGAATGTACAACAGAACAGAAGACTTTTCGTTCATTAGTAGAGGCGGTACAATTGCTATTGTGCTTTTAGATGACTTGCTTAATAATTACTGATCTGTAATGAGTTACACTGGATCCAAAGAAGAGATACAAAAAACACCTCCAACCTACCCATTTGTAGAAATGCGAGGTCAGCGAGTGTATTAAATTGCAATATTTTCAGACTTCTGGGACATATTGATCAATTTTCCTGATTTAAAAAAAATCTTTTTCCCTTTTTTGTATTTAAAGATACTATCTGTCATATGAATAGCTCTGAGGAGGGACAGGAAAGAATAGTGGTGCTATCTTATTGCTATGAAAAAAACCCAACAATAAAGTTTTATTTTAAAAAGATGGTGTGCTCTCTGCCCTCCTCAACCCTCCCTCCCCCCAGCCTGGGTTTGATTGTTTTTTGTTTGGGTTTTTTTGGCACACCTTTTTTGTCTCTCAGCTAGTATATTGTTGTTGTTTTAGCAAGAATTTATATATTTTTTTCAGCAAGTCAAGCTGTGAAGACTTTGTACAAAGTATATAAACATATAATTGGCCTATATTTGGAGGGCCTTTTGGTGTTTTCATCTTTTGGTAAAAAATATGTGATACCTTCTGTTAAGAAAAACAGGATCAGGTTGGTAACAGAGAGGAAGTTAGTAAAGTCCTTTGCTAGTAATTTATGTCCTACACTACTATGAAGCATCTGAGCCAATAATTATAGATCTTATCTGCACCTGCCAATTTCCAGTCTTGTAGAGAAGCTAGACTTTCAGTCACCTCCTTTGACATTAATTATATTAATGATAGGCAAGTTTCCTGTTTCTTGTTTGATCCAAGTTGTACTTTTGATGTTTCCCTTGAGGCAGCTGGTAGTGCAGTGGATAAACACTGGACTTGGAGCCAGGGAGATCTAAGTTCAAACTGATCATCAGACCCTTACTAGCTATGTATGTCTGGGCCAGTCAGTTAACCTCTCTCAACTTCAGTTTCCTCTTCTATAAAATGGAAATGACAACAGCCCCTACCTCTCTTGTCATTTGTCTTTTCTTCTCCAGGAGGATCAATGACATCAGGAAGGCGATGTCTTGACTTGCAAGTGAATTGAAGTGAGGCAGAGCTGTGCTGAATCATCAGCCTCACTCTCTCCTCCAGAGTCAAGTGGCAAGACATAGGTCAAGACGATTAGCAATGGCCCATAGCCGCCCCACCTCTCTAGGGTTGTTGTGAGGATCAAAGCACTTTTGTTCAAAAAAAAAAAAACCCTTTAAAGTACTAAATAAATGCTAGTTATCATTATGTCTTCTTTTGACTATATAGATGATTCTAATTTCTTGTTTCTTAAGGCTCTTGTGTAATTTTTTGATTGATGTTGAATTTGACTCTTCGTATCACCTTGATCTTTTGGCTTTTGATTTCAATTTTTGTCTTAGGGTATCAAGAAGTTTTGATATATAATTACTTTCTGAATTCCATCTCACATATTTCTCTTTTGTTACCTTTATCAGGCAATCTGATGTTCACATTTCCTACTATACATGCCAGCTAGATAATAATATAAACTTCCAAAGTCCTTAGAGGTCTTTAATAGTTCTCTAAGGCTCCTTCTGCCATGATTGTATTTTACATCTGTCTTTAGGAACATTCTTAGATAATCCCACCTTTCTTCCTGTGGCCCTTACCAAGGCAACAGCTGAGGTATATACAGTCATATGCAGTCCTGAAATGTTTTTGCATGCTCTTTCAAATATTGGGGAAGATTATGTTGTAGCAATACCAGTTTATTTTTTGTTTAGTTACTCTGTTTTGCTGTCACTGATCTATTAGACTTGTGCTGTCAAACTCAAAAGGGACACTTCAAAATTCCATCTTAACTATGTCCATATTCTTTTCAAAATCATTTGAGTCATCAACATAATTTTTGCCATCTGCTTCATTATTAGGTAGCACTTGTGGAGTGCTCATTAAACATAGATTTTTAACGCCTTCGGGTTCTTCAGTTTTTCTCTTTTCAAATTTAATTAGTTTCTCAATGTTTACTCAGTTCATCTAATCTAGATTTAGGAAGGGACCTATTTCTTTTGATTACCCTATATTTCTGTAATAGTTTTTGCTCCCTCCTTCCCTCTTTCCTTTCCTTCTTTCCTTCTTTCCTTCCTTCCTCCCTCCCTTCCTTCCTTCCTTCCTTCCTTCCTTCCTTCCTTCCTTCCTTCCTTCCTTCCTTCCTTCCTTCCTTCCTTCCTTCCTTCCTTCTTCTCTCCCTTCCTTTCTTTCTTTCTTCTTTCCTTCCTTCCTTCTTCTCTCCCTTCCTTTCTTCCTTCCTTCTTCCCTCTCTCCCTTCCTTCCTTCTTCCCTCCCTTCCTTTCTTCCTTCTTTTCTCCTCTCCCTCTGTGCACACAGGGAATCATACCCTCACATGCGGCTGCTCTGCTCAAAGGAATATAAATTCTGATTCTTTAAACCTCACAAGATATCTTGGGGCTTGGGAGTTAGATTTTTTTTTCTCTTCCCTACTTATTTATTCTACATTTAAAAAAAAACCTGGGACAAGTAACTCTTTTGTCCCATATAGTTTCATTTATGATTTCTTGAAATAGACCTCTGGAAAACCAGGCTTTGATAAAGCCCATTGGGATTCAAATGGAGCTACTTGATCGTGCTTTAAACCCAAATCACTCTAGCTCTCACTGATTGGCCAATAATAGGTCCCAGTCCAAGCCTCACTTGCTCATTGTTTGGGTTTTGATTGCTCAGAATAAACGTAAATAGCAATTATTTCTATTCTGGCCAGAAACTCTGAGGTCCTTTCCCTCCCAGATAGATTTTTTTTTTTTTTGGAGTAGGCAAACTAGGCCATCTTCTGCTTCACTTCTTATATAGCCTTAAATCACTGAATGGGTGTTGCCTCAGACACACTGAGACCTGAGAAAGACCTTAGCTTAAAAAGGCCAAGGTCCCCCACTGCATCTGGGGTCATCTCCAGTCATTCTGACCTATGCCTTGCCACTGTACTCAGGTAACTCTGGTGGAGAGAGTGAGTCTGGTGATTGCATAGCCCTCCCTCCCTTAAATTCAATTCACTTGCAAGTCAAGACACGACCCTCTTGATGTCATTGGTCCTCTTCAAGAAAGAAGGATGAACAACAACAATTATTTTGATCATTACTACAAGAAAATCATTTTTATTTTGGTCAGTGGAGTTTAAATAACAATGGTCCAGGGACACATTGCTAGTCTATTATTCTTTTATATTTTATGTTCTGCAGATAATTAAAAAAGCAGATGAAATATCTTTTGTGCAATTGAGCAAAAGTATTAGAATGTTGCTTTTATTAATAAAACAAGCTTCATTGTTGTCTTTTGTTTTTATATCACAGTCATCTTCAGACATAGCCCCCCCCAAGCATCAAATGAACCCCTCCTTGTAACCAAAAGTCAAAAACAAAACAAAACAAAAAACAACACACACACACACACACACACACACACACACACACACATACATACAGACACAGAGAAAGAGAGAAAGTGTGTGTGCGTGTGTGTGTGAGAGAGAGAGAGAGAGAGAAAGAGAGAGAGAGAGAATTAAGTAAAACCAGGCTATATAATTAATGACTTCATCTGTACAACATTCTACACCCATAGTCCTAGCACTATATAAATGCTAGCTATTATCATTGGACAAGAGATTTGAATGGAATAAAATAAAGCTCTCTCTAACATTGAATTATTGTTTCATAATCAGAAATATAGACTGATACGTCTTCTTTGATTTCAATTTCTTCCTTTTTTGCCTGTTTGATCACCGTCTACTTCTGGCCTTAGTCAAACGTTTGAGAACAAATACTCCAAAGACCACTTTTATTCAGTCTTTTCACAAATACAGTTGTAAGGCTACGTTTAAAGGAAAAATGAAGGTACCACCTCATGTGTGCTCTTCAGGAGTCAGCTACAAAGGAAGGACTCCTATGTTGTTGAATGCAGAAGATAAATGGTAGAAAGCTTGGATTTAATGTGTGCCATAGCTGGGCTGCCCCCAAACAGACTCTCCCTGCAGGGGACAAAAGCTTTTACTGGTCTGACATTTGTGTTGGTAACTGACTGAAAC
>CM053627.1:114766801-114819316 GCA_028646595.1 Phalanger gymnotis
TGTAACGGTCCCTTATTAGGGTAGTTAGGTGGCACAGTGGACAGAGGCCTGGAGTAGGGAAGATCTGAGTTCAAATCTGGCCTCGGACACTTACTAGATATATGACCCCAGGCAAGTCACTTAACCCTGTTTGCCTCAGTTTCCTTATCTGTAAAATGAGCTGGAGAAGGAAATGGTAAACCGCTTCAGTACCTTTGCCAAGAAAACCCCAAATGGGGCTACAAAGAATCAGATATGACTGAAAAATGACTAAATGGCAACAGTCCCTTACTATGTGTGGGTTCATTATATGAGGCTGTTCAATTCTTTTAACCAAAGCATCAGGACTTGACTTGCTGGTTTTCACTTCTGAGTTCTCGAGGCCAACCATCTCTCCTTTTTAAAGCCACAAGCCCTCAGTATAAAGCTTGGCCTGAATAAAAAGACACTCATTTAACTTCCATTTCCCCTGTCCTCTGAAGAAAAGCACATTGTTTATTTCTTTGCTTTGCAGAATTTGTCATAGTTGTTTGTTTTCACTAGTAAGCAATATGGGAAAACATACTGGGGCTTGGAGTCAAATAAAGGGAAAACGGACATTTTAACATAATTTACAAGGTTTAGTTATTCTCATTAGTTATTCCTGGACCTACGTACAAATATCCCAAGAACTGTGCTTTTTGGTTCACCCTCCCTTCTCTTGCTCAGCTCCTTCTTTAAATTTTCTACTATTCCTGGTAGGCTGAGCTCAAGACGCCTTTCAATGTCTTAGGCTGGGGTACCTGGGATGCTCCTTTTCCCTTAAAGAATGTAGCAGATCCCTGACACCAGAGGCAGCACAAGTAGTGGAAATCAAGCTGGATTTAGCATCAGCTAGTAAATATCTGAGGCTAACATTTGAACTCAGGAAAAAGAGTCTTCCCGATTCCAGGCCCAGAGCTCTATCCACTGTACCACCTAGCTACCCTCCCATGTAATAAGTGTATTCAAAATAAATGCATCCTATTTGGGGTGGGAGAGGGGAGGCCTTAGTAACTTTGGAGATCATGAAAGGCCTAATTTAGGAAGAGGTTTCTGAGCTTTGAAGAAAGTGAGGGATTCTAAAAGACAGAGATGAGGAAGGAGGGCATTGTTCTTAATTGTCTATAGCTATGCAATAAGATATATTATAAGCAGAAGGGGAAAAAGTATGAGAAGGATCAGGAGTTGGAAAAGACATTGGAGATCTTCCAGGTAACTTCCCTCATTTTACAGATGAGGAAATTAAGGCCTAAAGTTTGGGACTTGACTTATCTGAGTTGTCATAAAGCATGGGTCTCTAAACCCAGATGAACTCCAAATACAGTATGCTTTCCACCACACAAAACGGATCTTAGTGGACTTTGTTCTCTTTGCAATTGCTGGGTCATTTGGTGGATAATTGCCATGGTTATTAGAGATGAACTATGGATGGGGAGGACTCTGGAGGAGAGAGTGAGACTGATGACTTTGAGCAGTTCTGCCTCACTTAAATCCAATTCACAGCAAGTCAAGACATCTCCCTCCTGATGTCACTGGTCCTCCTCGAGAGTGAAAGAAGAACAGCAATGGCAAGGCCTTCATACTTTGCTAATTCATTCTCCATTGCTTAGGTGGGATGAGCTGAGGGCGTATAGATATACATCCTATACAGACTTAGTGGGAATGATAGACAATATATGAATAGCGAGCATGCTTGCCTCATCTCTAGACCTTAGGTCTTGGCAGTTCTAGGAGAAATGAACACCCTACCTATATCCTTCTCCTCTTCTTCTTAAGGATTTTGGTGGGTACCAACAATACTGTCTCTAACTTATGTTACCGATGTTATTTCTCATGAACATTTGAAATGGGTTGTTTTTCTAATAAAATATTCTTTTCCTACGAGCAAAATAAAAGAAAACAAGGTGTAGCTCAAGATGTGGCCCGTATTTCTCTACATTGTCATCTATGACTTAAAACAACCCCCTTTGGAGTAATTTGCCTCTAAGGAAAACTTAGTTCCAAAAATTGGTTCTATGGAGATATTTTTCCCTACAAGGCTGGAACGTTTAATGAAATGGGTTGACGTGATCTTGCTATTTTTCTGAAAACCTCAAGAGGGCATGAGTTTTATGTTTGATCAGTCCTACAGACTAGGTTGAAAACACCCTGAAGAGAATATAAAATTTCAGTATTCACGGCAAATAAACAGAGGCCGAGTCAGGATTAGAATCCAGAATTCGGAACTAGCAAACCCTCTCTTCTTACTGGATGGTGAGCTGTTACTAGAATATGAACCGATAGTGTCTATCTAAGGTTTTCATTATTAAGAGAGATTTGAAGGCAAAGGCTGGAAAGTGAAACTTACTGGACGACTATCTAATTCTGAATTTGCCTAATGTACCAAAACCCTGCTCTAACGTAGGTGTGCCAGAACCAGCTGGAACAAATTTCGGTACGAGTATTTACAGCTCAGAAATCAGGAAATGCTCCAAATCAGGGATTGATTTATTGTTATTGTTGTTTATTTTAATTGTCTATATTTAAGAAAGTGATGGGGGACAGCTAAGTGTCACAGGGTTTGGAGTGCTGGGCCTGAGGTCATAAAGACTTGAATTAAAATCAAACCTCATACAAGTTACTTGACCCAACTGCCTCAGTTCCACATCTATAAAATGAACTAGAGAAGGAAGCAGCAAACCACTCCAGTATCTCTGCCAAAAAACCCCCAACAGTGGTCACAAAGAGGTGGACAAGACTGTGAATGACTAAACAACGAGAGAATGATAGAGGAAATGTTAATAACACAGATTAAACTTAAAAGTATGTCATCGTGGACTTTTTTTTCTCAGAGTCAGTTAAACATTTACCAGCCCACCACTGCATAGGCCCCAAAGCAAAATGTCCCCCTCTTACTGAAATGAATTTTCATGTATTAAGTAAAGAATGGCAACGGTTGATGTGTTGCTAAAGTCATGTCCCTGGATATGAAATTGCTGGGGGTGGAGGTGGGGTGGGGGAGGGGGCAGTGTGTGCGAAAGTACATTATGGAGCAAGTAAGACTTATACTTTTCATAACAAAGGGTTTTTCAGACTTGACTGAATATGGCTTCCCAGACGTGCTGACTTTGGCCCATGATATCTTGAACAGAGCCAGCAGCTCAAAGTGTGGCAGATGTAATGCTAAGGATTGGAAGGGGCAGCAAAACCTTGGCATTCCCCAAATGATCAGACCTTGTTTCTCAATGATGAGAATTATGACTTGCCAGCTGCAACTTGTTCATATGAATCCTCAAATCATCATTGCTAAGTCTGTTTCTTTGCCTCACTATTTCTGTATCTCTCTTTCTGTCGCTCTTTCCTTTCTTCCCCTCCTCTTCTTTTCCTCCCCTCTTCTCCCTTCCCTCCTTTTCCCTCCCTTCTTCCTTTCTTTCCTTCCTTCCTTCCTTCTTTCCTTTCTTCCTTCCTTCCTTTCTTCCTTCCTTCCCCTTCCTCCTTTCCTTTCTTCTCTTCCTGCCTTTTTTTTCTTTTCTTCTTTTATTTTATTTCTAGGTTCTGAAAAAGGCAATGTTTCAATTTTTAAAATAGCAAAGATCCTCCAACAGTGAAGTTTTTTTTTAAATGCTAGTGAAACATTGACATTAAAGTTATAGAATACCAACAACATAACAAGAAATTGTACATGTCCCCCCCCACCCCCAATCACGAGCTCCTACAGAATTATTTCTCTATGAAACCTGGCTACGCCTGCCAAGGAAGAAGACACGCAAACTCTCCCACAATGCATTTCCTTTCCATTTAGAGCTCCTTTCTGACTCCTGAACAAAGGATAGAAGCTGCTGCTGCACCTTCTCAAAAGCACATTTTTCAAGCAAGCAGAAACTATACTCAGTGAACCTTTGGGGAGAACTTCAGCCACGAAACCTAAATCTCTGGCTTAGCCCTTTCTCCCTCAGAGTCCTTCCTCTTCTCTCTGGCAGGTTATTTTTAGGTTATTTTTAGGAAGCCATACTTGGCATGTTATGACAAGGCATGTACAGAAAACAGTGGCATGGGGCAGGAGTGGGGTTTGGGGAGGGAGAGCCAGCTGCAGTGTAGGAGGCAACCTGATTTGGTACTATTTTATATAAATCAGTGACAAATACATCCAGTTTCTCTCCAAATTCAGTATCAAAAAATATTATGTCTACAACACCAACCATACTAAAAGCATAAGGTATCTTTGAATATCACTCTGTAAATTGTACATAGTAGGCATCTAAGAAATGTTTGTTGAATGAATGAATTTATTTCTCTTATAATACCACTCACAGGTTCATAAATTAAGAGCTGAAATGGTCCTCCAAGGTCATCAGGTTATGTCTTCATTTTACATTTAAGAAAACTGAGGTCAGAGAAGAGAACTAACATGTCCATAGTCACAGCTAGTAAGTAATAGGGACAGAATTTGAACCCAGAACTTCTAACCTCAAACATTTTTTCTCTGGGAATTATTTCCCGTTGAACTATAATTTCCTTGGGAATGGCTGGTAGTTTAGGCCCTGGCAAGATTGTGAAGACAAATATACCCATTTATTTACCTGGGACTCCTCTCTCCAAATTCTTGATGGCCCATTTTCTCTTTCACAGAAGAACTATCTTGTTCCTGTCCTAGGCAGGATTCCCAGAAGCCATTCCAGACAAATTAGCATGAGGACCACCTTCTAGGAAAGAAGGGATGATGCTTCCTCTTGGTTACTATTTCCAACACTCAGCACACTGTCAGGCACTTTGTGGGGAGTCAATTAATGTGCAATGATTTGAAATGAACACGGATTATGACCATATCAGCAGATCTCAAAGGAAAAGGGAAGGAATAGTGAATAACACCTATCTCTAGAGGTTAAAGAACATATGTTTGGCATAGGATTGTAGTGTCAATGGGGATGAAAAGTTGTAGAATTCTCTTCCACTAGATTGTGAGCTCTTTGAGGGTGAGTACTGTCTTTTGTCCCCCTCTTTTTTTTATCTCCAGGCTTAAGCACAGTGCCTGGCACATAGTAAGTGCTTAATAAATGTTTATTGAGTGAATAGGAAACTAATATTTGTGAGTTCCAATCTGGCCTCAGACACTAGCTGTGTGACCCTGGGTAAGTCACTAAACCCTGTTTGTCTCAGTTTCCTTATCTGTCAAATAAGCTGGAGAAGGAAATGGCAAACCACTCCAGTTAGAAAACCCCAAAAGGGGTCACTAAGAGTTAGACATGACTGAAACAACTGAACAACAACAACATTGATTACCTATAAGAGGAATCTTCTCTTAAGAGAAGTGGTTAGCATAGATGATAGGAAGAAAGATATTTCATGTAAGTATTCAAGGTCCTAATTAGAACATGGACTTTTATGTCATTTACTAACTTTTTTTTCCCAGAAGGATTAGAATTGTTTTGATTGGCTTCAGAGGACAGAACTAGGAATATCAGGTAAAAATTATAGAGAAGCAAATTTAGCCTTGATAGCAAGCAAAATGCCTCAATAATTAGAGCTTTCTAAAAATGGAATGTACTACCCCTAGACTAGATCTTCCTTGTAAATCTGGACACTTGCCTTGACTTGTCACATAACCTTGGGTGCGAATTCTGAATAGTACCACCAGTTATCTTGCAGAGAATATGTGAGCATGAATGATGATATGAATAAATATGAGCTGCTTAAAAAAGAGGCTGTTTCTCTATCTTGTATCTTATAGAACCTAAATCTTTGGAGATCATGAAGATTATCATGGCCATTCAACTCTCTTTGACAACTTAGGCACTTAGGTTCCAAGGCAGGGCTGGTCCAAAATGTGGCCCACAGTGGGATTTATGCGCCCACCTACTAACATAGAAATTTACATAAATGCTTTAGTAAACGAAGCTGAGCTACCACAGAGCTCTCACTAAAATGGCACGTTTCCTTTTAGAGTACAGGAGCTGGAGTCAGGGAGAAATGATTTCAAATCTAGCCTCAGACACTTAGTAGCAGTGTGACCCTGGGCAAAGTACTTGTTTTCTGCCTGCTTCGCTTTCTCAGTTGTAAAACTCTCAAAGTGTTGTGAGGCTCAAATGAATTAATATTTGTTAAACATTTAGCATAGGGCCTGCTACGTAAAAAGTGCTTAAGAAACACTTGTTTCCTTCCTTCCTTCCCTCATCATCGTACATATACATCTACTGTTTGCAAACTATGTACTACCAACAATGAAAGACCCTTTTGACCTATTGTATTCACAGTTACTTTTTTATTCTTTTTTTGTGAAAACATTGTCCATAATATTTTCTGCTCTTTTGTAATCTTTCATCTTTGAGGTATTTTGAGAACTGATATATGAATGCCTTTATGTAGTGTTGCCCCTTGAACAGATTTCTCCTCTACTGTATTTGATAAGAACCAATTTTTCCTGACTTCATTTTTTTTTCCAAGTATCTTTGTTATTTCCTTGCAAGATCAGCCTCTGAGATGGTAGAGTCCAAATGTGTCATTTCCACTACTGTCACTGAAGAAAATAAATCACATCTTTAAATGTCAGCAAACAGAACAAGAGGTCTCAGGAAAGGGGAGAGCAAAGGGTCTTGCAATTGCAATGAGAGAATAGCTGTTTCTTAAGAGGACTGGAGTGTCTTCCTTCAAAAGTGACTTGCGTTGTCAAAAGGGCGTCCTCACTGAAGCTCTGTCTCCCTTAGCTGGTAACTCCATAACATAGGACATATATTGGTTTGTAACTTAATTCCATCCTGTTGGCAGAAATGTTTGTGCATTTCTGTTACTAATAAAGCTGATACTTGTATGTTTGTATCTTTATAGATACCGTAATAAACATGTTTTCCATTTATGGGAATGTTTTCAAAAATAAATTTTTAGGAATTTACATACTTGTATTGAACTGAACTTCCTACAAAAATTCACATGCTTTAAAGTCTTTATTAAATTCCTCCCCTTCTCCATTTCATAGGATGATAGATTCAGACCTAGAAGAGGCCTTAGAAATCCTCCTCTCAATCTCCCCCCACCTCTCCTTCTCCCTCTGTCTCTCTCTCTTTCTCTGTTTATGTTTCTGTGTCTCTCTCTCTCATAAAAGATGGCTCTCTGGGAGAAAGATAAGAATACACTAGGAAAGGAAGATGATATAAAAGCAAGAGATATCAATTAACTTTTAAAACAAGAAAATGAAAAAATACTGGCAGATCTGTTCCATCTCATATTTGTGTTATCCTTCTACCTTTACCCACGAATGCTGTTGTGATGATTTAGTTTAATTGAGTTTCAGGCCAAATTCTCTGTGAGCTTATTTTTTTTCCCCCTCAATTGCATTTCACTATTTTTTTTTTGAGATAATGCTGCTTATAGTCATTCATATACACAAATACACACACACACACACACACACACACACATATATATATACATATATAATTTTTTTACCTCTACTTTTTTTTTTTAACCTCTGCTTTGCAAATGGACTTGTACTCAAAACCAACCTGGCCCTTGGCTGACATTTCTCTGCAAATAGGCTTGCATTGTAAAACCAACATGGCCTTTGGCTGACATATCTCTCTGTTTGGCAAACAGACTAAATGTTTGCAGATTGAGGTATTTTGGGATTCTTTCCCTCCCTTTTCTATCACTCTGTCACCACTAAGACAACAGTGGAAAGTGGTCACAAAATGACTCATTGACAATTTGTTTTTAGTCCATTTCATGGACAACTATGATAAAAGAAAGCCATTCATCACCTATTGACTATACAAAGACAAAAAATTAAATAGGGATCCCTTCTGCCTCTAAGATTCTAAAATACGTTTTTGAAAGATTTCTACTGCAGATAATTTATATTTTTAAGCTTTGGTACGTCAATTATCTGTAACATTCACTTATGTGAAATTACTCATTCTCTGGTGATGCCAGATAAAAGAGGTGTTTCTGTGTCTCATTTCGATAAGAATGACAATTACCAATAGAAATCTAATGAAGTGGAAGGAGAATTCATAGCTTGAGATCAAAGATCTATAGCTAAAAGGGATTTAATAACTCTCTTCTTAACTTAGCAAGGCTTAGTGGCTGACAGGTACAGTCTAATTCCAGTGCTAGCTTCAAAGACTTGCTAGGTTGGTGGAACCTACCAAAGCTTATCTGTTGGCATTGCTTCTCAGAACCCACGGTCACCACCTCTACCTTCCCGCCCCCCCCCCCATCAGTAATTAAGGTGGGACTTATTGCTGTTCTTCTCTTAAGTGCCTTTAATGGTTCTGGCCTTTATTTGAATGGGGCAGGTAAAATGGGATCTTTTGGTCTTGGAATGTTTTTCAGCACTAAGATAATCAGGAGTCATTGACTTGTATATGGTGGTACTAGGGATTAACTTTCCCACACCCTAAATGGGACTTTTCACTGTTCTTTGAGTACATCTCAGCACCGAGGTAATCAAGGGCCCCAGGGCCCTTATATGGGTATATAATATCCTAGCTTGGTGTTTGACTTTTGGGGCTCACTCATAGAAGGAGTGTTGAGATTCTGGGCAAGCCGCTGTACCCACCCCCTGGCTTTGCTAACCCAGACCCATTGGTTCTTTGGTAACTGTGTATTGTGATTTGGTCTGTCTATATTGTCTCTGCAATTTGTTTATATTTTGCTCTGAAGTTCAAGGTGCTGGCTTTTCCTTCTGAACTAAATGAATGATATTTGTATGTTAGATTAAAGTGAGATTGTTAACCCCTTACAATTACTTTCCTTAGTAAAGCAGATCAAAAGAACCTATGCTGGCAGCTCTTATTGCTGGTCTTGTTGGGTTTTATACCCCACAATAGCTGCTAGCCGAATTGTTGCTACACCCCCCCCAACACCACCCCAAGCTGAATCAAGGGTTTTAAGTCATTTGTAGATCTTTGGTAGAGGCTTAAGATCATAGCTGGGAGGTTATGCTCACACCACTGTCCTCTCAATGACAAAATCATAATATCTCAAAAATGTGGGGGAATCATTAGCCATCTGGTCAAAAATGTCCCTGAAATAATATCTCCTCAATAATGTAACTGATAAATGGCCATCCAACCTTTGCTCAATGAATTCAAGTCAGGGCAGGATCCTAGCACCTCCCAAGGAAGCCCACTCCTCTTAAAGACACCTCTAATCATTAGAATTCTTTTTCCTTCCACCAAGCTTGAATTTGTCTCTTTGCAGCTTCCACCCATTTCTGCTGGTTCTTTTTTCTAGAGCCAAATAGAAAAAGTCTAATCCCCCTTCTATATGACAACACTTCATATCCTTGAAGACAGTTATAATGCTCCCTCTTAATCTTCTCTCATTGGTTAAATATACCCAATGCCTTCAACAAATCATCCCATTATCTAAGACTGTTGACCTTGCTCATTACTCTCCTTTGGATACTTTCCATATTACCCATGTCCTAACTAAAATGAAGAAGGTAGAAATGATTACAATGCCCCAGATGTGGTCTGATGAAGAAAGAATACAGAGTACTATCATCTCTTTCATTCTGGATACAATATCCCTCTTTGTTGTTTAGTCATTTCAGTCCTGTCTGACCCTGAGGGTCATTTGGGGTTTTCTTGGTAAAGATACTGGGGTGGTTTGCCATTTTTCTCCAGCTCATTTTATAGATGAGTCAACAGAGGCATACCGGGTTAAGTGATTTGTCCAGGCTCACACAGCTAGTATATGTCTGAGGCCAGGTTTGAACTCAGGTCTTCCTGACTCCAGACCCCATGCTCTACTGCTGTGCTATCCACCTCCTCTTATCTCTAATATCTCTGAAAGCCTGTGGGTTCCAAGCAAAGTTATCTTGGTAAATGTTTAACAACCAAATATGCAAATAATATACTTTTAAGTTTAATTTGCATTATTAACATTTTCTCCATCACTCTCTTAAGTCTAGACAATTAGAAAAACAATAAATCAAGCCACGATTCACAGCCTCTGCTGATTTCTGAGTTGTAAATGTTCAACCTCATAATAAGACTTTATCCCTTCTCTGGGCCACCCTCATTGAACAAGCAATATGAAACAGCTCAGAGAACAGTCTCTGCCCTACGATTAGTGTTCAGCAACCCCACAGGTTAGTGCTGCTAATTATTTAGATCATTCACATTCTATATCCTCCCTGCTTTCTTTCTCTTCCCTTCCTTATTTGGCCTCATTAAGCTTGAATGATTTTCTACCTAGACCTTTTGCTTAGCTATGTACCCTACTCCAGCTCCTCCTGGATAGACTTACCCCTTGTCATCTATTGTCAGAGTGACAATAGTCCTGACAGTCAATGTCATTTAGTCACTGACTTAACTCCATCTTACTCTTCTCCGGTGACCCTCTTGGCAGGCTTCTCATAGTATTCAGAGGGCCTGTTGCTATTTAAATTCATTTAACCAAATTAGGTCAAAGGAAAACCAGAATGAATTGAATAACTTTAATAGGATTTTCTGGCTAAGGCTAAAGATAATCCTTTCTGTTATCACCTGCCTCCAGCCCAGTTTTCTCCATGCTATTTCTGAAATTGTTCTACTTTACTCACCAGCCAATCTCACTGTCAGCAGTCTCAGCTAGAGTACCTCCTTTAGCCTAGTATTCAAGTTTGTGAAGTGCTTAAAAAGCTAAACTGAGGAATTTTTATCCTATCCTAGGAAAAATATGGAACTTCTGGACTCTAATGAGTAGGGCTATAATATGGTCATATCTGACCTTAAGGGAATCACTTTGGCAAGCTGAGTGGTGGACGTACTGGAGGTAGAAGAGATTTTTGGCTGGGAGACCAATTCAGAAACCACTTCGCTAGTCTAGGTTGGAGGTGATGGTCTGAATTAAGATAGCAGTTGAGTGAGTAGAGGGAAGTAATTGGATATGAGAGATGTGTAGTGATAGAAACATCAAGATTTGGCAACTAATTGGCTACAGGATGAAGAGGAGAAGTAAAGTAGAATGCCAAGGGATAAACTGGGGAGCTTGAAAGAATGGTAGTACCTACAATAGAAATGATCAAAGAAAGCTTGTTTATTAAAGAATGAGAATTCCAGAGGGCATAGTAGGAGGAGTGAGAAGAGTTAGGGTAGAACATGAGTTGGGTAAGATTGAGAAGGATAAGAATAAGAAGATGAGAAGTGGGAATTGGGGACAGTTTAAGTAAGAGTTGAACGAGTGGTGGGAATTAGTTGATGAATAATGATGCTCATAGTCTCCATGGGACAGTTTTCCAGGACAAAAGGGCAGGAGCACAGGGCCCTGTCTTCATACCTGGTTCACACTGGGAGGGCGGGGAAGGCAGTGTTGTAGGGGAAGTGGTGGTGGTTGTGATAGTGGAGAGAAGGGGATAGATGAGAGGGATAGTGTGGAGGTAGAATCAACAAGAGTTGATTGGATATGGGAGATACGGAAGACTGAGAAGTCTGGATGATTCCTGACATTGTGAATCTAGGTACTGGGATGGCTGTTGGTATCTGTGACATAAACCGGGGTTTGGAAGAAGGGTAGATTGGGGGATTGTAATTCCCCTACTCAATTAATTCTGGTGGTTCCCTCTTACCTCTAGGATCAAAAATAACTCTCTGTTTAGGTTTTAAAACCCTTCACAACTTTAGCCCAATCTATCTTCCTAACTTCAGCGGGCATTATCTTCCTTTCTGAACTCTGTAATTGAAGCAGACTGGTCTTCTCTCTGTTCTACATATATGACACTCTATCTCTCTACTCCATACCTTTGCAATGGCCATTCCCTGTGCCTAGAATGCACTTCCTCCTTAAACTCTCCTCATAGAATGCCTCTTTTTCTTCAAGATGCAGTTCAAGAATGACCTTTTATATGAAGTCTTTCCTATTCTTCCAACATGCTAGTATCTTTCCTCTAAAATTACCTTTTATTTAGCTACTTTGTATTTATTTGTGTTATTCTCTTTGTATTTCTTTATGTATGTGTGTGTGTGTGTGTGTGTGTGTGTGTGTGTGTGTGTGTGTGTGTATACTTATTATTTCCTCAATTAGAATGTAATACCTAGTACACAGAGATTGTTCCATTCTCTGTATTTCTATTCCCAGCACCTCCAATGGCGTCTGGCACATAGTAGTGGTTTAATAAATGCTTGTTGATTGGATGCTTGATTCAGACATGTTGACCTTGGGGACTTGTGGGACATCCACTTGGAATGTCTATGGGGTAGTTTGTGATGAGGGATAGGACCTTCAGAGACAGATTAGCATTGCATATATAGATTTGGGATTCACTCACACATAGGTGATAATTGAGCCCGTGTTCTCTGATGATGACATCAGGAGAGAGAATGTAGAGATACAAGATCCCTGGGGCATACACATAGTTAGGGAGTAGATGGCAGGTGATGGTCCAGCAAAGGAGACTTAGAAGAAGTAGCCTCACATAGGCAGTAGTACTTGAACTGAATTCAGTAGCAGAAGTGAGGAAGAAGAGCATTCCAGGGATGGATTTTTAGAATAATGTATATCACAAAATAATATACAGTATAGCCAGCATCTATTTAACTGAATGAAGTGACATTTAATTAAAGTTATGGTTTCCAATTTGGGTTCCACTCAACTGGATCAGCCTTTAACAACTGAAATAACTTCATTTTCTTAAAATGATATTCTGAATCTCTCAGAATGCAAAATGATCTCACTGACAGCTCTGCTTATTGAAATTCTTTGAAATAAAACATGCCCACAACTTGAATTTGCAAAGTACTGTTCTTAATCTTTTCCTCTGAGCTTTTAACTGAACAGTGTTTAAGGCATATGATGATCACTGAGGGAAAAACCAAATTTCCTCAGACAAAGGTGGAAAGAGTCCTTGGTAATTGTCAGTAGCATAGAAGAACTCAGCAGCCTCCACATAAAAGGCAAAGCCACCTTGAAAGCCATCTAAAGCTCCTGCCAGTGTTGAATTCATTATGCTGCTTATCAGTCAGCACATTTTGAAAGGATAGCACTTAAATCCAAGGTGAATGCCATCCAGATAAATGGACGATCATCTGTAAATGAGAGAGACCTGGGAGGCAGTTCACAAAGGGTTACAGAGGTGAGGGATAGACCCATAAAAGACAAAGTTTATAATGGATAAAGATAGCAATTTAGGATTTCCATCTGAATGTTTGCATCTGATGGATGCTTTTTAAATTTGTCCTTTCTACTTAGTGACCTCTAAGAGATAAAGGCAGAGACTGGTTGTCTTGGCAACTTGCTTTTGGTCTACAGGCTTCTTTTACTTCTTTCACTAATTTATTTATCATTCATGTACCTATTCATCCACAGATTTTTATTGGGCTCACATTATATACAAGGCAATAAAAATCATGATATGATTATCAAAAACATAGGTCCTTCCCTCCCTCTGAAGGTGAGGATAAGGAAATGATACCTTCCCTAAAACTGTTTGAGAAAGGGAGGGCAAAATAACTTTTACAAGTCTATCCCTTTTCTTTTTTATTAATAGTACTTTTCCGCATTTATGTGTCAAGACAATTTTTAGCATTTGTTTTTACAAGCTTTTGAGTTCCAAATTTTTTTCCCTCCCTCTATCCCATCCCCTCTTCCTAAAATGGTAGGCAATTTGGTATAGGTCATTCATGTGATATCATGTAAAACATATATTCATAATAGTCACCGTTGTGAAAGAAGAAATGATCAAAGGAAAAAAATGCAAAAAAGAATAAAGTAAGTGAAAGAAAGTATGCTTCAATCTGCATTCAGAGTCCTCATTTTTTTTTTTTAATCTGGATGTAAATAGCATTTTCCTTCATGAGTCTGTTGTACTTGAGTTGGATCATTCTGTTACTGAGAAGAGCTGAGTCATTCATAGGTGATCAACACACAATGTTGCTGATACTGTGTACAATGGTTTCCTGGTTCTACTCATTTCACTTTGCATCAGTTTGTACAAGTCTTTCCAGGTTTTTCTGAAATCTACCTGTTCATCATTTTTTATTGCAAAATAGTGTTCTATTACATTCCTCTAAATTCCCCACAGCTTGTTCGGCCATTCCCCAATTGATGGGAATTCCTTCAATTTCCAATATTTTGCCACCACAAAAAGGGCTGCTATAAATATTTTTGCACGTGTACGTCATTTTCTTTTTTTATGAACTCTTTGGGATGCAGACCTAGTAGTGGTATTGCTGGATCGAAGGTATGCCCAGTTTGGTTGCCCTTTGGGCATAGTTTCAAATTGCTCTCCAGAATGTTTGGATCAGATCATAACTCCACCAATAGTGCATTAATGTCCCAATTTTCCCACATCCTCTCCAGCATTTATCATTTTCCTTTTGTGTTATATTAGCCAATCTGGTACCTCAGAGTTGTTTTAATTTGAATTTCTTTAATCAAAAGTGATTTAGAGCACTTCTTCATATGCCTACAGATAGCTTTGATTTCTTCATCTGAAACTGTCTGTTCATATCCATTTATCAATTGAGGAATGGCTTTAATTCTTGTAAATGTGACTCAGTTATCTATATGTTTAAGAAATAAGGCCTTTATCAGACACACTTGCTGTAAAGATCGATTCCTAGCTTTTTACTTTCCTTCTAATCTTAATTGCATTGGTTTTGTTTGTGCAAAAACATTTTAATTTAATATAATCAAAATTATCTATTTTGCATTTTGCAATGCTTTCTATCTCTTGGTTGGTTATGAACCTGTAGCTCACTTACCTTCTCTTTTAAGAACTTATATGCTATACCACGTGGTGAATATACATTTAGTATTGATATTCTTTCATTGTCTATGGTACCTTTTAGCAAGATGTAGTTTCCTTCCTTTTATCTTTTAATTAGGTCTATTTTTTGCTTTTGCATTGTCTGAGATCAGGATTGCTACCCCTGCCTTTTTTTTTTTTTACTTCAGTTGAAGTGTAATAGATTCGACTTCAGCTCCTTACCTTTACTCTGTGTGTGTCTCTCTGCTTCAATTGTGTTTCTTGTAAACAACATATTGTAAGATTATTTTTTGATCCATTCTGCTGTCTACTTCCATTTTATGGAAGAGTTCATTCCATTCACATTTGTAGTTATGATTACTAATTGTGTATTCCTCTCTATCCTATATTTCCTCCTGTTTGTCCTCTCTCTCCTTTCACCCTTTCCGATCTCGACAGTGTTTTGCTCCTGTCTACTGCCTCCCTAGGTCTCTCTTCTGTCAGTCCCCTCACCTTCACTAAATTTCCTCTCTTGCTACTTTCCTGTTGGGGTAAGATAGAATTCTATATTCAACTGATTGAGTATATTATTCCTTCTTTGAGCAATACTGATGAAAGTAAGGCTCAAGTGGTGTCTGTTGCCTACCCTCTCATCTTTCCCTCCACTGTAATAGGTCTTTCACTTCTCTTCATGTGAAACAATTACCCTTTTCTATCTCTCCCTTCCTTTTGCGCCCTGTGTACTCCTTTTTCTCATCCCTTAATTATTTTTTATGTCATTCTCTCAAATTCATCTTATGCTCATATACTATATATATACATATATATATTCCTTTTAACTGTACTATTAGTGGTATAATTTTTAAAGAAATCATTTAAGCATCATCTTCCCATGTATGGATGTAAGCCAGTTTGCTCCATTGAATCCCTTATGTTTCCTTTTCCGTTTTTACCATTTTAGGCTCCTCTTGGACCTTGATATTGGAAATAAAATTTTTTGTTCAATTTTGGTCTTCTCCTTATGAAAGCTATTATGCTTAATTTTTCCAGGTAGGTGATTTTTGGTTGTTGTCCTAGCTCTTTTGCCTTCCAGAATATCCATGACCTCTGTTCTTTTCATGTCACAGCTGCTAAGTCCTGTGTAATCCTTCTTGTGGCTCCTCAATATTTGAATTTTTTCTTTCTGATCACTTGCAGTATTTTTTCCTTGACCTGATAGTTCTTTAATTTGGTTATAATGTTCCTTGGGGTTTTTATCATGGGATTTCTTTCCTGAGGTGATTGATGGATTCTTTCAATGACTATTTTGTCCTCTGGTTCCAGGATATCAGGGCAGTTTTCCTTGATAATTTCTTGAAAGACGCTGGCCACATCCTTCTTTTGATTATGTCTTTCAGGTAGTCCAATGATTCTGACATTTTCTCACCTGAATCTATTTTCTAGGTCAGTTGTTTTTCCAATGAGGTATTTTATATTTTCTTCTATTTTTTCATTCTTTTGAATTTGTTTTATTGATTCTTGATGTCTCATAGAGACATTAGCTTCCATTTGCCCAATTCTAACTTTTAGGGGGTTGTTTTCCTCAGTTAGCTTTTGTTGTTTATCTTCCATTTGGCCAAATTTGGCCAACCGCCTTTTAGGGAGCTGTTTCCATCAGTGGATTTTTGTATCTCCTTTTCCATTTGGCCAATTCTACTTTTTAAGCAGTTTTCCAAGCTGTTGACTCTTTTTTCCATAATTCTCTTGCAGTGATCTCATTTCTTTTCTCAATTTTTCTTCTATATCTCTTACAATTTCCAAGCTCCTTTTTGCCTTCTTCCATGAGTTCTTTCTGAGTTGGAGACCACTTCCCATTTTTTTCTCTGGGGTTTTGCCCAAAGGTATTTTGACACTGTTGTCCTCTTCTGCATCTATGTCTTGATCTTCCCTGTCACCATAATAATTTTCTATGGTCAGATTCTTTTTTTGTTGTTTTTTGCTCATCTGTTTTGGCCTTTTTCTTTCTTTTAAATTTGAGCCCCAGGGTGGGGCACTGTCAGAGGCTTCTTGTGCAAAGGACTATAGGCCCTAGCTGTTCACCTGGTGCTGCACTGATGTTGCCCTGAAGGCCAAGGGGGAACCCTTGGGTCTGGTGCTGCACTGAGAGAGTAGGGTGGGGGTGGCTGGAGCTGCTCAAGGACATAGGGGTCTGGAAGCTTACCTAGTGCTGAGCTGGGGTCCTAGTACTGGTGCCTGGCATGTGCTGAGGCTGCTGGGGTGTTTCTGCATTTCCCCAGGGCTACACTGAAGTGGGGGGGGCGGTGCCTGGCAGCTGGAAGCTGCCCGTTTGCCTGGGGCTATGCAGAAGTATGTGCAGGGGCCTGGTACTAGCAGCTGCCTGTTTGTCTAGCCCTTTTCTGAACAAGGTAGAAGAGAAACTGAACCGTCTCTTCAAAATCCCTCCAGAAATGTAATTTTAATTCATTCATTCATTTAACAAGTTTTATTGAATATCTACTGTGTGCAATGTGCCACAATAGGCACTAGTGAGAGTACAATATGTGTTACAGAATCATAGAAATTTAGAGGTGGAAGGGGTCTCAGTGGCTACTTAGTCTAACTCAAATGAGAAAAGAATCCCCATTATGACATACTAGACAAGTAGTCATCCAGTCTCTGTATGATAACCTCCAATGACAGGGAACTCATTAAACCTCCTCTGCTGATAAACTGTAAACTCCTTTAAATAAGGGACTATATAAATTTGGTTTTTATGTCCTCAGCACCTAGAACAGTGCCTAGGATTTAATAAATGCTTGTTGATTAACTTCTTCCATATTTTCATTGATATCTTTTGTTCTTATGTGAGTATCAAATACTGCCTCAGATACTCACTGGATATGTAGCCTTGGGCAAGTCACTTAATTTTCTGTGTCTCAGCTTCTCAAGGGCTTTTAATGTCCCTTCCAGCTGCAGCATCTCTTGATCCTATGACCAATGTCAGTAATTTATATTTATTCTATTGTCTTTGTTTCTAACTCCTACATGATATTAAAAATAATTTTGTTGATACCTTTGTCTTTGCATCACCTACATTTCTCAATGTATAGAGAGTCATGCCTTATAACAAAGGACAAAAAAGGGGAGATGGGGAAGGTCCAGTTCAGCACAAGTTAATACATCAAAAAATAGTCTGACATAATAGGAAATTGTACGTGTCTTTCTAAGAACTAAATGGTCAATGAGTTCCTGATTAAGACTCATTATCACTAAAAAGCCTCGCATGTTTGTCTCTTTAGTCTACTCTTTTCCTTCCTCATCAGAATAATTTTTATCTGTGTTGTAAAATATTGTTCTTAAGAACATCTTAATACTTTTAGGACAAATTATCCTATAGAATTTTGGAGTGTGAATTCCCAGCAATCCTGTCTTTGAATCCTTAACTATCTCAAAAACAAAGTTGTGTCACATTGACCAGGCTTTCTCCTCCTTAGCTATCACAGACTCTAAAGTCAAGTGGTCCCTTCCTCTCGGGGTTTTCATTATTTGTACTTCAGTAAACATTTCCTCCTTCTTGGTCAATATTAGGACCAGAACAATGGTCCTCTTTATTATTTGCCTACCTTTTGAACAATGTAACTATCATTAAGGCAAGTCAATAATAATTCACTGCTGCTTTACTTTTAACTGAAAACTCCAGCATATTTCTAGACAGTTGAAATTTCCTATAACTATGTCTCCATGCTAGGTTTGTGATAAGCTCCCTATATGATCTATTTTTTCCTTCAGGGGGTCTATAATAAACTTGTTGTTATGACATCACAAGGTGATGTCTTGACTTGCATGTCAAGTAAAGCAGAGTTGTACAAGGTCGTCAGCCTCACTCTTTCTTCCAGAGTCATCAGAGCCCAGTGACAAGACAAAAGAAAGGACAACTGGAGATGGCCTAGGATGTAATGGATGACTTTGGCATCTTTGATGTCTGACCAAGCTCTAAGTGCTCCACAGTGCCTACCTCGGCCATCTTTGTGGCCGTTGGAACAAATTGTTCTCATCCACCCATTCTATTGGGGAAGTTTTCACATGCTGGAGGCAGACATTACCCTGACTCACCAAGAAGTTGTGCAATAAACTAGTCACGATATCATTTCTGTTTCTCCCTTCACTGATCATCACCCAAGTTAAATACTCTCTACCATGCTGATATGGTCCTTTTCTCAAGTGAGTACTTGTTCCTAATAAAGATTGTCAGTCCAATGCCCCTTTCATCCTATCTGCACCCTTTGAATAAAGTGTGCACTCTATGACCACATTCCTGTCTTGAGTCATATCTCATCATGTCTCAGAAATGCTTGAAGGAAAATTTACCTCCTTATAATAAGATCTCTACCTCACCATTTTGCCCATATTCTGGCATTTGGAAACAGACTTTGAGGTGACCCTTTTTAATTTCTGCCTGTCGTCCAGGATTTTATCTGCTAAGAAACTGTTACTTTCTACTAGTATTCTTCCTGTATTATACTTTTTATTCTCTGTGGCTCATTTATGTGGGCAGTTTTCTCTTTCCCTCTCCATTTTTTCTTCAAGAAGCCCTCTGTTCAAATTAACAAGCCCAAGGACAAATCAATTGTTTTTATTAACCCTATAATATGCATTTTATCCCTAACCATCCTAAACTATGATCCAGAAAAACAAATCCCACTCTCAGACACCATTTGTTTAACCAGCAAATGGTGTTCACTTCTCAAATCCACGTTTCTTTTATGAAACATCTATATTTAATGAGTAATAATTTATGAAACCGTCATCTATGTCCTAATGTCTTCATATTCTTGACCAGGATAGTTTCCTTCTAGCAGCGGAATTACTAAAAGTAGATAATGCTATCAGGTTTGATTTGGGAAGCTTTCTAGTATATCCCAGATATGTACACTGGGAAGACTGCATATCATCCTGTTCCTTCAACATATTCTTTCATCCCTTTGATTTTTTTTAACATGTACTTATCCAACAAACACTTAAAGAATGCTTATTGTGTACTGAGTATTGCGTTAGGTATCACGTGCCTGAAAATAAATACTTTCTTTCAAAAAGTTTACTTTAAAAGGCAATATGGTGAAGCAGATAGAAGGCTGGTCTTGAAGTCAAGAAGGCCTAGGTTCAAATCCTCTCTTGAATACTAGCTGGGCAACCAAAGACAAGTCACTTAACCTCTCTTGGTCTCAGTCCCTCTGCTTTAAAACAAAGGTGTTTGACTATATGGCCACTAACATCCCTTCTAGCTCTAAAATAATGATTCTGATCCTATGAGCTAATTAAGCAAAGCTACTTGAGGAGACAACAAACAAAATCTAAGAATAATTCATTGAACCATATCTATATATGCAAAATGGTAGACTGGAAATTCTGAAGGGTCAGCAAAGTTTGAGATACATCAGAATCAAGTGAGGTCAGTCAGAGAAGGATTGATAAATAGATCCCTTTTGTGTGGTCCTTTGGAGGAGGTCATGGGTAGAGCTAGGCAAAAAAGAGAAAGAGAGAGAGAGAGAGAGAGAGAGAGAGAGAGAGAGAGAGAGAGACAAGGGTATTCCAGGTTGGATAAGTGAGATGATTTCTTGACATGCTGTTGGTAATTCAGATTTGAAATTGTAATGCATAATAAATGTTGCAAGGATAAACTATAAATAGATTATGGGAACACAAGTTGTATTTATATATAGCCAGAAGCTCATGCACATAATTTGCATATTGTCAAAGAAGATCTGCTCATTCCAGAGAAGTGCTTGATTTTTACTTAAAAGCAATTAACTTGATATAAAAACTTTTTTGAAGTAATTTTTAATTAAGTATATGAAACAGTCTCACTATTTTTTTAAATTAGTGAAAATATTTTATTAATGTAATTAACATATGTTTCATTAACGTGCCTAAAGCTTTAAAAAAAATTACCACCTTTTTAAGCTCGCTATTTTTATCTCAATGAGTTTTTTTTTTGTCCTTGAATGAATGTCTTTGTTATTCTTCAGAGGGTCTTTTGTGTCAGTTTGCACATATGCCAGTCCATTTGCAAGTAGACTGATTTCTGCATGCAGGTTTATGTAAATAAAAATTTAAAACCCAAATTTTGGATATATGCAAATGATATTAACTATTAAATTTAAAAGACTTTCAATCATAATTTTATTGAATTTGCTTATTGGCTAAAAAAAAAAAAGAGAACTGTTCACTTGAGATGAACCTGAGAACCTTCTACCACAAAGATAATGACAATGATCACACTTCCTCAGACTCAGTAAGATTTAGGTTCAAGTCACTCTTCTGACACATACCGGCTTTCTAGGCATCTCTCTAAATCTAAGACTATAGGATGCAGAACTCTTATTGATCTATCTTGGTAGAGGGAGTTTGCTCACCAGTAGCTTTCTTCACCCAGGAAATCACAGGGTCTAGACCAAAAAGTCTGGACCAAAAATAATAGCTAACGTGCATATGCCTCAAGGGCTTCTTCAGGTGCTCTTCCTGCTCCCCTCACCCTTTAGAGCATGCTCGGTCACCATTTCTGATGGCCAAGTGGAAGCTTGGAGGTAAGAAAGATGCATATATCACTCATTGCTTGATTGAGTTCCCTAACTGGCTAAGTCCAAACTTCATGGATATACTGAAAGGGATGACCCACCCTCCTCAACTTGCTCTTTTTCTTCTGGTTTCAAAATGTGAAAGCTATTCTCTGAAATATCAGAAGGGTTAAGGGGAGAGGTGTCTTTACACCCACGAGGATATGAGACATGAACATATGTCCTGCTTAGGCAAGCCTGAGACAGGGCCACATCTTTTTTGTAAGAATACTTTAGTTCAAGGTCCTATGGGAACAAGTCAGAAAAGCAGCATCTCCCACTACCAAAGTGGAAGAAGTCACATCCCCTGGAGTGGCAGTGACTGGGGTAGCAGGGGGAAGGGCCTAGACTGGGCAGTCTGACCATTGCCCAGAGAGAGAGAGAGTCTTAGCAGCAGCATGAATAGGCTGCTGCCCAAGGAAGAGTCAGCTTGGACAGTATTCAGTAAAGGTAAAATGTGAAATAAATAATTAGCAGCCTTGCAAAAATGGTTTCATATCCCAAAGAAGTTTGAATTAGCTAACCAAATGATTACACTAGTATAAGTTACTGACTGTAACTACTAATTATTCTAATCATTATGTAAAACCTGCTTTGATTCTTTCATGCTAAGCATTTTTTTTCCTGTGGGGGAAAATAGACTTGTTCAATACTTGATTCATATTTATATATTCAATGCTTTTTAAAAAGTTATTCCCTCTTCTTTGAGGGAAAACTAGGCTTGAACCAAAAGTAGCATAACTATCATTAGCCACTTGAGGTGGGGATGATGAGCCCATCTCTGTGAGAAATGGAGAACCTATTTTCCCTAATGAGAAGTAAGTCTTTCCCAAGAATGAAGCTGACATATAACCCCAGGTACAAAGCAGGAAGGAGTACATAGTATGAGATGTGGCATCAATTGCCTCTAATCCACAAACTAGAGATGAGGGTTTTCACTTGGCCATCCAGAGAAGGATAACTTCTTTCCTCCAGTATATCCATAGAGGTCCAGTTGGGCCATACCAGCAATGTATTATACCGGAAACCAGTTATCCTTCCCCTCTCCCTGTCTCCAACAAATTTGCACACGGTCATAAAGGATGGCAACTTAGCATGCTCCAAAGGGGGTAGCTGTAGGACAACTGAAGGGTACCCACTACATAAATATTACTTTAGAGTTTTAAAAGTACTCTCTGTGAAGTAGATAGAGTAAGTATGTTTATTTCCATGTTTCAGATAGGGAATCAGGATTTAGACAGGCTAAGTGATTTGCAGGAAATATATTGCTTGCTTTGTTCCCTTCCTTCCTTTGCTGTTTTCCAAAACTGAGTACCTTGCTGACGTCTCTCTAGCAATCTAATTCAAGCCCTACTCTCATCCACAGTCTTGCCCCACCTGCTACATTTGACATTGGTGTGACCTTTTCTCTTAACTTTTCTGTATACTTGATGCCATGCCCAGCAGTTGCCAACTGCTCATCACACAATGGAGCCAGCTATGCTTCAGAATTGGGAACCCAGAGGAGAAATGTCGTGATTAACACCAAAGGCTGAGGTCCCAATCACAGATTCAAGAAGAAAGAGAAGTCCTTCCAATAGCATCAGCTGAAGCGGAAGTCAGGCAATTAGTCCAAGCTAATACACAGTAGGAGACAGCCAGGAACAGAGATGAGACGATTGTGAAGATCAAGATGAGCCAGGGTTAGAAAGACCAGAGAAGAAACCTGGAAAAACTCGTAGGAACTGATGCTGAGTGAGGAGAGCAGAACCAGGAGACCACTATACACAATTACAGACACGCGGTATCTGTCAGGACTAACTTTGATAGACTTGACTCCTCTCATCAATGCAAGGTTCAAGGACAGCTCCAAAAGACTCATGATGGAAAAAGCTGCGCACATCCAGAGAAAGAATTATGGAGCTGAATGCAGATTGAGGCAAACTGTTTGCTCTCTCTTTTTCCCTTCTTTTTTGGTTTCATTTCTCCTTTCTCATGATTCATTCCATTGGTTATTCTTCCTTACAACTAGACTATTATGCAAATAAGTGCAATGTGAAGGTATATGTTGAACCTCCATTAGATTACATGCTGTCTTGGGAGAGAGAAAATTTGGAACACAAAAATTTGTGGAACCGAATGTTGTAAACTAAAAATAAAAAAAATTATAAAAAATAAAAATAAAAAAAAAAAGCCGAAGAAGCAAAGGAGCTACAGCTGTTTAAGAAATGTCAGTTTGCCTTTCACTAAAGAGAGCATAGTCAAAGTGGATAAAGAGCCTAGAGAACCTAGAGATTCAAGAAGATAGGTTCAATTCTTGCCTCTGACACACACTGCCCCTGTGCTAGGCAAATCACTGAACCCCTCAGGGCCCCAAGCAACACTCTCAGGCAACATGTTGCAGAACAATTGCAGATTTTCTTTGGTGGAAGGGGAAGGAAAAGGAATAAGCATTTATACAAAGCCTACTGTGCGCCAGGCACTATGCTAAGAGCTTTACAAGTATTATTGAATTTGATCTTCACAACAACCCTGGGAGACAGGTGCTATTATTGTACCCATTTTACAGATGAGGAAACTAAGGCAAACAGAGGTTAAGTGACTTGTCCAGCGTCACACAACTAGTAAGTATCTAAGGTCAAATTTGAACTCAGTTCTTCCTGACTCCAGGCTTAGTCCTTTATTAATTCTGTCAACTAGCTGCCTACAGATAGGTCAAGGGAGATTTCCTCTGGCTAATAAACAAACAGAGAGAGAGAGAGACAGACAGACAGAGACAGGGAAGGAGAGACAGAGACAGACAGACAGAGACGGAGACAGAGACAGAGACAGAGATGGAGACAGAGAGACAGAGGCAGAAAGAGACAGATAGAGACCCAGAGAGAGACACACACTTAGAGAGACAGAGACAGAGAGACAGAGAAAGAGACAGAAAGAGAGAGAGAGAGAGAGAGAGAGAGAGAGAGAGAGAGAGAGAGAGAGAGAAGTTTTTATGTGGAAAATTAATGGGATGCATCATAGGTCCAAGACCTTTGATACTGGCATATCTGAGAGATAAAAGAGTTGATCAGAAAATATTGTGGAAGACATAGTTGCCCATAGTTCCAATAATGATAATAGTACCAACAATTATTATAGCAGCTCAAATAGCCTCATCTTTGTAGTAATACAAGCAGAACATGTCATCTTTTTAGAAAAATTACAAAGAATGAGCAGGATAATCAAGTTTATTTCTAACCAAATTTGAAATCAAATTTATTCACTAGAATTCATTATAGAACTTCAACTATGTGCTATTAGAGCATTGTGATATATAATTTTAAACGTTGTCTCTAAAATTTTGTTCAGAGAGGGATCACTCCCTATGAACAAATTTTAAATTTGTAGATATCATGAAGTAATGTTTTGGGATGATCTAAAAAAAAAAACCCTACACAATAAATATTTTATAGGAGAGTACATATGAGAATCTGATTGTACCTACACACTTGGTCACAGACTGTGCTTAAATGTTTATATTGTTAGTAGTATAATTAGGACAATTCCTTTGGAACTTCTGGGAGGGAACAAACTACATCATGATTAATTATGCTGGAAGGTAATCTGTAGATGCAACATTTATCTGGGGTACTTTAGAAGAAAGAAGTAAAGTGATGGTGTAAAGTGATGACAAAGTGGTCTACAGCTTCCTACCCCTCTGATTTGGGGGAGTATTAGTTTATCAAGAGTGAGAACTAACATGGGATAGCCTCCAGGGCTTGAGAAAAGGTATAGCCACAGATGTCTGGGAATACTTGGGAATTTTTCCTTGTATAGGTATTTTTAATTTTAGTATGCCTCTGACCTATTGATCCATGGGAAGGCATCTGGGGTGATGGAACTGCTTTACTATGTCTCTTTCTCCCTTTCCCAGGCATCTTCTATACGTGGTTGTGCCCATCATCTTTCCCGAAGTAGGAAATCTTTTATTATAAAAGTAAGTCTGTGATGACACTGTAATTCATGCATAGCCCAGGCTACATCTAATAAAGGTGATTATCTCAAAATGCCCTGCCACCCAAGGGATCTATTTCTTAAAGTCCCAGGTAGTTAGCCAGTTGGCTAGCATTTATTAAGAATCTACAATGTGCCAGGCATTGTGCTAAACACTGAAGGCACAAAGAAAGGCATAAAACAGTTCCTGCTCTCAAGGAGGTCACATTCTATGGGGGGAGACAACATGCAAACAACTATATACTATAGATAGATAGATATAGTTGTGTATAGTTATATATACTTATATATGTATGTGTGTATATACATACATATGCATATATGTGTATGTATATATGCATACATACATACACACATAGTATGCATGTGTATAGATATGTATGTGTGTGTATATCTATAATATATGTGTGTATATATGTGTGTGAATATATATACACACATATATACATGTTATACACACACACACACACACACACACACACACACACACCTAGTATACCCTAGGGTTAAGGAAGTTTGGGAAAGGTTTCTTGGAAAAGAAGGATTTTAGTGGGGACTTGAAAAAAGAAAGGGAAGCAAAGAGGAGAGAGGAGGAGGGAGATAATTCTTGACATGAAAACCATTCTGGAGTTAGAGAGTGGAGAGTCTCCTGTGAAAAGCAGCAGGGAGGCCAAAGTTACTGGACTGCAGAGCAATCTGGGAGCAGGAATGTATGGTGTAAGAAAACTGGAAATGGAAGCAGAGCCAAGATGGTAGAGTAGTGGGAAGCAATACAGTTGAGCTCCCCTCCACAAAATTCCCCCAAGGAGATCTAGAAAATGTTGATGGGAAAATTCAGGAAAAGTTACAGTGAATGATTTGTGCTGCCCAGCTCAGCCTGGAGAGATAGACAGAGAGGTCTGCAGACACTGGGGACAGGTCAGGCGAGGAGTATACTACGTATGGAGCACTTCAAGGCCCAGGTAGAGGGTATGCGCTAGGGTAAAAGGAGGTCTCAGACCCATACCGGGGCACCACTAGACCCAAACTCGGGTACTGTGATGGGGACAGGTGTGATCTGGCAGCTTTGTTATCCACTGCCCAGTTCCAGGTCATGGATATAGAGCAGATGGAGAAAGGGACTTAAACACAAGTGGGTAGTGTTCCTTTCCTGTGTAGGGAGGCCCTGGGTTGTGAACTGAGAAAGGAGGACGTTCAGAAGTAAAAAGTAATGGTGTGGCTCAGACCCCAGGCACAGAGCAGGGTCTCAGTTCCCACATCTAGCCCAGATTGTAGAGGAATAACTAGGACAACAATCTCAGACCAAAAGGGGAGCCTAAAATTCTTTCATTCAGTTGGTTGACAGAGGATGAGTCCAGTAGCGATCTATTGTTGCTCAAATTGAAACCCAGATCAGGAGCTTGCAGTGCTCAAACCAGGGAGACCACAGTCAGACTTTACCCTGAACTAGACACTTTGGGAAAAATGAAGGCTTGCAGGCACCCAACCTGTTCCTGAGAACCTGAATAACACAACACTCTACACCTCTGGGGAAAGCAGCAACAGGACCAGCCCAGATCTTCACTCCAGAAATGCAGCAGAGCCTAGCCCTAGCATCAGGTTTGAAGTCAGGAAGTAGGCTGGAAGAACAAGCAAACAAAAAAAATAATTCCACCATAAAGACTTTTTATGGTGGCAGGGAAGCTCAAGAAACAAACCCAAAGGAAGAGTGACTCCAAAACATTTATAAGCAAAGCCTTAGAGGACAACACAACTTGGGCACAAACTCAACCAGAATTCCCAGAAGAGATGAAGTAAGAGGTTTTTTTTTTTTTAAAGAGTTTAAAGTATTCTTATAGCTGAAAGGACAGATAAGTGGTACAGTGGATAGAGCACAGGCTCTATGGTCAGGAAGACCTGAGTTCAAATCCAGCCTCAGACACTTAACACTCACTAGTTCTGTGACCCTGGGCAAATCACTTAGCCCTGATTGTCTTGCCACAATTAAAAAAATAGTTAAAAATGTTTTTATAAAAGGAATGAGAGTACTTGAGGGAAAAATGGAAAAGAAATAAGAGCTATACAAGAAAGAATTGGAAAGGGAATTAATAGCTTGTCTCAAGAGGTACAAAACTTGCCCCAAGTAACAAACTCCCTAAAAATTAGAATGGACCAAATAGAATCCAATGACTATATACAACAATAGGAAATACTAAAAAGTTAAAAAACTGAAAAAATAGGATACAATACAAGCTACCATAGCAAAAACATCAGCTTTAGGAAAGAGATTGAGGAGAAAAGATTTAAGAATCGTTAGACCATCTGAATACCACGATTTTTAAAAAAAGATCTTAGGCATCTTATTTCAAGAAATCTTAAAAGAAAACTGCCCAGAATTCTTACAACCAGAAGACAAAGTAGAAATAGAAGGAATCTACCAGTCACCTCCTGGAAGAAAATCCAAGTTGAAAACTCCCGGAAACCTCATAGTCAAAATCCCAAGTTTCCAATCCAAAGAAAAATATTGTAAGTAGTTAGAAGAAAAAAAAAAGAATTCAAGTGCTGAGGACCCAATAAGGATTGCACATGATTTAGCAGCCACCATTATAAAGAAGCAGAGAACTTGGAATTTGATATTTCAGAAAGCAAAAGATAAAGGTTTCACGCCAAGAATAACTTACTAAGCAAAACTGAGTGTGATGTGATAGGGGGAGAAATGGAGCTTTAATAATTTGGAAGACTTTCAAGCATTCTTGATGAAAACACCAAACCTGTGTAGAAACTAGCACAAGAGGGGAGAAAAGCATAAAATGGCAAACATGAATGACTATGAAGACTTGAAGGGGTGGGGCACATTACAAAGAACTTTGAACACTAGTATCTCTTAACCACTGAAATTCCATTGTTGTTATTCATCCTTAGTTCTTAAGGACCAGTGACATCAGGAGAGTGATGTCTTGACTTGCAAGTGAATTGAATTTAAATGAGGCAGCACTGTGCAAAGTCATCAGTCCCGCCCTCTCCTCCAGAGTCATCAGAGTCCAGGGGCAAGATGTAGGTCAGGATAACTGGTGATGGCCCTGTCTAGTCTGTTAGCTTCACTGGTTTTGATCATAAGATTCTGGAAGAGTTCTGCCTTCACACATGCAGGTGTGTGCTACAGTCTGGTTTAGTTAGCTATGGGTATATTTTCTATAATTCAGAGATAGATGTTGACATGGCTATCAAGAGCCGCTCTTCTATCCAGTACGGGAGACAATGTCATGAACAGAGAGTGAATTAAAAGTTGGGGAAAGCTATGCCTGCATACCATTTGATGCAAGGAAAAACTTTCTAACAATTGGGACCATCCTCAAGTGGCATGGGCTTCCTCTGATAGTAATGGGTTACCCCTCGTTGGAAACTTCTGAGCAAAGGCTGGATAGCTATGTGTAAGTATATCGTAGAAGAGATTTTTGTTGAAGTGTGGATTGGACCAGATGACCTCAGAGTTCCTTTCCTGCTTTGAGATTCTTCAAGATAGCCACTCATCTCCTCCAAGATAGCAATTGGAATGAGAGTAAAAAGCTGCCCGAGGAACCAACAGGAAAACAATTTCCTATGATTTCTGAGCCTATTTGTCTATTTCTTTAACCCTCTGCACTTCAAACCATGAATGTTGCCTCAAGAGATGTATCCACCTAAATAAGTGTCATAACAAGCTTTTTTTTTTCTCTTCAAAGAATGCCCAAAGAATCTCTTTCTAAAAGCTTTGCCCATTCATTATAGGAAGATTCTTCTGTGCTGCACTAATAAGAACTCAAGAAGTAAGAACCGACAAACCTAATGGCAATGCAGAATCTTGTGTGTAATCAACCAGCAAGCATTTATTAAGCACCTTTTATGTGCCAGGCCCTGTGCTGGCTCTGAGCATACAAAGACAAAAATTAAATTGTGCTTGCCCTCGAGGAACTTGCATTCTATTGGAGGAAAACAATATAAACACAATATAAACAAAACATATAAGATGGAAAATATATACAAAGTAAGTGTAAGATGATGGTGGGAGGGGGTGACTAAGGAGAGGAGAAGCCCTAGGGAGGGCCTCCTGTAGGAGGTAGCATTTGAGTTGAGCTATGAAAGACAAGAGGGATTCTAGGAGGTCCAGGTAAGGAATGAATGGACAAATATATCAATGAACTAGAAAGTATCTACTTAGTTTTCACTATGTGCAAAGCACTAGAGATAAAAATAGAAAAGTAAGACAGTCCTTGCTCTGAAGGGGGTCCCATTCTATTGGGGGAGACAATACACATGGAAGATGCTGAGCTACGAGTCAAAGGGAAAGGTCTCATGGTCCATAGGAGGCAATGGCAAAGCATATAGTAATGCTCTTCTTTAATATAATTTCCACTCATAGGGATCATAAAATTTTCTGATATTGAACCATTTGGCAATGCCAAAAGGACTTTGGTAGCAAGAAATTTCCTTTCTGGGCCTTCCAGCCCTAAATCTATTATCCCACGACTGGCCCTGTATTGTTTCAGAAGTAAAAGTGAGGACCGGTGAATAGAAACCTTAAGAACATGAATTTCACCTTAATATTGATAAGCAAAAAAAAAAACAACAAAACTGTCTAACAGCAGAAGGATATGTTTTGAGAGAATGTACTCTTCTTAGCGCTCATCACTATTCAATAAACATGTATTAAGCACCTATTAGGGAGCTAAGTGGCTCAGTGAATAGAGCTCCAGACCTGGAGTCAGGAACTCATCCCTGAATTGAAATCTGGCTGCAGATACTTACTAGCTATGTGACCTTGGGCAAGTCATTAACACTGCTTGCCTCAGTTTCCTCATCTGTAAAATGAGCTAGAGAGGGAAACGGCAAATCGCTGCAGTATCTTTGCCAAGAAAACCCCAACTGGGGTCAAGAAGAGTTGGACACAGCTGAAAAACGACTGAACCGAAAGCACTTACTATATGCCAGGCACTGTGCTAAGCACTGGGGACACAAAAAGGGGCAAAAGACAGTCCTTGTCCTATACGTATTTAAGCAAAAGCTGAACAACCATCTTCAGGAATGCACAAAGGAGATTCATTCATTAGGTAGGATATTCGCCCGGATGATGTTCAAGGACCCTCCAGTCTAAGACTCAATGATAGGTTGAATATATAAGATGGGTTGTAAGGGGATGTATTTTCTTGCTATTCTCACTGCGGTGACCAGGTACAGAAAGTGCCCTAGCAATGATTTACATGAACTGATGCTGAGTGAAGTGAGCAGAACCAGGAGAACATTGTACACAGTAACAGTAACATTGTGCGATGGATGGCTAACTTTGATAGACTTGGCTCTTCTCAGCAATGCAAGAATCTAAGACAACTCTAAAAGACTCATGATGGAAAATGCCATCCACATCCGGAAAAAGAACTATGGAGTCTGAATGCAGATCGAAGTATACCATTTGTTCTCTTTTTTTAATTTCTTCTTTCTCATGGTTCCTGCCATTCTAATTCTTCTTTACAGTGTGACTAATGTGAAAATATGTTTAATATGAATGTGTGAGTAAAGCCTATATCAAATTGCATGCCATCTTGGGGAAGGGTAGGGGAAAGAGAGGAGAAAATTTAGAACTCAAAATCTTGTAGAAGTGAATGTTGAAAACTAAAAATTAATTGATTAATTTAAAAAAAGAAAAAAACAAAAGGAAAGCACCCCGGTTCTATGCCTAGGACTAAAATACTCATTTAATTCCCACATGCTGCTGTACAGCATTCAAAAAGCTTCCAACTGGGGTATGTTTGAATCATAGGTCTAGAAATACAGCGTGCTGTTTTCCATTATCAGCCTCCCTATTCTTGGGCACAGTGAGTGTTAGTTACCATTGAGTATTTCATATAGTTTTTCATACAGTACTGGCAAAGGACTTTTCCATAGGATTTACATCTAGAGGCCACTGAGTCCAACTTCCTCCCTTCCCTGCCCCACATTTTACAGAAGAGGAAACCAAAGCACAAGTTTTAATTTCCTAAAGGTCATGCAGCTAGTAAGTTTCTGAGGTGGGATTTGAACTCAGGACTTCTTGACTCCAAGGCCAGAACTTTGTCCATTACTACTCTACATCTTGGACAGTATCACATTCATCTGCCTTTCTTCACACTCCCTTTCCTAAGAGGATGACTATGCTCTTACCTTAAAAACAGAAGAAATTCAGACCCCCATAGCAATTTATAGTCGCTCAACATTGAACAAAGACCCTACCAGTCCTCCCTGAAGTGGCCCACTCCCTCAATCGCTTCTCAGTGAGCTTAATTAAAAATCATGGATAAAAGTGCTGCTGTTTTTAAATCCTACCTTTCTTTTCCATGCTATTGAATAGACTAAAGCAATAATTGTATTTTTTTCCTAAAAAATAATCATGATCCTTTGCAAAATACTACCTTGGGCTCTAATTACCTAGTCTTTGTTTCCTAAGCCTCAAAAAGATATTTTTGGCTTATTAGCAAAGCTTTAATAAATCCATGTTAAATGAGGTGTTTTAAGGGAGCAGTAAACTCTGTTGATGGTTTCCAACTAATCCTTTAACTGAGTCTGGAGAAGTGAGGAGAGGGTGGCTAACCAGAGAGGGAGGCTTAAAGGAATGAATATTTTCGATACAAAATAGGCTACATATATCCTTCCATCTGTCAGCTTGTGAATTGTTCAATGGGCAGGGATGCACAAAGCCATTGTGGTGAGTCTGTGTGTGTGTGTGTGTGTGTGTGTGTGTGTGTGTGTGTGTGTGTGTGTGTGAGCCCACCTCATACTGGTGAAATTTGCCAGCCTGCTCAGTCTCCCCTGAATCTCACCCACCCAAAAAAGATGGTATAACTACACCTCCAACAAAGACAAACCTGGTCATGTCATATTTACCATCTGTTATTGGCAAGCTCAGCAGTTTGATTTTTCTTCCCAAGAAAGCTGAAGGAGGCTAGTTTTCTAAGGAAAAGTAGATAATTTTTTAAAATCTGACATTTGATTGGCCTCACTGTATTTCAGGAAAATCTGCTGTAGATCGGGCAAATAGAAGTTGGAAAGAGAAGGGAGGTCTGGGTCACGTCCTTGACTTAATCTGTTGATAAGAATTACAAGCCATAGCATCTAAAGCAACTGTAGATAATCTTCCTTACTCCCCAGAAATACTTCCGAAACCCAAATGTGGTGCTTACTTGTTAGTGACATTTTGCTGGTTATGCTTTTTTTTTTCCATTGTGCGCATTGGGGTATCAGAGGCTCAAGGTTACCCCTCTAAATGTGCATCAGAGAATTTTCAAGGGATTTTTATCTTATTGAAATCCCTCTGCTGATGTAGATAGCAGCCACAATTTTCTCATCTGGAGATGAGGAAATTCATAGGTAAAATGGGAATAAAAATTCACAGAATCCAACAAGATAAGATATATGAAGCTCTTTGCAAACGTGAAAGAGCTACACTAATGATTAGTGGTAGCATAGCAGAGGCAGCTGAATGGCTCAGTGGATAGAGTACTGGGCCTGGAGTCCGGACGACTCATCTTCCTGAGTTCAAATCTGACCTCTGACACCTACTAGCTGTATGAACCTGGGCAAGTTAATGCTGTTTGCCTCAGTTTCCTCATCTGTCAAATGAGCTGGAGATGGAAGAGGCAAACCACTCCAGTATCTCTGCCAAGAAATCCCAAATGAAGAGTAGAATACAACTAAAATGACTGAACAACAAAATAATATAGCAACTTCTCTCCATCTTACTAGATGACCCTCATGAGTTGTGGTGGCCCCCAGCTCATATTCTATTGGTATAGTTTTTACATTTTTTTCTTTTTATTGTTATTATGAACTTGACAAACATTGATAATCACCAAAATTTCCCTGTACAAAGATTTTGACTATCGTACTGCTTTGTATAGGGCCAGTTCCAATGTTTTCCTGTGTCTTTGGTAAAATATCAGTTTACGATTCACTCCAGTTGGATAAGTATCAATTATACACATTTTAGTTATCTTTAGCAAAATCATTTCATGTGTGAACTATTACAAACAAGCAGACAATAAAATCTAAGTAGAAATCGCTATGTTGAAAATCTAAAACTTTGATCCCCAAATTTGGCTCTAATCCCAGATCTCTTTGAATCTTGGGTAGAATGATGAATCTTTTTGAGAATGATATCAGTTTGGATCCAGATGCTCAAAGTCATGTGACAAGTTTCTGCTGATAGAGTTGGTGATAGACAGTTCACAGTCTCCAAGCATCTGATTTGAGTACTTCATCTGATGTAACCACACCAGAGTAAATATATTATCAACCCAGCTCAAACCTCATGGGTTCAAATAACAAAGTGTGAAAGCTCCCAATCTTTCTTCCAGAATACCAGGGAAAAGCAAAACGGATAAATGTTTGTTGTGTTTCCTATGGCAAAAAAAAACGAATAGCAACCTTGTCTCCATAGCACAGTTTTATTCCTGATGGGCCTAACACTACTCTTATATATGGAAAAGAGTCTGTGTGGTCCAGTGGCTAGAGCTCTGGACTTGGAACCAGGAAGTCAGGAGTCAACACTGGAGTCTGGACCTGGATTCAAAGAGATCCTGAGACACTTACTAGCTGTGTGACCTTGAGCAAATCTCAACTTCTTTTGGCTTTAGTGACCTCAGCTGTAAAAAGAGGGGTTGGCTATGACTGCTAAGATCCTTTCCATCTTTAAATCTATGATTCTGGGATACTATAAGGCTCCTGAATACTTGATGTGGGATTATTCTAAAGGAACATACCTTGAAGATCATTGAACTCAGCCATCCTCCTGAGACAGGAATCTCTTTCATAATGTCATCAAAGAAGGCGCCATGCTCTATAAGCAAAGCAGAATTGCAGTAGTTCAAAAGAAATGTGAAATGTGCAGAGTTAGAGAATCCACTCCAAATGTTCACATGGACTATTTGTGTCTGACCTGTGGTAGAGCATTCCAAGCTCATATTGCTCAGATCAGCCACAATCGGACACACTGTAACTTGACTCTAACATAGTGATGTCATTTTGGTTCTCTTCAGGAATGAAGGACAACAGTCACACAGATTCACTCTCTGATTTAATGCTTTCGGTGATAGAACTCTCTTATTGGAGGCAGAATAGTGTTTTGTGTCCTGGAAAAAAATACAGCATTTGCAGTCAAAAGACTTACATTCAAGTCTTCACTTTGCTGTTTCCTTATTGTGTCAATCAGTAAGAAAATAGTCAAGAAGTATTTATGAAGCCCCTATTATGTGCAACTCAATTTGGAATTCCTAACCTCTTTTGAACCTAGCAACAATATTACACATAGGACAACGCTAAGTACTGACCTACTTCCAGCCCAGGCCAATAGCCATTATTGAAGGAAAAAATTACTGTGGAGAGGGGGCCCACTTTCCTCATTACTACCAGCAACAGCTGTTGACCAAGTGCCACCAATAGGCAAATAGACACAGCCTTGGGAGGGAGAATCAATCTCCTAGGTCACCCATCCTGCTCTGAGACCAGCCCTCGCAGCTATCAACTGGGGAAGCAACTTCTGTGGAGAAGGGATCAGCTATTGGAAGTAACTGTCAACCAATTTCCATATACTGGGCAGGCAAGCCAGCCTATCCAAGCAGCAAGGCACCCCCTAAAGAGAATCTGGAAGCAAGTCAAACCACCACCATCTCCCCTATGGAGATAGCCTAGGACTCTGACCCAAGAGCCTTGGGAAAAGAGTTACTTCCAGCTCAGTGCCCCCAGACATCACCCTGGGAGGATGCAGCTAGCAACCGTGCCTGCAGGTACTACAGCTAAAGTTACTAAAGACCCAGAGGAGAAAATTCTTGCCACCAAAGTCAACTAGTCAACTAGTTCAACATTAGAAACAGATGATTTTATCAGCAGAAATTATGCTAAAGAAGAGGCATTACCAGTGGAAATTATAGTAAAGAAGAGGCCTTACCATCTCTTTGCTGCTGTACCCCAAGGACCAAGGGACTTTTCCATTGCATTTGCTGCTGAGACTTTCTCTATGTGTTGTCTTCACATTAGAACAGGAGCTCCTTGAGGGCAAGGACTGTCTTGGTTTTCTATTTTTATCCTCAGAACTTAGCACATATTAAGCATTTTCAATAAATGTTTTATTCCTTCATTTACAGAATTTGTTGTTCAGCTATTTCAGTCATGTCTGACTCTTTGTGACCCCATTTGGGGTTTTCTTGGCAAAGATACCAGAGTAGTTTGCCATTTTCTTCTCCAGCTCATTTTACAGATGAAGAAACTGAGGTAAACAGGGTTAAGTGACTTGCCCTGGGTCACACAGATACCAAATGTCTGAGGTCAGATTTGAACTCAGGAAGATGAGCCTTCCTAACTCCAGGCCTGGCATCCTATCCGTGGCACTACCTAGCTGTTTCATTCACAGAATAACCTTCATTCCCTCATAAATTATGAGAAAATGTTCTCAGATAAGAAGATGGGGAAAGGAGAAGGCATAAGTAATTTGAGAAGGGATGAAAAATCATGGAAAAACATGGTAAGTGGGAGAGTGAGTTAATCAGGGGGGTATAATGGTACCATCTTGCCGCAGTGAGAATGCAGTCAAGGTTATGTAACATAAATCTGTAGTAGATCCAGTCAACACAGTTACATGATTTTCTCCAGCCTAGTTCAGCAGCATGTGAGTAATCCAAGACTGAGCCTTGTTAGAGTAAGACTTTGTGATGGGATAAGGGGCAAAGGACTTGAGAGAAGAGGAGAGTGTAGAGTTGAACCAGATCACCAAAGGGTCAAGATGGGGAAAAGAGTGTAGTCAGTGTAAGGGTGACGACCTGAGGAAGAGCTGAGAGGGTAGAGGGATTAGAGATTATAGTAAAGATGATGAACAGGGTTTGGGGTTGTAAGGAAAAGGGAGGGGGTGAAATGACAGTAGATCGTGATTAGATAAGGGAATTTGAGAGTTCTTGACCATAGAAGTGGTGCGTTTATGGCTGATGGCAGGATGAAGACTATCTCTTTCACATCAAACAGTCTATGATTCAGAAGTTCAACAAAGCAATCCATTTCACTTCTTAGGTAGATCTAATTGTCATAATATTCTGTTTGTATAGCTGTGGCGGTGATCCTTTTCACTAGAAAGTTAATCCCCTTAATGAGAAAAGTCACCAGAGTCTGATGGACCTTGAATGCTATTTTTATCCAGCAAGACTTTCTCCCTAAGCCTATTCTGCTGAATTTGTTCCTTCGACTATACTTAGGGTTGCAGGTGGGAATATAATTGATTGAAGAGACCTAGGCCACTTGGAGAATTTCTAAAGGTCCAACATATTTTCAGCAGGGGCCCGAAGAAAGCTGATTATTAAATGTAACTCCTACTTAACCATAGGGATTGGGGTATTATTTAGCAGCTGGGAATAAAGTTCATGACTACAGTGAATCGAGGCTTTAGAATCTTGTCTTGGAGCCTTGATTGACTGCAGTGCCTAAAGGATGAAACATAAAGTTAGTTAAAACTCAGAGATGAGAAACCAAAATGCACAACTAGTATGTCAGGGTTCAAAGGAGCTACCAGACAAATAGATTGGCAGGAATGATACAGATATGTTGTATCAAGATTTCAGAAATGAGATGCAAAGCAATTCTTGCTGAATTCTAAGGAACTCAGGATACAAAGACAAAGTAATGGAATACCTGACCTCAAGGAGTTTACTGGGCTGCTATAATAAGAATTGTTCAGTGATGTCTAACTCTTTGTGACCCTATGTGGGGTTTTCTTGGCAAAGACACTGGAGTGGTTCGCCATTTCTCTCTCCAGCACATTTTGAAGATGAAGAAACTGAGGCAGAGTTAAATGACTTGTCCAAGGTCACACAGCTAGTAAGAGTCTGAGGACATGGATTTGAACTCAGAGAGAGGAGTCTTCCTGATTCCAGGCCCTGCTCTCTATTCTCTATGCCATCTAGCTGCTCAACCACAAGAATACAGATAAGTAAATACAGAGAATATACAAAGTAATCTCTTCCTGCAGGTTTTATTGAATTTTATTGGAATTATGTAGACATACTGATGATTTGTACGGATTTAATTTATATCTTGAAACTTCACTGAAGTTATCATTTCAATTAATTTTTGGTTGATTCTCTAGGGTTCTCTAAGTACAGCATCACATTATCTGCAAAAAGCAGTCATTTTGTTTCTTCTTTACCAGTGCTATTCCCACAATTTTTTTCTGCTCTCTTATTGCCATAGTCAGTATTTCTAGCACTATGGCAAATAAAAATGGCAAAAATGAACATCATTGCTTCACCCTGATCTTATCAAAGTAATTTCAAAAGAGAGAGCCCTTATAACTAGAAGAGGTCAATTAGAGCTATCACTGATGAAATTGGAATGAGGGCCCTCTGAGTTCCAGGAGCTGAAAAAGGAGGAGACAATCAGTTTCTTCTACCCGTTTTAATTTCTTCATATGATGGCAAATGCCTTACCACTTGAGGAATTATGTGGTGACCTAACATCCATACTAGAGAGGAGAAAAAGGAAAATGCCTACATATAAGATTTATGAGTCCTAAAGAGATTAATTAAAGGATAATCTTTACTGCTGGGGGAGGAAGTGGTAGGGTGCTGCTGGCCTCTACATATATGCCTAGATTGGAGTGATGGTATGGCACTTCTCCAGATTAAATTGCTTGTTTGCTAGCTCTGAAGATGGCTCCCAGCTTATCCTTCTGCTATGGGAAAAGTCCCATATCTAACAAATTAGAGATTCTTTCTCTTTTTAATAGGTTTTAGTATATTTATTGGTAAAGAGCACAGTATTATCTGCTACCACTATTTCTAGTTTCTAGGTTTCATAGATCTATGGTTTGTGGTTTGGAATGTTTGAATACAGTAATTGGTTGAAAGGAATAAAAATATGAAATTGAAATGGTTCCCAATTTATTCAAAGTTAGCTAACAAGAGGGATGTGGAGGTGATAGCACATGTATAACATGTCAGATTACTTATCCTTTCAGGGAGGAGGGAGAGGAGGGAAGGTTAGAATTTGGAACTCAAAGCCTAAAAAAATCAAGGAATGTTAAAAATTGTTTTTACATGTAATTGGGGAAAACAAAATATTATTTAAAATTAAAAGAGAAAAAAATAACAGATGTGGAGTCTCTAATCTATGATGCTGGCAGCTATTAAGCCATTTGGTCCCACGTGGAGACTTACATATGAAGTTTGAATTAGGGAAAGAGGTTGATTTTAGGGGTAAAATAAACAGAAAACAAGAAACAATTGCCACTTGTAAAATACCGGCTAATTTATAAGGACATTATTCTTCCCGAAGAGTTCAGAAGGGGTACCAGGAAGATGGCCTTAGGATGGTTTCTCAATTAGGAATCAAAGAAGTTATTAAGGTACTTGTATTTTTCCCCCTTGGAACACTACACATGAAATGCTAGCTCAGGGGCCTCATGTCACCTGAGCTGTGCTTTAAAGGGAATTAAGGAATTAATGAAATGAGGGAGGAGGAAGTATTCCAGGGATGGGGAGATCACTTGTGCAAAGGAATGGAATCAAGAGATGGCATATCAGGTACATAGTAGGACAGTTTGACTGGTGAGTACAAAAAGGGGAATGAAATGAAATGAAACTGGAAAGGTAAGGAGGAGGCTTTGTGATGGAGAAGTTTAAAAATCAGGCTGAAGAGTTTGTCTTTCAGAAATTGTAGAAAGACACCAGAGATTTTGTTGGGGACCATGGACAGAGCTACATTTTAGGAATCTCAATTTGTTAGGAGTGTGGATGCTGAATTGGAGGAGGGACTAGAAGTTGGGAGACCAATTAGGGAGACTGTTGAAACAGTCCAAGTAACAGGTGATGAGGGCTAGAACTAGAGTAGAAGGCATTTGGTAAAATGTCCAATGATTTTCATGTTGAAAAGATGAAGATTGGTGGGAGATGTCAGCTAGCTGAATGGATATGGAACCGATGAGATAACCAGGCCTAAGGGCAATGATTAGTGGATTGATATCAACTTGAAGAGAGCTATTTGGTGATCTGCTGACCTTGCCCCTGTATTATTATCAATACTTCATCAATGACTTGGATAAAGGAATTGAAATCATACTTGTCAAATTTTCGGGTGATACAAATCTAGGAATAGCCAGATGGACAACTGAGCCAGTACCCAACAAGATATTGCTGGGCCAGAATGATTGACCAAATCTAATTAGATAAAATTTAATAAGAGTAAATGTAAAGTCCAATACTTGGATCTAAAAATGAACTACGCAAATATATGACCAAAGAAGGAATAACTGGACAACCACTTGAGTGAACCAGGGTATTTTAATGAAATGCAAGTTCACTAAAGTGAGTCAAGATTATAAAAGAACAAATATGATTTTAGGCTTGTAGCCTAAATAACAGAATAACAGAAATATGGTATCCAGAACGAGAAAGACAATAGTCCTACTACATTCTGTCCTGGTTACCAGAAGTATTATAGCACTCAGTTCTGGGTGCCATATTTTAGGAAAGACATTAATGAACTGGAGCTTGTCCAGAGGACAGTGACCAAGATTAATTTTTCCACGAATTCTAGAAGCTTCTTGGCTTGTCTTTCGTAATCTGTCTTGACTTGGAAATTAGAATCCATGTGAAGATAAGTTATGTTTAGCTTAGAGAAGAAAAGACATAATATCACTCTTTGAGTATCTTGAGGGCTGCCATACAGAAGAAGTAGACTTTTTCAACTTGCCCCGGGCAGCAGAACAGCGTACACCTGGTTTTCCTCTCCAGGACTGGCTGGACTTTTCCTCATACCCTGTGCACTGGTCTTTGAGAGTGAGGTAGGAATACTTCTGGCTCCCCACTGTCATATCCAAAGTCTCCTCTGCCACCATGACTCAAACCCAAGTTTCACTTGCCTCCCTCCCCAAGGAGTCCCGAGGGGATTTCAACACGCATGTTAGTGTTCCCTCAAACTCTGACTTCCTAGTTCCTCAACTCACATGACATGACCTGCTCTTCCAGTTCATCTCAGTAACATGCAGGGAGGGGTAAATCCTTGTTTTTGCCTTCATCCATGAGTGTTTCACTTCCCCAGTCAATTCTGAAATTCCTTTATCTGACCATAACTTCCTATCATTCCGTCTCTCCCTATGCCTCATTTCTCCTGTCTACATCATGATTTCTAGGCCCTCTAACCCTCAGTGCTTTCTCAGGTCATCACCTCAGCCCTGGCTTCCCTTTTTTCTCTTCCCTATTTCATTTATACAGGGTGTCCCTAAAGTTTGGACACATAGGAAATCTCATTAACATCTCATTAACTGTTTCGCCAAAGACTCTGTATTGTTCAGTGACTTCTTTTTCTGGGGTATGCTAAAGGAGAAGGTGCATGGAAAATGAAAATCACAGATGTAACACATTTGATTGAACGCATAAAGAGTGAATGTGCTAAAAATTGATGGCAGCATGGAGTTATTGCATCGAGTTCGCGTGAATCTTGCAAAGCGCATCAACCTTTGCATCACAAATAATGGAAATCATATTGAAGATGTTATTTGTTAATATTCCAATTAAATAAAATGTTTAAAATTTCATTTATTTCATTTTTTGAAAATATGCATTTTTGCCTATGTGTCTAGACTTTAGGAACACCCTGTATAGTTACCACTTCAAAGTTACACTGCTCTCTACTCTCAAATCTCATTTCCCCTTTTCCTTTCATCATTCATGCCTTGCCAAAACCTAACTCTTATTCACAGACCACTGATTGGAGCCGGAAAAAGACACAGCTGTTGTTGACTGTGCCTACTACATTATCTAATCTCAACTGGGGCCTCAATTCAGAAAGGCAATCCTTTTCCTCCTAAATGATTTTCTATCATACTATCCTAAGTGGTTGTTCCAAACCTTTTTGAAGCTAGGTAGCACAGTGGAGAGAGCACTGGGTCTAGAGGCAGGAAGGCTTGAGATGAAATATGGCCTCAGACACTTATTAGTTGTGTGACTCTGAGAAAGTCACTTAACCTCTGCTTACCTTATTATCCTCACCTATGATATGAGGATAATAGCACCCACCTCCCACGGTTGTTGTGAGGATCAAACAAGATAATATTTGTAAAGTGCTTGGCACAGTGCCTGGCATATAGTAGGTACTATATAAATGTTGGCTATCATCATCATCATCATCATCATCCCCCAAAGGGTTCTAGCCCTGGGTTTTTCTCCCTCTGTACTATTTTGCTTCATGACCTCATCATCCCATATATATTCAATTACCATCTCTATGCAAATGATGACCATGTGGTTCATATGTATGTGCGTATATATATATATATATACATATATATATATGAAGGATATATATATATACACACATATACATATATTTTCTTTGTACCTCTAGCAGCTAGCATAGCAGGCACTTAATAAGTGCTTTCTGGTTGATTGATTGAAGTAGCAGTAATGGATGAAAGTTGCAGAAAAGTCCATTTTGGCTAAATATAATGGAAAATCTTCTAATAATTAGAAGTATCCAAAAGGGTGTTTCATGGGATAATTGCAATAATAGCTGACATTTATACAACATTTTGAGGTTTGCAAAGCACTACATTATATATATATATAAACATATATACATATATACACATACATACATATATACATATGTATATATGTGCATGTGTGTGTGTGTGTGTGTGAGTGCGCCTTACAGCAACCTTTAAGGCAAATACTGTGGATAGTATCATATTTAATTTACAGATTAGGATGACGCTCAAAAATGTTAAATGACTTGTTGGTCATACAGTAAGCATCAGAGGCTGCATCTGAAATTAGATTTCTCCTGAGCCCAAATCTAATGTTATTTTCCTTATACTATGCTGCCCCTGAAGTTCTCCAACCCAGAGCTAGATGACCCCAGGGTTATCTTGAAACAACTAATCAGTAACAATTTATAAAATCCTTACTGTGTGTTGGCATCCTACAAAGCTCTGGGAATGTTGTAGAGAAGTCTCCTATTTTCATATGAGTTGGAAAAAATGACTTCTGAGACTTCTTCCAACTCTGTGATTATGTGAGGACAATAGAATCTCAGCGCTATGAATCCTTGAGAAGGTCATATTATTTCTGTAGTTTTTTAATGGAATAAAACAAGCATTTCTATAACACAGTATAATAAAAAAGATGATTTGCACATCAAACTGCAAATCTATTAAGTCCAACTTGTATTCCTTTTAAATGTATAATAAAGTTATCATGTGAATTTCTTTTTTTTCTGCACCTCAGTTTTCTCACCTATAAAATGTCAGTTTGATAGAATGACCTCTAATTTTTACCCTTCCCCTGCTATATAATCTACCATCATAGGCTCTTTAAGTGGTTGGTAAGACTTCTTCAAGAGTCCATCTTCCTGCCTAGGCAGGATTTCCTAAATCATTAAGACACATATCAACTTGGAACTTGATTGTCAAATGAAATGTACAGACTATTCCTAAGGGGAGAAACCTTCCCTAACTTCTGTAATAACTGACATTCTACTAATGCTCACAAATGAGGAATAAATTAATGAATTAAATTCATGTTAATGCTTTAATTGTCAGTTATAATCACCTTTCTTCATTGAAAATCATTTCTGCCTGATAGTAAGAAATCACATACTTAGAATTCTCAGGCCTTTACAATTGTGCAGCCCTACATGCTCAGTAGGGGCCAGGATTCCCTCAATATTTTTCACAATAGTTCTTCAAGGAAGCATAAGGTCACCAATAAGATAACAACTACAAGAGAGATGGGTGGTGATCCTTGGACTTGGAATCCTGAAGACCAGGGTTCATACCAGTGTCAGGCCTTTACCAGCTATATGACCCCAAGCAAGTGTCTTAAATATCTGATATTCAGTTTCTTCTTCTGTAGAATGGGTATAATAACAATTTAGTACCTAAATAGTGATGTGGATCAAATGATATACATGTGAAGCGTATTGTAAATCTTCAAACAATACATGAATGGAAGCTGTCACAAAAAATGACAATAGTATCTTACATTTACATAGCACTTTAAGGTTTGCGAAGCACTTTACATATGTTATATCATTTGATCTCCTCAACAACCCTGTGAGCTAGATGCTATTATTATCCCTATATTACAGATGAGAAAACGGAAGCTGAGATCATTTAAATGTCTTGCCCAGGGTCACATACCTAGTAAGTATCTGAGGCAGGATTTGAACTCATCTCCCTCAGTGGTTTCCCTGTTTCCTCCACTCCTGTTGTCCTCTGATGCATCATCATTGGGTACAGCTGGTCCTGGCTTTAAGGCTATGGCAAACAAGCACAGACTTTAGCAGTTCTTACCAAGTAAGAAGGCTTTGAGTCTAGACCCAGTGATGGACCATGTAGCTATCATTCAAAGACCCACCTCACTGAATTTAGTCAAAGAGGGCTCATCACCTAAAGCTTAACCCCCAGATGTGGGTGCTTTTGGCCACAGCAACTCATGAAACTTCCTGCTAAGGTACAGAGAGGTTTTGATCAACATTAGGCAGAAGTGTTCACACAAATGAAATCACAGTTTTTTAAGAGGTTGGAGCCATTTCCAGTTTAAAGACATTTTTGTCAAAGTTATTGTTTTTGCAAACATGTAAAATTCTCCACCATTGTGTGTGTGTGTGTGTGTGTGTGTGTGTGTGTGTGTGAGAGAGAGAGAGAGAGAGAGAGAGAGAGAGAGAGAGAGAGAGAGAGAGAGAGAGAGAGAGAGAGAGAGAGAGAGAAAGAGAGACAGGGGGAGGGGGAGAATGTTAAGGTGACTGGAGAAGCTGATATATGAGAAATATATTATTTCAATAAATGAAGTATCTGTTCAGGGTAAGAGACTCCTGATGTAAGAACTCCTTCCATTAATGCAACTCACAACCCACCTATGACTTAGGACCATAGAGCTAGAGCCAGAAGAGGCCTTAGAAGCTTTCTAATATAACACCTTGATTTTGCAGATGGGGAAACTGAGACCTGAAGAGCTTAAGAGATTTGTCCAAGTCCAAACAGGTGGTCAGTGGCTGAGTTGAGATCCTTTCTCAGATCCTGTGACTCCAAGTCCAGGGTGCCATGTTGCCTTCCTAACAGATAAGACCTAGAGAGTTGTTTGAGATGCAAGGAAATGAAATGACAAGTCAAGGTCAGAAAGACAGTAAATGTCAGAAGTGGGTTGAACCCACCACTCTAGCCACTATGCCATGCTGCTCTGACTTGGAAAAATATACAACACATAGAAAAAGATGGTTAATCAATATGTTCTTACAATTGTTGTAATGTTGCTATTTGTATAGCAATATATTATATACAAATATTGTATTATACATATAACTATATATACAAATATATATTTATGCTAATAGCTATTTGTATAACACTTTCATTCAAAAAGAGCCAACATGATATTTAAAGAGTTCCCACAGAGAATTTTCCTTTAAATTTGACACTCTGATAAAACTTGAGCCCATTTCCTCTTCCGACCTCAGTAGAGAAGGATTGTAGTCAACAACATTGCCATCCTGTCATAGGTGACTGCAGCATCTTTGGTACTCAGTGTCACACTGCTTTTTTTCCTAAGGACAAGGGTGGGAGGTTGGTAGGAGTAAGGGTTAAAGGGACAAATATTGAGATTTGGTCAGTTTCCCAACAGCATCTAGCACAAAGAATCAGTGGTCATATCTTAGGGATTGGGCAGAAGCAGTGACTGGCAACCTGACATCTATATAATCCCTAGTTGACCCAGAATCCAGATAACCCTAATGATACAGTATTTCTCTTACTAAATTCAAAGCAAAAACTCTACTCCTCTGAGGTTAACCAAGTACCTAAACAAGGCAATTCAACTAATTTCTTCTACACTTTGCCTCTAACCTTCTCTGCTCAAAAAAAAAATCTTTCTTTTTTTAATTTATTTTTCCTACCTCAGTAGAAAAACGTGGAGTTTCCAAATTTTCTGCAGCTAATAATACTGCTCTTTTGTGAGCCAAAAAAGCAAATGCCTTTGAATCCCAGGTGCTTTCAATGGAACAAAATTGAAATTCATGGCTGCATGTTACTAGAGAGTGGGCCTCTTTCATCAGACAGGAAAATGTAGGATGCTTATTTATAGATCTCTCTGCAAGGAGCAATGCCCACTTTGGAACAAAAAAATTGGCCTGTTTTCCACTTTTTATTTCTCTTTTCAAACAGCAATCTTTTCTTATATTAACATTGATTGTCAATTGAGGCCCATCTGAACCTGGAGCACAATTTTCAAATAAAAAATGAGAAAGTCATTTAACATTGGCAATTGGTTTAAGTTGACCACATGACTTTTTCAGAGAGGAAAAAGATACCTCAAGTTCTGAAAAAAAGTCACTCACTTACTCAACTCATATGCATAGATAAAGAATATCTTTAAGTGGCCATTCTGGGTCATCAGAGTGACTCCTGCTTGATTCATCCAAGTGAAAAACTAGTAAGTGAATGTATTTGTAAGTTTATGGAAATTACCACCTGTAAGGGTTAGGAGAAGAAAGATGTGCTTGGTGCAAAAGACTGTTAAATGCCAGCTTTTAAAATCACACTTCAAAAAAGCATTCCCCAGGACTAAAAATAGTAACACATAGCTTGTAGTTACATAGGGATAGGAAATGGACCTGTCCTTTCACCAGTTACGGGGAATTTCTGAGTGAAGAAGCACCCACTCTCCACATAGGTTGGCATCTTCTCTGAAACTTAGAGTCTTAGAGTTAGGTGGCACAGTAGACAGAGCACCAGGCCTGAAGTCAGGAAGACTCATCTTCATGAGTTCAAATCTGGCCTCAGACACTGGCTAGCTGTGTGACCCTGGGCAAGTCACTTAATCTTTTTGACTCAGTTTCCTCATCCGTAAAATGAGCTGGAGAAGGAAATGGCAAACCATAAAACCCCAAGTGGGGTCACAAAGAGTCAGACATGACTGAATTGACTGAATAGCAGCAACGGAGTACTGATAGAGTAAGTCAGTCAATCAGTTGATTACCATTTATTAAGCTCCTACTATGCGTCAAGCACCGTGCTAAGTACTGAGGATACAAATATGAAAAAGAAAGTTCCTGACCTCAAGGAGCTTACAGTCTAATGGAGGAAGACAGCACACAGAGAAGCCGATAAGGGGAGAAGGGACAAATTGTGTGATCTCTGTGATCTTGCAGCATGAAGAGCTTCTCCAGTGGGCCATGATGGGAAAGGTCTGGAGGAGTACAGCTGAGTTGGATGTAAGTCAGGACCACATAGCCAGTGTGTCAGATGTAGGACTTGAATCCATGCTTCTCTCACTTTCAAGGCCAGATGACTGTCCCCTACACTGTGCTGACTGTACTTTCATTGTATAGGTTTACATAATAGTCACGTTTTCCCCTTCTGCTATCCTCTTTTCATCATTGCTTTAACACTTTAAAAATATTTTTCTATTCACTTTCTAGTGGTAGTCTACTATTATGCAGTCAACAGTATTTAAACCAAGCTGGGACTGGTTGCTATATTCATAACAGAAAGCTAGTCCCTCGAGCTATGATTTTTGGGGAACTACTCTTTCCCAAGACTTATCATAGTAGAAGGAAACTTGGTGTCAGCTGTTAACTACAAGGTTGCCAAAGATGGCCAATCTGGGATCCACTAAGAGTCTAGAACAGTAGAGGAATAGCTTGTGGAAATTGTGCGACAATAGTCTACATAATGGAATAGTCTATATAATATAGTGTACTATGCCAATTTAGAGTCTAGATTGAAAATACAATAACCCAGAATTTTATCAATTCCAATAAGCCTTAGAGCCTAAATAGATGTTCCCTGAATTGTTAAAAATTTTTATATTTCAACCATAACCAATTTTGAAACCATGTATTATTTATCTTCATATATATATATGTATATATATATATATATATACATATATACATATATATGCTTATCAGAATGCATTGCACGTTATTGGATTCATAACTAGGGAAGGGTGATCAGAGCGTCGCTCCAGGGTACCAAAATTTAGAGGAGTACTAATAGCACTTAGAGACTTTCTGATACGGACATTCATAAAAGTCCCCCCCCCCCTTTTTTTTTTAAAAAAAAAAGCAAACAGTTTCAAAATAGGTTATAGAATGTATGCAGAGTAAGTAGCTCAGAAAGAAGTGAGTTTTGTATCTAGCTAGCAAGAATAATCAGTTAAAATATTGCAACAACAATGCCACTAGCAGCTGCTGTAGAGGTATAAGACCAACAACAAGACCAACAACTCCAGCACACGGGAGGCCTGCTAGCACAGGTTCTTTGATCTGCTTTTCTAAGGAAAGCAATCTTACTTTAATTACTTTAATTAAACATACATATATCATTCACTTAGTTCAGAGGGAAAAGCCAACACCCTGAACTTCAGAGAGAATACAAACAGAAATTACGAGCAGAAATTATAAACAAAGAAAATAACACAAATCAAAAGATAGGCTTCTGTCTGACCATAGCAATACATACATAGTTACCAGAGAGAGAAGCACCAACATCTGGATTTTCAAAGCCGGGAGGCTCCTTAGTGGCTACCCAGAGTCTCTTCTGGCCAAATCACACAAACAGTCTTCCAATGGGTGAGCCCCCAAAGCAAAATACTAACCTCCAAGTATATATACATGCTTTTTCAGGGTCAGAGAAGGCGTCACAATCATGTGACTCAAACTCATGTGACTTAGGCTTTCTTGTGACTTAAGCAGGTCATCAAAGATTCTTGATTGAAACAAAGGCAAGACTCAAAGACACTTGATTGCCTTAGTGCTGAGAAGGACACGGAAAGAAAAAAACATCAGAAGGTCCCACCTAGCTTGCCATTACAAATACGAAGCTACAAAGTATCAGCCTATTATTTTCCAAGGTGCCTGGGTCACCCTCTCCCTGATCCCATCTTGGTGAGGCCTATCCAGCAGTGACCTCCATGTGTTTCAACAAATCTCACCCCCAACTAAATTTAGGGCAAGTCTCATGATGCCTGCTCCAGGAATAAAAATTGCTACTAATGGCTCTGTACCCAGTTTGTTATAAACAAATGTTTGTTGAATGACTGAGTGAATCGAAATGCATTCGAATGGGCTGAGAACAAATTAGTGTTCCTATAGCACCTACATAGTGCTCAACTGAACACAGGCAGCCATGTTTATGTACTATGCTATCAAAAGAGCAAAAGAAAATGACTTTTCTTTATATTACTTTTGCTACTTCACTAATTCACCTTCTCTTCAGGGAAAACAATTTGAAAAGACATTTATCAAGTAGGGATTTTACTCTGGGTATGTAAATAAATACTGAACAAATATTTATTTAGCCTATATTATGTATATTATGTATCATGTATATTTCATTTTCAATCTTTTCTGCAATAGCTTTTAAGGTTATGTGAGCTTTTTGGTTTGGTTTGTTTCTAGTAACTAAGGCAGAACAGATTGGATGGCTTTGGGGAACGTCCTCGTTTTGTAATCTTGCTAGAACACTTGTTCAAGAATTTTTAAAAATCATTTTTCATAATTTTCTTTCATTCATGCTTTCAGACGGCAATAATAAAAGTGAAGTGAGCTGAAAGAAACAAAATGATAAATTGGTTATGCCCAGCAGATGTGCCTTTCGACTTGAACAAAGAATTTTTCCCCTATTTCAATATATAGGTTGTTCTCAAAAATGCAAAATGTTTTAATAAAGCAGTGTGTTCTTACAGCCAAAAATGTCATCCCATAATCATTCTCCTGGTACTCTGAACTCATTATATGGAACTGTTGGATGACAGATGTTTCATTAAAGCACTAAACAGTTTGGTGCAAAAGCTTCCTTTTTTGGAATGCTCCAAGACCACTGTTACCTACTTTGCATGAAGATGATTCTATTTTTTTAAAATTTGTTGGTATCTTATGGTTTTATATCACCTACATTTCCAGATATAGCTCTCTCCCTATTCTCCCTCCCAGAGTTATTGTTGTTCAGTTGTGTCCAACTTTTTATGACCCCATTTGGGGTTTTCTTGGCAAAGATACTGGAATGGTTTTCTGTTTTTGTCTCCAGATCATTTTACAGATGAGGAGCTGAGGCAAACAGGATTAAGTGACTTGTCCAGGGTCACACAGCTAGTAAGTGTCTGAGGCTGGATTTGAACTCAAGAAGATGAAGTCCTCTTGACTCCAGGCCTGGCAGTGTATCCATTATATTTCCTAGATGCCCAGAGAGCTATCTCTTATAACAAAGAACACAAATGAGTAAAAGGATGGTTCAGAAAAACTAACCAACATACCAGCCAAGACCCACTTTATATATATATTATATACACCCACAGTCCTTTACTTCTAGGAAGAAGGGCAGGAAGAAAATAATTCAGAGCAATAACGTGGCATTTATGCAACTTTTTTCCTCGTCTCCAAAGCATTTCAAAATGTTAGAACACAATCCCCTTGTGTCTCCATTCCAATGATACAGAGAGTAGAACCAGGGGATATATGGATTCCAGTTTTCCTACATAAAATAATTAATTGTTGAAAAAAGAGTACTGAAATATTACTTTATAGGTAAGAATGTAGACCCTATTCTAGGGGATCAATTAGCAAGGTACCCAAAATATCTCCCTATAAGGTATAAGGAATGGACTCCAAAAACATAATTGCTTTAAGGCTACAACATAGTAATGGTAAAATAAATTAAGATGTTCATCATTGGCCTCAGATAAGTTCCATCCTTGGCATATATATTTGCAGTTGACTTTTAATTAGGCAACAGGAATACATATATATATGTATGTATATATACATAGACACATACATATACATATGTATATATACACACATACACATACATACAAACATAATTATGATGCATGTGTATACGTATACACACATTATAAATATATATGGGGGCAGTTAGTTGGCACAGACACTTATGAGCCATGTGACCCTGGACAAATCACTTAACCTTTCGAACCCTGGCAGGCAGGACAGCAGGAAATTGGGGCCAAAGGGCTGGCTGCCCTGTTATCCTCAGAGAAAGAAGGGTACCAGGCTAGAATTATATCTATCTGCTCCTTTAAATATTGTTAGTCTAGGGGAGTAATTTTAAGGTTTGAGCTAAACTCTTGATTTCTATTCATCAATGGGAAAAGTAGAATCCTAAATTTTATATCTAAGACTTGACTCCTTCCCCACAATAAGCATTCATAGTATGTAGCAAATAAATCCATTTATCCAAGTCTATAGTGAAACAAGTCAGAGAAAATATGCATATGAACATATATACCAGACAACATAAGTTGAAAGAGCTCTCTCATCAGGATCAAGATAACTCAGTTCAACCGAGAGAGAGAGAATCTCAAATCCCACTTAAGGGGAAAATGCTCCCAAATCTCTAGAATAAAAAGTTAGGGATAAAGACATGCTGGACACTGCCATCTCTTCTCACGTTGGCTTCTCTTTTTCTCCCCTTCAGTGACTCAGGCAAGGCTGAAATGGTCACCTTCTCCTTCAAAGATAGAAGGCAGAAGAACCCTGCATCTCTCCTCTCTTTCTTTTGCCAACTCTTCACAGGGTCAGGGCATTGAGTTATCAGTCTTGACCAATGAGAAAGATGCCATACTGATGGGTTTAGGGGCTTAGATTACATTCATATGTGAAAATCATAATGGTCTAGAAGATTGGGAGATATCTTTGGAATAGGAATCTGGGTTCAAGTCTTGCCTCTAACATTATTGCTGTGTATTCCCTTTTCTAAGTGTTAATAAACTTATTTAATGATGTTCTCTAGAACTTTCCCAAGAATTGAAATCAATCTCGCTATTTTATACCTTGAAGATTCCATCTTTTATTCACTTTTTGAAAAATCCAGGCAAATTTTGCCATCTCCGTTCCTCCAGCATTTCCTCTCCTCCCATTTTCCATGGCATTGAAAAGCTATGGACAGCACTTCATTAACCACATACACAAGTTCTTTCAGTACTGCAGGATATCTTTTATAGAGTCTCAAGATTTAAACTCACTGAAGTGCTCTCATCATGTCCTTACTTACCTTAGGTTTCATTTCTCCATCAATCATCTTTTTCACTAGCTTTCTCAATCAAGAAAATTTTTCTTCTTGGCAGCAAGAAGCAAAATAAAAGTTGAGAAATGATAACAGCAACAATAAGGCCCTACTCTTGCAGAGTGTTTCTATTGCGGAGAGGCAGTCAAGAAACATCTTCAATGAGAAGAAATCACTGAGTCAAGGTATGTGACAATCTGCTGCATGTTGTTGTGTTTGAAATGGGACACATCCCTTAAAGGACAAGAGGGACAAATACTGAACAACAGGTTGGGCACCCTCGCTAATTCTGCTTGTGTGCCCTTGGGCAGGTCATTTTAGCTCTATGAGTCTCGGTTTTCCCATTTCTAAAATGAAAGGGTTGGATTTAGATGGTCTCTAAGCTTTCTTCTAGCTCTATAGCTTAGGAATCGTGAACAAGTTTGCAAAACCAGGATGACAAGGAAGTGATACCCCCGAGTGAATAAAAGAAGAGGAAAAGATCAAGCATCTACTCCCCTGTGGGTGCTACACATTTCTAAGGTGACAATGCCATTTAGAAACCTTGGCATCTCTATTAATTTAACACCTGAGATTGAATGTTCACTGCCAAGTGAACTAGATAGAAGCAGTTGATACAGATGTCAAAGGCACTAACTTTCAGAATCATATTTAGATAAACCTAACGTGTATAAATCTGATGAAAAGAAGAATGGTTCAGTAAGGAAAAGTTATGGACTTCTTTCCTCCTTCCCTCCTCTGTTTGCTTGTTTGCTTGCTTCTTTTCTTCCTTCTTCTCTCCTTCCCTCCTTTCCTTCCTTCCTTCCTTCCTTCCTTCCTTCCTTCCTTCCTTCCTTCCTTCCTTCCTTCCTTCCTTCCTTCCTTCTTCCCTCCCTCCCTCCCAACTGGGTCTCCATATTTTTCCTAGCTTGGAAATGCAGTTCCATAAACCCAGTCCCACTCTGACCATCGCCAGAGTTTTAACCTGCTCCAGTGCCAACCTAAGCCAGGTCTTCCCTCCTTAAGCAACTTGGAGCCCCCTTGCTCTCTGGGGGCTCACCATATTAATGCCAAATTCCCAGGTATCCAATCAGCTTAGCCCACTGCAACTCAGAATTCTAAGGCTCAAGAGATCTGACAGCTTGGAACTCCCTGGGAGTAACAGACACATGCTACCACACCCAGCTATGAACTTTCTTTAGAAACTCTCTTCCTGGCCTGTAAAGTTATTGTGTTCAGTTGAGCATACCATAAAAATGTCATGCACCATATATAATGCTCTA
>CM053627.1:114819816-114848530 GCA_028646595.1 Phalanger gymnotis
CATCATTTGCACATTTTCGAGGGGAGTCAAATATTTACCTACACATCCCTGGTCATAATAGATGGTTCTCTGAGAGGTAGCAGTTGAGGAATACAGAGGAAAATGCAAGTGATATAAAAACAAAAATATCAATAACATGTTTTTAAATGAATAAATGCTTGTTAAATTGAATCAAAAAGTGTAGTGATCGCAGAACAACAGGGGAATCCCAAACCACAGTGAACTCACAACCTTGCTGGATCAGGAAGATTCCCTTCCTATTTCTTCTCTCATTTCCCTTTTTGTTGTGTAGTTTGCCTCCATAGAAGGATGAAGTCAGCAGAGAAATACTAGAATTTCCAACTTGTTCCTCTTTCCCTTCAGTTCTTGGATGAATTATGCCCCCCCCACACACACACACAAGTGGCCAGGGAACTGTCAACATAGGTGATTTTCCCAGAGCAGGAACTGCTGACACATTCCCCAGGGAAGTCAGGCACTTATGAGTTAGCATGAGCACCTGGGATGGAAGAGGCTGAGAAGGGCACTGAAAAGGGATGAACATAAAAATAAGCAATCACAACATCGAGTGATAGAAAAAATGTTAACAATGTAGATTAAGCTTAAAAATGTGTTATGTCCACATTTTAATATTTTTAAATTTATTGCACATTATATTATTTGTTTTTAGTTTTCAACATTAACTTCTATAAGATTTTCTCCCCCTTCTTTCCCTCCCCCCTCCCCAAGATGGCATGCAATCTGATATAGGTGCTACATATGCATTCATATTAAACACATATCCACATTAGTCATGTTGTAAAGAAGACTTAGAACCAGAGGAAAACCATGAGAAAGAAGAAGAAGAAAAGAGAAAACAGTATGTTTTGATCTGCATTCAGACTCCATAGTTCTTTCTCTGGATGTGGATTTCATTTATTGTCTTAGATCCTTGTATTGTTGAGAAGAGCTAAGTCTATCAAAGTTGGTCACTGTATAATGTTGCTGTTACTGTCTACAATGTCCTCCTGGTTCTGTTTACTTCACTCTGTATCAGTTCATGTAAGTCTTTCCAGGTTTTTCTAAAATCCACCAGCTCATCATTTCTTATGGAACAATAGTATTCCATCACAACCATATGCAACAACTTGTTAAGCCATTCCCCAATTGATAGGCATCCCCTCAATTTCCAATTCTTGCCCACCACAAAGAGTTGCTATAAATGTTTTGGTACATGTGGGTTCTTTTCCTTTTTTATGGTCCCTTTGGGATACAGACCTAGAAAGGGTATTGCTCAGTCAAATGGTATGTACAGTTTTGTAGCCCCTTTGGACATTGTTCCAAATTGCTCTCCAGAATGGTTGGGTCAGTTCACAACTCCACCAACAACAACACCAAACAAGTTTTCCCACATCTTCTCCAACATTTATCATTTTCCTCTTTTGTCAGGTTAGCCAATCTGATAGGTGTGATGTGGTACTTCAGAGTAGTTTTAATTTGCATTTCTCTTATCAATAATGATTTAGAGCATTTTTTCATATGTATGTCCACATTTTTTGGATAGCTTGTTATTAAATATTTACCAGCACACTCCTACTTAAGTATTTTCAGAGTATAATGATACACTGGCCAGTTTAGTGGTATATAGCATTATAGTTTGAAGCAAAAAAGGGGTCTTGGGGGTCATCTTAATCCAATCCTTCTATTTTACAGAAAAATAAACTGAGGCCCAGAGAGATAAGTGACTTGCTTAAATCACATAGGTAATGGGCAGCAGTGTGAGGATTCAAATCCAGTTCCTCTGACTTGAAATCCAGCAGCTACCATGTTGATATAAATCTAGAGAGACAGCACGCTTCAGAAAAAACTCTGAAATTGGAACACTAAAATTAGAAAGATGTGGACCCCAGGTACAAATCTCAGTTCTACCACTTGCTACCTATGTGACCATGGTTAAGTAACTTGACTTATCCGGGCCTTGGTTTCCTCCTGTGCTAAATGAAGAGTTGGATTCTGTGGCCTCTACTTCCAGCTCTGACTTTATGATCAACACAGAGAACTTAGCTTTTTTCTTTATTCTTCAAACATACCATTACAAGAACTGCTGGTTAACAGGGAACCTGTTAGCCCAGCTGAATTCCAGCTGCTTACATCAGACAGAGGCACAAACTATGCGTATGTATGTGAAGATAAAGATGCCTGCTTTGAACTCAGGCACAGGGCATATGGGAAGCATCTCTCTTCATAAGCTTCCTCTTGTAAGCTCAGTCCCTGAAATTTGGGAGGACTCTCTGGCAGACACACCAAGCTCCAATAAGGCTTAAAGGAAAAATCAGTCCAGGGCCTACTATTTATAACCCCATGATGACCACTGTGCAGTTTCTAGCATTTCCATCTGATTTTTAATTAGCATCTCCTCTCAAGAACTTTGAGAACACAGTGGTATCTAGCTTCTTTTACCTCTCTTAAGAGGAAAGTCAGAAAATGAAGCAATTTGTAACTCTTTTCAGGAAGCCTGAAAACATTCTGGGTGTTTTTTTCCACTCCTTTTCCAGGGTCGCCAAACAGCAAAAGTGAAGGAACTGATGAGTTGCCCCCTCCAACAGTGAAAGGAACAGGGAGAGATCTGACATTGCTGTGGTATAGAAGCTGGATTTGAACCCCAGATCTGCTCTTTAACAGCTGTGTAACCTTGTATAGGTCAGTTGCCCTTGTTAGGGTTCTTTCCTCATATGCAAAATGAGAGGGTTGGAATAAACATTCTTTTTTTCTTAAACATATTTCAACATTAGTCATATTGAGAAAGAAGAATCAGAAGAACAAAAGGGTAAAACCACAAGAAAGAAAAAACAAGAGAGAAAATAGCATGCTTCAATCTGCATTCAGATTCCATAGTTCTGTCTCTGGACGTGGACAGCGTTTTCCATCATGAATCTTTTGGAATTGTCTTAGATCATTGCATTGCTGAGAAGAGCTAAATCTATCAAAGCCGGTCATTGCACAATGGTGCTGTTACTGTGTACAATGTTCTCCTGGTTCTGCTCACTTCACTTGGCATTGGTTCATATAAGTCTTTGCAGGTTTTTCTGAAATCCACTTGCTCATCATTTCATATAGAACAATAATATGGAATCAACATTCTTTAAGGTCCCAGCCAACTCTTAAGCCTACTCATGTCTATGTTGCATACAACAAGGAAATAGGCAGGACTGACTATTTAGAAAATATGATAAATAGGCTACACTAGGAAAATGCTGAGAGCGGGATCCTGAAGTTATGTGTTTCTTGAGCTAATTGATAAAAGGACCATCACCCCCACCACAACCAATGTAGTCTTACTTCATTCAATAAATATTTACTCAACTAAATTTATTGAGCATGTGCTAGCCCATTTGGAGAGTAGAGGAATGAGAGAACTGATTTCATTGATTCCTTACCAGGAACCCTGGTGAGGAAATCCCCTCTACCAATGTTGATCATACCTGCTCTTCAACTTGGAGTTTTAGAGAGAGTTGCTTGCATGGGGTGGGGGTGCGGCACTGAGATAGGGACACGTGCTAAAGGTCCCACAGCCTCTACATGTCAGAATCAGGACTTGAACCCTGGTCTTCTAGCTCTCGGTCCACTATGTTACATGACACTGCCTCTCATTGACCACTAGAGGAACTATAAAGAAACACAGTATAAGACGTAGTCAGCCCCCAAGGAATTTACAGCATCCTTGGGGAGATGAAACATCAGCATGTAACAGTGTGCATGCTCTACCCACAGATGGAAAATTAAATGATATTCTGAGACGGTGAAGCAAGCAGTGTCACAAGGCAGGATATAAGTAACTGCCAAATAAGAGACAAGAAAGGCTCTGAGTTCAGAAAAGGGGTTAAAGAAGCGAAGGAAAAGTTTTTGGCCATGAGAATTGAGCTAGGCTTTGAAGGAGGTGTTTTCTTTGGCTTTATTTCATTTCATTAGTATGAATTAAGAGTTCAGTCATTTTTCTGTCATGTCCAACTCTTCCTGACCCCATTTGGGGTTTTCTCAGCAAAGACACTGGAGTGTTTTGCCATTTCCTTCTGTAGCTCATTTGACAGGTGAGGAAACTGAGGCAAACAGAGTTAAGTGACTTGCCTAGAGTCAACACAACTAATGTCTGAGGCCAGATTTGAACTCAGGAAGATGAGTCTTCCCAACTCCATTGTGCCACCTAGCTGCCCACAAAGTAGAGCAGGCAGAAGCAAATAAATATATTTGATTCTCTCCTTCTCCAGGTAGGGCCCTTGCTGAATTTAAATGTTCCATGCATCGCAGGGGCCAACAGAGCATCTAGAGAACAGTCCCACTCATGTAAGGTTGGGAGTGACCGGGAGATGGAAGGTGGAGGAGGAAAGAATGGGAAAGTAAAGAGGATAGGAGAGATTTTTCCATCACAATTAGAGAGAATAGCTTCATGCTGAAGCTCATCATGGGGTAATATTGCTTGAACTCTCCATCCCTGCTAGGGCTGCACTTTCATTTTACACAGAGGGACATTGTGGTATGAAGTGATTACATAATCAGCTATAGAATGAATCATCTTTAATAACTCCATGAACAAACTGACCCCAAGCAGCAAAACAGCAAAATTTCCCATGCATGCTGACTTACAAGTGTTTAGAAAAATTAGCACCTCTCCTCCACCTCTCCCCCCTGTTTGGTCCTCCTAGTCTGAACCTTCAGGGAAAAAATAAATAAAAGATAGCTGCTAATAGCTTTTAATTGCTTTAAGGTCTTCAAAAAATTATACCTAGAGTTAATGGCTAACTTGGAAAATGAGTGCCTAGTAAGAATAAAGGGCACATTGTACAGGACCCTTCCCTTCAAAATCTCTATAAATTAGAAATATAGGTGGGAAGCAGAGAGAGAACAAAGTTCAGAGTTAGAGGAGTTAATTATTCTACCAAAGAGGTGTAGCAGCACCATAGCAACCAAAACATTATTCCAATCGAGAGTTTAATTTACAAGAAAAGTAGTTGGGCTGGGGGACTTTAACATTAGGAGAAAAGGACAGAGGACAGAGGTGTGGACCAAAGTGGGAACAGGTCCAAGGAGAAACAGTTTGAGAGTGCTTGAGGTCTTCCGACATCCATTCTTTTTGGACTTACATTTCCCAGGAATTCTTAGCTCTAAATTATGACCCATATAGAACAAATAGGAATGTTAATTTCTCCAAGTCACCCACATGCCAGCCATATGGGGAGAAATCACCATTTTAAAGCTTGTACATGTCAGCGGGAAGACCATCTTTGTGTTTGTTTACTTACCTTTTGATCTTTGCTCTTACCTTTGACTGGTTCCCAGAGTGAAGTCATTTCTTTGATGGGTTAGGGTTTTTCACATATTCTATACTTTTAGAACTGTTTTCTATTCTTTGAGAGAGGGGGCAATGAGCATATTGGTTCAGATTTATTTTAAAACGAAAAAGCCCACCCTGTGAGCTTATTTGAGCTATATGAGGGAAGAAATAACATTCTTTCTTATGAATAAAAATATTTTCTTAGTGTTTATTTTAGAGTTGAGGTATATATTTAAGTATCTTATATTCTGGGAGGAATCATGTTACCATTGAAGATGACCTGGATTTGGGATCAGAGGAATGAACTGGACTCTCATTCTGGTTTTGCCACTTACTATTTGTGTGAATTTGGACAAGTCACGTTACATTCCTCATAAAAAATGAGGCGGTTGGAACAGATGGCCCCTCAGGTCCCTTTCAGCATAAAGCTCTGAGCTCACATTCTGTTCAAAGCTTCCATACTTGTTAAATATGATTTTATAAAATGAATTAGGTGCCCTTCTGGCTATATTTGTTGTTTGCATACTTTTTCTGGAAATCATAAGAACTTTACTAGTGGCCAAGATGCTCCTAAGAATTAAAAGGGGATTCTGATTTAAGGTTGAAAAGAATTAACCCATTGCATTGGCACAGTCTTTGTTTATTTTGAAACTGGTTGAAATGAACGATGAAATGGCAGCTGACTCCCAGGTGTAGAGGAAGACCACTCAATAGGGCATTAGAAGTCCTGTATTCCAGGCCTTGACTCTGGTGCAAACCAGTTGAGTGATTTTTATCACACTCATGGTTTCACAGATTTAGAGCCCAAAGAAGTGGCTAGAAGTCATCTAGTCCAACCCTTTGCATTTTATAGATGAGGTTCGTGGACACTCATAGAAGGTGAGTGACACAGGTCATTGCAGGGCCCACATACGACCCAGGTCCTCTCGCACCAGTCCAAATCCAATCCTTTTCCCTGCACTTCATTGCCCCCTTCAGGTTACTTAGCTTCTCTAGTCCTCAGTTTCCTCATGTGTAAAATGAGTGCCTTAAACCAGATGATTGCTAAGGTCTCTTTCAGAATCAATGACTAGGAGATGGTGCTATCCTTTGAACCTTATAACCAGTGCAGTAGAGTCTAATATAGTATGATTTATATAATTATGATTGTTTCATCATGTGCAGGAAACATTGACTGTCTATATATCAGAAGGTTCCTTTTTCATGAAACAGGTTCAGAAACCTAGCATATACTCATATTATCCATTCAGTTATCACAATACACCTTGGGAGATATCACTTCTCTGGGCCTTAATTTCCTCATTTGCAAGATGAGGTCAAATTTTTATTGAATGAATTTGTTCTGTGAAGTTTGGATTCAGTCAAGGGGCCATACTTGAGGACCTAGAAGGCCATATGTGGCCTCAAGGCCACAAGTTCCCCTACCCCTGGATTAGGTAATCCCTATGAACCCTTCTAGCCCTAGTCTATGAAGCTAGAAATTGTGAGCACAGAACATTCAGGACATCTAGTATCTACCTCATGTGGTTGGTTGTGAAGATTAACTGAGAAAATGCATTTAAAATTCATTGTCAACTTTGAAGTGCTCTTTAAGTGCTAAATACTATTATTTTTCTTAAAGGGCAAAAATCATTTAGATGAAAAATGCCTAGATAGAGAGGCTGTTTTAACCCCATATTGAAGAGTGAAAAATATTATTTGAAAATCACCAGAGAATAAAGATGGTAGAGAAAAGGCAAAGGCTTGCCTGAGCGCTCCCTATAACCCCTCTGAACAATTTTAAATAATTCCTCAAGATGAATTCTAGAGGGGCAGAACACACAAGAGGATGGAGTGAAACAATTTTCCAGCCCAAGACAACTTAGAAGTTCAACAGGAAAGGTCTGTTGCACTGAGGCAAGAGTGGAGCTCAGTCCAGCATGGGCCATACCCCAGCAAACCAGAAGAAGATCTTAGGGGCAACTGAATCAGTGGCTGGCAGTTTCTGGACTTCTCAGACCATATATGGTAAGTGGTAGACAACTGGTCAGAAGGAGATTACAAGTGTCCCTTTGCTAGCAGGGGCAGTATTCTATTGTATTGTCCATAGTTAGATCTGGGTCACAGTCCAGGGTCTCAGTCCCAGGGCAAGGCAGAGCACTAACACACCATAGGTTCTAGCCTCAGGGTAGCCGGGATCCTTGTCACAGTTCCAGGGTGGAAAAGAGTGCTTGTGGTAACTCATAGACCAGAGCACAGGCCAGGAGAGTAGTACACACATCTCTCCTTAGATCATACTACTTTGAAAGAATTGAAAACTTACAGGCCCCAGAATTATCTCTGAAAATAGCTACACAAAAAACCTTAAACTAGGGACAGTGCCCCTCCACTCTGGAAGGAGAACCACACTTTAGCATAGAGTTAAAAGTTGAGAAATAGGTTGGAGAAATGAGCAAACAGCAGAAAAAGATCCTGACTATAGAAAGGTATTATGGTGATGGGGAAGATCAAAACACAAACTCAGAAGAAAACAACAAAGTCAAAGCTGTGACATCCAAAGCCTCAAAGAAAAATATGAATTGGTCTTAAGCCATAGAAGCGCTCAAAAAGGATTTTAAAAATCAAGAGATATATAGGAAAAATTGGGAAGAGAAATGAATGATGCAAGAAAATCATTAAAAAAGAGCCAACAGCTTAGTAAAGGAGACACAAAAATACTGAAGAAAATAACATTTTAAAAAACAGAATAGGCCAAGTGATAAAAAAAGAAGCACAAAAATCCAATGAAGAGAAGAATACCATAAAAAACAGAATTGGCCAAATGGAAAAAGAGGTACAAAAATTCACTGAAGAAAAGTTCTTTTAAAAAAGTTGAATTGGCCAAATGGAAAAGAAGGTACACATGCCCACTGAAGAAAACAATTACTTAAAAATTAGAATTGGAAAGTGGAAGGTAATGACTATGAGACATCAAGAAACAATAAGACAAAATCAAAAGGATGAAAAAAATAGAAGAAAATGCGAAGCTTCCCACTGGAAAAACAACTGGCCTGGAAAATAGATTCAGGTAATTTAAGAATTATTGGACTACCTGAAAGCCATGATCAAAAATGAACATAGACATCATCTTTCAAGAAATTATTAAAGAAAACTGCACTGTTTTCTAGCACCAGAGGGTAAAATAGAATTTGAAAGAATCCACTGATCACCTCCTGAAAGAGATCCAAAAATAAAAACTTCAGGAATATAGTAGCCAATTTCCAGAGTTCCCAGGTCAAGGAGAAAATATTGCAGGCAACCAGAAGGAAACAATTGAAATATTGTGGAGTCACAGTCAGGATAACACAAGATTTAGCAGCTTCTACATTAAAGGATCTGAGTTCTTGGAATATGATATTCTGGAGGGCAAAAGAGTTAGGATTACAACCAAGAATCACCCGCCCAGCAAAACTGAGCATGATGCTTTGGGGGGAAATAGATATTCAATGAAATAGAGGACTTTCAAGCATTCCTGATGAAAAGACCAGAGCTGAATAGAAAATCTGACTTTCAAATACTAGATTCAAGAGAAGCACAAAAAGGTAAACAAGAAAGAGAAATCATAAGGGATTCAATAAGGTTAAACTGCTTACATTCCCACATGGGAAAATGATACTTGTAACTCCTAAAAACTTTCTCATTATTAGAGCAGTTAGAAGGAGTACACATACACAGGGATGATTATCTAAAAAAATAAGATTAAGGGGTGAGAAAGGAATGCACTGGGAAGAGGGGAAAGGGAAAGGTAGAATGGGGTAAATTATTTGACATAAAAAAGGTAAAGAGCTTTTACAGTGGAGGGGAGGATGCGGAAGTTAGGGTAGGGATCCTGTGAACCTTACTCTCATCAGAATTGACTCAGAGATAGAATAACATACACATTCAGTTGGATATATGAATCTATATTAACACACAGGAAATAGGAGGGAGGGAGGGAGACAAGAGAAGAGGGAGGTTATTAGAAGAGAGTGCAGATTAGGGGAAGTAAAACTTTTGAGAAAGGACAAGGTAAAAGGAGAGAGAGAGAATAGGATAAACTGGAGGAAAATAGGATAGAGGAAAATACATAGTATTTATTACTGTGAAAAAAATTTGCAGCAAGTTTCTTTGATAAAGATCTCATTTTGCAAATATATAGAGAACTGAGTCAAATTTATAAAAATAAGGCCCATGCTTCAATTCATAAATGGTCAAAGGATATGAACAGGCAGTTTTTAGACAAAATAATCAAAGCTATCTAGTCATATAAAATGATCTAAATCACTATTGAGTAGAGAAATGCAAATTAAAACAACTCTGAGCTACCACCCCTTGCCTATCAGATTACCTAATATGACAGAAAAGGAAAATGACAAATGTTGGAGGGAATGTGCGAAAATTGAGACACTAACTGACTGTTGGTGAAGTTGTATACTGCTTCAACCATTCTGGGGAGCAATTTGGAACTATGCCCAAAAGACTATAAAACCATGCATAACCTTTGAACAAGCAATGCCACAACCAGGTCTTATCCCAAAGAGATGAAAAACAAAAAGGAAAAGGATTTATATGTCCAAAAATATTTGTAGCAACCCTTTTATTGGTGGCAAAGAATTGGAAATTGGGGGGATGTCCATCAATTGGGGAATGGCTGAACAAGTTGTGCATATGATTGTGATGGAATATTATCGTTCTATAAGAAATGATAAGCAAGAGGATTTCAGAAAAACCTGGACTCACATGAACTGATGCAAAGTGAAGTGAATAGAACTGGGAGAATGTTTTACACAGTAATAGCAATATTGTATAATGAAGAACTATGAATGACTTGGGTATTCCCAGTAATTCAATGATCCAAGATAGCCCTAAAGGACTCATGAGGAAAAATGCTATCCTCCTCCAGAGAAAGAACTGATGTCCGAATACAGACTGAAACATACTCTTTCTTTCTTCCTTCCTGCCTTTTTTTTTGGTAAAGCCTTCTTGTACAAAATGACCAATATGGAAACTTTTTACAAGATTGCACATGTGTAACCTATGCTCACCATCACAGGGAAGGGGGAGGGTAAGGGGGGAAGGGATAAAATTTGGAAATAAAACTTTAAAAAAGCGGAAAGTCATTTTTAGATGTAATTGGGGGGCTAAAATATTAAGGGAAAAAAAGAAGTTGAATATGATAATTGCGAATAGTCAAAGTCTTCAACCACAGAGAAGACTGAACATCACCCCTACTCTGGAAACCTGTAATCAAGTCTAGAGCTCAGTGCCAGATTAGTGTAACTCTACCATCTGGCTTCTCATAAGACGTATTCCTAGGTTGTATTTATTCTATTTTCACAGCATCATGAAACATTGATCTACTGAGTGCGTAGTGATGACTTTCAGCTTGGTGCATGGCTTCTCTGGATCAGGCTGGTGTATAGCCTTAATCAGCTACAGCTTTATCATTATCACTTTGTAAAGGTACTGTTATCAGGATTCATCAAAGTGGTCCATCATCTTTTGGAGGTCTCTTTGCTTGTGAATTTCAAGAAATCACCTGCCTACTTATATTCTCCAAGTCATTGTCTATAGGGCTCCTGATGTTCACATTCTTTGAATTTCCCAGAGGACCAGAAACACAGCTTTACAAAAAATATAGCTTTATAGATGTAGATCCATTAAGTAACCTTGACTCATTTCCTTGGAGAAAGGATGAGAGTTAAATAGGACTCCATTATATTTTTTTCTCATTCATTCATTTATTCAATCATTCAACAAAAATTGATTGAGCCTTTTAGTGCAATGATTAAACATATTGTGTTCCAGGCACTATATTAAGGGCTTGGGATACAAAGAAAAAAGCCTTGCCCCCAAGAAGGATAAATTCTAGTAGGAGGAATAACATGTACACAGAAAAGCAAATGTAATTTCATGAGTTCAGAGTGTAGCGTCACCCTACTCCCTCTTTTCAGCTCCCTTTTATATGTTGCCATCCCCCATTAGGAAGACTCATTTTCATGAATTCAAATCCAGCTTCAGACACTTACCAGCTGTGTGGCCCTGGGCAAGTCACTTAGTCGTGTTTGCCTCAGTTTTTTCATCTGTAAAATGAGCTAGAAAAGGAAATGGAAAACCACTCCGGTATCTAAATTTGCCAAGAAAACCCCAAATGGGGTCATAAAGAGTCTGATGTGACTGAAAAAAATGACTGAATGACAACAATCTCCCATTGGAATAAAAGCTCTTTGAAGATAGAGACTTGCTTTTTGCTTGTATTTGTATTCCCCAGGCTTAGAACAGTGTCTGGTACATTTGTTGTCCAGTCATTTTCCCCATCATCTCTGGCTCTTCATTTGGAGTTTTCTTGGCAAAGATACTGGAGTGGATTGCCATTTCCTTCTCCAGCTCATTTTACAGATGAGGAAACTGAGTCAAACAGGATAAATGATTTGCCCAGGGTTACACAGGTAGTAAGTATCTGAGGCTAGATTTGAACTCATGAAGATGACTCTTCCTGACTCCAGGCCTGGCACTCTATCTACTGCACCACCTAGCTGTCTGTCTGGTACACAGTGATCTCCTAAAAATACTTATTGATTTGACTCAAATGTTAAGCAGTCGACCGTTTGAAAAGAGAAAACATAAATGTTTTACAAATTGCCAGCAGCTCTTCCAAAAAGAAATAGTTCAAAGACACGATTTCATAACTAAATCATTATTATTTTTATGGATAATAATTAAAATTACCTTTGCTTTTTTGAGGCATTAGTTTTTCATAAGACTTCAAAGAATTACTTTGAAATCCCCTCAAGGTAGACCTGGTATTACTTGCCTCATGGTAAAAGTGAGGAGCTAGAGGTCAGGAAAATCAGAGGGAGATTACATCCCCCCCCCCCATTAAACCTCTCCCCAAAGAAAAGAGTTCTGAGAGCACAGCCAAAGTACCAAACCACGTTTTAGATTCTCCCTATGTTTGTGAACCAGGAACATAACATGTGTCTGAATCAGAAAGTAAATGAGCTTCTGGAGTCTAAGGTTTCAAGCCAAATGGTACTTTTGATCAAGATGGTTTACTTTCAACAAAAGGCAATTTCCTTTCTCAGAAAAGAAGGGAAAAAAAGCCTTAGGACTGCTCAAAAGAATCCAAGCACATCAAATGGCCTTTGAAAAATCTTTGTGATGAAAAGAGAGAAAAATAAGGCAAATGGAGGGAGCCAAAAATACACATCAAGCTCCTTGGCTCCTTTGGCCTTCACTAATTATGAGACCCTCTCTGGAGTTGGAGAAGCCTTTGAAATTCTTGTGACACTTCTCCAATTTCCCACCCCAGTCTGGAGTGGGAAAGCCTCTCTAGCAACACTTAGGATAGCAAGTAAAGCAGAATATGAGAGATCTCATGAGAAACTATAATCTTTTGAAGTTTCTGGCAAGGGGTATGTAAAATTTTACTAATTCTGGAAATGCTGCTGGATGAAAATCCAAAGAATCTCTGGTGTCATTTTAATTGTATGTAAAATTTATCACTAAGTCGGTACTCAACTACTAGTAAGCACTTGGTTTTGATTTGTTTTGTTTTTAAGCTATTTTCCCCAGGCCAGAAGTACAGGGGCTACTAGTAGACCCATACCAATATTGAGAAGTACAGGAGTTTCTGGTACGTTTCCAACTTCAACCAATTCACCCCTCCTTAGGCAATCTTCTAGGCTCCAGCTCCTTATGTTCACTACAGTAATGATGAATATTAGTGCATAAACTGGATCAGCATAGCCCACTGCAACTCAGAACACTAGAACTCAAGGGATCTACCAGCCTGGTAGCCACCACAATGAGTGAATTAAAAAAAATTAACAAAGATATTCATTTAACATGGAATGAAAAAAAAACAAAAACCAGAAGGGAGAGAAAGCATTTAAAGTAAATTTTTATTGATATAATTTGTTTTTACATCACCAACATTTTCCAATGTATTTCTCTTCTTCTCTTCCCTTCCCCTCCCCAGAGAGTCATCTGTTATAACAAAGAATACAAAAAAGCTCCTCAAAATTAACCAACATATTTTTAAAAACCCTGAAATTATCTGTAATATTCCACTATTCCTCCACCTCTGCAATGAAGGTAGGGGAGGTACCTTCCCATAACTCTCCTCTGGGATCAAACTTGGTGAATAAAATTTCCCAGCATTCAGTTTCAATAGTTTCAAGGTGTTATTCTTTCTACTTCCATCATTGTAGACGTTGTGTATATTGTTGTCCTCATTTTGCTTACTTCACTTTGCATCAGTCCATTTAAGGCTTCCTATACTTCTCTTTATGTATTGTTTCCTTTTCTTGTAGTACACGAGGAGGCTATTTTGGATCCTTGGGCATGAAAGGTGTTGTTGACTTGAAAGAGTTCATGAACACGCGCGCACACACATACACACACACACAATCCCTAAATCTTTTTCCTAGTCATTATCCAACTGTACTGCATCTCCCTGAAGGAGAAAAGGAACTTGAGGAAGATTTCCTATAGGAAGACCAGGTGAACAAAGAAACTTTCTCAGTTTCAACAATGATGGAGATTACTATATAAACTTGAACCCGGACAGTGACCGGCAGAACCTCCTTTTCTGTACTTGACTCTCTTCACACCCAGAGGTGGCCTGAATGAAATAAACTACCTTAACTGGGCAAATGGAAGCTTCTGTCTAACTTTAGCCAATGATGGCGGGAAATTCCCCTCCATGTTGCCATTTTGGAGAGTCTCTACCAAGGCTTCCCCTTGCTGCTAGAAACGTGAGCTTTCCCCCATTCAGTAAAAGTAGTTTTTGCTACTCTCTTCTCAATGACCTGGTAATTCCATGATTTGGATCCAAGATTTCCACGTACAACCTCTTTCATAAGTACGTTGTTCGTGCAAACCTATTCTCTCATGACTATTAAATTTGCCAGGAAAGCTAGGTGGAATAAAATCTGTATGGATTGTTGCATGATTCCTTCAGTCAACTATGGGGAGCTATGGACCCAGATGTGATCTACTGAAAGCCTGGAAAGGAGAAGGGGTGTGGCACAAATGACCAGACTTTTATAAACTAAAAATCTGCTGATGCTTAAATGTCTCTTGAAGTATTCTTAGCTCCCAAGAGCAAGAAAACTTAGGAAGTAGTTACAGTTTTTCCCAGCCACCTTCCTGTACACTTTTGCCTCCTTGCCACCTGGTGCCCCAGGTACCCAGTGTTCCAGTGCCCTCTCTTTCTCTTATCCTTAGGGGGATGGCATGGGCCCAGGGAAAAAGAATACTGGTTCTGGAGGTGAAGGACCTGAGTTAAAAAACTTACCTCTTCCCTCTACTAGCTACATGACCACAGGCAATTCACTCACAGAAGGTTGCACTATGTGGCCTCCAAGGTCCCTTCTAGCAACAAATTCTTTCACACTAACGACTAATGAGCCTTAAATACATGATCTCCTTTAACGGTGTATTTCTACATTTACAAAAGAGAATATCTCTTCTTGTGAAATTTCAAGCATCAAGAAATTAGTGAGATATTATGCAGGGATAGGGGTAACTTTCCAACTGCCCAAAATAGCCCTTCTTTATTGTTAAGGCCGACTGCATTCATTCATATTCATTCATTCATATATCCACTGAAGCCCCCAGATCTTCCCCTGTCCATAAGCTGGTTTCCAGCAACGCCTCTGAGACAATTTTGCTTAACAACACACTCCACCCCTTGTTCTAGGATACAGCCTCTCTCACTTATTTTTTACCCCATCCTCCTTGTGAGAGTGGGCCTTAAGAATACATACCATTTTGCAGAAGGGGAAATTGAGGCACAGAGAAATTAAGTGACTTGTGGAAGATCATACAACCAGCAACCATCTGAGGCACAATTTGAAGCCAGTTCCTCCTGCCTTGAGGTCCAGTGCCTGATTCACTATGCCACACTATTTCTTACATTTGCCACTTAAATATCTTTGGACCATTATGAAATATTTGAAAACCTCCTATGAAACTCCTCCCAAAATATCGGGAAACACGTGAGATCTGGTAACGAGTCCATTTTGAACACAGGAAATCAGATCACTCGCTTTAGCCAGCATCTCAATGCTTGGATGTCACAGAAACCTTTAAATATGACAGAATGAGGTCATCTTCATAGCCTCTAGTCAAGAACAACACAAAAGGGCATCCAGGGCAAATCCCACTGTGCGGCTCTCTCACTCCCTTCCTCCAACATCTCTTTACATATCATTGCCACTACGTTTTAATAGAACTGGAATTTTAACTTTCAAGATCTATATAGATGGCATTGGAAAGGAAAAAGGAAGGAAGAGAAATCACAAGACTCAGTGTGGATGGAACCAGTCAAGAGATTGCCAGTCCCAAGCATTCCCCCAATTGCTTTGTTTATTGATTATATAGGTAGGAAGGCCTTAAGTAATTTTTAGGCTTATCTTCTCTCCTTCTCTCTTGTCTGCTATCTTCCTGAGTCATTTATCAGATAGTTCTAAGAACTTGGTCATTGAGGCAGCAGGGTAGAGGGGAGGGAGGAAAGGGGCAGAAACTGAGGGTAACATTTAAATAAGAAAAATCAACAGTTGTATGAGATAGGCACAGTGTCTAGGGAGGAAAAGGAATCCATTTTTCCAAGGCAGAGATGAAAAAGATATTCTCCTCCCTTCACATGGTTATGGGAGCCTAGGGTCCAAAGCTCATACTGTAAATTTGCAGTGACACAGCACCTTGTAAATCTACTGATCTATAAAACATTTTGTCCTAGACCACAGACCGAAGTCATTTTCACTGTCATGAAACATGATGCCAGCATCCTTCCTGCTGCCACTGAATCTTCTTGCTTTTATCAGTTGGCATTAGTCTCCACCCATTTAACCTTGTTAGTATAGCTTCCCATGTTTAGCAAATTCAATATTTAAAATATTAACACTAAGACAGGCAGAATTCATACTTGCAATCCTAGCTCCCAGAAAGTAGGAGGGTGATGGATCTCTGGAGCTCTGGAGTTCTGAGCTGCAGTGGGCTGAGCTAACCAGACGTTCACTTGAAGTCTGGCATCAGTAGGGTGAGCCCCTCAGGAGTGAGGAGCCACTAGGTTGCCTAAAGTGGGGTAAAACAACCAAGATAAAAAAATAGAGCAGGTCAAAGCTCCCATGTGGGTCTTTGAGTAGCTACAGCACTTTCAGCCTGGTGAGATTAAGAGACCTAGTCCTTAAAAAAATAGGGAGCAACATCATGGTAAAGTTGATAGTTCAATGGCCTTAGGATCAAGCAGCCCCGGGTTATAGTCCTGAATCTGACATGTGACAGTGTGACCTTGGACACATCCCTTCACTTCTCAGTATTCCAAACAAATCTCTAAGTTGAACAATGGTTGCTGATTTGAACTGGTAGAAACTTTCCTCCACAAGAAGAGCTCCCTATATTGATGAAATCACAAGTCTAGGACCTCTCAACTGCCCCCTCCCCCAAACTCAACAAAGCAATAAGCATTAGTGTATGCTATGTACAAGACACTGGGAAATATATTTTTTAAAGGCAAAAAAAAAGCACCCACTCTCAACTATGTGCAAACAACTATAGACAAACAAGATATATACAGGGTGCATTGATAAGGAGAGAAGGCACTAGGATTAATGGGGATTAGCAAAGGCTTCTTGTAGAAGGTGAAATTTTAGCTGAAACTTGGAGGAAGCCCTGTGGTGAAGATTAGATCGCTCCAGGTACAGGGGATAGCCAGGGAAGCACAGAGCTTGTCTTGTTGGGGGAACAGCAAAGAAGCCAAAGTCACTGGATCACTGGGAACATAAAGAGGGAAGTAAGGTACAAAAAGGATGGAAAAGGAGATAGGCTGCTAGACTGGTATAAGCAAGCCAAATTTGTACTCCAGTTGACTAAACAAGCATGCTGTCTGTTTATGTTGGGTGTGTGCTGCTATGGAACTGGAAACAAGCCTGTTTGAACAACCAACATCAGATTCTCTTTCAAAAGTTAGATTGTAGAGATGAGCGATCATACCTCTAGAGCTGTAATAAATCTTTGGAGAAGCCTCTCATCTCACAGATGAAGAACCTGAGACCCAGGCAGGTTGTGACTTATCTGATAGCATCATGCATGGAATGAGTGTCAGAGGTAGGAACTGAACCCACCACTTCTGGGTCCAGAACCAACATTCTTCCCACTATACTGTTGTTATTATTCAGTTGTTTCAGTCATGTTTGATTTTTTTGTGACCCCATTTGTGGTCTTCTTGGCAAAGATACTGGAGTGGTTTGCCATTTCTAGATCATTTTACAGATAAGTAAACAGAAGCAAACAGGGTTAAGTGACTGGCACAAGGTCATATACATCTAGTAATCGTCTGAGGCTAGACTTGAACTCAGATCTTCCTGACTCCAGGCCTCATGCTCTATCCATTGCACCACCTCACTGTTCTTCCACTGTATCACATGGCTTGATTATCTTTGCTAATTCCAGTATCTCTATAACAGTTCAATGCTTAAAACTTTTATTTCATCAATATGGGACTTCTCTCCATACTGCAACATCTGTCTGTCATAGTGTAGGGCTATTGTAATGATTAAATGAGATAATATTTGTAAAGTGTTTATCGCAGTGCCTGAATACATAGTAATACATAGTAAGTGCTTAATAAATGCTTTTTTCCTCATGCCCTCACCCCTCATCCCCATCCACACAGCCTTTGGGACTTGCTGTGATTAAAAGAAAAAAATCCTTATCTCCTGTCTGGGAACCTCTGGGACAGCCACACAGAGAGCATTGTATTGACTCCCCTGGAGAGGTTACAGACCTCTGTAAAAGTCCAGAACATAAGAACTAACATAATGCGATTGCTGACTGTGGGAAGCAGAGAGCTCTCCACTACTGGAAGTATTCAAGCAGAGGAAGGGTGGCTCCTTCTTAGGGATGCTATAGAAAGGAACCATGTTTTGTGTATGGTCTAAAGGTATCATGAATCAATACAAAGAATATTTTTAATGTAATATTTATTTGATGAATTTACATCTGAATTCATTTACAAAAGAAAAGTTTCAGACAAATGTTAGCTTCCAGTGCAGTTTCAAATATTTTAAGAACAAGCAACTGTCCATGAGGATTTGAATGATAATATTGAATGGCACATGAGTCATTTTCCTTTGTGTGGTTTTTTTCCCTATCCCTCCCCAGGTAGGGAGGAAGGGAGGGAGAAGAGTAGAAAAAAAAAAGTCAGTGTCAATGAAAATAAGGCCATGTGAATAAACACCCTTTCAGAGAATCAGAAGAATTTTAAGTTGGGGATAAGTAACCCTCCTGAAATCAGCAGCAGTTATCCTGGTAGCCACATAATTTAATGACTAAGAATGGAGAGAGAGTACACTCAGATGAAATCTTACTATTCTGGCTGTCAAAAAAATTGTCTCTTTCCAGCTTATTACCTTTAGATCCATGGTCTCTTCTCAGGTCTAGATCTCCTAAAGCCAGGAGTCACCCCTACTGTGAAAGAGGGATCACTCTTACTCGTAGTGTTTGCCTGGCCAATAAAGTTGATGTAGTTTCAGAAGTATAAGCACCCAATGAAAACTGACCCTTTGGATAAGAAAAACAGAGGACTGAGGTTCAAATTCCACCCCTGGAACTTAACACTTATAAGAACTCAGGCAAGTTGCTTCGACTTGTACCCAAACCTGTGCCTTAGTTTCTTCCTTTTCTGTGAAAGGGAGACTGGACTTGATGACCTTGGAAGCCTGTTCTAGCTCTAGAGTTATGACCAAAGCTCCCTTCCAGCTCAGTTGGGAAGGGTTAAAGTAAACATTTTGCAGTCCTGAAGATTTCTTTGTCCCCTGGTTATGGAGGACGGTGAATGCTATCCAAAAGCCATCTGGCTTTTTAATGCTCCAGGCCAATTTGAAAGTGTTCTATTGAAAACAGCCCTTGTTTACAGTTAAAATACTTTGAGTTTGTCTGCCACAACTAATCCTGAAGAGGGGACTGAAAGGCCCTTTATTAGAGAGATGTGTTGTAATGTCTGTATGTTTATAAATATGTTAGAGCTGAGTATGCTCTCCAGAAAGAAATACAGTGGACACTGGTCTCACTTGCTAGTCCAGGAGAGAAAAGTCTAATTCTCCGGTCTTCTGAGCGTGGAGAGGAAATCAGTCACCTTGCCATTTGTCTAATATTCTCCCCTCTCTCTTAGACTTGGCTATAGAGACACTCCTACAGTAGCTTGTGCTTTTTCCTTTGCCATGTAAGTTATGAAGTTGTGCAGCACCCAGAGAATGAGAGTGTCCCTCTATTCCCCCTGGGTGTGGTCTAGGTCAAGGGTCAGTAACTTGTCTAGCACTTCTAGCCAAATTAAGTAAATCAGGCTGTACTTGTGCATTGACTCATTTCATCAAGGAGCAAATGGATATTACAAACAAATGAAATACTTGCCCTGGATCTCCATCGTAGAGCTCTCCTTGTTTTCTCACCACCATTACTCCATGCCCAAGGCACAGGGTTGGTACTAAAGTGCTCTCCTCTCCCTAGCCCTAGCCTCCATTTAGCAAAACCCTCTCCCTCAGAACTTTCTATGGTCCATTCTGTCTCTTCTTGCTATCCCTGTTCTCTTTCTTCCAAAACTTTACTCACACAGAGTTAGGCCCCTTTCAGCCTCAAAACATTTATTATTAATATGATAAGCTCTTTGTATTAATGAAATCATAGACTCATCAAATGTTAGAGTTAGTAAGGACCTTGGAGACCCGCTGATCCTACAACTTCATCTTACAGAATGAGGCCAAAGTAGGTCTTGCTTAAGGGCCCACCACATAGCTGTTTCCTATTCAGAAAATGCTAATGGATAACCAGGAGCTGTCCACAGCTGACGCTCATTCACGACAAAAATAATAAACATTGAAAAGGTAATAAACAAATGAACAAAATTAAGTAATTAAAAAAACATAAAAACTAGTATGAACATAGGGTTGACCTCTTCAATCCCCTACTCGAGAAACTTCAATCCCTCCCTTTAGGACAAAATGCAGACTTCCTTGTTTGGCTTTTAAAATCCTCCATGATGTGGCTTAACCTGTCTTTCCAGACTTATTCTATGTCTTTTCAATTTAGCCAATCTGGCTTATTTGCTGTTGCCTCTAGATGACATTGCATCTCCTTTTTCCATGACTTTGTAGGAAGTGGCACGTGTCTATTCTACCTCCTCATCTCCACCTTTTTGAAATCTCTAACTCCCTCAAGGTGGAGCTTAGGTACTATCTCCTATACAAGGTATAGGAGGTACATATATATATATATATACAAGGTACTATACTCCTATACATCCTGCTCCCCCTGATTGGTAGTACATGCCCTTCTTTCTTTCTTCTACACCTCCTCCTCTACCAAAGTTAAGGACCACAGTCCTTAACTGTGTACATATTATATCTCTCCAAAAGGCATATAAACTTCTTGAGAGAATGAACTATTAAATTTTTACTTTTTGTCTTAGTGCATGATCCTGGCACATAGTGGTGCTTAATAAATGGCTGTTGGATGGAATGGAACAGAGAAGAGGCGGTACAAAATCTATTCAGAATCATTTTAGATAAGATCAGCTAGATGGATAATCAATGTATTTGATATATTTGATATAGATACAAAGATACACACATATATGCATTTGTATGTATTGCCTAGACTTGTGATGGCATCAGTATAGGGCAAACCCAGTGTGGAAATTTCTTCCAGGAGGGCATAGATCAGCAATGCTTCTTTAACTTAGTCTTAGAGAGTTGCCTGGGGGCATTGAGACATGCCCATGGTCACACAGCCAGTATGTGCCAGAAGTGGGACTCAGTCCCAGGTTTTGCTGACCTCGGGTCAGTTCTCTATCTGTTATACCACTGTGGCCTCTCACACTGTACACTCAGGCACATCCCTTGGTAAATACACGTGAAGTGAGAGAGGAGGCACTTTGAACTATTTGGGCAAAATACTTTCTCTTTTTCTTCCCATCAAGAAAAATAAGGAAAGAGACAGCTAGGTGATACTAGATAGAGCACCAGCCCTGGAGGCAGGAGGAACTGAGTTCAAATTTGACCTCAGACACTTACAAGCTGCGTGATCCTAGGCAAGTCACTTAATCCTGATTGCCTCCCCCCCCCCCCAAAAAAAAAGAAAAGGAAAAACAAGTATGAAAGGCAGATGTATCTTTTCATAGAGATATGTGCGTATATACACACATATATGCGTATATACACACATACATATGTTATATATATACACATATATGTATATATACACATGTTTTATTAACTTGGCGCATGTTACATGATTACACTGATTCACCTTGGTTCTAATCTTGGGAAGCATCAGACTCCATCCGGTTCCCAATTTTCCTGGAGCCAACATCCTTTGCAGACAAAGGCATTACTTCAAAAGTGACTCAAGGAAGTAGGTACATTTCTGCATTTATTTGGGCCTGGATGTGAAGACAGTCTGTGGTAAAGGGAGCATAAAACATACCCCAAAATATGTTAGGACCAGGACACATCACCTCTCTCTAGATGTTTCCTCATCTTCGGAGACAAAAGTTAATGTTTCCTTTTCTCACCAAGGCACCACGTGTGGAAGAATGGATGTCTCCAAAGTGTTTAAGATGACTTGGGTAGGTGGAAGCATCAAGTGCTATTTTTGTTAAATTGATATTTATCCCCAAGGACAATTATGGTTTTGCTTGAAGGAAGTTGTGTAATGCCTTTATCAAAGTTGAGAAAAGCTTTAACCAGCAACTTGGCAGACTGAGAAAATCCTTTTCCTTTGAAAACAATAGGATTCCTTCCCAGTAAGAGCCTAGCAGACAGTGACATTGCGTGGGATGGGGGCAGCTAGGTAGCACAGTGGATAGGAGAACTGGCCATGACGTCAGGAGAACCTAAAATCTTGCCTTAGATACTTACTAGCTGTGTGACCCTGAGCAAGTAACTTAACCCTGATTGCCTCAAAAAGAAAAAGAAAAACCATTGCATAGGATGACTGAGTTATGATAAGCTGAAGAACTAGAATGTCAGAACTGTGGGTAACATCTTCAATTTTATTAAGAGTTCTCCTTGTCCACCCAAAAAAGTAGTACTGTACAGTGGAGAGGGCATAAAATTCAACCTAGTCAGAAGACCAGGGTTTCAAATCTCAGCTCCTCCATTTAATGGCTGTGTGACCAGAGACAAGACTTCTCCCTTGCTGGTGAAATGAAGTTGATAATGTTCGTACTCTCTGCTTCACCATTTGTTGTAAAAAACACATGAGTAGATATATGGGAAAGTGTCTTTTGCCATAAATCCTCATATGCAAAAGTCCTGGCCCCCAACAGATTTGAGGCATGACATTCTTTTCAACAATCTTCTGGTACATATGTCACAAAGTCCTCTAATTTCTTCCTTTGAAATGTCTCTAAATTGTTTTCTTCCTTTCTTTTTTCCCCTAGGTATCTAGGTGGCTCAGTGGATAGCTCACCTGTCTGAAATCAGGAAGACTCCTCTTCCTGAGTTCAAATCTGACCTTGGATACTTATTAGTCGTGTGACCCTGGGCAAGTCACTTAGTCCTCTTTGCCTCAATTTCCTCATTAGTAGCTGGAGAAGGAAATGGCAAACCAGTCCAGAATCTTTACCGAGGAAACCCCAGATGTGATCACTATGAGTCGGCTTCGACTGAACAACAACACAGTAGTCTCAAACGTAGCCCAAGTTGCTACCTCCAAGGAAAGGGTGGTGTGCTTTAGGAGATGATTGCTGGGCAAACGTCCCTCCAGTCTATATCCAGTGGATTTTCTGGAGACTGAGAACCATAAAACAAATAGCAAAGCTCTTATTTAGGATATCGCAACATAAATAAAAAGCAATGTAAATGTGAGAAGATTCCCTTCGTGTAAAACAGGACACCGTCTTCTTCAGAACAGCAAAGTCACCAACAAGAGAAAATCCGCCTACTACATAACAGAACACATCTCCGTCAGATTTTTATAGGACTGGAATGTTTCTCATACCTCTGTCTCCCCAAAATGAACCACCCCTCACTGTTGCTACACTCCACCTACACAATTGTTAATTAATACTAACTCATAGACTTACCGTCAAACCTGGGTGTCTCTTCAGCTACTAAAGCTTCTTCCTCAAAGAGCATTATTGTTCTTTTGTGAGACTGTCTTTGTCTAGGGCTAATCAGGCCCTTTCATCACTTTCTTGTTGGTCAGGCCTACCACTACCATCAGTCAATACATAAAAGAATCTCCCAGATCAAAACCTTTCCTTCTCCAAAATATTGTTCCCCACTTGATACTGAAGTTGGGGTAAGTAAATCCCTTTCATGTCTTTGATAACTAATGCTAAAGCAATAAAAATTACTCTAGGCTATCAACAAGCCTCAAGGAAGAAGTCGGCAACATTGGACCTGCTGACTTTTGCCTTGCATACCTGGTTATGCCCAAGTCACTGTCCTCTTTATATACATAATAAGTGCATTAAGGAAGTAAAAATAAGGAGCAAAAAATATTTTAAAAATTAAAATATATAAATATAAAATATAAAAAAATAAAAACAAATTACAAGTCATGGGGATCAAGGGTGTCTTCTAGGGAGAAATGGTATTTAAGTTGGGCTTTAAGAGACAGGTGGGAATTCAATTGGCACAGGGAGAAGGTAAGACATTACTGGCATAAGGAACAAGAAAAACAAAGGCATCGAGTCAAGAAAGCATGTTCAGGAAAAGAGAGTAAGTAGTCCAGTTTGGTTAGAGCATAGAAGTTGGGCCAGCCAAATCAAATATGCTTGGAAAGGCAGTATAGTAATACCAAATTATGGAAGTTCAAAAACACCAGACACAGATGTTTGAATTTCATTTCAATAGATAACAAGGAACTCTGCGGATTTTTAAGACCAGATCTAAATACAAAATTTTGCTTTTGTCTTTATATACTTTTGCTTATGAGGGACCATGTGTTTCTACCACAACTTATTTGGTATCTCTCGTGTACGAGTTCTATTCCTGGCTCTAGAAGGGCAGGGTAATGAAGGGGAAAGACTGGAGAATCTGGAGTCAGAGGCCTTGGTTTGACTCCCAGGCTCACCATTTACTACCAGATGAGTAATATAGCACTACTACCATTACTACTACACATTCCCATTGGCAAATTGATGATGTCAATTGCCATGTCCATCATGGCCAAAGCAGGTATATCAAGGTGAAGCAATGAGTATTGAATATTGAGCTTATCGTCAGTCAATCAACAAACATATTGAAAGCCTACACAGTGCAAGGTTCTGTGTAAATTTGGGGGACTTTCACAAAGACGTAAGATAGAGTTTCTTTCCTAACTCCCCTAATAAGAGATGTCCCAAAAGTTTCAAAAGCTTTAATACCTTAAAACTATACTAAGACTTTGGGAATACCGTGTATTTTTTCATATGTATGAGTAATTATTAATTCTAATATTTTAAAATAATAGCTAGCAGTCATATAGTGCTTTTAAATTTGCAAAACTCAACATACATTATCTCATTTGAGTTAAGTCAGAAACTGTCTACACTTGAAAAATTCACTAAAGTTTAATAAAGAAGTGCCACAATGTGTCATGGGACTTAAGCAGTGAAAGATAACATTTCTAGCTAGTTTGATGTTTTTTACAGTGGAAGTGGAATCTGATAGTGTAAGCTATCATTATACTACAGATCTAGATAGGCAAGGAAATAAGACCCAGAGGATTACTTAATGAGGGAGGAGGAAACAGGGAAGGGGAACAAGTGGGCTGCATGAAGTGAAGGAAGCAGGAAGTGCTCATATTTTAGGAGATTAGCAAAGGGAAGGAAGTGAAAGTCAACAAAGGTCAACGATGGCAACATCAATGGATAGAACTATAAATTCTTATCCTAAGGTAAAGGCCATTTGTTTCCTTCACTGTTTTTATGATCCCTGATGGGTGCGGGTGGCTCTGGGCCCACAAGTTCTAACTGCTCAGGGGGTGATCCAAGGACCACAGGAGTGAGGCAGGGGCCTCAAATAGACTCAATTCAAAGTGAGATATGAGTTGATGGAGATGACAAATAAGGAGACTTAAGGACACTCACTCATAGATTATAAATGCCATGAGAATTCAGAGAAGAAGGAAATTAGGATTGGCTAGAATATGTGGGAAAATGAGACCTTGAAGGACAGGCAGGATTTATATAGCTTGAAAGGAATGGGGAGAGTTTCCTAGGTGAAGAAAATAAGATGAGGAAAAGCACAGAGGTGAGAATAAGTATAGCCTATCTGGAGGACAATGAAGAAACAATTCTGATTGGAGTCAGTTATGAGTTGATTGAGTAGTAGGAAATAATAAAAGCTCACATTGTTTTCAGTATCATATAGATTATAAAGGGCTTTCCTTAACAACAATCCTGCAAGGTAAATAGTGCAAGGGGCAGCAGATAGAGCGCTGGGCCTGAAATCAGGAAGACTCATCTTTCTGAATTCAAACCCAGCCTCAGACACTTACAAGCTGTGTGACTATGGGCAAATCACTTAACCCTCTTTGCCTCAGTTTCCTCATCTGTAAAATGAGCTGGAGAAGGAAATGGCAAACCATTCTAGTATCTTTCCTCAGAATGGGGTCATGAAGAGTCAGACATGACTGAAATGACTCAACAACAACAACAAAATAACGCAAGTATTTTTTTTATCACTGTTTTACAGATGAATAAACTGAGACCTAGAGAGGTCAGAAGATTAGGCAGTCAACGAGTATTTGTCAAGCATCTACTATGTGTCAGACAGTGAAAAATGCCATGAATACAAAGAAAAGCAGAAACACAGTCCCTGCCCTCAAGGAGCTTGCATCTCCCGCTCACCCCCCACCCTCATAGGTTAGAAAATTGAGGCCCAGAGAAGTTAAATTATATACCAAAGGTCATATAGCTAATAAGAGGCAGAAATGTAAACTTAAGTTCCGATTTCCTTACATGAAAGGCCAAGTCCATTCTACTGATATTTGTTGCCTCTTACACATCCTTGGACGGGTAGAATGGAACTAGACAATCCATAATACTGTGTGTTAAATTTTTTTTCTTAATAAGTAGTTTCTTCAGCCTCACTCAATGGTTCCTATTTTCAAGAGGTTTTAAAGCTGATACAGCTGTTATTTAACATTTCATTCAAGGAAAATATAGCTTCATTTTGTGTTTGCAAATCCTCCAAGACCAGAAACACAACAATAATGATGGCTAGTATTTATAGAAGTGCTTTTAGGTTTTCAAAGCACTCAACATGTTATCTCATCTGCTGGCAGACCACAGGCTGCAATTCCACTCAGCACACATTTTTCTTTATTCCAGGAAGAGGTTTAAGGGGAAGGAAATGATCAAGAGGTTGGTGATTTTGTTCTTCCTAGGTTGAGCAAAGTGAAAAGGCCACAATTAAATATGATGAGAAAATTACTAATTGCTCCATCTTGACGTACCTGCTTTGGCCATGACAGGCATGATGCTTGATATCACCAATTGAGCCTTCATGCTCAATTATCCTTGTCAATGCCCTAAACAAATCTTGAAGTTCTTTGGGACAGAATCGGGAGGAAAGACATAATATTCTCCCTCTCTCTATCCAGTATAATAGGTCTCTGGAAAGATAGTCCCCAAAGGCCGGGATGAGGTGGCTTTCTATTTGCCATGAATTCCCTCTTCCTCATCTTCTATCACTCTCTTTTGCCTTTTGCCATTCTCTCCTTCACCCTGTCTCACATAATGAAGTGTCCTTACTCATTATCAAGGCTAACCCCTCTGCTTGTTCAAGCAATCCCATTCCATCCCATCTCCTCCAAAAGATTTCCCCCTCTTATTTTCCATCTTTCCCTCTCTACTGACATGTCCTATTACCTACAAATGTGCCCATGTCTCCCCTACACTGAGAAAAACCCTCACTTGAGATTCTTCCATCCCTATTAACTATCATCCTGAAGCTCCTCTGCCCTTTATAGTTGAACTCCTCAAAAAGTCCCTCTATAAAAGGTGCCTCCACTTTGTCTTGTCTCACTCTCTTCTTAACTTAACCCCTTACATTCTGGCTTCTGACCTCAACATTGCACTGAAATTTCTCTCTCTAAAGGTACTAATGCCAAATCCAATGACTTTTTCTCAATCCTCATTCTCCTTAGTCTCTCTGTCGCCTTTGACACTTTTGATCACTCCCCTCTTTGATACTGTCCTGTCTGTAGATTTTTGGAACGTCGCTCCCTCCTGATTTTCCTCTGCTGACCCCTCCCCTTCCTCTTTTGCTGCATCTTCCTCTAGACCATGCCCTCTAACCACAAGTGTCCCTCAGGGTTCTTTCCTGGGCCTTCTTCTTTTCTCCCTCTATACTATTTAACTTAGTGGTCCCATCAGCTCCCATGGATTTAATTACCATCACTATGCTGATGACTCTCAAATCTGCCTTTCTTGCTCCAATCTCTCTGCTGACCTTCAATCTCACATTTCCAATTACCTTTCAGACATCTTGAATTGGATGTCTAGTAGACATACTGAACTCAATACGATCGAAACAGAACTTACCTTTTCCCCTAAATCCTCTCTCCCTCCTTCCTTCCCTATTACAATAGAAGACCATCTACCCAATTGCTCAAATTCACAACCTAGAAGTCATCCTGGATTCTTCTCTATCACACCCTCCACATCTAATCTGTTGCTAAGGCTTGTCAGTTTCATCTTTGCCACATCTCTCAAATATGACCCCTTCTCTCTGATACTGCTACCACTCTGGTACATGCCCTCATCACCTCACGCCTGGCATATTACAATAGTCATTCTCCATTCAACATCTAAAGTGATTTTTCTAAAGCACAGATCCAATCAGGTCATTTCCCTATCTAATAAAGTCCAGTGGCTTCCTATTGCCTCCAGGACTTAATACAAAATTCTCCATTTAGCATTCAAAGCCCTTTATAACCTAGCCCCCTCCAGTTTTCTTACACCTTACTCCCCAATATATACTCTTTGATCCCATGAACAAGACACTCCATCTCTCCCTCTAGACATTTTCTCTGGCCATCCCACATGCCTGGAATACTCTCTCTCCTCTGCTCCAACTACTCACCTGGACTGAAATCATCTGGACTTGTCTTTTGTGCCCCTCAATCCTGCACAGGGTACCTTTTCCCACATAAAAATTTTCTACTTCCTTTAGAATGTTGTCTTTTTATCAGAGTAAAAACTTTCTGAGGATATTTTTTGTCTTTCTTTGTATCCCCAACATTTAGCACATAATAGGTCCTTAATTAGTGTGTATTGATTGACTGACATGACAATGCTTTGAAATTTCCTTTATTTGCCTCTCTCAGGAGGAACTGGCCCTTTGGGAGATAGGTGCTTGTAATGTTAATGGGATAATGTGATCTTCTGTGCCCATTAATAGGCCTCAC
>CM053627.1:114849030-114965748 GCA_028646595.1 Phalanger gymnotis
AATGGGCTTTCTGGGCCTGGAGTCTTTTTGTCAAGATGTTGGAATGGGGAGGCTGGTTCAAGTTTTTGCTGCGGTGGGGCCTAAATAAATTTCTTGTTGTTTTCTCCTTAGAGAATCTCTCATACCTTGCGATTTCGGACCATTCAAACATATACATGATTATATTTGAGATCATAAATTCGGCCTTCCTACTACAGACCCTGAGCAAGTCACTTAATCTTGTTTACCTCAGTTTCTTCATCTATAAAACAAACTGGAGAAGGAAATGGCAAACTACTCCAGTATCTTCGCCAAGAAAATCCCAAATGGGGTTGTAAAGAGTCAAACATGACTGGAACAACTGAACAATAACAAAATTCAATTTATTGTCAAAAATGTTGAACAACATAGTGCCAAGCATAGATCACTGGTGTGTTCTACTAGAGATCTACCTCCAATAAATGGCAGTATATTATTCACCACACTTTGGTACTGATCATTCCACCAATTCTGAATCTACCTAACAATATCGTCATCTAACTTACCTCTCTCCATTTTGTTCACAAGAAGCATGAGAAATCATCTCTGGTTATGAAATCCAACTTTAAGTGTTGGCTACAATAAAGAAACAAACAAATAGCCATGCATGTAATTATTGAAATGACATTAATGAATAACTGGGCAGGGCCAAAGGTGTGGCAAATATAAACTTTCATAGTATATCGATCTTCCTTTCCACTATCTCCTCCCCTCAGGAGGCTAAGCATCCTCTAATTAGTGTTGTTATATTTGTTATATACACACACACACACACACTAGTATGTGTGTGTGTGTATAATAAATATAACAACATTAAACATGCATATGTATGTGTGTGTGTGTATGGATACATATATGTGTGTGTATATATTTGCTATTTGTGAAAAGTAGGGTTCACTACAATGAATTGTCTTGTTATAGCTTCATGAAGGCAAGACAGAGCCAGGAATTAGCAGAATAAATGAGCAGTGATATGGAATGACATTTTATGGAGTAAAATTTGAAGAATGAAAGGGATTTTTGTGTTCTGCTGTTTTTGTCTTTTCTGTTGATGGCAATGATGTGCCAGCTTTATTCAGGTGAGAATTAGGAAGAAACAGAAATTTTAAATGACCTGACAAAACAGAACCTGTGCTTAATTGGCTTTTCAAGTTTTATAACGCTGGCAAATATTTGGACTTTTGAACTGAGAATGCTGACACACCAATCAGAGCTCTTTTGTGTGAGGACTAGTAGAAATCAATGATTACACCAGAGTATGTGCAATAAGTAAGTACAAAGTAGTATTATAAAGTTGCTTTGGTTTTTTCCCCCCCCGTTGGAATGCACTTTGCCTCGCCTAGTGAATAATAACAAAATCTGGTTGCAAAGAACAAATATGTTCTTTTAACTAGTGTGGGAAGCCTTCACAGAGCTGGCACCTTCACCTCACCATTAAAATGCCTATGAAAGAAAATGCAACTATTTGTCACTTAAAGGCAAGGATTCTTAATCCGTAAACTTGCCTTTAAAATATTTTACTGTTTCGGTGATTTCACTGTAATTTGTTTCCTTTGTAATCGTATGTATTTTATTTTATATATTTAAAACTCTTTTTCTGAGAAGAGGTCCATAGGCTTCACCATACTGCTGAAGGAAGTTAAGAATAAAAAAATTAAGAATCTCTGCTTTAAGGAATAAATGCTTTCAATTACTGCTTCCTACAAAGTGAATTTTTTAAAGTAGATTCTATTTTCCCATAGATTCTTTTTTTTTTAAATCAGCAGTATATTCTTATATGAAAATAAATCTAGTTAGATTAATGACTCACAGGTCTATCGAAAAGCTTTCTAATAATTAGAGCTGTCTAAAAATGGGTGGGCTACCTGGGAAGTTCATAGATTCCCTGTTGCTGGAGTTCTTGAAGCACAAGCTGGAAGACCATTTGGCATGTGCATTGCAGAGGGGATTTCTGTAAGTAGGGGCTGATCAGATGGCCCTTGAGGCGACTTCCAACTCTAAGATTCCATAACTAGATGCTTTTCAATGGCCATTCTAACTCTGAAGTTCTGTGGTTTGGTGGTTCTTTAGCCTCACCTTCTCCTCCCCACCAAATCTACTCTGCATACAGCTGCCAGACTAACCTTCCTAAAACATTGCTTTGACTTTTTTAGGCAACAGCTAGAAAACCTTCAATGACTCCCCATTGCCTCCAGGATAAAGGTCAAAATTGCTTTGATGGATACATTCCCAGCCTTGTGTTCCACTCTACCCTATCACAAATCTTTAGCTTTTTCTATGTACTAATTGTTTCCTGAATTCTTTCTGGATTCCTGGGTTGTACTCATGCCATTCTACTTCCCCAGAGAGCTCTTTCCACATGTCTCCATGTAAATCTTCTACCATCCACGAAGGCTCAGTTCAAACTCTACTTTTCCCATGAAGCCTTCACTAGTCACACTTTCCCCTTGGATTGTATCTTTCTTACCTATGAAATCTTATAGTACTTCTTGTCTTTACTACTCATCTAGCATAGATCACATCTGCCCTCTTATTTTTAGTTATCGTTTTATGTAGTTATGTTGTATTTTCCCAAGTAGATTATAAGCCTGTTGATAACAAGAAATTTGTTTTAGATTTCTTTATAGTCCTTATGGCTTCTAGCATATTGCCTTGTACATTGTATGTACTTGATTCTTAATTAATTTATAGAAAATTTTGTGTGGGGGTGTTAGGGACATAATTAAAGATGGTGGCCAAGCCCACAGTATGTGACACTCTCTAGTACAAAAGTAAAGCTGTGCCTGCCTCAAGTTATAATTCTCTCTTATAAATTCATTTTTATTTTTATCACATGATCATAGATTTAGAACTAGAAGAACCAAAGAGGCCATCTTTGGTCAACACTCCCATTTTACAGATGAATAAACTAAAGTCTAGAAGTTTAATGATTTTCCCAGTGTCAAGAAGCCAAGAAATCTAAGAGCTGGGATTTGAACTCAGATCCTCAAGTTCTTTTTCCACTATACTACTTCTCTCATTTCTGAAACTCCTTTGTACAACTGGATATGCCTAGTTTTCTCAGGTCCAGAACTTTTTCCTAGGCCTGGAGATCTCATGATTCCAATTTAAATGCTTCTAAAATTTTTTCACTTTTGCTTTTGTCTAGACATTTCCATTACTCACACGGGTACTACTCATCATCTCACTTCTGAAGTCCTGCAATAGACTACTGGTTGATCTTACATCAAGTCTCTTCTCACTCCAATTCATCCTTCACTCAGTAGCCAAAGGGATTTTCCTAAAGCACAGGTATGATCATGTCATCTCCCAACTTATTAACTCTAGTGGCTCCCTATTACCTCTAAGATCAAATATAAAATCCTATGTTTGGCATTTAAAGTCCTTCAGAACTTTTCTCCTTTCCATCTTTCCAGTCTTTTTATCCATTACTTTCTCTCAAATATTTTACAATTCAGAGGAACTGACCTTCCAATCTATCTCCAGACTTCAGCCCTTTTCATAGGCTATGCCCCCTGACTGGAATGCTCTCCCTCCTCAATTAAACCTCTTGGCTCCCCTGACCTTCAAAGCTCAGCTCAAATATCACGTCGTGCAAGATATCTTTCTCAATCTCCCCCCTCTACCTCCTAATGGCTTTCCTTTTCCTACCCATGTACATTGTATATATCTCGTATGTATATAGTTGTTTGTATGTTTTCCTTGAAGGAAGGGGCTGTGTTTTCACCTTTCTTTGTATACAAGGACTTAGTACAGTGCTTAGTATGTAGTAAACATTTAATAAAAAAAATTTAAGTGCTTGACTGATAAATGTACATTAATGAAATAGAAAAAGAGAGGATTAATTAATTAATGGAATATTCATTTTTAAATTAGAAAGCCAAAACAATCACGAAAGAGGAAATCTCGAAAGCTAGAAAAGAAATAGATAAATGCCAACCAAAATTATTATAGAATCAATAAGCAAAACTAAAAGCTTGCTGTTTGAAAAGACCAAAGTGATAAGCCCTTAGCCAATCTGATCGAAAAGAAGAATTAGGAAAATCAAATTAGCAAACTAAAAAATGAATGAGGTGAAAGTATAACAAGTCAAGAAGAAATAAAAAGAATCATCAAAACCTGTTATATACAGTTATATGCCAACAAAACTGAGAACTCAAAAGAAATATAAGGTTAATCACAAAAAATGTAAACTACCCAAATTGATAGAATACCAAGTAGGCTCAGAAAAGGAATAGAATACCAAATGTTGTCAGAAAAGGAAACTGAACTATCTGTAAAGGAACAACCAAAGCTGGGGGCGGGGGGAAGGGAAGAGGAAGATCTGTTCCAGGTAGATTTGAAGGAGAATTTTTTCAAACTTTTTACAGATAAATTAATATTTACACTATACAAATTATTCTCAAAGCCTGAGAAAGAAAGCATTCTATCAAACTCCTCTTAAGAGACAAAAATAAGTCCTAATACCTAGATCAGTAAAAGATAAGGGAAAGAAAGAGAACCACAGACCAATATCATTAATAAATATAGATTCAAAATTTTTTATTAAAATTCTGGCAAAAAGATTTCATTATTTATCCCCTTAAAAATTCACTATGATTAAATTGGATTTATAGAGGATGCAAGGAGATGATTCGACATTAGGAAAACAATCAGATAATTAACAAATAAGAAGTTAATCTAACAAATAAGGCAATTACTTGTTTAACAGATAATCATATTTTAAAACATCCAAAATCACTATGGTTATCTCAATATACATAGAAAAAAGCCTTGCAAAAGTATACTAAATACTCTCAGGCACACGGAGATTCTTTCTTAATATGATAAAAAGTATCTATATAAAACCAAAAACTAGAATTTATGTAATGGGGAAATACTGGAAGCTTTCCCAATAAATATAAGAACAAACCAAACATATCCCTTTCCTCTAGTTACTTTTATGTAGTTATAGAAATGCTGGCAAAATAGATGAGACAAGAAAAAGAAACTAAAGGCATTAAGATAGGCAAAGAAACAAAACTGTACCTATTTGTTGATGGCATGATGTTTGTTTAGAAAATCCTGGAAATAGCACACACACACACACACACGCACACACACACACAAATCTGAGACAATCAATGACTTTAATTAAAAATTTCTGGCTCCAAAATAAACCCACAAAATCAATAGTATTTCTACATAATACATAAACCCAGGAGGCAAAAATAGAAAGAGAAATCACATTCAACATACCTAGAAAATACATAGACTATCTGAGAATCGATGTACAGAAGAACACTCAGTACCTACAGGTATACAGTTACAAACTTTTTCTTAAAAAAAAACAAGCAAATAGCAAATTAAATAGCTGAAGGAATATTCTATGCTCATGGCTGAGTTTTGCTAATATAGTAAAAATGACAAAACTACCAAAATTAATGTATATATTTAGTGCTTTGCCAATCAAAATACCAAAGGGATACTTTATAGAGTTACACAGAATAAAAGAATTAATTTTGAGGGACAAAAATGTGGGGAAAAATCAAGAGAAATAAACACTTCCACATGTAAAATGATATTGTAAAATATTAATCATCAAAATTATTTGATGCCCATAAAAAACAAAACAGTAGATCAAATGAATAGAATGCACAAAAAAGAAACATAAGCAATTGAATTCAGTAAACAAACAAATGTTAGAAAAACCAGAAAATATAAATTACATAGGAAATAACCACCTATTTGACAAGAATCATTTGGAAAAATGGAAAGCAATCTGGCAGAAATTAGGTTTAGAATGATACCTTATACCATATACTATGACAAATTCCAATTTCAACCTAGATATTAGAGATCACACAATGCAATAGTTAGAAAAAGAGCAAATCATATAACTTTCACAGAAATTGCCAGGGATGAATTCTGAAACAAAGGATAAAGGAGATAAAAGATTTAATAGAGGCAAAAAAGAGAAAGTAATAATTTTGATTATGGGAAACTAAAAGCTTATGACTGAACAAAATAAGGTCAGAAGGGAATCAGTCAACTGGAAAAAAATTTGCATCAGATAAGGGTCCAATATCCAAGATACACAGAAAACTAATAGAAATATATGACCCCAAGCTATTCACAATAGATAAGTGGCCAGAGCTTATGGACAAACTGTTCCCCAAAGAACAGTAAACTATTAACAACCATATGAAAGAATGTTTAACAATGAGAGAAAATTTTCAGATTTCACCTCACACCCAGCAAATTGGCAAAGAGGACAAAAGACGGCAACATTTAATGTCATAGGGGTTGTCAAAAGATGAGCATGCTAGTATATTGTTGATGTAACCATGAACGATCCAACCATTCTGGAATTACAGGAAAAGAATGACTAAAACATCTATGTCTTTGACCCAGAGATTCCTCAGCTACTTATATGCCACCAAGAAGGTCAAAGTAAAAAAAAAAATCCCACATTGTTATAATATTTTTTTTTCATTTTTTGTCATTTTATTTTTAATTTCTGGACTAAAACAAGCCTTACCATAACACAGTACAATAAAAAGATGATTGTACATGAAACTTCAAATCTACTAGTAAATATACAACCAAATTTACATGTAAATTTCTTTTTTTTTCTTCCCTCCCCTTCCCCACTGTCTCCCATACATACTTCTATTTATTAGTTCTCTCTCTGGACATAGATAGCATCTTTAACTTGATTTTTTAAAAAGAGAGAAGAAAACCGAATCACTAGTATTAAAAATGAAAAGGGTCAATACATTGCCAATGAAAATGTCATAATATTTATGGGAGCACTTTACGTAGTAGAAAAATAAAAGCAAAGTAGATGCCCCTCAACTTAAGAATGGCAAAACAAACTTTACTACATGAAGGTAATATAATGTTACTGTGACATAAGAAGTGATGAATATAATGAATATAGAGATACATGAGAATATTTACATAAACTGATGCACAAATGAAGTAAGCAGCAATAGGAAAACAATATACACACTTATAAATTATATGTATATAATTATATATTCACATGCAAAGTATGATAATACAAATGTATTTAAATATATAATATAGAAACATATAAATATAACAATATATATTATTTTCCTGTTCCTACTTTATACAGTTTTTATATATGCACATATATGTGTATATATACATGTATATCACTATATACAAACAAAAGAACAACAAAATAATGGGAATGGAATCCTACAAAATGATAATGAGCAAGCCTGACTTTGACTCCAAAGAAGAGAAATAAGAAATTATCTCCCCTTCAATTCTTTGCAGAGGTTGGGGACTATGGGTACAGAATACTATATATGTGATGCTCCATTTTAAAAATGTTTATTAGTTTTGCTAAATACCGCCCCCCAATTTTTTTATTCTTTATTGTAAAGAATGGCTTTCTAGGAAGGGGAATAGTAATAATTGGATAATGCAGGTGATACGTAAACAAAAATATCAATAAAAATGGACTTTTTACAAAATTTCAGATACACCAGCACTCAGGCTGTGCATCTGTTATCCCTCGCTTTTCCCACATGATCGTTCAACATCTATTATGAATTATATACATCCTCATACATTTCTTCATACTACTTCTTACGTATATGTCATCCTTGAAGAAATGTCACAGCCTGTTTACAACTTCATCGCCCTCAGGGTCAGTGGCAACTTTTACTCCAGAAACTATGGTGTTCCAGGATACACAGTCAGGAGAACATTTATGTTTGAAGAAAAAAGATGAGGGTTTGAGCTTGAGATTGTTAAAAGCACTTTACAAATATCCAAATTCAGTCCAGTTCATCTCTTCCATATATATACATATACTTACATATGTATACATACACTTACATATGTACATATACATATCTATAACTGTATATCATGTACATGTGTATATAAAATGTATGTATGTGTATGTATGTATATATGTATACACATATACATATATACACACATATAGATAGATGACTGAATATAATATATGTTTGTCCATAGTTGAATGGATTACATTTATATATTTGCATAATACTTTTAACAACACTTCCCTACATGTATGTCTGTATATAATATGTACAAAATGTAATGTATGCATTGGTGTGCATACTAACTTAGCAGACTGGCTATCCAGCTGCGTGTCATAGTCTAGACAATGTTTTTCATCTCTTGATTCTGTCTGGCATTTATAGCCCTTCACTGTCTGGCTCTGGCCTATCTTCCAGGCTGATTACACATTATTCCCACCCAAACACTGTATGCTCCAGGCAAATTGGACCATTTGCTGTTCCCCATATAAGAAATTTCATCTCCTGCCTTTGAATATGCCCTTCAATAGCCTGTCCCCCATGTCTGGAAGGCTCACCCTCCTCACCTCTGCCTCTTAGAAGAGCCAGCTCTCTCAGTTCAAGGGCTATGTCCCTCAAATGCCCCTTCCGGCTTCCCCCAGTTGAGTGTCCCTACCCACAAACCATTGTTTTGTTTGTTTGTTTGTTCTTACGTTGTATACATCCAATATCTGATTATCTGTGAACATACCGTATCTCCTTAATGTAAGCTCCTTGAGGGAAGGGAAAATCTCCCTTCTGTATGTGTATCCCTGTTGCCAGTGCCTGCCACAAATTGAGTTGTTCATAAATGCTTATTGATTGGCTGACAAATTGCTTACTCTTTCGAATAATCATGAATCTTATTGAGGAGATCGTATGAGTCAAATGCAATTATCTGCAAACAGGAGCATCATTCACCAGTTCTAGGAAATGCCTCTTCCAATTGGACCTGGCACAGGACGTAGTCCGTGGTCGTGGTGAACACCTTTAGCAAGCACACGTCTCCTGGTTTTGTGCTTTTATTGATATTGCAAATCATATAGTCATTGAAGAGTTATCTCTATAGCTGCATTTATCAAGAGATGTTGAAAAGACATAAGAGATATACACAAGAGATCCTTTTGGAAATAAAGACTTTATATGAAGCTTTAGTTCACTTACAAAGTCGTCAAGTAAAATCTGATTAAAATATATATCCAGGGTGGCCACAAAGAAGACATAAGGAAGAAAGATGTCACGAGGGCAAGAAGCAGCTAAGGAGGGTGGGCGGAAAGGGTGACATGGATGTTACTGCCAGGCAGCCAGTCTTGCTGACTTAGAAATGGTGTCATGTAGTGGGTAGAACACTGGGCTTGGAGTCAGGAAGAGTCGGGTTCAAATCCAGCCTCAGATGGATATGGCTATGTGAGCCTGAACTTAATCACTCTAATTCTCATTTTCCTCATCTGTAAAGTGGGGGTAGTTATAAGGCCTGCCTCATAGGGTTGTTATAAAGATCAAATGAGATGACATACGTAAAATTCTTTGCAAAACTTAAAGCATTATTATGAAAATGGATGTAATAATCACATCTGTCTCACAGGGGTTGTTGTAAGGGTCGTGAGAGCTAATGTCAGTATGAAAGGCAGCTATCACGGGAGATGGTGTTGTAAAACAGAAAGAGTGTTCGTTGGTTGTGGAAATAGAGGGTCTCAGCTTGAGATTGTTAAAAGCACTTTGCAAATATCCAAATTCAGTCCAGTTCACCTCTTCCACATATATGCACACACACACTTATATATGCATACATACATGCACATATATGCACATACATATCTATAACTATATCATGTACATGTATGTATACCATGTGTGTATGTGTGTGTATACCCTCTCTGACTCTGAATAGCTAATAGTTATATAGTTCTTCAAGGTTTGCCAAGCACTTCACATGTAAATTTTCATTTTATTCTCACAACAAGCCTGGGAGGTAGGTGTTATTATTAATCCTCTCACTTTACAGATGAGAAAACTGAGGCAGGCAGAAGTTAATGACTTATGCAGCTAATGTATGAGGCAGGAATAATTCAGTTCTTCCTAACTCCAAATCCACTGCTCTATCCCTTATGCCACTTAGCTGCCCCTTCTTATCTGTGAGCAAGTTCCTTAAACTCCCTGGCTCTTAGTTTCCTCGCCTGCAAAAGGAGCAGGTAGGACTGGACGGCCTCTAAGGATCTATGATCCTAAATATGTCCCAGCACCTCCTGTCTTTTCTCCTTTCCTAATCAGCAGCCACCACCTTCTCCATGTCTAACCCTAAATGCACCTCCCTGATTCAGTCTATGAGGCAAAGTTCTCTTCAGACACCATTGATGGTCCTTTCCCATCCCACCTCTATTGGACAACCAGTAACTCTTCTTATGGGCAAGATCGCTTCTCATATCACATATGCAGAGTACCCTGAACAGATAATGTTTTGACCTCTGAATCACATTCTTCAATTTTTCTGTACAGTGATTCTGTCTTCACTCTCCTCTTAATCACCTCCATATTCAGATCTCCTTTGTAACTTTGTCTTAGCTGGCCCACCATAAAAAAAATCAAATGGCAGAGGAAGGCGAAAGAGTTGTGTGAATTTATAAAAAATAAAAATGTAACCCTAGTCCCAAAGCCCATTTAGTTTGGAACTCTCTCTTCATTGGTGTAGATTAACTCCCTTTACCTGTATGAAATTGGCTACAGTGTGAAAGAGGAGACGTTTAGTCTTTGAGCTTTCTTCAAGTTTCTTCAATCTCTGTGCTTTTGGCCTCCATTTTTGGGAGAAAAGATGGAAGATGCCAACCCACTTCAGATTGCTTGAGGAAAAGATGGTGAGAAGAAGATGATCTGAGAGAAGTTGGCAATCTCTGGCATATCCCTCTCCCCAAGCGGCTACTCTAGGGGCTTCAGGGAACTTCCCCTGCCTAAGATCTAGACTTCCTCTCTTGGTTGAACTGAATTACCTCACTCCTAATGGGAGAGCGCCTTCACTCTGTATTATGTAGCATATATTCCTCTATTTACACTTTCTCAGTTTTAATTTGGATAAATGGTCTTCTTTGCTGTTTGCTATATGTGTGTTCATTGTGGAACTAGAATTTGATGGGAAAGAAGTCAAGCCTTGGACCTCAAACTTGGGATCCTGCTTTCACGATTAATGAAGCAGCTTTCAGAAATTAGCTCGTACCTGAAAACCACATCCCCAAGGCTAATACTATTAAATAATGATAATAATTAAGCAGATAGATATAATTCTGGCCTAATACTCCCATTCTCCAAGGAGGATAGGGTGGCCCGCAATCTGGATCCAACTCTTCCGCCTCCCCTCCTGGAAGGAATTAAGTCTCCTTTGGAGAAAGGCAGGGTTGAAGAGATTAGAGACGTCTACTCTGCTTCCTTCAAACTACACAACAAAATAGTTTGTGCTACATGTGGGAGACAGCTCTCATAACAAAAACAATTAAAGATTTCATAACACAAATATGAGCTGTCTTTAGCCTAGTGCAGGAGTGGGGAACCTGTGGCTTTAAGGCCACATGTGGCCTTCTAAATCCTTAAGTGTGGCCTTTTGACTGAATCCAAGTTTTACAGGAAAACTTTACTCTGTAAAATTTGGATTTAGTCTTTGTTTTGTAAAATTTGGATTCAGTTAAAAGGCCTTGCTTAAGGATTTAGAAGGCCACATATGGCCTTAGGGCCCTAGGATCTCCACCCCTGGCCTAGTGTGTTGAACAAAATATACCTGATCATATTTGTTTCTGTCACCATTTTGTTGCTTGACATTTGATTAATGGTCTCCCTGTCAGTGTATCTAGTGTTCACAACTTAAGCAGGAACCATACTTTTTAGGTTAATTCCGGTAGCCTAAGGATGAGTACAAAGTCATGGGAAATGAGGAAGTACACACAATGGATGTGGGGCCAGATTACCTTGATTCAAATACTGACTCTATCATTTATTTACATCCCATGTGATTCTCCACAAATTGTTTAACCTCTTTGGCCTCATTTCCTCTTCTGTAAAATGAGAATATTGGACTAGATGTTCTCTGCGGTAGTTCTAAACCTATGAACCTATAAATCTTAGATGAATACAGAGAAGCATGGGAGTATTTGTGTGAACTGATGCATGGTGAAGTAAACAGAACCAGGAAACTGACTAAACAATGGAAATGCAAAGAATAATAAACACAAAATTGTCGAAACTTAATGTCGAGAAATTATAATGACCAAAATTGGCACCAAAAATAAAGATATGACCCTTCTTTAAAGAGATGAGAGACTATGAATGTGGAAAACCATCCATAATGTCAAACTTGGGTGATTTGTTGGTAAGTTTTGCTAACTTGTTTTTTAAAAAAATATTTCAAAAATTATTTGTTATAGGGAATGGTTTTCTGGGAGAACGAGAGACAAAGTAAGAAAGGAAAATTTTTTTGTAACCTATATCCAATAAATTTTAAAAACAAAATTAAACAGTAAAACACAATTTTAAAACTATTAAACTCAGCCTAGAGTTTACTTTTGTTCTTGGTAAGCCCTGAAAAAGCATTTAGATAGGGTACACTAACTATGGGGCCATTGGCCATGACTGGCCCGGGGTTGTACCATCCATGCTACTTACTGTTCTCCTCCTTCTGTAGGATCTTGCCTTGTGCTGATTTGGAATCAGCTAGTTGCATAGCTCCCTGGGGAAAAGGAGACCAGAATAAGAAGCTTAAGATATTTACTGTCACTTAATGTTCTGAGTTTTATATATTCAGTCTTTTAGGGATTTATTTGCTTCTCAAAAAAATGTGATTTTTATAGTTTGGGTACACTGCCCCCTCCTAGCACCAGTATGTCCTGAACCCTGTGGTCTAAGCAGTAAAGAGTGGATTTTGTTTGAGTCAAATTCCAGTTGCCTCCTGGGATATCAAACTAAAATTTTCCACGCATTTGTCGAAATTATAATTCTTTCGTTCAAGTGTTGAGCTTAAACAACTATTGCCAATAAAAAAGGTATTTCCTTGGAACAACTTGTAAAAGAGATAAAATGCCTATGGGACAACTTGGCACTTTTATTACTAATTATTACATTTTCCTTTATGTACTTATCCTGGCACTTAACACTGGAATAAAAGTCCTATCCTGGCAATGTTCCCCCAATCCTCAGGTCTCTTCACCCTCAATCTGCCTCTGGCTGCTTGTCTTACAATGGGATAGTTATAAATTCTCTCCATCTCTGTCATATGATAATCAGTTCAAACTAATTAAAGAAAAGACATTCCTTTGCCTTTTCTGGTCAACTAGAAATGCTGTCTCTCTCTCTCTCTCTCTCTCTCTCTCTCTCTCTCTCTCTCTCTCTCTCTCTTTCCCCTCCTCTCTATCTGTCTCTCCCCCCAAGCACTATCTGGATGATGATTCCCCCCAATTCCCACATCTTTTTTTCATCAATCAGAAGGAGGCATTTTTTCAGTTGCGTTTTAAAATCCTCCTTCCTTGCCCTTCACACTTCCACCCCTCCCATCTACCCCACACACTTTGTTCCATGGGCTACATTTGTGGGATGTGGCTGGAGTCCAGTTGTAGCTGTACATAGCTGGCTTCCTTTAGCAGCACCCTAGCCATTTGTTTTGGAAGGGTTGCTCTAACCAGTGAACCGCCATGCCTGCCCAACCCTTGAAGGACAAAGATGGTGATCAGAGACTGAGCCTGAGCCCTCAGGGATTGCTGTCTGAACTCTCATGTTTATCTGGTGAAGTTGCTTCTGTCAGAAAATGTAGACAGTGAGGAGACTTGGTCAGAGACCAGCGATGGGATGTTTTTTAATCCCAAAGTGCTAGCCAGGCAGGAAGGAGCTGAATTGTCAGGCTTGAGCTACTTGGCTTAGAAGGCAACAGAAGCCCATTGCCAGCTTCAGAGGAAATGTAGCTATGAACTTCTTCCTGGCAGGCACTAGTGAACTTTATTGCATTAATTTCTAAGTCTCAGATTCTGGTATTTCATCGCATCATTGATTTAGAGCTGGAAGGGACCTCAGAGGCCATTTGGTCCAACTGCTTCATTTTATAGATGAAGAGCTGAGGTCCAGAACAACTTGTCCAAAGCCACACAGGTAATAAGTAGTATAGCTAGGAATCTCTAACTCCAATGATGTATCCACAGTGCTACGCTGCTTACCTCCTTGAAGGATTTCCAGATCCCACCTCACAGTCTTGGATGATGGATACGTATAGCCAGAGAGTTTATAGAATACTAGACAGGGTGTTAGAAAGGCTTAGGTTTGTGTCCTGTCTTTGACACTTACTACATGAGTGATGATGGACAAGTCACTTAATCTCTGAGCCTCAGTTCTGTCATCTGTAAAATGAGGGAGTTGGTCTAACATACCCTCAACTCTAACTCTCTGCTCCTGTGACATGTGACTGAAAAAGCTAATGCAATTTTAGGCTACATTAATACAAACATCAGGTGAATAAAAGGAGGCACTGTACTCTGCCATGGCTGGATCACATGTGGAGTATTATGGTCAGTTCTGGGCATCTCATTTTAAGAAGGAAATTGACCAACTGGAGAATGTCCAGAGAAGGTGACCCAGGACAACGATGGGACTGGAAGCTACATCATCAAACCGGGGTTCTTCGCCTGAGGTCCATAGGTCCCTTGGGGGAATCTGTGGGGAAAATTATATCTTTATTTCAATGTAATTGATTTCTTTTGCAATTCTATGTGTGTTATTTATTATATATTTTATATATTTAAGAACACATAGAATCTTTTTGTATCTTATAGCAAGTTGTGCATAGTAGATTTGCAGTTTCATGTGCAATCATCTTTTTATCGTACTATGTTATGGAAATGTTTTATTCCATAAATTAAAAACAAAATTAAAAAAATAAGTCTGGCACATAGTAAGTACTTAACAAATGCATTGTTGACTTGTGGGGGAAAACATTATTCTGACAAGTATACATAGGTTTCCCTAGATTGCCAAAGGTGTCTGTGACTGAAAAAGAGGTAGGGAAAGTAAGAACTGCTGCCCAAGAAGGATCATTTGGAATAATTTGGCTATTTTGCCTAAAGAAGGAAAGGAGCAATAATAGCAGTTTTTAAATATTTGGAGAACTACTGTGTGAAAGAAGGATTCTGCTTGGTCTCAGGGAACAGAAATCAGAGCAAAGGGCAGAAGTAACAAAGAAAAAAACTTAGACTCAATATTAGAAAACAAAGCCATCTAAAAATGAAATGAACTTCAAAAAGTTGTCAATTTTCTATTACTAGAGATCTGTAAGCAGAAGCTGGATAACCACGAAGAGGAGAGGTTCTTAATCTTTTTTATGTCATGGACCCCTTTGGTTGTCCAGGGAAGCCTATGGGACCCTTCTAAGAATAATGCTTTTAAATGTATATATAAAATAGCAGGACTGCAAAAGAAACCAATTGTGCTGAAATATAATGGTTACACACACAGGTGTATATATATACATATATATGTTTATCTATATGTATATGTATGTGTATATCTGTATCTTTTTTTAGGTTAGCTAGGTAGCACAGTGGATGGAGTACAAGGCTTAGAATCAAGAAGACTCATCTTCTTGAGTTCAAATCTTGCTTCAGACATTTCCTAGCTGCATAACCCTGGGCAAGTAACTTAAACCTATTTGCCTCAGTTTCTTCATCTATAAAATGAGCTGGAGAAGGAAATGACAAACCACTTCAATATTTTTGCCAAGAAAACTCTAAGTGGAGTCACAAAAAGTCGGACACAACTGAAAATGATCCAAGAACAACAAATCTATTTTTAAAGACCAAGTTCATGAATCCCAAGTTAAGAACCCTTACTGTAGAGCAATGGTTCTCCAAGTGAGGTCTGATGAAACCTGGGAGTCTCCAAGACCTTTTCAGGGGATCTATGATGTCAAAATGATTTTTATAATACCATGATGATGTTTATATAAACTATATAAACAAAAGCTCTTTGAGTTCCTTACTAATTTTTGAGACTGTATAGGAGAAGTTTGAGAATTGTTGCTTTAGAGGGCATTTCCCTTCCTATACAGGTTGAACTAGATGTCTTCTGAGGTTTTCTTCCATATTTTTCTTTCACATTCTCCATATTTCTTCCATACCTATGGCTCTATTTCTTCACCCTTGAGAGCTACCTGGACTTATTCTGATCAACTCAGGCCTATCCACCCACATTATTCATTGATCCCTAATGTTTAACATTCTTAAACAAGCCAGCTAAATCTTAAGATACTGGCTCCTAGACAGTACCTCTGGCTGCTTGAATCTGGCCCAACCAGCTTTAGCTCACAATGTGCCACAGACAAAGAGTTTTTCAAAATTGTTTTCGTAAAGGGCCTGCATCTCTACATAGTAAAAAATAATTTTACACAAATTCAAACAAGAGCTTTCAATAGATATTTAAATTTATTTCATCATAGAGTCTGAAGAAGGGTTTTCTCTCCTTTGTACATGGGAGGGTCAGAATACTGCATGCATTTACTCTCTTTCCCCCTCTACTCCCACACAAAATGGAGAAATGAACCAATTATTTGTAAAAGGGGACTCCTTCCCAAAAGACAGTCTAATTCTTGTTCTCTTCTCTTTGCCATCTCCAGCAGCAGCAACAGACTTGGTCTCTGGGTTGTAAACATAGTGCTGAAATGAAAGAATGCTAGAACCAATGTCAGAATAACTGGGTTCAAATCTCAGCTATGTTCCTTGCTATTGTATCCTTTGGGTAACAGTCATAGCAGACAGAATTTATACAGCCCTTTAAGGTTCACAGACTCTTTATACATGTTATCTCATTCACTCCTCACAACAACTCCGTGCAGTAGGAACTATTTTGCAAATACTGACAACTGAGGCTAGGGAAGTTAAGTGACTTATCCCCATAAAGGCAGCTAGGTGGCACATCTCCACAGGGATGGAGAGTGCTGGGCCTGGAGTCAGTAAGACTCATCATCCTGAATTAAAATCTGGCCTCAGACACCAGCTGTGTGATTTCTGCCTCGGTTTCCTCATCTGTAGAAATAGGAATAATAACAGCACCTACCTCCCAGGGTTGTTGTGAGGACCAAAAGAGATAACAATGGAAGGCACTTAACACAGTGCCTGGTGCGTAGTAAGCACTATATACATATTAGCTATTACTATTACTTGCTCAAGGTCTTATGTGTCAGGTGAGATTTGAACTCGGTTCTTGACTTCAGGTCCAGCACTCTTTCCCACTGCCACCCAGCTGTCTCATTTTAGACTCTCTGCAGCTGTATCCTCTTTTGTAAAAAACAAAAACAAATCAAACAAAAAACCACAAGGTGGGTGGACTAGATTATTTCTAAGGTCCCTAACCCTTTCAGGTTCAAGGTTAAAAATCTTTTTTCTTTGGATGAGTCCAATTTCTCAAAGGCTTTCTAAGTTGTTCATTCAAGAAATAGTTACCATCTCCTATCTGCATATAGTTCTCCATATGCAAATAAAAGGGTTCCTAAGAATGATAAAGGCTCTGGGTCCAAATTGGGAAGAGAACAGCAAATGAATTTATGTTTGTAGGCTGCTGTTCCTAAGCTGTCACTTTCCATGATATGGTGAAAGCAGGTCAAAGATACTCTAAGGGCTTCATCTCTGGGAATGTCTTTTATATCTAATGCCATTCTACCAGCCACATGCACACAATGGCTCCTTTTCAAGGATTGTATCAACAAGGATTTTGGCCAATGTGTATCAGTGTGGTTGAAAAGTACAAGTGATCGATAAGTCTGATGGTTACTCTGTGTATGTGATGACTGACCTTTGATTAGAATCAGCTACTTATTATCTGAAATATGTACTATTGACACTTTTTTTGAAGACTGACTTCCTTAATTTAAGTCAAAAGGAAAAAGCTTTATCCCATAGAACTTTCAAAAGGAATGTCTGCTAGTTGCAATTCATCCTAAATTATATAATACAGAGATGAATCTAACTTGGCAGTGAAATAATAATAATAAAAGCTAACATTTGTGTAGCACTTTAAGGCTTATAGTGAACTTTACATGTATTATCTCATTAGATTCTCACGACCATCCTACCCTGTAAGGCAGGTGCTACTACCATTTTACAGATGGGCAAACTGAGGCTAAGAGATTCAGTGACTTGCCCAAGGTTACACAGTTTATAGATGTCTAAAGAATGATGTTAAATGTATGACATTCATATAATATATATTTTTTTAACAGGAGAATTGATTTTCAAATTAAGTTTGGTTTTTGCTGATAGTAATAAAGATTTGTACTCTGGAAGCACATATCACATCCCACATCTTCAGTAGAGACACTAACAATGATCTCTTTCTCTTCCTCTGACTCTCTTTGCACTTATTATCTATACAGAATGATTAATGCCCAGTTCCTCAATCTCCTGTCTCTTAATTGTCAGCATTTTTGCAATTTAGTACTTTATTATAGCAATATTTAAGGCTCATCCATCAAATATTGTCTAGTTTCTGGATTTAAGAGTATGGCTGTTATCTGGAGGGAAATGATTAATGGAGAGCTGTCTGAAAATGGAATGAACCTTGTTGTGGGGGGCAGGGAAGATTGTGAGTTCCCATAACTGAAGATTTCCAAGAAGAGACTGGGTGATTATAAAAGTATTTTCTCTGATCTTTCCAGCTGCTGGTGTTGCACGGGCGTACATGTGTGTGCATGTGCACACACACACACACATACACAATCTATTTTTATCTATTTTATTTATGCCTATTTTTGTATATATTGTCTCCCACTGCTAGACTATAAGCTACTTGAGGGCAGGAACTATTTTCACTTTTGTCTTTGTAGCCCTAGTGCTGAGCAAAGTAGATGGCATATGCTTAATAAATGCTTGTTGCCTGAATGATCATAATTTGTTGGACATGTTGTAGAAGAGGCTTCTGCCTCAGGTGGGGCCTGGGTAAGATGACCCTTGGTATCCTTTCCAACACTAAAATTCTATGAGTCATGAAAATGACTTCTATTGGCTAAAGGATGATAAGGATATCATGACACTTAGTTCTATTTGTCAGGCTATAGGTAAAGAGATTACTAACTCCATCTGAATAGAATTACAGAATCTTAGAAGTGAAGGAACCTTGGAAGGTATCTAGTCTAAGATGTCCTGAAATGTGAATCCTCACTCCAACACCACTGACAAGTTGTTATTCAGCTTCAATTTAAAGATTTCCTTAGAAAACTCAATTTCTCTTAAGTTCTCCTATTCTACTTTTGAATAGTAGATAGGAAATCTTTCTACAGAGATGAGAACAAGGCTCTCTAATAGCTAAACATTATTCCTAGTTTTAGAGCCAAATAAATCTCATCCTTTTTTCATACAAAAACCATATATATACTTGAAAATAGCTATTCTTCCCCCACCCCCATACCTACGCTCACACACTCTTCTCAGTTACTTCAACCTATGATGTGCCTGCTGTTCATTTTGCCATCTTGGTCATTTCCCACTGGACAAACTTTACTTTGTTAATGTTCCTCCTCAAGATACATTTTCATATTGATTTCATCATCCATCACGTAGTTATCCCTTCTAGGTCTGTGTCATTTGCATATTTATTAAGCGTGCCACCTATCCCTTCCTCTAAGCCGTTGGTAAAAGTGTGGACCAGAATATGGTCAAGCACAGAGTCCTCCTAGGAACCACTAGAATTCTATCCCCATTCCAGTCTCCTCCTCCTCCTCCCCAGGTTGTCATCCATTTGTTAATCATCATCCTTTGAATGTGCAATGAACCAGTTCCAAATGTTCATAACTGCACTATCATTCAGCTTATATATCTCCATATCAGGAGAAATTTTCTAAAACATTTTCCTTAAATGTGAATATGAAATGATACAGCATTCACCTAATCTACCGATCTGACAACTCTATAAAAAAGAAATAAGATCAGTAAAGGCATAGCTGACTCAAAGTGATGAGAACTCTTCCTCCTAAAGGCTTGCAAACAATGTGTTCCATAATATTGTCTAGAATTCTTATCAAACTCACTAGTATGCAGTTTGAAGAATCCACCTGTTCTTCCTTTTGGACTACTGGAACATTTGCCTGTTGACAGATCTTTCTTCAAAGATCACAGATAACAATTCAATAATCATACTTATGAGTTCATTCAGCACCTTAAATTTGACCTCACTGTCCAGGCCAAATAACTCAAACTCATTGAGGGCAGTTTGGTGCTTTCTTATGACCTCTTATCTATCTCATACTGTACTTTCATCTTCATTGATGATAAAAATACTAAAAATAAGAGATATATAAATATTATTCCTCAATACAATAAAAGTATCTTCTTTAGGCCAAGAGCATAATTGCCTATAGAAACTTTTCTAACTAAAAACAAGTAAAAGCCCCAACATATATATAGTCAAAAGAGATAAACAGCTCAACTGAAAACAGCTAAAACCATATGAAAGAATATTCCAAATAAGAGAAATGCAAATGTAAAACAACTCTAAGTTTCCACCAAAAACTCAGCAAATTGGCAAAGATGAGAAAACATGAGAATAATCAAGGCCACGACCGTAAATAGGCAGTCACACTAATGTGTGGTTAGTGGAACCATGAAATGGTTCAACCATTATGGAAAATGATTAGAAATCATGTGAAGGAAATGTTTAAAATAACTTGGGGCATGGAGGACATAACCCATACAAATGGAAGGTGACCTCAGAGGGAAAGCACTAGCAGAAGAGAGTGAGGCTGAGGAAGGACTTGCAAAAAGTGGGATTTGTATTGAACCCAAGGAAAATCAGCAATACCATTTGACCCAAAGATTTTACTATTAAGAATATATCTCAGGGTCATCAGTGATAAAAAGAACCATGTTTTAATAAAAGATCACATTTTGTTGTTATTGTGGAGTCATTTCAGTCACGTCTGACTCTCTGTGATCCCGTTTTGGCGATTTCTTGGCAAAGATGCTGGACCGATTTGCCATTTCCTTCTCCAGCTCATTTTAGAGATGAGGAAACTGAGGCAAACTGGTTTAAATGGCTTCCTCATGGTCACATAGCTAGTCAGTATCTGAGGCTGGATTTGAACTTGAGTCTTCTTGTCTGCAAGCCTGACATTCTATCCACTGCACCACCTAGCTCCTCAAAGAAGCCCACATAGAGACAAAATTTTTTAGCAACACTTTCTATAGTAACAAAGAACCTGAAACAAAGTAGAAGCCCATCCACTAGGGAATAGCTACAAGTTGGAGTACATGAAAGTAATAAAATATTACTGTGCTACAAAAAAACAAATAGGAAGAATTCAGAAAAGCATGGAAAAAATATATGTGAATTACAAAGTGAGGCAAGAAGAACCAGGAAAGCAATAAGAACGGCGACTACAACAACGACAAGGGAAAGAACAATAAAGCAAATTAAAATTAATTCTATGAAATTATAGTGACCAAGCTTAGACCCAAAGAAAAGACAAGAGAAGGTGTCCCCTTCCCTTCTCTGCAGAAGTGGAACGCTCACATGTATGAAATCCTAGACTCTTGAAATACTAAAACAAGCTTGTTAATAGGTCTAAATAGGATCCTTACTGAAGCTAAAGGTGAAAACCAACTCAGGCAAACTCCACATCTTCCTTTAACAGTTTTTCCCCCAGCTCAGAACAAACATCCTTGTTCACTTCTTAGTAGCTTTTACAGGGGAAAAAAAGGCAACAGAAATGAGAGAACTTTTGTATTCAGAGTTTTCACAATCATTTAAATGACATAACGAAGGCAATAGACGAAACTTCGCAATCTAAACTACTACATCTTTCCTTCCAAAATTTGGTATTGTTGTCTTCCTCAGTGCCTTTAATCTCTTTGGAAACAGGGTTAAATGCATTTTTCCCCACCACAAGCAGAGCTAGCAGAGAGGAGATTGAGCCTGCATGCAGCCTAAGCCTCCAGAAGCTATTTACTTTAGTGCCCATGCCTAATCATTTTCTATGTGCAGTGGGGTTGTTTCATTGCATGAGAATGGACACACACAAAAAGAATGTGCCGGTGAAATTCAGCACCTTTTGAACTTCTTAAGTTTTGCAATTCATTCCCAACTTTGATATTTGTGAATTCTAACAAAGGCAAATTTTACATCCTCTCTATTTATTTTCAGTTTTTTGAAAGGGACTTTTGTTTCTTAAGCTACCCAGGCAGCAAGACACTCATAAAAAAAGCAGTGTTTGGATGAGTTAAACATAAAAGAATCCAAAATGCTCCAATTAAATTTCCCATAAAGTTTATGTGAATTTTTAAAAGAAGGGCAATGGATTATGGCTTTTGGCATGTTTCCAAACATTTTATAAAACTGCTGCTGATGAGCAGTGAACCAGGACAACATGTGGCTTTCCATCATGTTTAGGTTTTCACATATTGCAGCAGGGGCTCAGTCACAGTCAAGAGTTGTCACAATAAATTCAGTTTGGACTATATTAAAAATCAGTGAGGATAATGACCCCTATGAGGAAGGGAATAGACTGGTCGGGTCTTGAATTGTTTTTGTAAACAGGAAAAGAAAAATCAGACTTTGGCTTCCTTCCTACCTCTTGTACCAGCCCTACTGCTGCCAAGTTAACCAGTGGAATGGCCATTTGGTAAGGACTTATATGTGCCAAGCATTATGCTAAGCACTAGGGGTACCAGGAAAAAAGGGCAAAAATACTTTTTCTGACTTCAGTGAGTTGACATTTTAATGGGGGAGACAAGACACAAATAACTTGGTGTGTATATAATGTAATCCATACAAATAGAAGATAATTTCAGAGGGAAGGCACTAGTAGAAGGGAGTGAGGCTAAAAAAGGACTTTTGCAGAAAGTGAGATTTGAGTTGACTCTTGAAGGAAGTCATCAAAGCCATGAGGCAAAGGTGAGGAGGGGGAGTACCCCAGATGTGGGTTCATGGGGAATAGCCGGTGAAAAGGCACAAAGTGAAAAGGCATCATCTTAATTTTGAAAATTGCAATCAATATTTATCAAGGAACTATGTAATATTTCTGAACTTCTACATTATGTATGTCTAAGACTTTTCTAAGAAAATAGTATTCCCCTTCTCTAAGAAGAAAGCTGTCCTACTCCCAGTTGGGTAGCCACGTGTTAGGGAATTACTGATTAATTTCTTTTGAGTGATCTTTTAGGAATGATCACTCACTCATAAGGTTAAGTGTTAGTTTCCATGCTTTTATGACTAAATTGTAACCAAATATTTATTGAATCATCCCTAACGATAAGCAACATACTAGGTGATATAGAGAATATAAAGATTGATCTATAACTTGTCCCTTTCCCTCAAGGACCTTACAGTCTTGTTGAGGAGTTGAACCTACACTCAAGGTAAGATAACTCACAGTGGAAGTTAGGACAAGATAAATGCCAAATAAATCATAAAGATACTAAGCTGGAACTGAAAGATGGGCCCAAATGTTGAGGGGGCAAGGGTGAACCAAGTGAACAAAAGTGAGTGTGTGTGTGTAAGCATGAGCATGTATAAGGTATCTTTTCATGTCTCACCTGGCTGCACTACTTTGGGAATTGTCTAACTTCTCAACCCTGCCCTAGCGCTCGCTCATTATTGGGATAACCTCCTTATTCTGTAAGATCAACCTTTGCTCTCTACCTCATCTGCATCTAGCCTCTCTGATTGGAGGGTAGAGCCATGAATTCCAAATCTCGACTTAAGGAGAGAGGTCAGCCCAGACGTGTCATTTCTCACCTAGCTCTACAATTTTGGGACTTTTCTGGCTGACCTCTCCATCCTGTCCATACTTTTCCTCTCCTTCTTTTCCTCCCCCTGCCACCATCTGCCTTTTCAGCTTCCTTTTCGTGTACTTTCTTCCCTCAATAAACTGTAAGCTCCTTTAGGGGTGAGGCTGTCTCTTTTTTCATATTTAGGTGCTTAATAAATGTTTTTTATTATTATTGATGAAGGTGTGTTTTGAGGAAAATATAAGGAGACCAGAATTACCACAATCAGAAAGGTAGGGCAAATGAACTGTGGGAGCAAGAAGTCAGTAGCTGCCACTAGAAAATGGTACGCTGGATAGTGACTTGGGCCTGGAATCAGGAAGACCTGAGTTCAAATCCCACCTCAGACACTCACTAGCTATACAACCCTGGATGAGTCATTTAACTGCCATCTGTTTCAATTTCCTCATCTGTAAAATGGGGATAATAATAACACCTACATCACAGAATTGTCATGAGGATCACATGAGATGATATTTGTAAAGTGCTTAGCATAGTGCATGAAAAGTAGTAGGCACTTTAATAAGCTTGTTTCCTTCTTTATGACACCATTAGCTACTCTTCCCATGAGACAATTTACATTATCCTCTTTGATCTACACAAGAGTCTGAGATTTTAAGTGACTTGCCCAAGGTCACACATCTAAAAGGTCACACCAAGGCAGCATTCAAGCCCCAGTCTTCCTGACTAGAGCAGCTAGGTGGTACAGTGGATAAAGCACTGGCCCTACAGTCAAGAGAACCTGAGTTCCAGTCTGGTTTCAGACACTTACTAGCTGTGTGACCCTGGCAAGTCACTTAACCCTTTTTGCCTTAGTTTACTAATCTGTAAAATGAGCTGGAGAAGGAAAATGACAAACCACTCCACTGTCTGACAAGAAAACCCCAAATGGAATCACAGAGAGTTAGACACAACTGAAACAACTGAATAATAATAACAACAAATTTCCTGACTCTAAGTACAACATTCATTCTACTATTCCAGAGAAAGCCTTAAAGAATCAAACTCTATTTTAAAAGGAAGATCTAGATGAAAACTATTCCATCCAGTCAGCTGGGTGTCACATAAAAGTATATTAAAGCAGGTTATGGTCAACATAGGATATGTGGTGAATGAAAATGCCATGAGAGTTTCTGGGTAATTAGTAATCAATTTATTAATTAGGCTAGCCAGTAATCAATAAATTGATGATCGATGGTTTTTCTCGGTAATCAAAGACATCAAGTGAGACCCTAAAATCTCTTCTGAAACAGAACTCCTTCTGACAAATGAATGCCAACCCTGATTGGCGAACCCTTTGAAGTTGCTTTCCTTAGAAAAGCAGATCAAAGATGTGCTAGCAGCCTTCCTGTGTGCTGGTGATATTGGCCTTATACCTCCAAAGTAACTGCAAGTAACATTGTTGTTACAATTGGCCTACTCTCCCTCTCTCTTTCTTTTCCCCTCACATTATTTTCCATCATAAGCCCTGTGGTTAAAAACCCTTGAGGAAGTGTTTATAATACCAGTTAGTGATTCATTGAGGAGACTTTCTCTCTAGTTAATCAAAGGAGAGATTAATGGAGCATTTTGGATTCTTTCATGTTTAACTCATCCAAACACTGCTTTTTTATGAGTGTCTTGCTGCCCGGGTAGCTTAAGAGCAAATACAAACAGAAATTACAAACAGAGAAAAGAGCACAAATCAACAGACAGGCAATACATACATAGTTCCCACAAAGAGAAGCACAAACACCTGGGTTTTCAAAGCCAGGGGTGGGAGGGCTCCTTAACAGCTACCCAGAATCTTATCTGGCCAAATCACACAAACAGTCTTCCAATGAGTGAGCCCCAAAGCAAAATGCTAATCTCAGACTATATATACTGTTTCCAATCAAGGATGTTTGATTCAATCAAAGACTCTTGATTCAGACAAAAGCAAGATTTAATCAAAGGCACTTGGTCGCCTTAGTGCTGAGAAGCACTACAAAAGAAAAAACAGCAAAAAGTCCCACTTTGCTTGCCATTACACCAATGCATTGACAGGAGCTGTTGGGTGGCAGTCCCTTTGGCAAGCATGTTCAACAAAGGACAATGGCATAGTCTCTTTCTCAGTAATCCATTTCACCATTCCCATTGTCCATTTCACCAGTCCATTATATCTTAAGGCTCTTCTAATGTAACTGTCTGGTTCCTGAAACATCTCTTGATAGTCTTCTGGCCCTCTGGAGATCTCTCCTCTTGGGCATTCTTGAATGAATGGGGTTTCAGAGCAGCTTCTAGCAGATCTGTTTCTCTAGCTCAGGTCACTTGCAGAAATTCCCTTTTCTGTTAAAATATCCTGCAAAATAGATCTTACAACAATAAATGCAGTCAATTCAAGTTTGCTTTGCCAATAACTAGGGAGAGCTAGCTCAGACCTTATAGCTCTAATAAGAACATCAAATTAGGAACCTGTAGACCACAGAATTTAAATTTTTTCCGTACTCCTTGACGTTCCTATCTTTATCCCAGCCTGCCAGCAACAGGATGAAGGGAGAATCTAACAGAATCTATGAAGATCTGACTTGCAGAATAAGCCTTTTTAGCTATGTATTTGATATTTATCAATGTAGTTACCGATAAAAAAACACCCCTCTTTTAAATTGGCATTGATTTTACCATCATTTAACTTTTGATGTTCATCTATTTCATTCTTAATCTCAGATTCAAGTTCCAGAAAGGTAAGGAACTTAAGTTTATTATCTATAATTGCCTTGTGATGTAAGTTAGTGGCAAGACAAAAGTCAGGATGACCAGTGATGGCCCAGCATGCTCTGGAAAAATGCTATAGTTTTATATTGACTTCCTTCCCTTCTGATGTTATCTGAATACTGGCAGACATAGATAAGCAATGTAAGCGGTTAACTTTTATCAAAATAGTGCTAACTTAAGAGTCAAAGTAAACATTTAAATACTGAAAGATAAATTTTTAAGAAGCAAATTTTTGATGGGTCTGCAGAAAGCCATCAGGATGGAATTTTTTTCTGGAAATAAGACAGAGATCGATGGGAGAGGAAGAAAATAAAATAACTGCCACAGAGGGCATTCAGTCTTGGGGAATTCTTGCTATGCCCCATGCACAGTGTACCCTTACAACTTCCATTCAGGCATATACCTCTAATGATGCCATGACAATGGTCATTTCTTCTGCTCTCTTTTAACTTTATCTTATCCAGTTCCATGCATATTCTCACAGAGTCTCATTTCTCTTCCCTCCAAATCCAAAAGTGGGGCGGAGTGACCTTGCCAATCAAAGTCAGTCTCTCTACCATTTCCAACATTAAAGCAAAGCTCCTTGGAGAAGTGATTGAAGAGAAAGATGCTAGGTTATGCTTTTCCTCCTTGGCAATTTAAATTTAGTAATCCATCTTCATTTCCCAACATCTCTCTCACCTCCACTATTCAGCAATCCACCCTGAACAAAGAATAAAAAAAAAAGAGGAAATAAAGTAATTCAGTAAATTAACCAACATGTCAGCCACATCTAATGGTTTATGCAATATTTCACACCTTCACAAAAAATCTGAGGTGAATTTTCTCAACTCTTTTCCAAAGTCAAGCTTGATCCTATATTTATAGAGCATTCTGTTTTGCTTTATTTTCTCAATAAATCCATCAGAATAAATAAATTCTTTTTGGTTATTCTTCTCTCCCTTTATATTGTTGCAGTCACTGAGCATATGTGTGTGTGTAGTTTTCTTCCTTCCGCTTATTTCACTCTGAACCAGTTCATACAGCTTCCCATACTTCTCTGAATTCTTCTTACTGTGTTTTCCATACTCCATCATTAAGACCAAAAGGATGACTTCTGACCTCACATACTTCATTGAGTACCAGGGTCTGGAGAATGGGCTGATGCTCATCTAAATCTGAGGAGCAATTAATCCCTAAAGACAAGTAACTAGTCACTACAAACAAACCTCTGGCCTGTGGATTGTCACAATCTATCACATTGTAAAGATTCTCTTTATGTCCTTCTCCTACTCTCAAATCTCCCTTCAAGTAGAGACAGGATTACCATAAAATGGAGCCTTTGCTAACTTTTATAAACCTTCAATCTGAAGAGATTAAATACTCCACCTACCCCTCTTTTCAGTCCTCTTAAAGAATTTGCCTATTTTTCTTTCTGAACCTCTGATGAACAATTTTTTAACATTTTTTTAACTTATCAAAACATTAAAACAGTCATTTTCTCAGAAATATGCTTGCTAACATTGCCATTTCTAAAAAAAAAATTATCCACGTTCTACTGGGAATAGGCAACTGATGACATAGGTCACATGCTACAATCTTTTGGTTCCTCATCTGGGAAAACAAGTCAAAACAATTTGATCTTCACGATTTTTAGTATTCAAAACAACCAAAGGAATTTTTAGATATGACACATTTCATTATCCCTATGTCCTAGAAGAGAGAATTAGAGAGGAGAAAAATGTGTGTGTGTGGATGGTGGTTTAGTCTAGACAGAGGGTAAAAATACTACTGGCACTTATCACAGAAATATAGGATATCACTTTTCCAGGCTAAGCTCCTTGTTCTAGACAGATAGGGATGAAGGATAGGGCCTAGACATGTGATTTCACTGGTATAGGGAACTCCCAGATAAAGAAACTCCTACTGATGTAGATAAGGACTAACTCTTAAAGAGTTAATAGAGGCACTAACAGTTTAAGTGACTTATGCAAGGTCATATAACTGGGATATGTCAAAGATGGAACTTGAACCCAGGTCTTCCTAAAACTTTTCTAAAACTAACTTTCCAGCTATTACTCCATGCTGCATAGCCAGATTAAGAGAAATAGATTTTGATTTTAAGTCTGTTTTTCTTTGTTAGTGGTGTGATTTGTGAACTGGATGGACAGTTATGTTTCTGTTGTTGTCACCCGTTGGGCTCAGAAGCTGTAAAAAATATAACAGTTAAACTGCTTGAGCCCACTCTATTCCTGCAATTTTATTTTGCCATTCCCTTCGTGTGAGATAAAAGACCCTCACCAATTAAAAGTTAATAAGGAGCCATCTCAGGATGGGAACTGAAATAAATTTTATTCAGTTCTCGAGAATTGGGCATCCCCCGCTAGAGCGAATCCAGCAAGGGAGGCACTTTACAAGGGGCTAAGCACCCGTAATTATACCTAACACAAGAGAATTCCCACCCACCTCTGACCCTTCTCACCATTGGCTGGGAGGCGGGCTTACAATCTGAGCACTGAAAGCTAGACAAAGAACCAGGAAATCAAGGCACAGAAACTCCAATTCCCATTCCCTTAGTTAATGATTACAGGTGGGATGACATCTATAAATCTGAGAAAGGAGAATAGAATAAGGGGAGGTGGAACCCTCTCCATTCTTTACAGTAGAGAAAAACAGGTCATTATGATCCTGTTCTTACTGAGCAAATCTTTAAACCAGAACCAAAAGAAAAAACAAAAAGTTTCAGGGTAAACTTTCCCAGAGGCTGAGCCATCAGACTCTCACAGCCTCGGAATCTTCCCCTTCCCTATATCTTGATTTTTAAACACTCCCGTATATAGATATGAGTAGATATGAATATTACACACATCCTCCCCTGTGAAGTTTTCACATTTCACTTATTTACCTCACACACCTTTAAACATGGAAAAGCAATTTTATAATATTATATATGTATAAGGTGTGTCTCCGTGTTATAAAATGTATACGCACAAATGCATGTCTATAAATATATGATGCGTGTATAGATACCTATGTGTGTATACATACACATGCATGTGCATATATTCTTATCTTATTTCATTTTGCAGAATCAGTGCTATCTGCTTAAGACACTAAGCTCATGCATAGGGAAACACACACACACACACAAACACACACACACACACACACACACACACACACACACACTTACTCCTTGATACCAGGAAAGGGAAAAACTACAAAAAGTCAATAATAGCAAACTCATCGACTTCCTTGCTAGGATTTTTAACAGGTTATTTCTAGATATAGAGGTGCCAACATATGTGCCCGTGAGTCATATGGATGGTCATGATTGACTTGCAAAGAAAAAAACAGGGCCTCTTCTTTCTCTTTATCTTTATTAATTTCCTATCTGGAAAGTATAGAGTATGCCCTAGAGCAAGAGAAGCTCAAAATATTCTCCAGGCTACCTGAAGAGTGACTGATTTATACCAACTTCACCATGCATTTTTAGACTAGGTTAATGGAATTATGGATCATGCTTGTTTCTAAAGGAGCAGTAACAACATAGAGAACCATAGTCTGGGTATAGTGGGTGAGCTTTTAATTTTCATTCATTCTTCAGGAAGAAAATTTCTTACATACTTTGCTTAATTTCCCTTCTTCCCAAGGCAGCTAGCTATGTGTTAAAAGAATACAGTATTAGAAATTACATATATTAATAATTAACATTCTTAGTCATGGTAACTCATGATTAGTTGAGGGAAATGGGCATTTGGCAATTAATTAAGATATGAGACCTTGGCAAAAACACTCTCATTGATGTACACGATCAAAAAATGGTCTTAGCTATCTTGATGCAATGAAGCACACTTATTTCTTGATAATGTAGCAAAGCTCTGGAGTTACTCTTCTAACTCTTTAATCATACCTCCACTATTGTAGGGCCCTGAGATCCTTCTTCTGCTCTTAAGAGTCAGGTAGCTCCCTGCTTGGGGCAATGTCTCCCCTGGGCTGCTTAGCTGGTTTCCCAAGGTCAACTCCTAAGCACAGTTCAACTCTCAATCACCAAGGCTAGTTTTCCCTTGAATTCATGGCTCACTCTCTTCTCTGCTGTCTGAGGTCGTACTCCTTGAAACTGCTTTTTCTCTCAAGTCACTGCCTTTCTCTGTACGTGTCTGACTACGGAGTGTGTGTCTCAACGCCTTCAATCATAACTGGAACTCTGTTGAATCAACTAAGTTGCGGACTCTACACATATGTGTCTCCTGCTGAAATGGTAGTGAGTAACTCCACTAATAGATGCATGGTCTATGGGATGGAGAAGGGAGACGATCCTTATACCACCCCCCACTCTCCCAACCCTGACCTCTGGCATAGACACAGGGATCGTGTTCCACAAAGCTGCTTCCATTTGTAACTTCCTGATTGGAATTACTCAAATGTCATTTAAGGGACACCCGGGGGTATAAATTTCTCTGTCAATAGTTAAGTTCTCTTTCTAACATGTTAATGATTCATAAAGGAATCATCAGACATTTTTACGGCCTCTTTACTTCCTCTAATTAGATAATGGACTTTCTGGTCTGAAGGGCTTGGTCAAAGACCAACTCACCTACATAGGCATGAAGACAAAGTTATACAAAAGGCATTAAGGCCTCTGAGCCTCAGTTCCCTCACATGTAAACTGTGGATAAGGCATTATCTATATTATCAAATTACTGTGATTAAAATGCTTTGTAAGCCAAAATGTACTACATAAATTTGGGGTATTAACAAAAGTTTTGGACAGATTTGAGGTTCAGCTTGGGGTAGGGGGAATTAAACCCTCAGAGGAGTATCCTCTCTTAACATATTTCCTCATTTGTAATTGATTGAAGATTGAGTCCTCAAAGTCTTCAGTATCCTTTTTGCTAAATCTTTTTTTTTTAAACCCAGTGTAGAAGTGCCAAGGTAGGAATCCTCACAATTGGACCCTTAACTAGTACATTGACAAATCCTATCTTAGGTATAGAAAAGGGAATTTTGACATTAATTTGATGTTGTGTTTTTTTTTCCTTATCTTTGATGAAAAGGAATTTAATGTGATAAATCAGTCTTCTTGCTAAGAATGGCCAACTGGTGGAAAATTCGTTATCTGCAGATTTCCAATCCTTCCCATAAGACCCTTCAGCTACTTGGTTGTTCTTTTCCCATATCAAAAACCTTGCTGCTGTATAAAACCAATTAGAATTCTAATTACGCTCCTGCATAGAATCCTATTTTCACTTCCCTTATAGGCAGCACTTATCAGTACCTTATGAATGATAAGATGTGGGTCAGAGCTTCTGTTTTGCCGCCAATGCAAAGGCAACTCATCAGCAAATTAGTTTGATAGAGGCTATGTGACTTGCCAACAATTAAAGAGCTAACATGTGGGAGAGGAAGGACTCAAATCTAGGTTTTCCTGATTCCAAGACTGGCCCTGTATGCATTACACCATACAGCCACTATGCCCCAGAACCATTACACTTTACTGTACACAATGCTGTTCTCTCCTAATTGAAGACAGATGACCCAAAGAATAAGGCCCCAGTCTCAGCTGACTCTGGATGACATCAGAATCAACCTGGATTTTAACATTCCTGCAGTCCTCTCTTGGTTAGCAAAAGCCTAAAGATGGAAGAGCTCATTTAAAAAAATACAAGCAAAGGACCTCAGCTGAGAACATCTTAGAGTTATTACCATTTGCCATCAAGCAGTAATCTTTACCCTGACAACAAAAAGGAATTCTAGCACAGCAAAGCATTTCAATCAATTAGATGATAGCATCACATTTCTAGGAAGGCAGACATCATGGTCACATGCATTTCACTAACTAGATTAGCCAAAATGTTTTGTAAATGTAGCCCAAGAGATTTAGACAAGCTGAGATAGCTGCTAGGAAAACAGCCAAATCATCTGAAAACCGCTCCTTTTCATCAGGCCTCAATCAAAATCATCTTATTTCATCCAACTGTCTCATACAAGCTGCCTTATACCCAGACTTATTTCTAGATTTTCTTTAGGCAGTCAGACAAGAATGACCAATTAATTAGTGATGGTCTGCTTTGGCAGCACTGTTTCTGCAGCACTCGCTGCCTGTCTCGTCTAGGCATCAAGCTCCTGCTTTGAGTTTGGTCTTTACCTACGGTTCCAAGAAGCTGTAGCATGCATGTGGGCACACCACGGTAAAAACCATCCTGGCAAATGGACTTAAGCCTCATTGAGAGTAACAGATAGGTCTCAAACTTCTCAGAGAGATAGGGCGATGTCCTACCCCAACCATGTGAAGACTTTCCCTGGGGCGGAATGGCCAGATGAGAACAATTTGTTCCAGTGGCTAAAGCAGGTGCTTCGGAGAGCTTAGAGCTTGGCCCATCAGTAAAGGTGCCAAGATCATCCGCCGCATCCCAGCCCATCACCAGTCATCTGGACTTTTGTCTTGCCACTGGACTTTGACGGTTCTGGAAGAGAGAGTGAGGCTGATGACCTTGTGCAACTCTGCCTCACTTAAATCCAATTCACCCACAAGCCAAGACATCACTCTGTGATGTCACTGCTCCTCTTCAAAAACGAAGGACTAATGACAACAAAAAGCCTACCTCGTAAAAATCCTAGGCTCATAGAGCTAAACTTGGAAAGGACCTTGAAGGCTTTTGAGTCCCACCCCAGATGAGCAAAGTGAGGCGGAGAGAGGTCAAGTGACTTATAAGAAGCTAGCCAGTGTCTGAGGCAGAATTTGAATTCAGGTCTTCCTGACTCCGAGTCCAGTACTCCACCTAGTTGCCTCACAGGTTAAATGTTTGCAGGTGGGCTAGGGAAAAATCATAGAAAGTAGCATTCCAGTTCATCAAGTTTGCAAAAAAAAAAACCCAAAAAACTACTACTTCCCAAGGTTTACCAAGCCTTCGGTATATCTGAGGTTTGTCAATGACTCTCTCAGCCTTGATTTTCTCATCTGTAAAATGAGGAAGTTAGGCTTGATGATTTCTAAATCCACTATCATGCTACATTTCAATTTCTAAGCCTATTACACCAAAGATTGGGAAAATCAAAATTATACTCTCCAGAATTCTACCCATGTGGGCACACAGAATGCTTATTATTGTGATATGCACGGCCCCTTTGGGTGTCAAATTTACATATTGGAAAAATTACATGTGAGTCCTTGCCCTTTGACTGTCATTTTAGAAAACATCTTGCACATTATCATGAGGATGGAGGCATTTTAAAAAACCAAACCAAGAGTGTCTGGAATTGGACAATTATTGGTAATTGTCCCATAGTTGCACAAATGCCTATGATTAAATTTCTGGAATAGAAGAAAAATTGATATTCTAAGAATTTGCTCTTCTATCTTAAAAATACTTCCTTTACCCAGATTCTCCTTCTGTCTAAATCAGCCTGATACTAAGTAGGGCATGAAACCGAGTGAATTCATTCTCAAATACGCTGAGCATGGAGTCCCTGCGGCTGTAAAATTTATTTACTCATTCATTCATTTAACAAATATTTGTTGAGCGTTAATAGGTAGAACCCTGTGCTAGAAGCTATGGGGGACAACAGTGATCAAGATATTCTCTACCCTTACAGTCTGAGAGGCGCTTTTAGGCACAAATAGTACTAATACAAAGTTTAATGGAAAGATGAGAAAAGTACATTAGAAATACTATGAGCATTTAAAGGAAGGAGAGATTACTTCAAGCCATGGGTAATGAGAGAGGGAAAGCTTCACAGAGTGACTAGCATTTGAGTAGGGAATTAGAGGATCACGAGGTTGGGAGAGGCAGAGCTGAGATCATAGGGTGGAAGAGTAGGTCAGGGAGTATGTTTTGGGCAGGAAAAACAGAATGATCAGGGACGCGGGGTAATGAGAACAGGGGCACTTCTGGGTAACAGGAAATAGTCCAGTTTAAGTAGGCAGTAAGTTAAAGATGGAGCTGCAAAAGCAGACTGGGGTCAAATCCTAGCAGGTTTTGAATGTTAAACTGAGGATTTTGGACTTTGAGGGATACATAATTAGATAGCAGTTTGAAAAAGATCTAGGGGTTTGAGTGGATGCCAAGCTCAATATTATTCAACTGCGTGATGTGGCAGCCAAGAGTGTGGATATCTTCTTGTGCTGCATTAAAGAGAAGAATAATTTCCAAGAATAAGGATTTAATGACTCCTATATATTGACCCAATCAGACTTCTGGAATATTATAGTCCATTTCAGGTGTTACAATTTAAGAAGAATATTGATAATCTAGAGGACAACATGTGAATGGGGCTTCCCACTCAAAATTACTTTTTATTTATTTTGTATATAATTAATCTGAGAGTATGTAAGTTCCTGGAGAGCAAGGACTATTTTTATTCCTAGCACCTGTCACATTGTTTACCGCATTTGCTGTTATTGTTTGGTTGTTTCAGTCATGTCCAGCTCTTCGGCACCCCATTTAGGATTTTATTGGCAAAGATACTGGAGTGATTTGTCATTTCCTTCTCCAGATCATTTTATAGATAAGGAAACTGAGGCAAACAGGGTTAAGTGATCTGCCCAGGATCACACAGCTAGTAAATGTTTGAGGCCAGATTTGAGCTCAGGAAGATGAGTCTTCCTGACTTCAGGTCCAGCACTGCATCCACTGCGCCACCTAGCAGCCCTTGTCTGCCACATAGTAGGCACTTAATATATGTTTGTTGATTGAATCACAGTGGTGAAGGACCTTGAGGGAACTGGGGATATTTAATTTGGAGAAAAGAAGATGGGGGGAGGGGTGCACATGATAGCTGTCTTCAAGTATCTGAAAGGTTGTCAAGTGGGAGATTAGACATGTTCTATCTGGTGCCTCAGGGCAGAACCAAGATAAATAAATAAAGATAGCAATTTAGGAGGTTTGATGTTAGGAAAAACTTGCAGAAATAAGAGCTATTCAAAAGTGGAATGGATTGCTTAGGAGGCAGTGGGTTTCTCTCTTTGGAGATCTTCAAGCAGAGAGGTTTGCTATCCACTCCTCTGGTAGTTATAGTGAAGATTCCTTTAAGATATGGGTTGGATTAAAGGGCTCTTGATATGCCTTTCGATTCTAAAGGGCTGTTTTAAATTCCTCTTTATTGAAAATCATTAAGAAATGGATGTTTGAGTGAAACAACTATTCTGATTAAGGGGGAGTTGTGCATACCATACACAGTGCTCATGTGGAGGTAAGAAGAAGCGATACAAGGACACTCTCAAGATCTCTCTGATGAATTTTGGAATTGATTTTGTGACATAAGAGATACTGGCAAAGGACTGCCCAGCATAGCACGCCCATATCAAAGAAGGTACTGTGCTCTATGAGAGAAGCAGAATTGTAGTAGCTCGAAAGAAACATGAAACGCACAAATTTAGAGACATCTCTATTCCAAATGTTCATGTGCACTATTTTTATACCTGACTTGTGGTAGAGCCTTCTAATCAGTCACAGTCAGACACACTGTACCTTGACTCCAATGTAGCGATGTCATTTTGGTCTTCCTTGGGAATGAAGGACAACAACCAACCAACTCAGTTTTCAAATAACTGAAATAAAATAAGATACATCTACCCCTTACATGGTAGTAACCATAAAAATGATTGGGGTGAATTAACTCTTCCTTTCATCATTCAGAAATCTGAGGACATCATGATGACTAAGAATCACCACTCTTAACCACAAATTTCCCTTCTGGGTACCACAGGCACAAAATGAATAGAAATAATAAAATTGTAGATTGTTAGAATTGTAGAATGGTAGATTGTTTCAGGTCAGCTTAGACTGAATTCTAGGCTGTCAGAGAAAGAATACTGAAAATAGAGCATAACGATTTGGGTTTGACTCAGGGTTTTACATCTTGCTACCTGTGTGACCTAGAGCAAATCACTGCAACTTTCTGAACTTTAGTTTACTCATCAGTAAAATAAGGAGCTGGACTAGATCAGGGAGTCCTAACCTGGGGGTTCATTAATTTTTTTTTAGTATTTTGATAATTATTTCAATATAATTGGTTTTCTTGTATTTTATGTTATGCATAATATGAGACTGATTTAGATGGAGAATCTGGGTCAGTGAAGCATTTTTAAGATATAGGAGCAAATTCTTAGAATGTCAATTTTTCTTCCATTCCAGAAATTTAATCATAGGCATTTGATTTTATGTTCCACATTTAAAAACCTTTGATCTGAGAAGGGGTCCACAAGCTTTCCCAGAATGCCAAAGGGGTCCATGGCTGAAAAAAGGCTTAAGAAGGCCTAAATGATACCTACCATCCATTCCAGTTCCAATTCCATGATTCTGTTCATCCATTCTATGATTTTATGTCTACTTACTGACTCTTGGATGTACTCTGGTGCCTGATTTTTAGCATAGATCTCAGATATTTTTTCTTACTTCTCATTTGTCTATGTCTCATGAAAGCAGGGTACAGAACAAAGCCTCTAGTTATTCAAGCTTATCCGTTGTTTACATTCTATATAAATGGAAGGTCAGCACAGCACAATGGAGTACTTTGTACTCTGTGTATGGGCTCTAATAACCTTGGAAAAATCAATGTGACTCCTCACAACAACCTGTTACAATGGATAAAGTACCAGATTTGGAGTCAGAAAAACCAGAGTTCAAATCTTGCCTTAGATAGTAACAGCACCCACTTCCCAGGGGTTGTTGTGCAGATCACAATGAGAGTATCTGTCAAGCACTTTGCAAACCTTAGAGTGTTATATGAATATTATTATTATTATGACTATGAAATAACTGTAAGCTCTGTTTAGAAAACAATATGTAATCATCATAATACATTTTATTCCATATAATTACACAAATCTCCTGCAATACACATTCAAGCAGAGGGCCACATTTACTGTTATCACTCAGAGCCACAGGGGATTTTCTATCAATATTGTATGTAGAATAGCTACTATATTTGCCATGGCAACTCAAGTATCACTACATGTTCAGTCTTATCTAACACTATGACCTTCATAAGTTAGAATTCTGCTGAGAAAATTGCTTTATTTGAGTGAAGATTCATACTTCATTCCCGTTAGCATTATATTAAATGGGTCAAGGAAACAAGGGCATTTAATTTAATTCAACAAATATTTACTGAGTGCCTACTATATTGTTTTAAGGTGCTAAATGCTACAGTGGGGAAGAGTTTAAGTGTGTTACACAGATAAGTAGATGCCATTAAGAGGTATCCCAGGACTTTTCTGGAAATAAGCTTCAAAGTCTTCTTGAATGTATGAATTTTAGAATATTTATTAAAAGAGGCAAGTCATTGGTTTTGCTTGTTATTTGTCTTTTCATATTTAGTTATGTTTTATTGATTTTTATCACCAATGTCATAGCCCATAAAGAAATAAATGCATTTCCCACTCTATTATGCATAAGAATGCTGAAATCAGTAACGAAACTGATCAGTCAAGTCCTATACATAATATTGCAGCAAAATAAAAGTTAGCATAGACAGAGTTGAGACCTTGTGTCATCCAGAAATGCAGTATGGTGGAATGAGAACTAAATTGGGAGGAAGGAGCCCTGGAATTGTGCTCCGCCTCTAACTGTGTGCCCTTCAGCAAAACTCTTAACTTCTCTTTGCTTCCATTTCCTCATCTTCCAAGTAACAGTGTCAGAGCAAGTGCAATAAAGTAAGACCCCTTTTCTAGCTCTAAAAATTATGCTAAAATTTTCACCGATCTTGTCCTTAAGGAGTATACAGTTTAGGAGGGGAGATATACCAACACAAGACAATTAGAGGCAGCTGGACAACACAGGGACGAGGGCTGGATTAGGAATCAGGAAGACCTGAGGTTAAATACTGTCTTAGTCATGCACTAGCTGGGGAGATTATTAAAGTTTCTCCTAGCCTCAGTTTCTTCATCTGTACAATGGGCATAATAATAGCACTTACTTTACAGGGTTGTTGTGAGGATCCAGTGAGATAGTACATGTGCAGCTCTTGGCAAACCTTAAAGTGCTATATAAATGCTAGCTATTATTAGCTAACTAAATGTGATGAATGGAATAGGGAAGGGACCTGTGCACAGGAAACTCCCTCTATCAAAGCAGATTGATGTTTTCTCTGCAACTTATAGTCTGAGGACACTGAAGGGTTAGGTGACCTACCTGGGACTACACAGAGACTATGTGTCAGGTGAGATTTTAAATCCAAGTATCTAGAATCAAAGAATGATAGTTGGAGCTAGAAATCCTACAATTCTTTCATCTTATAGATGATTGCTGATTTTGCTCAGGGTCTCACGTAAGTGTCTGAGGTGGGATTTGAACTGGGTCTTTTCGACTCCAAGTCCAGCACGATCTCCACTTTCTGTCTCTCTATGATGGTAGGATAACAACAACAATGATAATAACCAATGATCACGTAATATTTTAGAGTTTACAAAAATGCTTTACATACATTGATGGAGACATGAGAGAAAAGTAATATGCAATAGGATATTGACTAGTCAGAAGCTTTAGTGAGGTCCCAAGTCCCCCAAAAAAGGTAAACTTTCCCATTGAATCGCTTTTCCCACTTTTACAATGATACCTACTATGCTCCTCCACCATACATGAATGCCTGGCACTCCTTTAGTGGCACCCAGTAGATTTTGATAACGTATAGCGAGTTAGAATGAACGGGTCTTGAATAGAAATGTATTCAATACTCTAGACAAATTGGATAACTACTCGCCAACCTTCTTACATAACCTTTTAAAAACCTCCAGAAAAGAAGGTGCCTAAGCAATACATTTCAGTTTAAAGATCTTCTATAATGGGACATTCTTTAAAAAAATTGTCTAAGTACCTCATACTACAGTTAAAGCCCAACTGACATTGTCTCATCACCATGGCTTTCCATCTAGTCTTCATATATATTGGATGTACCTATTTATTTACATATGGTCTCCCCAGTTAGAACATAAGTTCTTAAGAGCAGGAACTATTTTTACCTTTCTTTATATTCCTGATGGTCAGCACAGTGCTTGGCACAAAGAGTAGGTGCCTAATAAATGCTTATTGACTGACCGATAGCTACATACATTATGCGAAATCAGCTGATGTATCGCAAAAACAGAGTCTAGGCTATACAAGTTTAATGCTGGGCATGGAGAGAAGACAGGATGCATGAAGGTTCCGCTCCACTCAGATCCCATAGGATGATTTTCCCGTAATGGGTTTTTCTTTGTGATATGCTGGGTTCCAAAAGAATAAAAGAAGCAGACTGAGGAGTCTGTTTTTTGATTCCCTGCAAGTGTTCTCTTATTTAACTGTGAGAGCAGAAAGAAAACCTCAGAGGGGGCCTTGAACAAACACATACACACATCAAGACAACTTTGAAGCTACTGGAGAGGGAAAAGCATAATAAAGGAGGCAGCAGGCACTGAGAATGTTTGGTTGAGGTAATTTCATCCTTCTAAACATAAGTGATCATGAATGCTTTCTCTGTGTGGAAAATGGGAAATATTTCACATAGCATTTGCAATCTGATATCTCCCCTATTAACTAATGGCAGTCCTGTCTCCTCCATTAGTCTTAATCCAAATCAAAATGGTTGATGAGATGTCAACGTAAATCATATAATATTATTATCACTTTTTAATTTAAAACATATTCTTTAGTTTTTTAGCATACAGTAAGGAGAGAATAAAGACTTAGCAAGTCATATGGTTTTGAATTTTTTTTTTTTGTATTTTGTACTGGAAAAAAAAAACTTCTCAATGAATGGGAAGGAAATGCTCTCCTGAGAGCATGTTTCTACAGGTAGAGGGGGAGGTTCATTTCTTGAGCAAACCCTTAAAATCAGAGGGTGCTTTGAACTAAAGACAGTTTCAAAGACCTGAAAATTCTTTGTCCTTTGTATATGGTATATTTAGAGGCACTAGGAATCTGAAGGAAGACAATTTGACTGTGGGTAAAATTCAAATGCAAGTTCACTTTCTAATCACCAATCCAGAACCAGGATTTGAGGTAGGTAAATTGCAATGTCAAAATTCAACCTCTTACAAGGATTATGAATATGCAGTTTAGGGGCAGACAGAATCTTCCTGTGTATTTCCTTGATGTTAAAACCTCTGCAATAATACACATACATGAAGTCTCCATATGTAAGTTGTGATGATATGGGTCTGTATAACAGTATCATTAAGCTCCCATGTGTATCATGTGTATTAGCAAGTACCCTAGCAAGCCCAGGATGGCCTGCCAGCACAGGTTCTTTGATCTGCTTTTATAAAGTAAAGACAGCTTCAAAGGGATTAGCAATTAAACAATGAAGACTTTATTCTATCTAACCTTGCTGAGCACCAACTCCTACAGTATTCCCTAATTACCCTTCTCACGGGTGGGGGGGGCCAGAGTGAAGGGGGGGGCAACTCCCCCTATGTCTCCATGGGGCCAATTGAGACAGGTACAACCGGTGCATTCCCTTAAATCCCCCTAAAGCCTCAATGGGGTCCAGTTGAGGCAAACACAGGTTTCCCTCCAAGCCTTGATGGGGACCGATCAAGGTACACACAGCATCCTAGCCTATGCATTTCAATCCTAAAGATTCCCCACTCACTGATTAGTGCCCACCTGCTTTATCTTCACACTCCACCCCTCCGGGTTCCTAACCTTTACAATATAAACAAGCAACACATGGCCCTTACAATCTACATGGGTGGATGGAGATGTTTTGAACCAAAGAACACCTGGGAAGAAGAGATTGTTATGGCCATGGATCCTGGAAAACCAAACTCCTTATACTTACACCATGTTAGCAAAAACTAACATGTATGTACACGGGGTCCCATTTACCAAAGGCCCATATAAAAGGCATGCTCATGTTGTAAGAGCAATCAATGATCCCAGGAATAACGGTGTGTACAGCTTCTCTTTCAAGGTCTAATGGAGAACTGAACATTTGGTGCTGGGATCATTTTCAGCTATGATAGGCCTTGCTGTTAGTCTCACAGGACCCCACTCTTTGCATCTTCGCGGGCTTTCCCCCATTCCTGGAATTCTCTATCTCCCTATTTCTGGCTTCCTGCAAAACAGCTAAAATCCTATAAGAAACCTTTCTCCTGTCTTGCTATGGACTTCTCTCTGTGACTATCCCCAATTTATCCAGTATCTATTTTGTTTGTACATAGTGATTTGCATTTTTTTTCCCCATTCAGTTATGAACTCCTTAAGGGCAGGGCCTATTTTTGTTTTTGTTTTTTTTTATCCCTAGTACTTAGTGCAGGACCTGGTACACAATAGGTGATTAACTAATGCTTGTTAGAACTCGCTATTGGACAAAAAGAATGATTTGACAAAAAACGCTGGGAAAACTAGAAAACAAGACGGCAGAAATTAGGTATAAACCAACATCTTATACCACATACCAAGATAAGGTCAAAATGGGTACGTGATTTAGACATAAAAGTTGATGCCATCAATAAATTAGAGGGACAAGGAATAGTATACCTGTCAGATCTATGGAAAAAGGAAGAATTTAAAACAAAAGTTAGAGAGCATTACAAGATGTAAAATGGATAATTTTGATTATATTAAATTTAACAAGGTTTTGCACAAACAAAACCCAGGCATCCAAGATTAGAAGGAAAACAGAAATCTGGGGAAAAAAATTTTACAGCAAGTATCTGAGATAAAGGCTTCATTTCTCAAATTTGTAGAGAGCTGAGTGAAATTTGTAAGAAAAGAAGTCATCCATTTCCCAACTGATAAAGAGTAAAAGGATATGAACAGGTAGTTTTCAGATGAAGAAATATAAGCTATCTACGGTCAAATGAAAAAAATCCTCTAAATCATTATTGATTAGAGAAATGCAAATTAAAACAACTCTGAGGTACCACCGCACACCTATCAGATTGGTTAATATGACAGAAAAGGAAAATGCTAATCATTGGAGACGATGTGGAAAAACTGGGATACTGAGGTACTGTTGGTAGAATTGTGAACTAATCTAACCATTCTGGAGAGCAATTTGGTATGCCCAAAGGGCTAGTAAACTGTGTGTGCCCTCTGATCCAGCAACACCACTACTAGGCTATATCCCAGAAAGATTTTTAAAAAGGGAAAGGACCTATTTGTACAAAAATAATTACAGTGACTCTTTTTTTGTAGGGGCAAAGAATTGGAAATTGAGGGCATGTCCATCCATTGGGGGATGTGGTATATGATTGTAATGGAATACTATTGTGCTATAAGAAAGGACAAACAGGATGATTTCAGAAAAACCTGGAAAAACTTACATGAACTAATGCAAAGTGAAGTGAGCAAAACCAGGAAAACACTGTAACACGGTAACAACAATATTGTATGATGATCAACTGTAAATGACTTAGCTATTCTTTTTAATGCAGTGATGCAAGACAATTCCAAAAGACTCAATATGAAAAATGCTAACCACATCCAGAGAAACAACTGATGGTGTCTGAACACAGATTGAAGTATAGTATTTTTCGCTTTCTTTTTTTGTCTTCTTTCTTTCACAACATGACCATTATGAAAATGTTTTGCATGTTTGCACATTTATAATCTACATCAAATTGCTCACTGTCTCAAGGAGGGGGGAGTAGAAGGAGGGAGGGAGACAATTTGAAGCTCAAAAATTTTTTAAAATGAATGTTGAAAGATGGGCTTGGATGGTTAGATTGGGACTCATCAATTCTATTCCTTCCTATGAGATGGAGGACCACCAGGCCTTGTCATTTGCTCTGCCATTGCCTCCTAAGGTCCTCTAAGCCTTACCACCTACCCTGCCTCAATGCCCTACAGATGCCTAGCATTATCATTTGATATACTTATTTAAACAAAGAATTCCTAGGCATTTCTAATTTGTGCTGTAACTGAATTTTCTTTTATGTTTCCCCTCAGAATTAGTATGAGATTCTTAAAAATAGGGACTCTTGCTTTTTCTATTTGTACCCCCAGGGCTTAGCTTGTAGCAAATGCTTAATAAAGTTTTTCATTTATTCATTTGAAAAATTCTCTTAAGCACAAAGGTCAAAATGTCACTCTGTTTCCCTTGGAACCTTAGAATTTTGCTCATATCTAAGGGGCCCTCAGCTACTATGTGAGCATTTAGGTTAACAGTGTAAAGAAAATATGAGATGCCATTTATTTCACCTGCACAGAAAATGCAAGTAATATATATGCCAATAAATAAAGACAATACTCCTTCCCTATCAGATGAGCCCTACTTTCCACCATAGATCTGCATAGGCCTCCAGCCACTCTGTGGTTGAGGATTCCCCAAAAGGGGAAAACCCTTAAGGTCGATAGAGAGCTGAGTGCTCATTCCCTGCCTCACTCCCATTTCCAATAATGGGTCTACAAAGTCCTCTGGGCTTATAATACCAACCCTTGACAAAGGGTCCTCAAAAAGGGAAATACATTTGGAGTTGTTCCCAGCAGACCTGCAGAGTCTCCATGGCTCACAGTAGTAATAGGCCTTCAGTATCAGATTAATATCTCTATATCATGACTCTGTCCCTTAGTCCTTCTACCTATCTGGGACTATATGGGTCCTACATCTATCTCCAGGTTACAGGGTCCAAAAACTAGGCATTGTCCAAGAAATCCACACTTCAACCCTTCTCTTCTCCCCAGGAGCTTGTGGTGGTCTAGGAGCTTGTTCGTTGGATATCTACTAGGTGTTCCTTTTCTCTTCTTTCTTAGCTCTACTACTACCAGTCTCCATGGCTGCAAACTCCAGGGCTGAGAGGTTTTCTGAGGAAGCGAGAATGAACAAAAAGTTCTCATTCACCACCCAGTGACCAAAGTTAATTCTTTTCATAGACTGTCTTCTCAGACTTCTCTCAGTTTTTGTCTCTCTGTTCAGCTCTTCTGGTCTCTGGTATGCTCTCTTATCAAAAAGTCAATAAGCATTTGTTAAGTAATTAGTGCATGTGAACAAGGAAAGGCAAAAGTATTCCCTGCCCTCAAAGAGTTTACAAGCTGGAAGAATGAGCAAACAAACAAAAAAAGGAATATCACTATAAAAGGCATTATGGCAACAGAGACACTCAAAACATAAACTCAGAAGAAAAGAATGGCTTCAAAATGTCTACAAGCAAAGCTTCAAAGATGATAAAATGGGAGATGATTTCAAGGGATAGGGCTATGAAGAGAAGAGGAGAAAATGGAGCTTATATAGATGGCCTCTCTTTTCTCAGTCAAGTATGAGGCCAGGTCTTCAGTTATGAGGGGAGGAGCAGGGCATGACATGAGAAGTTTAAGGAGATAAGTAAAAAGTTTGGAACAGCCACTGTGGAGTGGGATAGAGAATCAATTAAGAATGATTAAAAGTATTCCCTTGATGAAATAAGCATCCAGTTGAGAACAGACAACAAATTTGTAATCGACCCTAATGTTGATTACATGATTGGTTGACATTCTCCAACTCTGTTCAGCAGCACATGGAAAGGACTAGATAAAAGGAGGAATAATCCAAGGTTGGAATTTAGCAAGGTATGAGGACAAAGGAGCAAGAGATTCAGAAGATAGTGCAGAATAGAAATGGTTAACTAAACCAGTTCAAATTAAGAAGGGCTGAAAATGAAGCCAGAAGGAGGGTGATGCCCAGAATTATATTGAAAGGTGGAAGGACTGGAGTTACAGTGAAAGTGAAGAATCGTTTTAGGACTAAACCATAGAGACAGAGGAAATGATGATAAAATGAAGGAATTTTAGAGTTCTTGATCGTGGAAGGGGAGAATTTCTAGGTAGTGATGAGATCAAGAGTGTGACTATCCCTATATATGGCAGAGGTGAAGAAGGTGGAGTTGGGAGTTGAGTGAATTGAGGAAGCAGGTGATTAGAGTATTCAAGGAAACATAAAAATGTATGTTGAAGTCTCTTAGTATAAGATAAGGAGTCAGAGTAGCGAAGAAGACAGTGAGTGAAAAACTGAACTATTTAAGGAGAAAACGTTGAGTCTAGAATTGCTATAGACAGTGAATCCAAATGTGTTTTACACCTGATAAGAGGTGTAAATTCTGTACTATCTTTTATTGCCTGAGATTTCTAGTCCCTGTAGGAATTATTAGAGCAAACCCTTTAATCATGTCGGAAAGTAATTTCTTCAGAGATATCAGCAATCATTTTTGAGGACTCTGAATATGTTAGCCTAAGAAATATGAGAAAGAGAGAAAATGGAAAAATTACACTGGCGTCTGAAACAGTTATTTTTGTGCATTTTCATGATTTAAAATATGTTTACTTACCCTGGCAATCACATTAAAATAATAAATAAGTTCATTTGGAAATGAAATATGTGAAGATTTTGATCCAAGAATGAATGAATGTCAAGGATGGATGATTGGTTTCAACATTCTGGATGCAAGAAAACAAGTAACTGGTAAATATGTCAAGTATTATGCAGTTATGGCTATTTGCATTTGTTTATTCAATTGAGGGTGAAAAATAACTTTATCTCTGAAATTGGATTTCTGAAAACAGATAAGTACACAATGAAAGCATGTAGAAAGATCAAATGAGGTCAAATTAAGAGTTCTATGGAGGTTTATAGTATATCCAGAAAGTCACTGTTATCACTTGTCTACAGCTGCCAAAAACTAAAAGTAGAGTCTGAGATTTAACATTATTTTGAAATCGAGTTGAGACTATTTCATCTTGAAATCCCCCAAATGTTCCCACAGTTTTCCATATTTTTATTTCACCTATCCACACTGGTAGAAACAACAGTTTATCTCTTTTTTAATGACAGGAGATATGAAAAAAGTGTAGGGGGAGGGTCCAAGAGGTGAATAATATACCACCTCTTTATATATGCAAGAGTTAGAGGGTGTGCTGGTGAAATAACCAAGTTCTCTCTGGCTATCAAGGAGCTAGCTACCCTCTTCTCTTTAATTTCTCCTTAGGAGTGGGTATTGCTTTTCTCTCCTTGGTGTCAAAGATGTGTGTGTGGACTATCCAATCAGATCCTAGCTCTGGCCTCATTCTATTGGCTATGTATTTCATTGATTCACTGACAAAACATTGTAAGAAACTATAATCAGAATGATACGAACAAAAAAGTAAATATCAATGCATCCAAGCACAATTGGGTTATATTTCATATATGAATCTTCCTCAAGCCGTGCTATGACCCTTCCCCTGGAATAGGCAGGCAAAAACCCTTCACTTACTCCAGGCATTTCCATGGGAAGCTGGCAAGGGATTCACTCGAGGCCTTTTGTTCCACTCTGGAATACAATTTCTTGGTAGATCAGGGTCCTGTTCTTTGATGTAAAAGAAACTCAGAGCTCCAGGCTGGTCTCTCCAGAGTGCATGGGTGGTCCAGAGCTGGTTATGTTTTCACTTTTGAGTCTCTAAGTCTCCTTCCTAATTGGCATCACTTCTGAGTGATCGTTTCCCTTTGTCTCTCTTCAAGTGTGTGCCCTTTACTTCTATCTATAGTTGTCCCTTTCATATTGGCCAATTCTAATGAGAATTTCAGCACAGGATCAAAGCATCTGACTCCCATGGTCCTACCAATGCAGTTAGAAGAAGAAAAGCTCCAATTCTTACATGTAGGTCAATATTTTTCTTTTTTTTTCTATTCACCTTCAAAAGTCTCTTTTCTCTGTTCTGATGGTTCATTTTGCTCATTCATTCCGTACCCTCTTTGTAGTAAGTACATCCCAGGGTTGTTGTAAGAATAAAATGAGATAATATGTATGAGGTGCTTAGCACAGTGCCTAGCACTTAGTAGGTGCTGCATAAATGCTCATTCCCTTCTCCTCTCAGCTAGGGCTACTCTATGGAGACCATAAAGCACTGCTGTCAACATCAGGCCAGTATTTGGCACTCTCCTCCTCTTAACAGCTCCCTTTAGGATCCCTATCAGCAGTTCTGGGAGTTCTAACACCTCATTGCCCCATCAAGATTCCTACCTGCTCTCCCCAGTCTGAACGGTATTTCTTAGGTCCTACTTTACATATTTTAGTAGAATTTTATTCTGTGGTGATAAGAAAAGTAGTGTAGCACACCATAAAAATAAGTCCTGGTCTATATGGTCAGCACTCACACATAATATGCAGTTTGACATGTAAGAGAATGCACCCCAGTGTATATCCTGATAACTATGACATTACCAATTTTTCTTTTTTTTTTATATAACATTCACCATAGGCTTATGCATGAGAATATGGCTATGTGTCATGTGCCCTAAGAGGCAGATCTAGAAGTTTGGCCCATTCAAACAACACTTTTGGGATGCTAGATTGGATCAGGGTTATCTCCAAAATTAATGCCTACCTCACACTTTAAGTCAACCCTAAGACAACCCTAAAACCATCTCTAGAATTGCCAATGAGAATAACCCTAGGCTAAACCATATTTACCTAAACAGCCTCTATCCATATTCTTGGTCTTGACCTATAAGTAGATTGATCTTTTGAACTTGGAAGTAAGGCCCCAGGAATAAGGAAGGGGGAGGAGGGGTACCCTGAGATTAAGCAACAATCAACCTACCGAACTCTTCTTAACCTTGAATTCCTAAAGCGATGAAAACAAGTCCCAAAGAAATCAGATAGCAAAGCCTTGAGAAATATATTCTGTCCATTCCATTAGTTCACAATTTCATGGCAGTTTGACTACATAAAAGATCTCAGAGAGGTCTTGCTGAAAAGAGGTAGTTCTGTTTCCTGTTTCTGTTTCTGCCAGTCTACAAAGTAAAGCTGGCAAAGAGATAGTAATGTCTCTGCTAAATATGGTGGAAACATTGTCAAAATTGGCTGGCCTGAGTGTTTTTATGTAAACTCTCTGCAAGGATATATTAATTAATTAAACGAGGATTTATTTGTAGTCACTGGGATATCAATTTTACTACCTTCCTTGTGAGGATAGAGTGATGAGACTAGCAAATGTCAACCTGCCTTTATAAGCATGGAAAAGGCCTTCTTTTTTCTTTTGTGAAACCATGAACTGGAACTTATTTTAATCCCTGACTAGACTTGCCTTCATTGATTTTTTAAGTGTCTCATTTAATAGAATCTTTTGATTACCAAACATCTCTTTCCTTTTAGTTCCCACTGGGCAACTGACGTCTAGTACTTTTTTGCCAAGAAGCTTTTCTGACAAACGGGCAACCCCAAAACAATTTCCAAGACAGCTCCATTTAATGAAGTCTCTATCCCAAGCCAAAGGGGTCTCACTAATGAAGATAAAATCTCTGGTAAACATGAAGAGGTCTAAGAATTGAGGTTTACCTTTTCTACATAGATAGATATGAAATCAAAGAACAAATTTAAGAGCGAACAGAATCACTGAAGACTCAAATTTGAGGAGACCTCAGATCATAGCTAGAATTTGAGAATAGAAAAGAATATTAGGAATCATCTAGTCTGACTCTTATTTTCTAGTTGAAGAAATTGTGAACCAGAAAGGAACTAGAGAAAATAATCTACTAGAGGTCCTACCATGTGATTATTATGGAATTGGGATTAAGAACAGCATCTCTTGACTTACAGTTCAATATTCTTAGCATTATACTATAGAGAATAAGCTGTAGGACAGCCCCTGTAGAACAGGGGCAATTTTGTTTTTATTATTGTATCCCAAGCACCCAGGACAACATGGGGCAGATTGAAATATTAATAAAGAAAAATCGAATTGAATTAAATTATACTATACTGTCCCATCCTGCCTCTTAACTGGAAAGAGTTGAATGATGGTTTGGTTTTTAAGTAAAAAACATGGGTAGCTGGGTAAACATAAGCAAAATAATTAAAACAAAATTCCTGGAGAATGTGTTCTTCAAAAGTTTGATAGCAAATTAGAGACCATGTTCTTGGTGAGGTATATAGATCTCGTTCAACATCTTTCTTTCTTCCCTTGTTTTCCTCTCATTCTTTCTTTCGTGAACTGCTGCCTCCTTTCTCTCTCCATGGCAAATCACAGAGATTTTTGCAAATAAAGAATACACAATTAAATTCCAATTTTCCATTTCCTTGGATGAACTAAGCTTATCTCCATTTGAAAATGTTTATAAGTAAGCTTATACTATCTGATAAGTTTTTTTCCTTTAACTTCATTTACCTTTCTGACTAAATATGAAGCCATGAGTAATCTAAGATGGGTTGTCAATGCACTTTAGAAAACCATTTGGGAACAAGCAGAAAATACGTTTTAGTCTTTTCTGGATCTGCCTGTTTTTATGAGCCTTGAATCAATTGCCAGAAATTTAGTCTTTGTCTGGAGTTAATGGCCTGCACAGTCTTGTTATGGCATCTCTCATTAAATATTAAATTGAATATTTATGAAGTCCTCAAAGTTTACGGCAAATTAGTCTTAGTAACAGGAATACTATAGGTTTTAGTATCACTATTAACTCAAAGAGATCACAAGTTTAAGGAATGAATGTTCTGTATATTTGGGAAAAGGAAGTAGATTCTAGACTGATGACATAACGCAAGACACTAAAAGAGTTTCCTTTATAATGGAAGGCCCTGGGAAAAGATCTGTGTATTCATGATTATTTATACATAGGGCCTGTGTTTATGTGTACGCAGAGTATCTGTGCAGATGTGTGTCTATACTTCCCTCATAAGAAAAATGGCAAAGGGCACTGCCGACTGGGCTAGCGTTCTTGCCATAAACATGCATTGGATCATTGGTGCATGTACACCCCATACAAGTTTTACCAATCCAGTGTAAGTTTACCAGCAGGAAGCTTTGTTGCTTTGGCCTTCTGCCTCTTCCTCTGAGAAGGTCACCCATACCTATATACTCCCTCCACAAACTTTCTATAAGCTTTTTTTAGAGTACATGGAGATTTCCTTTTGCTTTTGGACATACATTTTTAAAATATATACCAAAAATAAAATGCTCAAATATCTAAGCTTTGTTTTATATAATTTGAGAAAGATTCACCTGCTTCTAGGAATAAAACTGGCAGGTTGTCCTATTGTTGCATCCTGAAACCATTTTTAGAGCTGCATTTGAAGGTGCTGGCCTCTCCTCATTTGGGCATATGCGCAGTAAAATGACTCAAAATGAGAAACTGAAGGGAATAAATATTTATTAAGTGCCTCCTGTGTGGGAGGCCCTATGCTAAGCACTTTATAAATATTATCTCAACTAATCCTCCCAACAACCATGAGAGCTGGTGCAGTTATGGTCCCCATTGTACAATTGAGAAAACTCAGGAAGACAACAAATGACTGGCCCAGGATCATACAGCTAGTAAGTGTCTGTGACTAAATTTTAACTCGGGTCTTTCTGACTTTAGGTCCAGCACTCTACTCACTAGACTGCCAGTTGAAATGAGGATAAATTGGAAGGAATCAAAAATCTAGAAACTTCCTTTGATAGGCCTTCTGGAACCAACATGAAAAGCAGAAAAATCTAACCTACTTTTGTCTACTGCCAGGACCAAACTACAAAAAAATAGAACCTGCCATCAAAATCAGCTGGGAATAAGATGAAAAGTTAATGCCTTAGTATCTGATTTCCCCCAGCTTCTAGTGGCCTCCACCCCCAAATAACCTTGTATTTATCTTGAATCTATTTTGCAAATACTTATTTTTTGTATTCATTTTCTCCCCTGATAGACTGTAAGCCTCTTGAGAGCAGGAACCATTTCTTTTTTTTTCCTTTGTATCTTTGGCTTAAAACATACCCATGATATAACTGTAGCACAATGCTTGGCACATGGTAGCTGGTTAATAAATGCTTATTGTTTAATTGAATGCTTCTGGGTATGTGGGGGAAAACACCAAAACACTTCAAACATAGTCCTTGCCCAGTCCAAGAGGGCAGGGCTTAAGCATATGATTTCCTAGAGACCAAATCGCAATAATCACTGGGGACGGTGTTTAATGATGCTGGCATTGAAAGACCTTTCATCTGATTGGCTTCTCAAGATTCCATGACTGCCAAAATCTTCCAAGGGCCACTCATTAAAGATGATCAGTATCCCGCAGACATCCCCCCAGAAACTCCCTCTGCCAATTCAATTACTACGACTAAATTTTTACATTAGAGACTGAGGTTTCAGAAGTTCTATGGTAGATGCTCAGAGGTTTCCCTTTTGGCACAGAAAAATCATACTTCCCCAATCTTGAGTAATTAATGATAATAGCAAACAACATTCTTACATCCACAGAAGATTCATTTACTTACTGCTTATCAGGGACTAGGAAGAATCAGTATCAAGAACTGCCACAAAATTAGAGATTCTTTCCATGCTAAATTAATGACTTGTATGATAGCGGGAGTTTAGCTAACTGCACTAAGACATATAATGTTTTCCTTAGAGTTTTTTTAATTAATTAATTTTGTCATAACAAAATAGCTAAGGCAAACACACACACACATGAGAATGAAATGATGGTTAGGTAGATAGATAAATAGATGATAGAGACAGATAAATAAAGATAGTGATAGATGACAGATAGATAAGAGATAGAAAGATGATAGATAAATAGATTGATAGGCAGACAGACAAGACAGACAGATAGGTAAATAGACAAAACAGACAGAGAGACAGACAATCCCACAGATAGATAGTCCTACAGATAGATAGGTAGATAGATAGCTGACAGATGATAGATAGAAAGATAGGTAATAGCTAGATAGATAGGGAAAGGGAGAGAGAGAGAAACAATGAAAACTGACAAAGTCATACACATCATTGTGAATGTACTAGCTACTATTTACTTTTACAATTTACCATTTGTTTAAAAAAATGGAAGACTTTAATTTATCAGGCTGTAGTCAGTGTACGAATTGCTCTTTTGGCTTGACTTGTTTTGTTCTGTCATGCTTCCTTTGTGGAAGGCACTATACTAATTTCTGAGGATACCAAGGCAAAAAATCAAATAGTCCCTGCTCTCCAAAGCTCTTATTCTCCTGGGGTTGAGGGCACATGTACACAAATAGTTAATTGCCTGGTAATTTAATGTGAAAAAATATTAACAAGTTGTGGAGGAGAGGCTGAGTGTCAGGCTGGGACACATGGATGAGTGGGCACCAGAGTCTTAAGGAATACAAAGATTCTAAAGGGAATTGAAGGGAGGGAATTTGAGGCAAGGCAGATGGCAGAAGCACAGAGGTGGGAGATAAAATACTAAATTTGGAGAGAAGTCAATAGTCCTATTTGTTAGGACTGTGCACTGTGTGAAGGGGAGTGATATGAAATAAGTTTGGAAAGATTGGTTTGAGATGCACAGCAAAGAGCTTTAAATGTCAAGCTTAAATATTTGCATTTTATCTGAGATGGGGAATAACTGAAGGTTTCTGGGCAGAGAAAAGTCATAACCAGATTTTTGCTTTATTAAGATTATTTTGGCAACTATGCAAATAATTGTTGGTAGGAGGGAGAGACCAATAGCAAATATTAAAATAGTTTGGGCAAAGGATGAAGAAAACCTGAACTAGGATAATGGTTTGGTGAATGGACAGATGGGGATGGGTGCAAGAGATGTTATGGAGGAAGAATTGGCACAATTTGGCAACTGGTTGAATGTAGCAGGTGACAAATAGGGAAGAGTCAAGGCTGACTTTGAGGTTATTTACCTGGGTAACACGGTCAGCAGTAATGACCTTTACAGAAATAGGAAAATTTAGAAGAGGGAAAGAATTAAGGAAGTTCTGTGTCTGACATGTTGATTTTGAGGTGCCAATCATCCAGGTGGGATTATCCAGCAGATTATTGTAACATGAAACTGCAGAACAGGAAAGAAACTAGGGTTGTGTGTATACATGTATGTGTGTGTGTATATATACATACACTATGTATGTATAAATATATACATATATATATACATACATGCATATATATATGTATGCTAAGTGGCATAGCAGTGGCCTAGAATCAGGAAGACTCATCTTCCTGAGTCCAAAATCTAGCCTCAGGCACTTAGTAGTTCTGTGACTCTGGGCAAATCACTTAAACCTCTTTACCTCCGTTTTCTCATCTATAAAATGAGCAGGAGAAGGAAATGGCAAACCACTCTAGTATCGCTACCAAGAAAACCTCGATGGGGTCATGAAGAATAGGACACAACTGAAAAATGACTAAACAACATATAGATAGATAGATATCTCGGTCATTTTTCAGTTGTGTGCGTGTATACATATATACATATATATCTATATATACCATATATACACATACAGATACATATATACCTATGTATACCATATATACATATATACACATACAGATACATATATGTGTGTACAATTCTTTCAGTCATTTCCCCATTATGTTATTCCTCAGAGATGTGGGATTGAGTATCATGATTAAGCATCTCTAAGTAGGCCGGTGTAGCTGGATCATAGAGCGTGTGGTGGGAATTAGAGTAAAAGAAGTCTGCAAAAACAGGAAGGGGCCAGGTTATGAAGAGCTTTAGATGACAAATGGAGGACTCTATATTTTATCCTGGAGCTTATAGAGAGCCACTGGAGTTCATTGAGCAGGAGTGATGGGGGAGGGTGATGTGGTCAGATCTATGCTTTAGAAAAATCACCTTAGTAGCTGAGTAGAAGAAGGAATGGAATGGGGAGAGACTTGAGACAGAGAAATCCATTAGAAAGTTATTGTGGTAATCTAGGCAAGAGATGACGAGAACCAGGCTGTGACTGTATGGGTGCGTGAGAGATTTTGTAAAGGTACAAACGAGATTTGACCATGGATTGGATGTTTGGAGTGAGTGGGTGAGAGTGATGAATTGGGCATGGTGGGGAGGTTTCAAGTCTGGGTGACTAGGAGGATTGGTAGTGAGGATGCCAGGGTCACAAATTTGGTATAAAAAAATAGACCAAAAAATCTTTCCTCTTTCACTCTTCGAGTACTTAAAAGGCTGACATGGGGTTGCAAAGAGTCAGACATGACTGAAAAATGACTGAACAACAAAACATGTGGAGAAAGGATTAGATTTGTTCTGCTTGGCCTCAGAAGGCATAAGTAGGAGCAGTGGGTGGAAGCTGCAAAGAGACCAATTTGGTCTTAATGTGAAGAAAATCTTAAAAATAAGAGCCAACCCAAAGCAGCAAGGTCTGCTTCAGAAAGTAGTGCCCCATCTCCCCCACCGAGGCCTTCAAACAGAAACTGGATGACCACTTGACAGAGATGTTAGTGAGGGCATTCTTGCATTAAATGGCTTCTGAAGTCCCTTCCAAATCTGAGTGTCTGTGATGCTATGATTTGTTCCCAAGGAGGGCATGCATGTTTAACGAGCACTAATGACATCAGAACCTCTTCCACCCACACTCTCCATTTTCTCCCCTTAGAGCTCAACATATGCTCAGCCTGAAGATTGCTTGGCTATAGACTCCAACGATTTCCTAGAGAATGCCAGATTGTCCAGGGCAGTCAGTGACTATTAGAGAAATGCGCATAGCTCAAGCGTTGGGTTTGAGTCTGGATTGGAGGCGCTTCCTCTTCCGTACTAGTATTTTGTATCTAACCTTACTCATTTTCACCACCAGAGAAATTTTTCCAGGTCTTGCCTTTTCAGAGATGTATTAATTTAGAGAATTGGGCACAGTCCTAGCAAGGATGCGTAGATTTCATTGCCTAGAAATACCCTCGGTGTTAGCGAATATGGGTAATTAGGGAAGAGAGAAAAGAGGAATGTCACCTAGAAAGTTAAATGGTAAAGATATAAAAGTAATGAAATTTAACAGTGAAAGTGGGGAGACAAATATGATGATGATACCTTGATGGAGCAGCAAAGACAAGGGAATTCTCACTTTTCAAAGGAGATAAGCACTCTTTCTTCAATAATAATGAATATAAGGAATGATATAAGCAGTGATAATGATGTGACTTAAGCAGTGATTTTCTTATTGACAGGAGCTTGTAGAGGTTAATAAGTGTTGGGTCCCAGATTTGGGCACTGATTTCATTTCAGTTATTAAGCAGCTGGGCAGTTTGGGCTTAGTCACATCTTCTCTGTGTAAAATAGCGATCATAGCCTTTGCCCCATGACCTCATGGGGTTGCTATGAGGACCAAATGAAACAGTAGACATAGAAGTACTCGGAAAGTCTCCACAAATTCAAGGGCTATTTTCATTATTATTAAAGAAAGAGACAATGTACATCTGCTCTTCAAAATGAGGATTCCCTTTGTTCTGCTGCTCCCTCAAGGAACCATCTTATTTCTTTCCACACTTTTACTGTTAAACGTCTAATAGTTTACACTTGCTGCCTCTCCATCCTTACTTCCTGCTCGCTTCTTAATAACTCTGGCTTCTTTACCTAGTATTCTACTGAAACCAGTTTTTCCAAGGTCATAGGATCATAGATTTAAAGACAAAAAGGCTCTATAATGTTACTTAGTCCAACTCCTTCATTTTACAAATAAAGAAACTGAGGCTCAGAAAAAATTAAGTGTCATGCTCAAGGTGACTTGGGTAGCAAGTCCTAGAGTCAGTATTTGAACCCTGGCCTTCTAGGCGGTGCAGTAGACAGAGTGAGGAAGACTCATCTTCCTGAGTACAAATCCAGCCTCAGACACTTGCTAGCTGTGTGACCTTGTCACAGTTTCTCCATCTATAAAATAAGCTGGAGAAGGAAATGGCAAACCACTCTTAGTATCTCTGCCAAGAAAAACCCAAATGAGATCATGAAGAGTCAGACACGACTGAAACAACTGAACATCAACTTCTGACTCCAAACATAAGAGTCTTCCCATCGCATCATGTTGGTCATCAATGACTACCTAATGGCTGAACCAATGGTATCCTTTCCCATCTTCATGTTTCTTGAGAGATGATATATAGGGTGTTGGACCTGTAATCAGGAGGCCTAGGTTTTAATCTTGCCTGAGAAAATTATTATCTGTGTGATTATGGAAGAGTTGTTTCACTTTATAGAGCCTTAGTTTCTTCATCCATAAAATGGAACTAATAACATTTATGGTACATTACCTCTTTCACAGGGTTGTTGTGAGGAGTGCTTTATCTCATGGTACTACATAAATTGAGTTATCATTGTTTACCTTCAGTTAGCATTTAACACTGGTCAATATGAGGGGGGTGCTCCTACTTGGTACTCTCTGATAATCTCTTCTACTTTAGCTGCCGTGGCAGGACTTCCTTCTGCCTCTGTCTACTTCTCTGGCTAATGCATCTTGATCTCCTTTCCTGGTTCTTTATCCTCCTTTCACCCCATAAGTATAGACATTCCCCCAAGACTCTGACCTCAGTCTTCTTCTCTTTTCTCTCTGTATTTTCTAGCCTTGAAAATCTTATCCATATCTATAGCTTACATCATTATTTCTATACAAATGATTCCCATGCCACCATCTTTAGCTTTGACTTCTTTCCTGAGCTCTAGTCCCAGAAGCCCAACTCTCCACTGGCATCTTCACCTGTATGTCCTGCTGATTCCTTAGGCTCAAAGTGTCCAAAACTGAACACATTGATAGCCCTCAAAATCTTTTTAAAATTATTTATTTTACACTGAACTTAAGAAATAAAATAAGCATTTCCACAACTTGTTTTGGGGGTAAGAATTCATTATCTGGTAAAAATTGTTAGGAAAACTAGAAAGCAGTCTGGCAGAAATTAGGCCAACATCTTATACCATTTACCAATATAAGATCAAAATGATACATGACCTATATAAAAAAAGAAATATTACAACATCTTCTATCTCTATTACTATTGGTATAACTAATCTCCAATCCCTCAAGATCAAAACCTCAGTGTTCTTTTTGACTTTTCTTTTCCTTTTAATTCTCATATCCAAACCTAACATTGTCAAGTTTAACCTACTGTATTCACCATATTGTAAGTATCTTTCTCATCTGTCCCTTCTTTTCTGCCTTCATTGCCACTGTTCCAGTTCATCCTTGTCATCTCTGTTCTAATAACCTCCTAACACATCTCCCTTATTCCAAGTTCAAACATCTACAATCCACCTTTAACATTTTAGCATTTCTACTTTTTCTGAATTGTAACATACATAGTCATTGCATTTTCATAATACACCCCTCTAATTGCTTCTATCCCCTGTTCAAAAACCTACAATAGTTCCCCATTATCTGCATAATAATGTCTTCTGCTCCAGCCTACCTTCCCAGGTAGGCTTTAGTGGTTTTCTCCTTCACATACTTTCCATTCCACCAAAACTGGACTATTAATTGTGCCTTAATCTCATCCTGTCTTGTCTTCAAGTCTTGGTATACACCGTTCCCCATGTCTGAGAATAGTCTTCTCTAGCTCCCTCTCCCATCTCTACATTTTGGCACTCTTTCCTTTCTTCAAGGCTTATCTCAGATGCTGCCTCTTCCCTGAAGCCTGCCCCAATATCCCTTTGTTTGATTTCTCCTACCTAACTTAATTATTTTTGAACTGGTATTATGATTATTTGTGTACATGGCTCAACTCTCTAGATTACAATCTCCTTGGATAATTTTTCATTACTATATTCTCAGAGCCTAGCATAGTGGCTAGAACCCTTTCCCCATTTTGATCTAGACCTGTGATTTCATGTGGAAACTCTTTCCACTAATTACATCACTTCCCTGAGGCACTAAAAGTTTAAGTGACTTGCCAATGATCAGGAAGCTAGTTTATGTTGAAGGTAGGTCTCAAATCCAGATCGTTCCGGTTCGCTCAGCTTTGGATCTTCACCAACTGGTAAGAGAGTAAAAACTCACCTAACTTCTGGAACTAGATAGTTTCAGAACACAATTCATGCCATCTACCCAAACAGGGCATCTTGCCATATACCCAGACACTGTGGGGATACACCCTACTTTCTACCTTTCTCTCAAGAAACAGTAATCAAACAATTCATTGCTTCCGGAAAAGATGGGACAATCATCTGCATTATGGCTCCACTTACTGTCCTTGTGACTCTACAGGCCAAACTTTCTTACCTGATTCAACCCTCCCCCATAAGTTTTGTCTCCATGTTTTAGAATGAAAGCTCTTCAAGCTCAGAGATAGTCTTGATTTTACTTTTGTATTTCCATATTTAGCATGGTATCTGGCATATAGTAGGTGCTTACTAAATAATTTTTATTCATTCATTTCTGACTTCAAGGCTAACTCTCCATTTATTTCTGATTTCAAGGCCAACCTTATAGCACACTTGAACACACACTTGAAACTTAGGATAATGCTATATTAGCAAGGCAATAAACACAATATCTACGATAATTGTGAATATGCCTATGTACTTCTATATCGCAAAACATGAGAGACTCTCCAAATAGAAGGTGGAAGAAGTAAAACATTTATTCAGACATCAGAGGACCAAATCTCATAACCAATAAGTCCAACCCATCCAAGCAGCAACCAACTCCCCAAACTAGTAAGCCCACTTCATCATAACAGCAAGGAACTTAAAACATAATGTCACAACATGGAGCCTCTTCCACCCCCCTGCTTGGGCCTTGCCACCAACAAACTCACAGCACAGCTACCACCTCTGCTCTCTCCTTCAGTTCTAACTGCTTTCTCTCTCTGCATTTCCTGTGACACACTTTCCTTTTCCTCTCGGCAAGCTCCTCCCACTACATGTGACTTAGGCTTCCTGTGATGTAAGCAGGTCACATGGCCAATTAATGGGTGGGAAAGGTCTTCAAATCTAAATTGTCACTACAAATGCCTAGTATATTGAAGCAGCGTAATAAACACTCATCAAAGTAGAGAAAGAAAAAAAAAACATTGATGTCTCTAGGCATCATTATCGTTGCTGCAGACAAAAATGGAAAATGATGTCTTTTTTTTTTGTAGGATTCCTTTCTTCCAATTTTTCAGATAAAATCCCAAAGATGGCCAATTTCTGCCCCAATTACATATGTAATTCCCATTGAAGCCATTGACAATTTCAAATCTTGGTCACATCCGAAGTCTAAATACATGAGTTAAAAGACATCAATAATACATGTCTTAAAAATGAATCTATGTGGATCTTCACCCTCTCTGAGAAGAATATTGAATTAGAGTTGATAGCAATTTCATGTGTGCCCTTTGGGAGCAAAATTTGACCTTATATGATTATAATACTTACCTGCAATATCTCAGCCATTTTAGCCCTCCCTGCTCCAGAACAGAATTTGTCAGACACCATTATGAGAGGCTTTTATAATATGGACAAATGTCCATTAGGGATTGAGATAAGGTAATTACTGTAAACATCACTCCCAACAACAATATCCTGAGTTTTGAAAGACAGGTAAAATAATCATCGCAAATAAAAATAGACCCAGAGCTATCTGCTTCATGGTGAGGAAGCCTACAGATCTGGTTTGGTGATTAGATTAACGAAACCCCTAATTAAATTTACATTGGATCGTAAATAGATTTGACTACTTTTTCATCTCTTGAAGTTACTTCCAGAACAACCTTGTTACAAGTTAATTTTATTTTAAAAATAAGAAATGGCTTGATTTGGCCTTACTATGATCACTTGCACCACCAAAGGAATCTCCCTATTCAACTGTTACCATTATACAGTAACATAAAAATATTTTTATGAAAAATAACTATTTTTCAAAAACTCTATTGAATAAATCGCAAAAAATGATGTTTCATGTGTTTTGTGAACTCAAGGGACACTGAGACTGCCACACTTAATTTTGTTCTATGGGTCTAATAATATCATTTCCCAAAGCCACGTAGGAGAGAAAAGATGGGGGAGGGGCCCGTGGTTCAGCCTACGGAGCTAAAGCAGGAGCATCAGGATCAGTGTACCTTGAGTTCACATGATGCAAGGAAAATCATGAACTGTTGCTATTTATTCAATGAAGTGTGATGTCCTGGAATCCTTGTAGGTTCAATGGGAAGACTACTGACAGTGGAAGACCAAACTCTCTCATCCTTGAAAAAATTCTAAGAGGACTTCATCCTTGTATGATTTAGGATACCTTGTCTCTATCTTGTGGGTGTGAGAATCAGGATCGTTATGTACAATTCTATTTAATAAGTGCCTATTGAGTACCTGGGGCAGCTAGGTGGCACAGCGGATAGAGTACTGGGGCTATAGTGAGGAAGACGCATCTTTCCAAGTCCAAATCTAGCGTCAGATACTTACTAGCTGTGTGACCCTGGGCAAGTCACTTAACCCTGTTGATCTCAATTCCCTCATCTGTAAAATGAGCTGGAGAAGGAAAGGGCAAACCACTCCAGCATCTTTACTAAGAAAACCTCAAATGGGGTTACAAAGAGTCAGACACAACTCAACAACAACAACAAAACAATAACAATATTGAGTTCCTGCCAAACGCAAGGACACACGCTAGGCTCTGGAGACACAAAACAGTTTTTTGAAGAGCCTTTGCCCTTAAGTAGCTTAAGATACAACATTTAAACAAATAAAAACAACCTAATTAGAAAGAGGAGAGGACACTAACTACTAAAAGGATCAGAAATTTAGACTGAGAATGAAGGGAAATAATGTGAAATAAGTCTGCAAATACAGTCTGAAGCCAGACTGTGAAAAAGAATTATAAATGCCAAGATGAGATGTTTGTATTTTTCCTAGAGGAAATTAGAAACCACTGAAGATCTGCAAGGGAGTATCTGGTCAGTTTTGTTTTAGGAAGATTGTTTTAGCAATTATATGAAGGATGGATTGGAGAGAAAAGACAATGAAATAAGGTAGAAAAGTTGGGAGCCTTGACAGTGTTCCTTGGAGCTGGGAACATAAGCTTGGAGCATGGAGGCAGTTATTTTAATTAGCATTCATAGGGAGAGGTAGGGGCAGCTAGGTGGCATGATAGATAGTTTGGTAGGCCTGGAGTCAGGAAAACTCCTCTTTGTGAGTTCAAATCCAGCCTCAGACTATCCATGTGATCGTGGGCAAGACACTTAACCTTCTTTGCCTTAGTTTCCTCATTTGTAAAAATGAACTGGAGAAGGAAATGGCAAACCACTCTAGTATCTTTGCCAAGAAAACCCCAAATAGGGCCATGAATAATCTGACAGGACTGAAATGACTCAACAATAACAACAACAAAAGGAGAGATGGAGTGGTGTAATAGAAAGAACTGGTAGCGTTCCTGTATTGGTCACTGTCCCATTGCGCTGGTCACTTCATTTCCAAAGACTACTTCTTTATTATCTATAAAGTGTAACAGGCTAGATAACCTCCAAGATCCCTTCCAGCTCTAGCATTCTATGTTCCATACTCCTACTTTCCATCTTTTATATACCAAGTGACTGAGCATTGACATAAAAAAAACCGTAAGTTGAAAAAAAAACGTGCTTATTGTGAAAAGTGTGAAAACACTCTGAATCAGTCAGATTTATCTTATAGGTAGCTAAAATCCTGCCACACGATTGCTTCAAAAGACAGCACATAATAATACTAATTACAGCTAATGCTTTATAATACATGATGCATGGTCACTGAGAGCAGCCATTAAAAAGTAAAAGCCATTCAGTCTTTGACTAGAGATGGTTTCCATGTTGAGTCAGACTACCTGCTGAGTGATAGGAACTAAATGTAATCCACAAGGAGATCCACGTGCTGGCTATTCTGAGACACTGGCACAAATGAACATGGCTGAAATCTATGCAAGTATTTATTAAGCACCTACAGGGCATTCTTGCTCTCAAAGAGCTTACATGGTAGAGAGGCAAGTAAATCGAAAATATATGCAAATTAAATACAAATGGGAGATTACTAAACAGGTCAACTAGAAGAAGCCTTGTGTAGGAGGTAGGTAGCTCCTGAACCAAGCCTTAAATGACCCTGGGATTATAGGAAGCAAAGACAGGGTAGGAGAACATTCCACCTGTGGGGGATAGGGCAGAGGGGCAAGATATAATTGCAGGTAGAAGAGTTTGGCTGGATGCAGAATGCATGATGGAGAATAATAGGAAATAAGTCTGGAAAGGGCTTTAATTGCCCAAAATGGGAATTTGCATTTAATCCTGGAGGTAATGGGGAGCCACTGAAACATTTTGAGCATGTGGGGCTATATAGACTTTAGCAATCTCAATTTTGCTGCTGTGTAAAGGATTGATTAAAATGAGGAAAGACCGGAAGCAAGGAGACTGATCCCCTTCCCATCAGCCCATACTGTCTGAAAATCTCACAGTAATAGCAGGGGACAAGGTACTGGTCTTCTGCCACCCCATGTCATGGCTTTAATAGCTACATGGTCTTCCAGCTATAGGTTTACTTTCTCAGGAAATCCCCTTCCCTCTTCCCAGAAGGTCACATCGCCAAGCCCCTGAATTTGGAGTTGCTGTCAAGGGAGCTCCCAAATTTGGTGCCACCTCCCTCTCCCAAATCTCTCTTCTTTAGCCACAAGACTAGATTCTGGGATCACGATGCCAAGGAAATTTTCTTCTTTCTAGCAGAAAGCAGGAGTTCAGGAATACCATCATCTATAAGCTACCTTCCCCTTATGGGTAAAAACATGCTATTCCTTTGTATTTCTCCTGGCTTTATAGCTTTAGTCCTAGAAACTGATATCTCTTGGACTTGGAAGGTCTACTCTCAGTCCCTCTGATACGTGAAGTCAAAAGGTAGCTATAAATTCATCTTCCAGGCCACATGGACAATGCAGCTCCATATGCCGTTACTCCAAGACGGCCATTAATAAATGCAATCCAAAAGAAGGGAAAAAGGGAGAAAATGCCAGAAGATCTGAGCAGGTCTCTCAGCTCACTTTTGTAAGTCAGCACAAAGAATGGTTCTTCCCAACAAAATCTTAGAGTCCAAGCCACTTCATCATGGGATCACTCATACTCACTAAATCTTAAGTAAGGCAAACAAGACAAATTACATTTTGTCCTCTCAATAAAGTATCAATAGGCTTGTCCATACTCTCTATAAGGACAGATTTTGACAATGAAAATTTCCAAAGGCCCACTTTCCAATAAGCTCAAGTTCACTGAGGACTTCTCTTAATGAACCCCTTGCACAATTTTTGACACAAAATCTAAAGGCACCTATCTGTAACTTGGCTCTTTCAAGAAGGCCAACACAATCATAGTTTTAGAGCTGGAAATGTCCTGAGAGGTTGTCAAGTTTAATGCCATCATTTTACAAACAAGAAAGCTGAGGCCCACAGTGATTAAGTGATTGCCTATGTTTACATGACTAGTAAATATTGGAGGCAAAATTTGAACCCCAATTTACCTGACTCTAAGCCTAGAGTATATATAGTGGCTTCTCTACTACATCTTACTGCTTCTCAATGATATTTAGATGAGCATTTTGATCTTCTTGGTCTGTACCTGGGATGGAAAGACAAAAGTAGATGTGGGAAGAGAGACAAATTTTCTGTTTTTCAAGTATGCCAAGCGTACTTGAGACAACATACTTTTCAAGTTTGCCAACAGTAAGCAAAGAAACAGTATGAATCTTATTTAATTTCTGAGTTGATTTTCACCATTGATTTTCACCATTAAAAATGAATACGAGATTTAAAAAAAACAATATGTTTAGCACAAAACTGTGAAAACACTCTAAATAAGACAGTGTAATATTTTTTGCTGTTCAACCGTTTGGTTGTGTTCTTGTCTTTGTGACCCCATGGAGCATGCCAGGCCTGTATTATCTACCAAACAGCAAAAAAAAAAAAAAAGCTATATAATCACTAACAAAGATAACATATAATTATAAAAGATGCCAAAAGTATAGTCTATAATTCATAAAACAACTTTGCATACATTATTTCCATTGATGATCACAACCAGTCAAGGAGGTAGGTATGACAGATATTACTACCCTCATTTATAATTGAGGAAAGGAAGATATGGTAGGGAGGCTTAATGGCTAGTAGAAGTTCAGTAGTATAGTGGATAGAAAATTGGACTTGTAGTCAGGAAGATCTGAGTTTGAATCCTGCTTCAGACACTTACTAGTTGTGTGACCCTGGTAAACTCACTTCTCTGTGCATTGAGTTCCTCACTTGGGAAAAGGGGATAATAATATCGTCTGCTTCACAGGGTTGTTGTGAGAATCACATGAGTTGAAACATGTAAAGTACTTTGCAAATCTTAAAGTGCTTTGTAAATGCTAGTTGCTATCATTACCCAAGATCAAACAACTGATAGAACTCAAAAAAATCTGAAAGTCCAAACTTTTTATTTAACATATGAGGAAAATGAGGTCCAGAAAATTAAATAACTTATCCTTGCTCACACAGGGTATATATATCTATATAGATGTATATAGATATAGATATATAGATCTATAGATGTATATAGATATATGTATGTATATATGTAAAATATAAACATATGTAAATATTTATATAATACAATATGTTTATATGTAATATAAATATAAAATATGCATATATGTATAGGTTTTATATTTTATGATCATAGTTCCTATATATAGTATAGTATAGTGTGTGTGTGTGTGTGTGTGTGTGTATCAGGGCTGTCATTAGAAGTCTGGTCCCTTGACTCAACATCCAGCATTCTCTCCATTGTACCCCACTGGGTTTGGTTTGGTTTAGTTCAGATCTGATTTAATTCATGGAGGGAATTCCCCATGAGGAAACTTCCTCTACCAATGTAGATTACCAACTGCTCAGTAATTTATACTCTTAGAGAGTTTCCAGGGGCACTTAGAGGTAAAATTACTTCACCCAAGTCCAAGACCAATAGATTGGTCAGCAGCAGAACTCACACCTGAATCTTCTTGACTTCGAGTCTAACTTTCTATTCATTACACCATGCTGCCTCTCTCCTAGAAGAGATATTTAAGAGCACATAAAATTTTCTTAATTTCGAAGTTAAGATATCTAATGACAAAATAGAGAATGTGCCAGCCTCAGAGGAAATGATATTCCAATTAAAATATTAGAGTGTTCTATTAACAGCCTCAACATTTTGCAGGGCCAAAAAGAATGTGGGAAATTGAAATGAACTGGCAAATTAGAATGATGCCATCAGCCCCTAAGGTTCTTCTACGATGCCTTATCTTGACTTGTAGGAGATCCTGGGTTCTCAAAGACTATGGCAGGGGGTCACAAGCTTGAACAGATCCTCCTAAGCTAGAAAGGCTTCAGTTACAGCTCTGGTGATAGACTGTATTTATCATCCAAAGACCAGCCCAGTTAAAGTTCTGGTTTTCCACTAGGGCTCTAAAGTACATCAAACTCAAGGCTACTCGGTGGTTTGGAATTCCTTTTAGAAGGGAATTGATGTTGGGGTTGTCAATGGGATATAACTCTGATATTTATCATCAGAGGCTTTGCCACCAGCTCATGGCTGTTTCTGGTCACAGCAAACATGAAAGGCTCTCTACTAAGATGTGGAAGGGTTGAGATCTGTGTCTGTAGAGGGGATACTCACAGTGGGGAAATTGCAGCTCCTTGGAAGTACTGAGAAGTAGGAAGGCAGAACACCAACTGAAATAATTTATATAAGTTTCTCAACAGCAGGTGTTAATGGCTATATTATCCAGATCCTCAACTGTACAGCTTATTTTAAATAAATTCCAGGACTTTAAGAAAACATTAACTTCTCAAAGCCAGCAAGCTGCAAAAAACAAACAACAACCAAAAAAAAGCCAACATAGCATTATGACTAATCAGTTTTTATCTTCTATACTGCTCTTCTGGGATAAAATTGCCTGAATATTTGCCCAAATCATGATGAGAATAAACAAGCCTGTGTTTTTCTCTGAACTCTCTCTGATTGTTCCTTTTCTTTATTAAGCCATGCAGCCAAAAACTCTAAGTGGTCCTTCAGACACAATATGAGTAACCTGGGAAAACTGACTCAAGAAATACAAGCTCTATTTTTTTCTGAATTTAGCTTTTAAAAAAAAATTAGTGCTACATGGCTGACTCAAGCTCAGTTTATGGCCCATTAGCTTCAGGTCTAAATTATCCTATTATTTTGATTGTATATGTTTAGGGCTCAGTGCTTGAGAAAGAAAAGCCATTGGAAGTGATCAGTAAGAATAAAGACATCAACTGTGTGTATATACATAAAGTTTTTTATTTTTTATATGAACTATTTCTCCATACGTGCATACACACGGCAATGCTAGCTTCGAACAGGAACTCATTTGTAAAATCTTATGAAAAATGATGGTGGATGATCATGGGCAGTATTGTCTCATAAAGCTGAGAGAAGCAAGAGAAGACAAAACCAGTTTATATGACCCTTGGCAAGATATCCCTGAAGCTAAGAATCTAGAAACAGGTCTAGCCCAGTGTCCATCTGCAGCCATCATCCTAAGAAGCAACCTCTATGGAGATGTAGACTGTCAACTAATGCAGGTGCTACAGTCACAACTACTGAAGACACAGAAAAGAAAGTTCTTGCCACCAACACCCACTGCACTGACAAATGGTTCAACATCAGAAACTGATACGATTTTATCAGCAGAAATGACAATAAAGAAGAAATTTTGCTGCTGTACCATGGGACTTTTGCATCTGATTTGCAGCTGAAATTTTCCATATATGTTGTCTCCCCCATTGGAACATGAGCAGTGATTGTCTAATTTTTCTTTTTCCTTTTTTTAAAAACTTTTTTATTTTCATTAATTAATTTAATTTTAGTGTTCAACATTCACTTCCACAAGATTTTGAGTTCCAAATTTTCTCCCCGTCTCTCCCCTCCCCACATCCTAAGATGGCATGTATTCTGATTACCCCTTTCCCCAGTCTGCCCTCCCTTCTATCACCCCCTTCTCTTATGCCTTTCCCTACTATTTTCCAGTAGGGCAACATGGATTTCTATACTCCATTGCCTATATATCTCATTTCCCAGTTGCATGTAAAAACAATTTTTAATATTCATTTTTAAAACTTTAGTTCTACATTCTTTCCCTTCCTCCCTCCCCACATACCTTCTTGAGAAGGCAAGAAATTCGATTTAGATCATACATGTATAGTCATACAAAACACTTCCATAACAGTCATGTTGTAAAAGATTCACTGTAATTCCCTCCATCCTATCCCACCCCGCTCCATTTATTCTATTCTCTCCTTTGACCCTGTGCCTCCTCAAAAGTATTCGCTTCTGATTGCTGCTCCTCCCATTTGCCCTCCCTTCTATCATCCCCCCTCTCTTACTCCTTTCCTCCCTGCTTTCCTGTAGGCTAAGACAGATTTTCATACCCAGTTGAGTGTGTATGTTATTCTCTCCTTAAGCCAAATCCAATGAAAGTAGGGTTCACTCATTCCCTCTCACCTTCCGCCTCTTCACCTCCATTGCAAAAGTTTTTTCTTGCCTCTTTTATGTGAGATAATTTACCCCATTCTACCTTTTCCTTTCTCTTTCTCCTAGTACATTCCTCTCTCACTCCTTAAATTTATTTTTTAGATATCATATCATCCTTTCATATTCTACTCTCCTTGTGTCATCTATCTATCTATCCATCTATCTATCTATCTATCTGTCTGTCTGTCTGTCTGTCTGTCTGTCTGTCTGTCTATCTGTCTATGTTTATGTTCCCTCCAACTACCCTAATACTGAGAAAGGTCTCATGAGTTACAAATATCATTTTTCCATGTAGGAATGTAAACAGTTCAACTTTTATAAATCCTTTATGATTTCTCTTCCCTGTTTACCTTTTCATGCTTCTCTTGAGTCTTATATTTTAAAGTCAACTTTTCTAATCAGCTCTGGTCTTTTCATATTTTTCCCCTGAAGGATTATACTCAGTTTTGCTGGGTAGGTGATTCTTGGTTTTAATCTTAGCTCTTTTGACTTCTGGAATATCATATTCCAAGCTCTCTGATGATCCATTAATGTACAAACTGCCAAATCTTGTGTTATCCTGTTGTGTTTTCACAATATTTGAATTGTTTCTTTCTGGCTGTTTTCAATATTTTCTCCTTGACCTGAGAACTCTGGAATTTGGCTACAATATTCCTAGGAGTTTTCCTTTTGGGATCTCTTTCAGGAAGTGATTGGTAGATTCTTTCAATTTCTATTTTCCCCTCTGTTTCTAGAAAATTAAAGCAGTTTTCGTTGATAATTTCTTAAAAGATGATGTGTAGGCTCCTTTTTTGATCATGGCTTTCAGGTAGTCCAATAGTTTTTAAAATTATCTCTCCTAGATCTATTTTCTAGGTCAATTGTTTTTCCAATGAGATATTTGACATTTTCTTCTATTTTTTAATTCTTTTGGTTTTGTTTTATAATTCTTTGATTTCTCACAAAGTCAGTAGCTTCCATTTTCTCCATTCTAATTTTTAAGGAATTATCTTCTTCAGTGAGCTTTTTGATCTCCTTTTCCATTTGGCCTATTCTGCTTTTTAAGGCATTCTTCTCCTCATTGGCTTTTTGGAACTCTTTTGCCATTTGGATTCGTCTATTTTTTAAGGTGTTACTTTCTTCATTTTGGGGGATCTCCTTTAGCAAGCTGTTGACTTGTTTTTAATGATTTTCTTGCATCACTCTCATTTCTCTTCCCAATTTTTCCTCTACTTCTCTTACTTGATTTTCAAAATCCTTTTTGAGCTCTTCCATGGCCTGAGACCAATTCATATTTTTCTTGGAGGCTTTGGATGTAGGAGCTTTGACCTTGTGGTCTTCTTCTGGTTGGTATGTTTTGATCCTCCTTGTCACAAAAGTAAGATTCTGTAGTCTGATTTTTTTCCCGCTATTTGCTCATTTTCCCAGCCAATTACTTGACTTTTTAGCTTTTCATTAAGGTAGGACTCTACTTCCAGTGTGGAAAGTGTAGAGTCCCAAGCTACAGGGGTTTTGTACAGCTATTTTCAAAGATATATCTATGGATCTGTAAATTTTCAGTTCTTCCAAGGTTGTATGATCAAAGGTGAGGTGTTTATTCCTTTCTTGGTGTGTGCTCTGGTCTGTGAGTGACCACAAGTGTTCTTTTCTGCCTTGGAACTGTGAGGGAGATTCCCTTTCCACTACTGCCACAAGCTCTGCCATGCCAGCACTCCTCCTCACTCCAGGACCAATATCTAGGATTGTGACCCAGATCCAAGGAGGCAAAGCAAGAGAATCCTGCCTCAGCACCAGCAACCCTCCTGCTATCAGCCACTCAATCCCCCCACCACCATCTGTGGGCTGAGCGCTCTAGAAGCAGCCACTGCTACCACCCCGCTTCTGCCACCCCATGGCTGGGGCTGGACCATGCTTCTCTCTTACCCAGGTCCAACAGACTTTTCCCACTGACATTCTAAGTTGCCTTTGGTGTTTGTGGGTTGAGAAGTCTGGAAACTGCCAGAGCTGCCAGTGATTCAGTCCCCTGAGCCCTGCTCCAGGTTTGCTAGGGCACCACCTGTGCCAGCACAACCCATGCTGGACTGTGCTCTTCTCTCAGACTGGTGCAACAGACCTTTCCTGCCAACCTTCCAGGTTGTCTTGGGCTGGAAATTTGCTTCGCTCTGTCATTTTGTGGGTTCTATTACTCTAGAATTTGTTTAGAGTCATTTTTAGAGGTATTTGGAGGGGTTTGGGGGAGAGCTCAAGCAAGTCCCAAGTTTACTCCACCATCTTGGCTCTACCCCCTGTCTAATTTTTCTGTTTGTATCTTCGGCATTCATCGCAGTGCTTTGTGCATAGTAACCACAGTAAAAATGAAGTCCATTCACCATGAGCTCCCTCTTCTTTCTTCCTCATCTCTTATCACTCAGATGCCTTTTGGAACTATCTTCTCCTTCACCCCTGTCTCACATGATGAAGTGGCCTTATTCCTTACCAAGGCTAACCCCTCTACCTGCTCAAGCAATCCCACGGCTTCTCATCTCCTCCAACACATTGACCCCTCTGTCATCCTACTCTATCATTTATTTTCAGTCTCACTGTCTTATTGGCTTATTTCCTACTGCCTACAAACATGCCATGTCTACCCTAGACTGAAAAAAAGAAACAACCCTCTAACCTCACTTGATCCATCCATCTCTGCTATCATCCTATATGTCTTCTGCTCTTTGTAGCTAGACTCCTTGCAAAGGCAGTAATAAGTGCCTCCACTTTCCCTTCTCTCTCTTTTTAACCCTTTACAATCAGCTTCCAACCTTATCATTCCACCGAAACTGTTCTCTGTTCTCTCCAAAGTTAATAAATGATTTTTTAGTTGCCAAATCCAATGGCCTTTTGTCAATCATCATTCTTCTTGACCTCTTCATAGAATTTAAAACTGCAAATTGCCCTCTTCTCCTTGATACTCTCTTCTCTCTAGGTTTTCAGGACACCACTGTCTCCTAGTTCTCATTCTAGAAAGACACATTCCCAAGGCTCTTAAGTTCAGGGATATCTTGCCAAGCTTTCCTTATGTTGGTTTTGTCTTTTGTTGCTTCTCTTGGCTTTATAGGACAATATTTCCCACAATCCAAGCACTCCTTCTCAGTCTCTTCTGCTAGATCCTCATCCAGATTATGTCCTCTAGCCATAGATATCCCACAGGATTCTGTCCTGGTCCCTCTTTTTTCCCTCTACACTGCTTCACTTGGTGACTTCATCATTTCCATAGACTTAATTATCATCTCTATACTGAGGATTCTCAGGTCTACCTATCCTGCCTCAATCTCTGGGCATTGAAGGACTAATTTACAAGTCACTTAAAGAAGGGGAATATATCAAATCTATGTGGGGGAAATCTCAGACCTTATGATGAAAAAAAGGTGAATTAGAGAAAATCAGCAATGAATGACCTATATGCCTACTCATCCATGCATACAAAATCTTTATCTATACACAAATTGAAGACATCCTCAATGAGGGCATTAGTTGTACCCAAGCAGGCTTTTCTTAAACCATATTCAACAATGGACTGTATCTTTGCTGTATCACACGTGATTCAAAAGTGCAGTGAATATAAGACATTATATAAAAAGCTAGCTACAATTATTATTATTGTATCTCCAAAAGTTCTGTCCTGGATTCTCCTTTTGGAATCTAGCTATCCAATGGGTATTTTAAGGGCAGCATGGCCAAAATAAAACTCATTTTCTTTCCGCACAAACTCTTGCCTCTTCCCAAATTGCCTATTCCTATTGAGAGCACAACTATCTTCCCAGTCATCCAAGCTTTCAACCTTAGTTGGGAGTGTCATATTCACACACATCCTAAACTGTTATCAAATCTTGTTTTTTCTACTTTTATAACATCCCTTGTATATGTCCTCTTCTCTCTAATCACAGAACCACCGTTTTACCACAGGCCCTCATCATTTTTCACTTAGACTACTACAATAGCATTCCAATGGCTCCTTCCTTTAATTCCTCCCCATCATCAACATGGCTGCCAAAGTGATTTTCCTAAAGTGCAGATGATTCCATGTTACCCTCCCCTTCCAACTCAATAAACTCCAGTGGCTCCCTATGACCTCCCTTCACAACCTGACCCCTTCCTACATGTCCAGGGTTCTTCTGTTCTTCCATGTTCTCTACAATCCAGCTACAATGGCCTACTTCCTCTTCTTCTCACATAGTACCCCATCTTCCAACTCCATGCATTTGTACTGGCTATTCTCCATGCCTGGGATGCTTTCCTTACTTCCACTTCTTAGCTTTCATGGCTTCCTTCATTCAATTCAGAACTCAAATCCTACCTTCTACAAGAGACTTTTCCTAGTGTGTCTTTCCATCTCTCCCAAATGCCTTCCTTTTGAGATTGCCATCCATCTATTCTGTTTTATGTTGTCTCCTCCCTGTGACTGTGAGCTTTTTGGAGGCAGGGTCAGTGTTTTTGTCTTTCTTTATATACCTAGCTCTTAGCACAATGCCTGGGACATAATTAAGACTTAATAAATGCTTGTTGTTTGACTAACTGGAAGGAACTCCTGAATCTATAAGCTCACAGATCCATTTCAGTAAAAAATAAGGCACATACATACCCAATGTGATGGGTGGAATCTGAAATGACTGAGGAAACATAGGTTCAAGTTTCTGAGCCTATTGATTTATTAAGCAATGCACACCAATTGCATAATGATTCCAGGCCAGCCTTCCTTAGCTTTGGTACTGGACCCCATATACAGGAGAAGACAGGTTTTTATACATTCAAAGATAACAATTAACAGGACATAAACCAGGATACAGAATTAGATAATTGGATTTCTAATTGGAGGGAAGATTAGAAGCTTTCAAAATTGGTAGGGGGAGAGCAAAAAGGCACAGTTCCCTGAAATCAGAAAAAGAGGTATCTTTCTCCCAGCCAAATGTCTTATTCAATCAAAGGAAAAAAGAAGCCTTAAATGATTGACTTGTACAGGGCCAGTTTTCAGATAAGACATATGGGTTGCTTGAGATACATAACTGTGAGAAAATTCTGTGCATCAGCCTTTGCATATGACTGGGTTTCTGGTCAGCATAACTTAGGTCCTTAGTTAAGGATCTCTAAGGAGCAGGTAGAGAGGTCCAGCTTCTCGGTCACACAGGGCTAGCCTTAAACAATGCAATAAAGTTTTCTCACAATCTCCATATTTAAATAAAATTTTCTCACAGGACAGAAATTGGACTAGATCCATAATTGAACAGCAAGGGAACTGAACCAGCTCCAGAATTGAGTCACGAGATGGAATCAGTGTGGTTCGCTCAATTCCCACAATTTCCTCACCAATGACAAAAAGGGTATTTTCCACTCTAATAGAGTATGTCTGGTGAAGAGTTTGAGCAGAAGAGGGATTCCCCCTACATGTGGCGAGGGCTTCCATATGCTTCTGTTTGCAGATGGCACTGCATTGATTGCATTCAGCCTTAAAACAGGCAATCTCCTAAATAAGATTTACGGTCATTCAAAGGAGTTCAACCTAATTATCTACAAAAAGATAAAAAAAAAACAATGAGAGGATAACAGCAACCTCTCTTTGTGGTAGGCCACATTTTCGTAGTAACACAATTGGCTAAAAGACAGAAAAAACATCACGACATGTTTGCTGTTTGCTTATTATGAGACAGCTTTTGATTTAGTAGATAAAAATGAAGAATGCCTAATAGTCAGATTATTGAAGACAGTCAAATGGACAGCCCCGTAGAACTAGCCCATAAATACACTGCAAAGGGACAGTGAACTGGGCCAGCATTGAATAGAAGGAAGAGAGTGGGCTGGATTGCATTTGGGAAATTGCACAGCACTTTTAATGACTCTAGGCCTCTAACTAAAACAAAATCCTGTCTTTTAAATATGAATAGTCTCTCAGGGATATGGCTGTGAATTAAACTACAGATCCCAAGGAATAAAAAATTCAGGTCATACGAAGGACAATGGAAGGGCACAGGATAGATTCAGGAATAGGCTACAGCACATGACAAATGATGAATTGGCCACACAAAGTGGTGTAAAAGATTTCATTAAAAATGATACCTTTTCTTAACTCACTCTATCTTCAGGCTGCTCCATCTCCTCCCCAGCATCATCATGATTCCTCCCTGGGCTTGCTCTCCTGATTGTGAGCCCTAGACATATTTGCATCATTCCCAGCTCACTACAAATTGCTCTACCTCCTCGCCAGCCTTGTCCCATAGGTTCCCTCATCCGTTCCCCCGAGCCCTCACTAACCCCACTTCTGCTTTCTAGTTCTGCTTTAAGTTTTTTTATTTCCCTTATTTGAATGTAAGATTTTTGAGAATATGAGCTATCTTTCCCTCTTATATTTGTATCCCTAACACTTAGCACAGTCCTTGGCACATGCCAAGTGTTTAATGTTTTTTTTCCTCTATCAATCTGTTAAAGAAATATATGATGAAAAGGTAATGGACTGGTCATGTAGAGACGATAATTGGATAGCCTGTGTTCTCCATTAGAAACTACATGTCAAAACATGCAGAGGACAATCGTCAAAATATTAGACACACCCACTGTGGAGGATTTATATAGAAGGATGTAGACAAGAGTCACACAGGATAAGAAAATGTAGATGGGTTGCCATCTTTTGGGTTGAAAGAACCCACATTGACAATGTCACCAACCCATTGAAGTTTCATAATAGCTGACATTTCTATCATGCTTTGGGCTTTGTGAAACATTTTCTTTATAATCCTCAGGTAGGTAGCATAAGCAGTGTTCACTTTCAGGAAATAGTGAACTCTCCCTCCCTGAAAATCTTCAAGCAAAAGCTAGAAGACCATAAGGAGTATTGCAGAGGGAGTTTTTGTTCAGGTTTGGGTTGGATTAAATGGCCTCCATGTTTACTCAGAAAGAATTTATTCACTGAAGTAGATAAAAATTTTCCAACTCTAAGATTCTGACCTTTCAGGCTGTGCATTTTACAAAAGGAGGAAATTAAAGCTCAGAGAACAGAAGGGGTGAAAATGTGACTTATGTGAGTGGGATGGTGAAAGGGTTTGTTGCAATAGGGAGATCCCTCCTCATTCACACAGGAATTGTTGAAAGACCACTTCACATGTGCCAAATAGCTAGGAGCACTGGAAAGCAGCAGGGCTATCCCTCCCTGAATAACAGCTCCCTATAGGCTATCGACCCAAAATTCTCCCTCAAACAGCATCTAGAAATGAAAATCAGGTACCTATGCTTGGGGAAAGAACGCAGTGATGGAGCTTTGAAATCCCTCTAAGAATATAAAATATAAAGCCTGCCAGCATGTCCAGGTGAATTCCAGAGGGCGTGTGGTTATTTCACTCCTAGTAAACTGTTGGCAGACTGCTAGGTCACCAGTCTTCTGGTGAAGAAGAAATAAGTAACAGCATTATTAGCAATGCAAGGAAGGATATATTATAATTGTCTAATCCACTGAGCTATGGAATTAAAAGCTTAAATAACCCCATGTGTCAAGGGAAAATGAGAATGCTTTTTTCACTGGAAGTTTCTGATTTTTTTTTCTATTCTCTTTGGTATGTCAGGCTGCTCCACCCTTTTGAATGGGTTACCTTTGTGTGTTTTACAGGGAATAGTTACTTTCTGTCCATTTGAATCACCTTGTATTCAGCAAAAAGGAAAAGAATGCTTTCAGGGGTCTAGCCACTACAATGATCTGGCTCTCCTGGTTGCCAAAGCTGAAGTAATTACTACATTTAAAGTGATCTCCCAGGGCAAGAGTACCAGCCTGGTGCCATGGGAGAAACATAGCTCCACAGCTCGGAGAAGCATTGGATCAAAAGCCATTGTTGCTAGGAAGAATTTTTTCTATTTTTCTATTGCGGAATCACTCATTTTCTGTTTTTAATAGTCAGTTACCCTCACTGCCCCTTTCCCAACTTAACAGGGAATTAGAACTCATTTTGGGATTCGAATCAATAGAGTGAAGCAATTCACATTCAGCCTTGCCTTTCCTCCACACCTTAAAAGGAATGACATAAAAATGATGAAGATATATTTGTACTCTTATGTATTATCTCCTGTAATGTTTCCATTTCCACACACACTCTCCTCTGCTTCCTGTGATCTGGCACCTACCTCCACCACTCTACTAAGATCGTTCTTTCATAATTTCTAATGACCCCTGAGCACCCAATTCCATGACCTTTTTTTCAGTCAGCATCATCTTTGGACTCTCTGCCGCTTTTGACACTGTTTACAATCTCTTTCCAATACTCTCCTCTTGACTTTCTTGACCATCTTTAAATATATAAGCAAAGAAGGCAACTGCCTTTCTCAATGCTCCAGCTAGAAATCTTTTTGAGAAGGATGTTACAAATTTTACACTTATTTGGCATGGATGTGACTGACGAGTGATGAAGGACGAAACTTTCTTCTACCTCTCTGGTCCTTTTCTGTCTCCTTTGCTGGTTCCTTATCCTTTCTGATTACTTAATGAGGCTGTTTCTCAAGGGTCAGTCTGTCATTGGCCCTCTTCTCGTCCCTCTCTACACTTGCCCTTGGCAATCTTGCTCAGCCTAAGAGCTTTAACCACCACCTCTATGAAGATCACTCTGAAGCCTCTATTTCCAGCCTTGTCCCCCACTCCACAAGTCCAGACCCATGTCTCCAACTACCTATAGGACCTGGATGTCCTCATTAGTACCTCAAAACCAGTAGCTTTGACATAGTTTGTTATTGTAGGCCCATAGCTGTGGTCATTGCCATAGAGCTAAAAGGACATCGTAGACACCAACCAAGACGGATCCCCTCATTTTGCAAATGAACAAGGGAGATTCATTGATTTGCATAAAGTCATAGAGATAGTAAATGTTGAAGGAGGATTTGTACCCACTCATGTGACTCCAGTCTCCTTCCACTGTACTATCCTTTCCTCTAAGCCTGTTCCTCCTTTGTATTTTACTACCTTACTTTGTGGTTCCATGTTTAACTTATTCTCCTGTATTGGAACTTCTCTCTCTTACTTTATTGATTACTTCTCCATGATATCTCTCTAGCCTTCTTCCTTCTCTCTACTCTCACTGCTACCACCTTAACAGTGGCTCTAGTTTGCCCTTTTTTGTATCTTCATTTTCACTACAAACAAAAAAATTATGTACATAGATCCGGTCATGACACTGGAGGTACTCCTAGGTGGTGAAGTGGATAAAGCACTGGACCTGAATTTCCATTCCAGCCTCAGACACTTCCTAGCTGTGTTACCTTGGGCAAGTCACTTAACCTCTGTTTGCCTCAGTTTCTTCAACTGCAAAATGAGTATAACACTAACAGCTACCTCACAAGGTTATTGTAAAGATCAAATGAGATGCTATTTGTAAAACACTTAGCACAGTGCTTGATACGTGGTATTATGATGATGATGATGATGGTGCTCAAAATCTTTAGTGACTCCTATTTGCCTCTGAAGTTCAAACTCTTTGACTTGGCATTCAAGGCCCTCTACAGCCTGGTACCACCTTACCATTCCAGCCTTATATTTTATTGCTCCTCTCAATGTATTCTGTGTTCCAGTCAAACCAAGCCCAACCCTGAAGATGCACATTACTCTCAATATATCCATGCCTTTGCTTTGATTCTTCCCTAAATATGAAATTCTATCGATCCCCATTTTCCCTGTTGAAATCCATCCTCTAAAATCCAACTCAGATGGCACTTCCTATGAGAAGACTGTGAATTTTCTTTCAGGGTATGTATTGATAGTTTAGTGATTTTCTGGGCATAGTTCCAAACTGCATTCTGGAATAGTTGGACCAGTTTACAGCTCCAAAAACAAGATACAAATGTGCCTCTTTTCCCACAGGCTCTACACTTGTCATTCTCTTCTTTGATCATATTTGCCCATCTTTTATTTACATTTCTCTAATTATTAGTGACTTAGAGTATTTTTTTTTCTTATGGTTGTTAATTACTTAGATTTCTTCCTTTGAAAACTGAGTGTTCGTATCCTTTGATCATTTCTCTATTGGGAAATGAATCTTAGTCTTAGAAGTTTGAATTAATTCCTTATATATCTTGGATATGAAACGTTCAGAGAAATGCTATAAAAATTTTATCCTCTTTGGTTCAAAGACAACCCCAAAGGAGAGAGGGAGCTACTAGGGAGAGAGCTATCTACATCCAAAGAAAGAACTATGGAGGCTGAACGTATGAATGGAGGCAAACTGTTTGCTCTCCATTTTTTTTGTTGTTTTGTTTTTTTCTCTTTTGTTTTTGTGTCTTTTTGGTTTTGTTTCTTCTTTCTCATGATTTGTTCCATTGGTCATAATTCTTCTTTACAACTTGACTATTGTGTAAATAAGTTCAATGAAAAGTTATATGTAGAAGATATATTGGATTCCATGCCATATTGGGGGGGGCAACTCAAAATCATGTGGAACTGAGTGTTGTAAACTAAAAATAAAAAATCTTAATTAATAAAAAATTTTATCCTTGTTTCTGTTCTAATATTTATTACTTTAGCTTTGTGCAAAAACTTTCTTAATTTTATGTAATTAAAATTGTCAGTTTTATTGTCTGTAATCCTTTCTGTTCCCTTTGGTCATGAACTCTCCCCCTCTGTATAGACCTGAAAAATAATTTTTCTTTATTCCTCTAATTTACTTACAATGTCACCTCTTACATCCAAGGTTTGTATCTATCTGGAGGTGTTCTTTGTATGTAGTGTGAAATGCTGGTCTATACTGAATTTCTGCCAAATGGCTATCAGCCTTTCTCAGGAGTTTCTATCAAATACTGAGTGTTTTTTATAGTAACTGGGGTCATGAAGTTTATCAAACATCATGCTACTATGTTTGTGTGCCTCCCTGTGTTATGTACCCAATTTGTTCCACTGATTGAACTCTTTACTTTTTATGAGCACCAAATAATTTTTAACGATTGTTGCTTTTTGATTTAATTTGAGATCTAGTACTGACAGACCCTCTTTCTTTCCACTTTTTTCACCATTACTCGAGATTCTTGACCTTTTTGTTCCTCTATATGAACTTTGTTGTTTTTTATACTTGATACAATAATCCGATGGTAGTTTAATTGGTATGGCACACAATAAGTTAATTTAGGTAGTATTGTCATTTTTATCATGTGAGCTCTACTTAACCAGGAATAATTAATACAACTCCAATTATTTAGATCTGCCTTTATTTCTTTAAAGAGTATTTTGTAGTTGTATTTGTGGAGTGCCTGGGTATAATTTGGTAGATACACTCCCAAATACTTTATACCTTCTGTAGTTATTTTGAATGGAGATTCTCTTTCTAGCTCTTCCTTTTTTTCGTTTTGTTGGTAAAATACAGGAATGCTGATGATTTTTATGGACTAACTTTATATCCTGCAATTTTGCTATATTTATTGTTTCAATTAATTTTTTGACTCCTTAGGGTTTCTAAAGAAACCATCACATCATCTGCAAGAAAGTGTTTGTTTTCTCTTTGCTATTGTTCCTTCAATTACTCTTTTTTGTCTTAGTGCCACAGCTAGCATTTCAGAGTCTGTGTTAAATAGTAATGGTGATAATGGGCATTCTTGTTTTACCTCTAATCAATTTTCTTTGTCTGTCACATAAACTACTTTGTCAAATAAACTACTAAAGAAAAAAAAACTTCCAAGACCAGATGGATTTATAATTGAACTCAATCAAACATTCAAAATACAATTAATTCCATTCCTTAAAACTGTAATAACAGTAAAAGAAAGCACCCTTTCAATTTCTTTCTATGATACAAATATGGTCTTGATACCTAAGTCAGGGAGAGGCACATTTTTACTTTGTCCTCTAGTTCTAAGAAATCTGAGTAATTTTTATTTATATTTATTCAAATGTGGTATCTAGGTTTTGGGGAGGCATAGTTTTCAGATAGTCCAATTATTCTTAGAGTCTCTCTCCTTGACCCAGTTTTCCAGGTCAGTTTTTTTTGATGGTATATTTTATATTTTCTTCTCTTTTTTCAATCTTTTTATTTTATTTTCATATTTCTTGTTTTCTCATTGAATCATTTTCTGTTTGGCCCATACTAATTTTCATGGCATTCAGTTCATTTTCCACAATCTGTTCTAAGGCATCAATTCTCCTTACCATTCTTTCCTCCCTAAACATTCCATTTTGTATATCTTGTTCCATTTTTTCCAGGTATTCTTGTAATCTTTGTAACTAGGACATTTTTTTTTCTCCAAGTTTTGGCTTGGACTTTTAGTCACTCTTTTCCCCAGGCTTTACCTCCTGGCATCTCTCAATCCAAACTATTTCCTCATAATGTCCAAGGTGCTCCCTAGGTTAGTCTCTGCCTACAGTCCTCCCTCCCTTCTACTGGACTCAGAGACTGCTCCAACATTGAGCTCTAGGCTTTGCCTGGGGCCTTTCTCCAGGGCCTGTGTTAGGCTTTGCCTGGTGCTCTTCCCCTTTACTTCTGTGTTCTGGGTTCTGTGTCTCCCCTCTCCACTCCAACTCTATGCTGCATTTCCCCACAGGGCTTCAGGCTGTTTCAGGTCAGTCTTTGCCTAGGGCCTTTCTCTTGCTATTTGGATTAAGAGCTGTTACCTGGGCTGGGTACTGCTGGTCTCTGAGCCATGATGAACTTCCCTAATTGTCCTGGGGCTGGTTGTGTACCCAACTTGTGTACTCCAGAGTTCCTAGAGATTTCCAGTGGTCTTTCAGTACAAACACTATGCACTTATTTGTGGGGGTTCTAGGCTTCTCTAGGTCTTCTATCATGTTATTAGTTGAGTTACAACACCTCTACCTATCAGGCAGTCATCACTTGGATTATTTAATACAAGAAAAAGTATTTGACCAAATAAACAAATTTTTTGGTATTTTTTGTCATAAATAAATCTTGAATGACTACTTTGCGTCAGGTATCATGCTTGGATAATGAAAAGAAATGTGATGTGTGATATACAAATAAGATGCAAACTGAGCGAAGGGGCAACATGCCAATAGACTGTGCTTTAGCAAAACAGATTCTGAGCACCTGCCTTGTTAGCTGTGTGGTCTCTCTTTTTTTTTTAATTCCTTTCATTATGAGCGTAACAACGTACAGATACAAATATTTCAAAACAGAAAAACAAAAAAGAATACTGTATAGGAAACTGTGAATTGTTTTTTACAGCTCGTTCATTTTTAACTTTTAATTGTTATTGTTGTAATGAGGATTCATTTGAGTAATGGCCAATAACAGCATGGTCCAATGAAGCCAATTGGGAGATTATGGAACTGGAGTAGCAAGGGATATTAAGTCCTACTCCCTCATTTTACAAATGAAGAAACTGAGACTCAGAGAGTCATACAGGTAGTAGTCTGGTATAGTGGACAGAAAACTGGCCTGGAAGCCAGGAAGATGTAAGCTGGTAGTTGTACCTCTGAACATGCTGGCTCAGTCATGTAAAATCTCGGTACTTCAGGAAACTATTTAGAATTATAAGTTGCAGAGAAAGTGCGTTAGTAGAGGAAGTTTCCTTGTCTGAGAGTATTTCATACCAATAAAATCACAGGTCTTGTATTAATATTATTATTTAATTTATTATTTAATAATAATATTAATACCTACATTAAATTTAATAAGATAACAAATTAACCTTTGTCCCCTTCTAAACTCATTTGTTTTCTTCTGTGTATTTTGCAAATGTTTTATTAACTCTTTCTGCTTTGTTTTTCTTTCTCTCTTTTTTTTACTTTTTCTTTATTTCTCTCTTAAATTTCTACCCCTACCTTCAAGTTTATTTCCTGTATAATTATTTGAGCATATTTTTTTTCCTGTGAATTTGGTTTAGGCATTTTCCCCTCAACTTTGATTAATTTCTCTGCTGTGTTTCCATCTGATTAATTAACTGTTCCAAACATTCCACATTTAGTCATTTCTCTCTTAGTATGTCAGAGATATCCTTCCAGTTTTTTAGGACAACTCACTACAGGCCATGGAGGTTGTTTAGCATATACACAGACCTTTTCAAGTATTGGCCTCTCATCTTTGTTGATAAAAATCTGTTTTATTCTATGACTCTTAAGTCACTTTCATTTAGCATGAAATCATGGAAAGTCCTCTTGAATTTGAACTTTAGACTGACTCCCACATTTCCTTCCTGTAACTGCCTCAGAAACTTTGTCACAGTGAATCCTTAACTCAGTTCAAATGTTAAATAAACTCCTAATTTTTAATTTATAATTCTTGGCTTGTCTTTTGCTAATAGTTAAATATCCTCTCTTTTCTTTGCTACTTTTATTAGACCTTCCCTATATCTAATTTTAATGAGAAATTACTAAACTAAAATTTCTAATTCTCTGCCTTCATTCCTGGGGCAGGTAGGTGGCACAGCGGATAGAGTGCTGGCCCTGTAGTCAAGAAGATGTGAGTTCAAATCTGACCTCAGACACTTACTAGCTGTGTGACCCTGGGCAAGTCACTTTACCCCATTAGTCTCAGCTTCCTCATCTATAAAATAAGCTGGAGAAGGAGATGGTGAGCCATTTCAGTATCTTTGCCAAGAAAACACCAAAGGGATCAACCCTCATTCCCAGTTATCTCTGATCCACTGCTTGTGCTTCTCTGATTTAAGATGCTTCTGCCTCTTCTCAGGATTGCTATGCTTGCCTTTCTTTCCCATGTCTCTGGGACATTTCCCTATTTCATCACTAAGAAGAAACATATATTTCCTTGTTAGTATATTCCATGGGAGGGGGGGTGCATTGGGAAGGGACATCCCCCTTAATTCTAGTTCCTTTCCTCTGCTAATTATTGCAAATTTATTTTGTAGATAGCTCCTTGTACAAAGGTTTGCATGTGGCCCCCTCCTTCTCCTCATCAGAGCTCTTTGAGTCTGTCCTTTGCCTTCCTTTGTATCACTAATACTTAGCATGGTGTCTGGCACATAGTAGGGGCTAAAATAAATGTTTATTAATTGTTTATCAGTTGACTGAGACCTAGACCTGTGATTTGATCCATGTAGGTAATTGCCAATGTAGAAACGCCCTCCTTAAATATAGATCAGTAACTTAGACTCTTGGAGATTGGGTGGGTGAATACTTAGAAGTTAAGCAACTTGCTCATGGTCATGACTAACATGTAGCAGAGTCAAGACATGAATCCAGTTCTTCCTATGTCCAAGGCCAAGCCCTCTAACCATCATGTCTTGCTGCCTCCCATACTCCAATTATCTGTTGCTTATCACCAATTGTCTCCCTTAAGCACATAATAGTAAACCCCTCTAGGGCAAGGGCTAGGTCTCATTTATCCTTATCTCTTCTCTTAGAACTTAAAATAGTGCACTGCATCATAGGAAATGCTTAATAAATGTTTATTGAAGTGAATGATTCTGGTCCTTCTCCTTCCCCTCCACTCCACTCCCCAAAGGTTCATGACCTAAGGGGAAATGAGCCAGAAGGAGCCATATTACTCTAAATATAATATTCCTGAATTTGTTTATGTCCTCGTTTTTATTTTTTCACGTATACTTCTATGGCAATGTTATACACAGAGCACTCTGGAAATCCTGGTTATCCTGAGGAATACTCCAAATGTTAGAGTCCGTTTGCTCGCCAATGGAAAGAGACCAGGGACAACAGGATTAGGCAATCACCCAGAGCTCTTTATTACTGGTTTACCAGGGCCTCATCCTAATGATGAAGACCCCGATTCCAGGTTTAAGGCAGAATTTATAGGATACAGAAACAAAGAGATGATTAATCTTGTCATGCATACGTAGCTTAGTCGACATTCCATTCTTATTGGTTCCTGGGGTCAGGACCACCCGACCCTGAGAAGGTCTCATGAACATGTTTTTCTTCTTCTCATCTGTAGGGTCAGGTCACACCTGGAGGTAGTTAATCTTGTCACGTGCCCTGTAGGGTCAGGTCACACCTGGTAGTTAATCTTATGTGCCCTGTAGGGTCAGTGTTAGGTCAGGGTGACATATAACTATTTTATCATCCTGTGCATTCTGCACGTATTTTCAACTACTATTAACCCTTTCCTAGGTCCCTACACAAACTTTGGTCAATTTCACAGAAGTTTCTAAATATTGAATATGTAATCATACGTATGTATATATACAACATGTCCATGTGCCTATATGCATGTATTCATTTTGTACAGGATACTCCAAAAGTCTTAGTGTGGTTTTAAATTTTAATAGCTTAAATTATCTAATGTCCTCACTCTACAGGGCAGCTAGGTGATGCAGTGGGTGGAGGAGTTCTGAGTCTGAACTCGAGGAGACCTAAGTTGAAATCCAACCTCAGACCCTGGGGAGATCACTTAACCTTGTTTGCCTTAGTTTCCTCAACTGTAAAATAATCTAGAGAAGGAAATGGCAAACCATCACAGTATTTTTCCTAAGAAAACCCCAAATGAGGTCATGAAGAGTTGTATATGACTGAGCAACAACCTTGTATTGTTTTAAATGACCATCACAGGTGTGCTTCACAGTGTAACAGAATGTATGATACCTAAATCAAAATTTTATAAAGTGAATAATATTGAAAAGTACTCACAGGAATTTGCTATTTCGATAAATCCTATGATAAATCCTTTTGTAATGTGAATAATCACTCTGAATTTATCTTTTTTGGTGAATCTGTCTACATCATGACACCACCCTCCCTTCTGCTTTGCACATAGGAAAGTTTAATAAATGCTTGAGAGATTAGATTGTTGAATTGGAAACCAGGAAAGAACTGAATTATAAAATGCTAGAGTTGGAAGGGAATTTGGATATCACCTGGTCCAACTTCCTCACATTAGCAGAGAAGGAAACTAAAGCCCAGAGAGATATCCAAGGTCACCAACCAGTTATTGGCCTAAGTAAGGAGTGGAACTGAGGTCTTTGAACTCTCTGTTTTCCACTACACAAGGTGGCCTTGTTTCCTTGTACAGAAATGTGATTATTGCCATGCTGAAAAATCTGTTTAATTTCTTTGTGTTCTGCCACTCCTAATTTTAATAGCACTTTATTTTTTCCCAATTTCATATCAAGACAATTTTTAGCACTCATTGTTACAAGATTTTGAGTTCCAAATTTTTCTCCCTTCCTCCCTCCCCTCTTCCTAAAATGGTATACAATTTGATATAAGTTGTACATGTGCTATCATGAAAACATTTCCATATTAGTCATATTTGTGAAAGAAGAAACAGTCTAAAAGAAAAAGAAAAACATGAAAAAGAATAAAGTAAGTGGGGGAAAGTGTGCTTTGGTCTGCACTCAGAGTCCCTCAGTTCTTTATCTGGATGTAGATAGCATTTTCCTTCATGAGTCCTTTGTACTTGTCTTAGATCATTGTGTTGCTGAGACAAACAGTCATTCATAGTTGATCATCACACAATATTGCTGATATTGTGTACTATGTTTTCCTGGTTCTGCTCATTTCACTTTGCATCGGTTTGTACAAGTCTTTCCAAGTTTTTCTGAAATCTTCCTGTTCATCGTTTCTTATTGCACAATAGTATTCCAACTTGTTTAGGCATTTCCCAATTGATGGGCATCCCCTCAATTTCCAATATTTTGTCACCACAAAAGGGGCTGCTATATTTTTGTATACATGGGTCCTTTTCCCTTTTGTATGATATCTTGGGGATACAGACATAGTAATGGTATTGCTGGATCAAAGGGTATGCATGTTTGGTTTCCCTTTGAGCATAGTTCCAAATTGCTCTCCAGAATGGTTTGATCAGTTCACAACTACACTAACGATACCTTACTGTCCCAATTTTCCCACATCCTTTCCAACATTTATCACTTTCCTTTTTTGTCATATTAGCCAAACCTCAGAGATGTTTTAATTTGCATTTCTCTTATCAGTAGTGATTTAAAGCAATTCTTCATGTGCCTACAGATACTTTTATTTCTTCATCTGAAAACTCCCTGTTCATATCTTTTGACGATTTAGTAATTGGGGAATGACTTGTGTTCTTATAAATTTGAATCAGTTCTCTGTACATTTGAGAAATGGGGCCTTTACTGGAGACACTTGCTGTAAAGATTGTTTCCCGGTTTTCTCCTTTCCTTCTAATCTTGGTTGCGTTGGCTTTGTTTTTATAAAAGCTTTTTAATTTAATATAATCAAAATTATCTATTTTATATTTTATAATGCTCTCTATCTCTTATTTGGTCATGAATTCTTCCCTTCCCCATAGATCTGACAGGTAGACTATTCCTTGCTCTTCTCATTTGCTAATGGCATCACCCTTTATGTCTAAATCGTGGACCTATTTTGACCTTATCTTGGTATATGGTGTGAGATGTTGGTCTATACCTAGTTTGTGCACTATTGTTTTCCAGTTTTCCCAGAAATTTTTGTGAAATAGTGTGTTCTTATACTAAAGGCTGTGGTCTTTGGGTTTATCAAACAGTAGGTTATTACGGTCATTGGCTACTGTGTCTTATGTACCTAATCTATTCCACTGATTCATCACTCCATTTCTTAGCCAATACCAGATAGTTTTGATGATCACTACTTTATAATATAATTTGAGATCTGGTATTCCTAAGCCACCTTCCTTTGTATTTTTTTTCATTAATTCCTTTGGTATTCCTGACCTTTTGTTCTTCCAGATGAATTTTGTTGTTATTTTTTCTAACTCTACAAAATAATTTTTTTGATAGTTTTATTAGTATGGCACTGAATAAGTAAATTAGTTTAGGTAGAATTGTCTATCTATCTGTCTGTCTATCTATCTATCTAATCTACTCTGATGCATCTAGGTGGTACATTGGCTAGAGTGAGAGGCCTTGAATCAGAAAGATCTGAGCTCAAACTTGATTTCAGACACTTACTAGCTGGGTGACCCTAGGGAAGTCATTTAACCTTTACCTGCCTCAGTTTCTTCAATGATGAAGATGGGGATACCTACCTTGAAATGTTTTTGTGAGGTTCAAATTAGATAATATTTGTAAAAAGTGGTCAACACAATTCCTGGCACATAGTAGGCTCTATAAATGCTTATCCCACCCAATGTAGTCAACAAATAATGATGGATCAGCCTGGGCCCAGTAGCCCTTTTCTGATTTCTGCTGTTGCTGACCGGGTTACCCCATGGTCTCCCAGGGCTCTGTGATTAGTCTCTTAAACTTATGGTATGGGATTATTTTTGAACCAGAAAAGTTAGGCGATTTCTACTTGGCATTATGTTGATATACAAATGTTTTAATAGGTGAAGTGGTGAGGACATATTTGTTTTTTCATGGAGAAGAAACCCAGTCTATATAATTTAGGGTAAATCAATATTTTGTCCACAGTTACAAGTCAAGGAAGGGAGAAGCATTAGTTGGTCCACAGAAAATGGAAGTTTCTATGGGGCAAATGAGCTTCTGAATATGTGCTAATTCTCACAAGGATTTAAGAAATACAGGAAACACATAATCAAACTGAGTTCACAAGCAGTCAGCCACTAGCCTTGGGGACAGTTTGTTGTATTCTAGGGAAGAAATAATGTGAGACAGGGTGGATTCTGTTTATCTTTTGGTTGTCCTTACACAAAGACCTGGATAGAGGAGAAACAAAACATCAAGGTTAGATGTGACTACATGTTTATAATGAAATGAAAGCATTTTCTAAGATGGTATTACTTATGTCAAGAAAAGAAAAACTATAGGGCCCTTCTCTCTACCACCAGAAACTTAAATGATTATATGCTACAATATAATTTGGACTGGAAATTCTAAAACAAATAAATATACAAGGCAGTATCATCATATAGCAGCTTTGTAGAAAACATTTGTACCTATAGATGAAAAGCACCTTGGGTTAGGGGACAGCACTTATTGTGGAAAGTGTCGTTGGAAGTTAGCCTTACATTCCAGTCTTGATTCGGATACTTCACAGAATTTCAGAGTTGGAAGAGACCTCAGTGGCTATCTATGTAGTCCAGTCCCCTCATTATACAAATGAGGAAACTGAAGCCCAGAGGCTCAAGGACTCAAGCAGGGTCTGAACTGAGATCCTCTATCTAATGTTAATGTTCTTTCTCTTGAACCACACTGCCTTTTCTGGGCCACATACTGCTTCATGAAATCAACAGCAACTAGGTTTTCAGTTACTCTCTCCTTACTTATATCTGAGTATGAACTCATTAGCCATGTGTGTGTGTGTGTGTGTGAGTTCTTTTCTTTTCAAGTCAAAATGAAAGTTGAATAGCTCTTCCGTGTCTTTCTTACCAGGTGGCATCTTTTTATTCATCTTGAGGAGGTCACGTTCCTTCTTAGATCCTACACTTTTCTCCAGCATAGCCAAGTAAAAAAACACGCAACTTTGTCACCCCTAAATTTCCTCGCTATTTACCTTGTTCTGAACTTCAGTGGTTCTTAAGTGATTCTCAGAGGGCTATGGCACACGTCTATTTTCATTCTCATTTACTTGTTCTTGCTTCCTTCTTCTCCACATATCCTTTTAAAATCTAAGATGTTTTGATGAGTATTCCACGCATCCATCTAGATCTCTTAAACAATTCTCCTTTCTTTCTTTCATTAGAATTTTTTCTCTTTATGTCTTCAGAATTTTATTTTGGAGTATTTCCCATCCCATTTGAGTTGATTCCCCCTCTATAGAATTTTAGGCCATCAGACTCGATCTATCCTTGCTCTAAATTCTTTGAAATCCTCTCTTCCCACATCTAGGAAGCATGTCAAACTAACCCCAGCTTTCCTTCTCTATCACAAACTCTCAAAATGGAACCCACAATTTTTTCATCATTTCTAGCTCAGGAACTCCTTCTTCCTTGTTAGTGAGAATCAGATACAGGATGGAATTTTTCTTTGTTAGCTCCTTTGCCTTTTTTTTTTAAAAGAGACAATTGGGGTTAAGTGACTTGCCCAAGGTCTCACACAGCTACTAAATGTTTAAGGTTGGATTTGAACTCAGGCCCTCCTGACTCTGGTGCTGGTGCTCTATCTACTGCACCACCTAGCTGCCTTTTCTTTGTCTTATGAAGGACAAAATTACCTTTAAGGGAGATCAAGAAATTATAAGATGTCCTTGCTATGAGAGAGAGAGGGAGAGAGAGAGAGAGAAAGAGAGAGAGAGAGAGAGAGAGAGAGAGAGAGAGAGAAATACTTTGGGAGATAATATGCAGATAATTTCTTGGCCATTACTACTAGATCTATATTATGCCTTTGTGATTTTTCACAAATTTCTCATCTATTTTCTCTTGCTGTCTAGGGAGTCTGTTGCATAATCCAGTGATCCAGTCACTGCTATTTCATTTTGCTTTGATCATCCAAATGGTCTCTACCATGCTCCCACCATTCTGGTTTCCTTTACACAAACATGTATGTATATATTTTATGTACGTATATGTATATAATATGCATATATTTCAATATAGCATGCTAATCTGTGTTCCCTGATCCCTTTTGCTTGTCCTGTTCTTTTTAACAAAGTATACCTTTCCAGAGACATATTCCAATCATTGGTCCCATGCCACTATATCTCAATTATATTTATGAGGTCATACCTGCTTCCTCTGATTAGCATCTCAAATTCATTTTGATTTCTCCTTCACCTCTCTAGGTCTCTATTTTCTCATCTGTGAAATAAAGTGTATTTTGAGCCAGGTCTAGCTCAGATCAGTCTGGTGATTCAGGCTCAGAACTGAAATGGAATGCAACCCTTATGGGCCATGCAATTCAATAAAAATAAATTTTCTTGAAATAGGAGATTAAACAGGATACAATTACCAATTCAAATAGAAGCTGCTCTTCTCTGCCTCCACTTTTGCCATGACAGCCAATACATAGGATAGAATTAATCTCTTTCTGTTTCACAGAAAGGCATCAGAAGGGGCTAGGAGAATTGTGTTAAACCCCCAAGGCTCAGCTTATCACTTCTGTAGGTTATTTATGCCTCAGGCAATATAAAAGCAACGTCAATATTTCAGGCCTCACCCCAGGACTGACCACATCCTAAGGTCAACTCCTTTGCTCCCTTAAAGGGAGCATTCTAGTCTACATTAAACAGATACAACTTGTACCAAACAGGGGTTGTTGGATAAGATCAAAACCAAGAATTGATTTCTCCATCTCAGATTATGAAAATCAAACTTAGTACTGGTGGAAATGGAAGGGACAACATCATGGACTTCTCAGCAACCTACTGATTGACTAATGACAACCTAAGCGGAAGACATGGATTTTAAATTTTGAGATTATCTCCCATTCATTTGAATGATGGCTAGTTTTTCAGTTATGACTGATGAATACAAATAAGTGGTTTCTAAATACAGAAAGCACTACAACAGATAAGATCTTAAAAATAACACTTCTATTCAGGAGTTTTCAAATTGCCTTATTAAGCTCCAACTGGGCCATCTAAGAAATGAGCCCTAGAGTTAGTCATTTTAATTTCTGATTTCTTCACTCAAGGTGAATATCTCTCAGCGTTGGCTTGTGCTTTGGTAGGTCCCTGATTTCAGTGGTATGTATAGTCTTTCCATTGATAAGGACTACTTTTCCTAAATATAGAGGATTTATCTAAAACACAGAAAGACTTCCTCTCATTCTGTTACTATCTTGGAGGCACCAATGTAATACCTAGACTGTCCATCTGCTGTCTTTCAGGTGTCTCACCTAATTGGCTCACTTCTCTCGTCCTACACATTCTTGACAATATCTTGCATGTGTTTGATGCGAACAAGTCACTACTAGTAATATGCTACAATCCTTTTACACCTGCTCTGTTCTTTTCTCAAGATCCTTCGGGTTGTAATTTTCATTCTTCTGAGATGAGGGTGTTTAATGATTTCAATAATGCAACATCACCATAAGAATATTACTATTAAAGAAGACATGGGCTTTTCAAAAGTGCTGAATTAAATAATAACCAGGTTTGTTTCATCAGTCTTCATGTTGATGGCAAAATTAGACAGGAACTTGGAAAATTACCCAATGTAGACATCATTATCAATTGTAGATATTTTTAAAGATGAAGCTCCCTTACGTAGGGAGGTGGGAAAGGAAGAATATATTTGAAATATATTTGAAGGGCTAAAAATTTATAAGAGATAGATTTAATGACAAAACATTTATTCACCCATTTTGGAGTGGAAATACTGTCTGACTGAAAGTTTTTCTTGTTAAGGATTAAATTGCCTGCTTGTCACTTAACTTCAAGTGACTAAATCTATCCTATGTATGACAGCTTCCGAGATGAGGTATATAATGATAACATCTACATAATGCTTCAGAATTGCAAAGTGTTATGGCTATAGATAGAGATATTTAGTTGATAGTCTTGTGATTAAGTTGAGAGCACAAGTACTTTTATCTCTATAAGCCGGGTTTCCAGCCAAGCCTAGAGTGTTTTCCATGAGACTCTCCTAGTTGGTAGAGAGAATGCCCAGATGATGCTAGGGGAAAGAGGTAGAGTTGTTGAGAGAGCTTTGGGAAGGAGAGACATTCTTTACCCTTCTTTAAGAAAAACCCTAGTGGTTCCAGACTCTCTTTGGGAATGATTCCAAGGAGGAAAAAGAGATCTCATACAGACATGTAGGGAAACCAGCTCCTCAACATATCCCTGATTTTGAACTTATGTTCCTAGAGACTTTGGAAGAGGGTAAGATCATGGCTTCTCTCTGAGTTGAGTGATCCCATCTAATTTCATGTGAAGAACTCGTTCACTGTTGTGTATTTTCTGGTGGATTTTAATCTGGTATAACTTCTCTGATTTCATGGGTTTATTCATTATTCATTACTTGTGATAGTCTTTTGCATAGCATTTGGCAGTGTTGACCTGAAAGTTTGGTTAAAGGAGGCAAACAGGCTAGATGATATGTAAATCCATATTGTTTATTCCCTTAAAGTTAGCGGATACATACGTGTATGGGGCCAGACAAAATCTGACTGCCTGAACAGAAGAATGAGAAGGTTTAAATACATTTTTAGAACAGTTGCAACTCAGCACGTTTGTGTTACTCAATTTTATGATCTCCATATATGTTTAGCCATGATACAAGAAAAGGACTTTTCTAAATTGAATAGGCTGTAAATACAATAAGATAAGAGAGCTGACAAGGGTCAACTGAAACTACAACCCAGCGTTTCTGTGTTTAATTTGCCATTAACATTCCATAACATAGTATATGCCCATAAAATATTAAGCAAGATAGTTTCTCAGGTTAAGGGCCTCGTCCTTAATGGCTAATAGACAGAGGAAAGAATGCTCTTAAGTCAGCCCGATCTGGCCTTGTTGACATAGAAGAGTTATTCTCTGAGTTTACTCAGAGAACAAAGAGGTTTTTAGGTTCAGAGTCTTCTTCTGGTTAATCAGTTTAGGCTCTGACCCTTCTTGAAGTTACTAAAATGATATTAAATGATTATCAGCAGGAAGGGGCCATGCTATTGAGTATAAGCATGGGGTATCCTCCAGCCTTTAAAGGATAGTGACATGGGAAGTAGCTTTGTTCTGAACCTATATTCCCTTAGACTGGCAATATTTGGGATAGCAGATGGATAAAATTCTAGCCTGGTCCTCCTCTCAGAGACCAAAGGAAGTACAGAGGACCTAAGAATGGAGTGTTCAAGGGCTTGCCTTCCCCTTCCACCAGCTATCATGGCTCTTCTTCTCTTCTCGGAGGTTGTCCAGACCTCAGATGATATTTAACAATGCCTCCCCTCAAGCCACCTGTCTAAATGTCTAGCCATTCCATATGATTATATATATATGTATATACATATATATGTATATATACGTGTGTGTGTACAAACGTGTACACACACACACACCAGCACACACCTTACATCTCCATTATAAAGATGCAAAAATGAAGACTCTAAGGGGACTAATAGTGACTTACCAAAGGATATATAGGTAATAACTAGTAGAACTGAGAGAAATACCCAGGTGTCCTGCCTCCACACCCAACGATCTTTCCACTGCCCCACACTGCCCTTCATATATATTCATATTTAGCCAATGGTCATAGTGAAGAATAGAATGTACCATCAAACTTGAATCACCTCTGTATAGACACATCAGTGTTTTAGGATGACATCAGACTAAGGGTGCTTGAAAGAAAACTGTGTGAAAAACTAGAATGTTTTGAGTCAGAGAGGCTAGGTAAGCTCTGATACTTCTTTCAGAAGAAATAATTTTCCACTGTCTGCTGGGTTAGTTGCAATTTTCATCCTTTTGAGATAACAGCATTTCATAATTTCCAATGTGTTTGCTTTATTAAAAAAAATTAACCTTTTTTTATATTGATTTAAATAATTCAAGGTTTTGGATGTATAACCTTGGGCTAGACTTAATTCTGGGCCTCAGTTTCCTAATCTCCAAACACAGGGACTGGACTCAAGGACCCCAAAAGGCCCTTCCAGGTCTAAATTCTCTGATTATATCAAAATGTTGCTGTGAGAAAAGTTTTTTGCAAATGTGAGCTATTTTTATCTAGACACAGAATTTTATGTATTTTCTAGGCCTATATCCAATACAACCGAGAAACACTTATTGCCTACAGAAAGCCTACACTGAATGATTAAAAAGGTTTATAGATTTGCCAACAACCTTTCACTTGAATCCTACAGAAAAATAAGTTGGAGATTTTTTTTTTGTAGTACCCTTTATATTACGAGATCTCTATCCAGTCCCCCTGTAATAGATTGTTTTCTTCAGTACACTTTAAGGTTGGATTTTTTTTTTGGTCATGTTAATTATCTAATTTCCAGGTGGACAGATCCAGAAGGAAATAATCAGGAAAGCATTTCCTTCAGGAACAGCATGATTCAAGTGGCCAGAAACACATTTGGCTTTGGCACCATTCAAATGCTAATCATCACCCATTGTAAGAATACAGTTAGTTAGTACTTTTCAGGCTTCCTTCTCAAGCAACTCTGAAGCACAGAGTGCTTGGGGGTGGGGGAGGGGAGCAAAAGAGTACAGACATGAGAGGCAAAGAGAACTGTGCTAGAACTTCAAATACTCTTTTGACTATCTTTGGGTCACCTAGGACCAGTTTTTCTTCCCCAGTGATCTGCTGTACAGTGTACTCCAAGTAATACTCCACGATCACAGAATGATGAATCTAGAACTAGAAAAAGCCATAGGACAGGTAGGTGGCATAGTGGATAGAACACTAGGCTTAGAATCAGAAAGGCTCATCTTCTTGAGTTTAAATCCAGCCTCAGACGTGTACTAGCTATGTGACCCTGGGCAAGTCATTTAACCTTGTCTCATTTCCCCATCTGTAAAATGAAGTGGGGAAGTGGTGTTTCTAGAATCGTTGTCAAGAAGACCCTAAAAAAGGGGTCATAAATTGTCCAACATGACTGAACAAAAAGTAGGGGTCATTCAGTCTAGTGGTCCTCAAACTTTTTTATCTATATTATTATTTATTTTTATTAGATATTATTTTATCTATATTATTTACACTTTTATCATCTATTTCTATCAATAGGAATAGTATGTAATGTGCTTTGTAACCTCTGAGGTTATAAAAATACTTAAGGTTAGGGATTTTATCATTTTCTTTTTAGTGGAAAAATGACACACCTGTCATTCCATTGGTCTAAGAGTTCCTTATACGTAAATGCTCTCCACTAATACAAATCATCACCTTATTTTGACCTCCTAGTTTTAGAGTGGTTTGGGACACTGAAAGGTTCTGGATTCAAATTCATGTCTCCCTGACTCCAGAGCTCTATCTACTAAGCCACTCTGCCTTTCAAGAATGGATTATAAGATGCTGTTGATGAAGGTGGTTGAACCTCATTCCCATGGCTCTGCTTAGCTATAGAGAATCTATACTAATCCTTACTGTTTGTGGAGCCATTATGGTAAGGTACAGATTGCTGGAAAAAACAAAATTTCTGCTGACATCTCATTTTTGTCATACTTTAAGAGCCAGGTTTAGCTGGAAATATCACACATAAGAGACATTGCCTCAGGGGTCTGGTCTTAATTAAGTTTGAAGCTTTCATTCTGACCATACCTTTTTTACACCATGACATTGGCCAAATCATATCATTGTACCTTGTTTAATTCATCTAAAAATGAGGTTGGTATGACTTATCTCCATCCATCCATCCATCCATCCATCCATCCAACCATGTTGGTTTGTTCATTCATTATTCAACCACTACTTAAGAGCTCCTACCATAATTTTTTTTAATGCCATATACTTCATGGGGGATAATTGTTAACCATGGTGGGTATAGAAGAAAGTGTACTGGATTGGAAATAGAGCTGGCTTCAAGTTCTGACTCTTGTTTACTATGAATGTGACCTGGGCACATCCCTTCACCTTTGTAAGCCTATGTCGTCATCTTCAAATGCTGGGGTTGGTTTAGAAGACCTCTAAGATCTTCTCCACCTCTAACTCTTGTTATCTTAAAAATTATGGTATTTTCCAAATTAATAATGCTAATATACTCAAAATGGGTATGTGATTTCACTGATTAAGGAGTTCTCTGCAATGATGCCATTCACAACCCATCTATTCCAGCCCATCCTATGGGACTCTTAACCAGGTCCTCCCAAAAGTTCCCTACCATGAAAGGGTAGAAGGGGGTCCACCTAAAATGTTGGAGGCTTCTCTCAATTCCTTCTGACATACGGACACCAAGGACCAGCCCATCTTCTTTTCTTTCTGTAATTCTTTGATGATTAATGCTAATACATTAGCTTTAAAACTGCAGCTACTTCTAAACCATCCCTTGGTGGATTGTCTGCATTATGGCTTATCTGAGGCAAATCCAGCTTTCAAGTTTATCAGTACCCTCTTTAATTAATTCCTCTGCTGATATCTTAACTCTCTCTAATTACCCCTATTTTCTATGCAGCATGCATTCCAAATTCTGTTAAGGAATAAATATACATAAGTGCCCCAGTGGAGGATTTGTGGGAGGACACAGGCAGAGAGAATGAGGTATGAATAGGTAATGTCCTGCAACTTTAGAAAGAGTATTCATAACAATAAGATTGCAGATTCATTATAAATGTAAGGTGCAGTTGTTACTGATATTACAGAATAATGTAAGGCAGTGTGCCTTAGTGGATAGTTTCCCCCCAAATCCTCCCCCGCCTCCTACCTTCCCTATCATGGTGAGGGCAACGCCATCCTTTTAGTATCTCAGACTCATATGCAAAGGGTCATCCTGGACTACTTGCTCACTTTCATTTCCCCATATCCACTGTGCCACCTAGCTGCCCCTTGGTTTGATGTAGGAAGACTATAGATTAAGTAACAGGAGAGGTGAAACTGAGGACTCACCAGAGAGGTAGATGGCAGATACAGATTGAGAAGCACAGGAAAAAGCATGAAGGCTCAGAAATAGTTGTGACCAATCTTCTCAACTTTATGCTATGGACAGCTTGAAACTGGAAAGAACACCTAGCTCAGACATCTACTTCGGACTCTATGACCTTAGGAAAATCCCTCAACTTCTCAATGCTTCAGTGTTTGACATCTATCAAATGGAGATACGATTTCCACATACTAACCTCCTTCACCAAATGTGTCAAAGGAGGGATTTTAACCCAGGTTATTATCCTCACCTCCAGGTCATACAACATTACCCTTCATTTTTCACATGAGCAGCTTAGTGGTGCAGTGGATAACCCAGGCCTGGAGTCAAGAGGACCCAAATTCAAATCTGACCTCAGATTCTTACTAGTCATGTGACCCTGGGCAAATCACTTAAACCTGTTTGTCTCAGTTCCTCATCTGTAAAATGAGCTGGAGAAGGAAATGGCAAACCACTCCAGTATCTGCCGAGAAAACCCCAAATGTGATCACAAAAAGCCAGACCTGACTAATTGACTAAACAAGAACATATCTGAATTCTAGTTGTTTGTTGATGGCACCAGTCTCTGGCTCTACCTAGTGAAAACTGAGCAACTACTCTGCAAATCTGACTCCTGTAAAATAGAAGCTGATTACTTGAGGAGGCCAAACCGAACTTTATCACTGTTGATTTGCCGTAGTTGTTTAGAGAATTGTCTCAATACTCTTTTATAAATCTAGTGTTAGATGGTCATGTGTGAAAAGATACAACCAAGACTTCCAGCCCCAGGATCTGTTTACTCACCTTTCTTTCTTGCTTTTCTTCATGCAGTCCCTTCCTTATGACTCAGTAGTAGAAAAGTGGCTGCCCCTTTTCTGAATCATTCTTGTCTTATGAAGTATTTTTTCACTTCATGGTGGTAGAAATAACATAATTTCTACTATTAGGCTTGCTTATCCATAAATTTTCTAAAAATGTATTCTTTAAGTATTCATAGAGATGAATCCTCCTGGGGATGAATGAAATGGTACCAAGATGTACCGCCTTTGTCATCTGGTCTTCTAGTATGACCCAATCACGTCTTTATTTCGGTTCTTAATGTGGGAAGGGACTCCAGAGCCGGTCACTAGCATTACTGCCCAGCTTTCTGCAATCTCTTATATTTGAACGAGTAGTTTAAGCAACTCGGTCTCTCATTTAATTCTCTCATGTTTTTCAGTTAATCCTCTATGGAGCACCTCGTTGAAATGCTTTCAAAAAGCTATCTAAACTGCAGAAGTATTTCTGCAGTACTTATCACTGTAGTATTGAGGTGCTTTGACAAATGTGCTATTTTAGTATGAAGCAAGGCACATAAAAGAAAATGAAGAAAGACACTTTGTCAGAGCTCCTGTTTATAGCTTCATTTGTTGAATTCCACTGATATACAAAAATTATCTCAGAGGAAACCGTTAAGAAATAAGATCTTTACTGTGAGATAGCCCTCCCTTGGTTTACTTAACCATTCTTCAAAACCCAAAAAAGAGAACAAAAACAGGTCTTGAAAAGCATTTCCTATGTACTACAGAACAATGTGGGAGAGTTGGCTTGTTACTTTCCAGGAAGGAATTGGATCCTATTTTATTCCTAAATAACACTGCTACCAACCCTTTGAGCTCAGCTTGAGGCACATGGATGGGGGTTTGGGGGAGGGACCAGGAAATAAAAAAGCAACAAAGGACAAATGATATCTTTATTAGGAGGAATGAAAATGCCTTAAATTCATTTATATAAACAAATGCACTGTCATTCATCCATTGAAAAAGTAGCTAGAACCCATGAGATATGACCCAGAAGGCAATGATTTCATAACTAAACTCTGAATCATTTTTCCTCTGTCAAAATTTTCAATCAGCAGCAAGCACACATTTTACAGCCACCATAGAGTAAAAGACTGGGGAATCAACCAGAAACATCTCGGGCAAATAGATACAGATGCTTTTTAAAACAAGGAAATAGTGCAAAGAGCTTCATGTCATAAAAGATAAGACCCAGAACTGACTTCAAAAAGCAGAAAATAAAAATCTATCTTTATTAAGAAATAAAAATACAGAATTCATTATTTACTGAGGAACAAGAATACATATTGAGTTTGCTATATCTCTCAAGGACTAGCTACAATAATTACATTTAAAAATGTGTATTCAAGTATCAATACACTGTGAGCACAAACACTGCCAAATAAAAAAAGAACATGATGCAGAGGAAAGACAGATCACTTAAAAACACTTCATTTGGTTTACATGTTGAAAAACTAAGGCCATGTTAATATGGCAAGCTTTCCCCATAATACTGCATTTTCTCTTTATATATTATTTGTTGGTCTAGAGCTAGAATGGATTTCAGTGATTTGACAGAATGAGAATCTGAATAGATAAGAGCCCAGTGACTGAAAATTAAGAAACTTTACTCAGGGAAACAAATCCCAATATGATAGAAACAAATTGGTTTAGTGGAAAAGTTTGATGGTTTAGAATCAGCACTCCTAGATAATAAACTAGCACCAATGCCCATATGCACTGGTTAATTTCTTGCCCAAATATTTGCTTGTTGTCACTTTGATATGCCATGAGCCAATTTGTTACTTTTCCTTAGAGAGTATCAATCTTTTGCTTTTCTAAAAGCTAAATTCCTGGTTTCATTCCCGTACAACCTGGCTATAGAAACTACTTTGAAAGCAAAACAAAAAGAAGTTTGTTTGCTTACAGCGTTAAAGAATGAACACAGTGCTTGGTTAGGTCTGAAGGAACTGAGCGTCTTGTGTTTCTGGAAAGTAAGGTTTTATAATTCCATAGTAGGAATAATTATTTCCCCAAGTGAGTAGGAAAAGCCAATCAGTAAACAAGATCATTCCTATTCAGGTGCTTCCGCAAAGCAACACTACCCCAAGAGTGCACAGTGTGTGGGTCAGATATGCTGGCACATGTTTGCTGGCATTCCTGGGCTTGCTCAGCCCACATTCTATGCATCTATGCATCTATACAACTAGCATCAGAAATTATAATCGTATCTATTCCAGCAGCAGAATAATATGAGGAAAATTAGTGAGATGTGTTTACCAAAGAGGTATATTAGAGTCTGAAAAGATTTCAGGAAAGAGATGACTCTTAGAAGCAATTTAGAAAATATTTTAATAAAAAACCATATGTCAACAGGTTTTTTCTTGAGTATTGTTGCTGCTCAGTCTTACTTCAAATAACTCTCTCTTGATTTGAGCCTGGATCTCAGGTTTTGATAAAAGGTCCTTTATCTGTTTGACTTTGGACAACACACCCAGTCTTTCTCCAAGCAAAGCTTCCTTAATTAAGTCCATGATTATGGCAGGTTTCTTGCCTATAGGGGGAAAAAAATCACATGTTTTTGCACTTAATGAACGTCAATGAAAAACATGAAAATACAGGACTTATCAAAACTGAATTTTTAAAAGCCTTTAAAACAGTCCATATCTTATAGAAAAAGGTAACATCATGTGAAAAAATAGAATTTACATGTTTCTCTTACTGTAAATAACTATAACGGCAGGGAGGCAAGATGATCAGAACAAATGTCAGAAACATTACATACAGGACGGTTGCACTGATGGTGATCACTTCTACAATGGCCACGATTAACTTAGCACTAGTTGGCTTTGTAATGGCAGAATTTGCGATTTTTGGCCTCAGAACAAGCAGTCAAAAAACCCCGCTGTTCAGCAAGGCAGATGGCATTATCTCCACTTATGATAAGGCCTCTTCCATGACCATAAATGTAGCATGCATGGCGTGGACAAAAGTCTAGTCCACCTCTCTTATAACATAAAGGCATTCTAGCAAACACAGGTAGGCAGAACTCAAGTCTTTTCTCATAGCCTCAAGTCCCCTTATTCCCAGCATTCTATTTGCTTATGAGAATTGCAGACGTCTCTCCTAGGAAAGTGTATTAGGGCAGGGGCCACATTTCTATGAGACACTTTGAAAGCCAGTACAAGGTAAGTCAGTCAAGGCGACTTCATGAATCAAAGCTGGGAGGTGTCTCATAGGCATTTTTAGAAGGGACAATCAATTCTCATTTCCTGTTATCGCTGTTGTTTGTTTCTGAGTGCGCGGGCTCTTCAGTTTTCACAGGGCTTCCATCCACCTGCCTAGTTTTGTTTTGTGTTTCTTCTAAATACTGCTGCACGGCTTTGAGGACGGCATTCTCCACCAGCCTCTTGCTAAGCCTCACCAGTTCAGCATCATCTGGCTCTCTTCCATTCTTTTCACCTACATGCCATAATAGATAAGAGAGGTCACTAACATCATATTGCCATGGAAACCGGGCATATATAGCTGTGGCTATTGGTTCAATCACTTAAAAACAGATGCTGTTCTTCAAACAATTAAACTGGATTTCTATACTCCTAAATACCAGTTTTGTTTTTTCATTTTGTATTTGGTGTAGCGGGGGGGGGGGGGGGGGGGGGGGGTCTGGCTCATTTCCTAAAAGGTCAGCTGAAAAGCAATTTGTCAGTGCCCAGTAAATGTTCTACCTAGAAATGCTGAGCATTTCCTCTCTTCATACAAATGTCCTCTTCATACCCAAAGCCCAATCATTCTAGACCAAGCCCATCTGCCCACTTGGATGCATCATTTCCTATTAAGAAATTTTTTAAAAATTGATTGTTTTGCTGTTGCTTGTGTACCCTCTGTATCTCTTCCCTGCCCCCACTGCCCCATTATCATGTAACTAAAGTTTCCCAGTATTCTAATTACTTGGGGATATTTATTTAAAATACTTGTAGATTCATTTTTGTTTTTGTTTTTTAATAAATTCTCAATGCTTTCAGAAGGTGAAAAGAGCACTTGGCTAAAGCACGGTTAGATTCTAAATTGGCTCAAAGAATCATTTGTTTGTTATGAGCTCCTAAAAGGAAAAAGTGTTTTTAATCTCATTGCTATTGCTAGACTTTAAGAAATTGCTCAATTTAAGAAACTGCTCAAGGGTGTTTTGGAGCTGAAGTCATGAGTTACTGAAAGTTAACTTGCCTAGAACTATGACTTCACAGCTGGGGACACTAAACAAAGGGTGAAGAGATGAATTTATGCTGCATTTTTCTTTGGAAAAAGTCTAGTCAACAACCTAGAGAGGCTAAAGTGACTAGTAAATCTTCCTAGATTCAAGAAAGCAGCAACTTACTTTACTAATTATCTGGTGCCTGGAGCACTTAAGTCTAGTTCTAGCTTAACGAATCTAAATTGACCCATCTTGTTGAGAGATTATATGATTAAATCTTACAAATACATAGTTTAACTCTCACAATAGCTATAATTAGTTCAAATTTCCTTGGGTCATCATGTTGTGGAAAAACTTCCCTTTAAAGGCAAACCAGAAAACAAGATGTCTCATAGACTCATGTCCCAAAGAACCAAATGTTTTATAAGACTTATATAAGGGAAGGAAAGGAGGGAAGGAGGGAGGGAGAAAAGAAGGAAAAGAGGAAGGAAGGAAGGAAGGAAGGAAGGAAGGAAGGAAGGAAGGAAGGAAGGAAGGAAGGAAGGAAGGAAGGAAGGAAGGAAGGAAGGAAGGAAGGAAAGAAAAAAGGAAGGAAAGAAAAAAGGAAAGAAAAAAAGGAAGGAAAGAAAAAAGGAAGGAAAGAAAAAAGGAGGGAAGATGGAAGGATAAGAAAGATGTTACACACTAGATTGGAATCTGCTTGAAAAAGACATTAAATGGACTGCAAATTAAGAGTGAATAGTGAGATATGGCAACCAAAAGACTTAATACAATATTAGATCATATTAAGATACCCATCAGCAGATAGGTGGCACAGTGGGTAGAGATTGGGTTGTGTAGTTGGCAGATCTAACTACAAATCTGATCTCAGAAACTTACTAGATGTGTGACCCCGAGTAAGTCACTTAATCAAAACTTTTTAATCTGTAAAATGGGGATAATACCAGCATCTACCTCACAAAACTGTTCTGAGGATCAATAATACATATAAAGCACTTCTTAACCCTTAAAATGCTTTGTGCATAGTGGTAATAACATTAATAATGGTAGTAGTAGTAACAGTAGTAGTAAGGTGGTAGTAGTAGTAGTTGTTGTCCTAGTGATGTGACAGTCATACATACATACGCACATACAGTCTCCCTGTAATCTGCCCTAGTTAGACCATAAAAGAGCATTGCGTTCAGTTTTATGTACCACCTTTTAGGAAGGCCATGATATTCTGAAGAGCATCAATGTCAAGCAGAACAACGAAGGGCTTTCTTTGAATCTGTGAACTCTAAGGATTGGTCGCAGGAACCTTGGGGATTAGTTTGAAGAAGCGATTTGGAAAGATGTGACCACTCTCTTCAACTCCTTGAAGGGGGATCGTGGCTAAGAACAAGTTTCAGAAGGGAGGATACGTGACGTGGATGTGACAATTAGAGTCGTACAAAGGTCGAGTAAGCTACCTCAGGAAGAAGCGGGTTCATGCAAACCCTGAAAGACCATTTGCAGAAGGTTCAGGTTGGCCCCACTGGCCTCTGAATTCTCTTTATAACTGAGATTCTGTGCTTTGGATTCTATGGTAAAAGAAGGGTGACAATACATGTATTGGAAAATTCTAAGTGAGCATACTATTCTGCCCCCTGGCAAAGAAAGACAAAATCTAGAGATAAGCAATACTGTTTCTAAATCTTCATTAGGCTAACACAGAAGCTTTAATTATTCCACAGACCTCTCAGCATTTACAATTCTAATTAGCTACTGTCAACTATTCATTATCTTTACTACTGGATGGGGTTCAGAGTAATAGCTGGTATTCCCTAAACGGTGGTTATTTGCTATTTAAATGCAATAGGTAGTAACAGCAATGCTGTTTTAAGAACGACTTTGAGTGAATAAGTTATTTTGACTATAATAAATACTCAAATTAACTGTAAAGGACATATGAAGAAAGTCATTATTTGCATTCAGAGAAAAAAATGATAAACAAGAATGTATAGAATACTTTTACATATATATATATATATTTGGGTCTAATGGTAGCCTTCTCTAGGGCAGGGTGGGGGAAGGGTAGAAAAAAAAGAGAAAAAAATACGCAGGATAATTTTGTTGTATATTTGAAAGCAATAGCAAATTGTACATAATAGATTTGGAATTTCATGTACAATCATCTTTTTATTGTACTATGTTATAGAAATGCTTGTTTTATTCTGTAAATACATATTAATGTAATAAAATAAAAGGGGAGTTCACGATATAAAGGGGGAGACAACATGTAAGCAAGATGTACGCCAGAAAATTTGAAGATAATCTCAAAAGTAAGGATTCTATGTAACACGCCTCAAAATGTAAGTATTAATAATAATTAATAGTTGTTAATAAACTATATTAGTCATTGTTTTATTATATCACACTTTATTATATCTATTATTTGATTAAACAATTTTAAAATTAATGAATCAATAATTTCATATATTACATAAACATTATTTTTATTAACTTCATATAAACTACATGTAATAGATAAACTATAAAAACACACACACATCATCAGCATCAGTTATTAATAACTGGCAGCCACATGGTACAAAGCAGCACGTGTCAAAGCAGAGGTTTTGAACCCAGGTCTTCCTGACTCCACGTAAACCACAACATAATCAAGAAACACCATGAAAAGGTGATATGGTCAGGCAGAACATCATGGTGCTATGGAAAAAACCTTGGACACTGAAAAAAAAAGAAAGGTTTTGAGCATAGTATCTATATGACCTTGGGTTTAAACTCTCTCTGGTCTCCAGTTTTCTCATCTGTAAAGAGAGGAATAATACATGCCCCATCTACCTCACTTCATTTCAAGGTTTCACTGAATGAGATAAGACCAGGTGTCCCCAAAGGCAGAATGCAGTTCAAAGCTTTAATAACTGACTCTTAGGACACTGTATCATGAAAGTGCTTTGCAAGATCTAAACTATTTTACAAGTGCAGATTATTAATATAAATGTTTCTGCTTGGAGGATTAACAGGTTTTGTATTTACAAAATTACAAAGTCCACAAGGTCAGAGAGCACTTCTATGCTTTATGTGCTCTCAATTATAGTGGGTGTTTATAAATGCTATTGAATGAAATGCCCAATGACTTTCGGCATTCTAAATTCTGTCTCATGAACTCAGGTCTCCCTGATTCTAGGTCCAGTGCTCCATCCACTGCATCTGTCAAATAATCCAAATAATATGAAGGGCAGAACTGTTCCCCCTCCCTTATTCTGGACTAAAACAATCTAAGATGACCTTAATCTGCACCAGTGGAGGGAGTTTCCATATCAGAAATTCTCTACATTAAAGATATCATGGGTCTTTACTCCAAAAAGGAAGGGAAAAGTTGACAGTTCCTTTGAATACCCTATTAAAATTCTAATTCGTATTGAACTCAAGGTCCATGAAAAATTCCAGAGCTTTTTCAGGACTGTTCTCTAGTCCTGCCAACCTACCATGGATTTATAAAGGCGCCTTTCTGGATTTAACTGCAGGGCTTTTCATTCATCGCTATTAAATATCATTATATTAGACTCAGTTCAACATCCTAGACAGTCAAGGGGACAGAGCTCTGAGCCTGGAGACAGGAAGAGCCAAATGCAAATCTGGCCTCACACAGCTGCGTGACACTGAGCAAGTCATTTAAACCTCTGCCTCAGATGGTTGTTGTGCGGATAAAAGGAGGTAATATTTGTAAAGTGCTCTGTATATTTATAAAGTGCTAATCTTAAAGAGTTGCATGTTAGGTGGTGGTGGTAGTAGTAGTAGTTGCAGTAGTAGCGGTAGTGGTAGTAATGTTAATAGTGGTAATAGCAATGCTGGTGGTAGTAGTAGTAGTAATAATAGCAATGGCAGTAGTATTGGTAGTAGTAGAGTGGTGATGGTGGTGGTAGTAGTGGTGGCAATAGTGACAGTAGTTGTAGTAGTGGTAGTGATGGTGGTGGTGGTGGTAGTAGAAGCATCCTGACAATTTCACCCAATATGTTAACTGTGCCTTCCAGGTTTGTGTCATCTGCAAATTCGATTAATATGCCATCTATACTTTCATTCCAGTCAGTGATACAAAAAAAAATGTTACCAAGAATTAAGTCAAGGACAGATCCCTGAGACACTCTACTAGAAATGTCTATGCATGCTGAAATACAGCTATTAATGGCCATTCTTTGGGTCTGGACAGTCAATCGCCTCTAGAGTCACACAAATGTATTATTACCATCTAGGTCATTCCACAAGCATAGCAGGAGGGGCTTTGACAGAGGCTTTGCTGATGTTAGAATAAAACCACATCTGTGGCGCTTCCTTTGTCTAATGCCCTAGCAGATTGGTCATTATATTAACATTAGCAAAACTATCTGCTTAGCTAACCTGTGGCAAACAACATCATAAAAGTGATTAAAGATTACAGGGAAACAATTCCCATTGCCCCTAGGATAAAAGGCAAACTCTACTGTTTGCTATTTAAAGCCCTTCACAATCTGGCTCCCGCCAGGCTTTCTAGGATAATTACACATTTCTCCAGCTCACATACTCTACGCTCCAGGGACATTGGCCAACTTGATCTTCTCCATAAGTGACGTTACATTTTCTTTGACGGTGCCATAGTCCACACTCTCCTCTAGACTTAAATGTTCTCTTGGAATCTCTAAATCCCCTCCATGTGCATGCCAACTCTTTACGGAGGCCTTTCCTGAGTCTTCCACATTTATCCATACTCTCTCTCATTTTGCATTTTGTATATAGTCCTGTATTTATTAACTGTAAATATGTGGCATGTTCCACTAAAAGGTAACCTCCTTGGAGACAGGGGCTGTTATGTTCTAGTTTCTGTAAAGACAGCACCCAGCACAGTGCCTGGTACACAATAGGTGGTTATTAAATATTTCTTGATTAACTGTCTGATTGGTTGACTTGCGAGAAGAGGTAACAGTTTGAAAAACTGTATAAAAATTTGTCTTTAGCTAACCTGCTTGGCTGACACCACGCTGGGGCTGGGAATTCAATGTGGTCTCTATGTTGCGGCATTTCTAATTTGGTCCCACAGTTAATCGATAAGTGGTTGTTAAGAGTGTTACTATGTACCAGGCACTATGCTAAGCACTGGGGATACAAAGAAAAACAAAAACATAGTCTCTGTCCTCAAGGAGTCCACATTCTAGTTGTAAAGACACAAAAAATCAGACATACAAGATACAGACAGAGGAGATGGAAGGTACATTGACCTTCATCTGAAATAGCGTATATACATATACATATACATATATATATATATATGTCATTCAGAGATACTGCTTATCATGGCAACAAAGGCTCTTTTCTTTCTGAGAAATTGAAATGATGGTCTCCCAAAATTTGATTTAAATTCTGACTACAGAGAAGTAAGTACTTGGGAATGTTCAAATGGTACATTTGTGAAAAAAAAAACCATGCTGCTATGTAGCTAAACGGGTCATGGATACAAAAGAATCAATATCTTCAGTGGGCCACAGGACAGAACATTATAAATGCAGAGATTATTCATTAGTCCATTTCATAATAGATAGGGAGCTTATGTCCTGACTGAAAAAAATACTATTTAAAGGTAAAAAGCTTCAAGAAGGCAAGAGTGATTGGTCACAAATGGTCAGTCAAGGGGAAAGGTGGTCAGAGGAGGCATACAATTTAAAGGGATTGCCCTTGACAGATACTTCTAAATTCACATGGGCATGAGGGCACCAAATGAAAATTAGTGGAGGGAATAGAGTATATCTACAAAAGACAGGAGTTTGTTGAGCCCACAGATAATTGTTGCATTAGTACCCAGAAGCACAGCTGGGAGAAGTATTGTAGAATGTCTATTTGCTCCTGCATGATCTAAGACTTCCATCTCACTTTCAAACTAAAACATTTTACAGTATACTTTGGTGGGGGGAGCTTTTCCTGTGTACTGAAAGTCTTTAAATAAGCTGCCAAGACAAATCTGGGGGAGCAAATCTCTAATAACACAGTCCACCATCCGCTATATTTAATATATACATTAGCACACACATGAAGACCTAAGTCAAAGTTACTAAGCCAGGGACTCATTATTTTATGGGTACCTGGGTGGCAGAATGGACAGAGTGGTATAACTGGAGTCAGGATGCTGTCTCAGACACTAGTTGTATGACCAGAAATAAATTACTGAGCCTCGGTCTTCTCAATACAATCTAGCCTCTAGAAAATGCCCTAAAGCAGGAAGACAAGGTTTTTGTTATTGTAACTGCTGTTATATACATTATTTTCCTCATTAAAGTTTCAAAATCAAATGCATATTTTTTCCTCTTTGCAAGCCTTAAAATTACACAAAAAATTAAAACATATGAAATAGATTCTCTATAACCACTCTACCCCTCCCACCTAGTTCTAAGGGGTGATTCTTGGTCCTTGGATGGTCCTTTCTCCTCCTACAATCTAAATCCTAAAAATACTGTGCGTATTATAATGCAAGAGGCGGAGTATATGTTCACTTCTCTTCTAGGTGACCTGGACAGCCTTCCTTCTCTCAAGCTCCTGTGAGGAGAGAGATGGAGGGAGAGTGGAGAAGAGAGAAAGAATACTTTTATTAGCAGATCTTCTTAACCTGGGTTCCCATGAATTTGTTTTTAAAATATTTGGATAACTGTATTTTGATGCAATTATGATTATAATTATTTGGTAGAATTATTAATTTGACAGGTTTTGATATAATTATTGGTTATAATTGATACAATTCCTTTGTAACCCTGTATAGGACTCAATCAAAACCAGAATTCTTAGAAAGGGTCCATAGGCTTCAAAAGACTGATGAAGAGGTCTATGACACAAGAAAGTTCAAAAGTTTCTGTCTTAGCGAATTACCTGGATGACACAGCTAGTAAATATCTGGAGTAGTATTTGAACTGAGGTCTTAGCTGTCTTCAAGATAGGTGGTCAAAAGCAATAACTAATTACACATAAAAAGCCTGATTTAAAATGATTGAGGAAGGGAGATCAACTCCTTTCCATCCATCCCTTATATTTAAGGGTAAATAGCATAGCTATAAGCACCTAAGGTAACCACCCTAAAATTTTAAAGAAAATTTAATGAGTTGGGGGTTTGGTGTAGAAAGCTTGATTGAACATAGTTCAATTCTATTTTTCCCTGTAAAAAGATTCTACAGATTATGCAAATTATATAATGAGAACTGAGTAGCAGTGAATAATTACATGGTTAATTCTAGTGTGTTTTAGTGAATAATTGATTTAAAGGATATCATTTCTTTTTACAATTTCTAGGAAATCTATAGATCTAATTACAAAGAAATCTTGGCAACAGTTTGTAGTAGATTGATATTAGGGGCATCTAGTAGAACGCTAGACACACAGCAGACTAAAGATCGTTGGCTGAGTTGCTACAAATTTTGATTTTCCATAACGTTCATTTAAATAGAGCCTACATTTGATCAGAAGCCTCAAGAAAATTCTTTAAGGACAAGAGGTTGTTAACCTTTTTTGTGTCATGGACCCCTTCAGCAGTATGGTGAAGCCTATGGAACCATTCTCAGAACGTCTGTTGCCTACGTTCATCATGGAAGGAAATGCTAAATTTCAGTAAAAGATTACAGAAAATAAAAATGTAAATTTATTTTGCTCTCATTCAAGTTCACAGAGTCCCTGGAATCTATCCACATAATCCTAGACCCCCTGCTATAGACAAATCCTCCAATAGGCAATAGCAAATAGACTATTATTTGGCTCTAGACGCACCGATTCAAAACACAGATTACCTCGTAATTACTACTAATTTAGAAGTATTAAAGGAATGCACATCTTTCATAAACACTAGCACTGTTTCTGATTTTTTAGACGGGAGTAACCTAGTATCATACCCTAAATTACCCCTTTCCTGACAGTATGAATTAAGAAATTTAAAAATAAAGCCCAGCTTCAATATCTTAAGTCTTTAATTTTAGTAGTTAGCTTCAGTATTTTGATTGTTAAAAAGATTATGCTATCACAAGAATAATTACTGTAACACTCAGTTTAAAGCATCTCTGTTGCTTGGCTTCTTGAATCATTTGAACTTTTTTTCCAGCCAGCAAAATCCATTAGAGCAGTCTTTTTGAAAGGAAAAGATGTTTTTGGACACTTTGTATTTATTTTCACATGCAAACAACAATTTCTGTGACACATACTAAATCCCAAGGACACTGCCAGTCTGAGTAGCACGCCCTTTTGCAATTCCTCACTGTTCTTTGCCACCACAGACTTTTGTTTTGTTTTGTTCTGGGTTTTTCATTTGTTGCTTTTTTTTTGTTTTTTGCTTTTTTGTAGATCTGCTAGAGACTGTTCCCTTTATCCAAACCTCCCAGCTGGCTGAAAGTTCCCATGGGCAGGCATACTTGACTACATCCAAGTAGAATAAGAGGAAATCATGTCAAGACCTGACTCCTTGACCGTACTCCTGCCTGACATCATTCCCCACAGTTAAAGCATCTGTTCAACCCAATATGCTTCTTGGATCTTTGCTGTACCATTGTACTAACCCTACCCTAAAGTTCCTTTGTACCTTAAAAAAACTGTTTTCATTCCTACTATTCATTTATTTTTATATTATTGGCAACTTTAAAGGAACTAGTTAATATGACACTTTAGCAGTGGAATACTCTCTGTATTTTATCTCATTTGAGCCTGAAAACCATGGGAAGTAGTTTATTATCCTCAGTTTACATATGAGACAACTGAGGTGCAAACAATTGAGGGGGTACTTGGAAAGTGTTACTGTAAAGGACAAACGGTCTTTCAGGAAGATGGGCCATTGATTCCCTAGAATTCTCTTTACAGCTACATAGCAATAGTGGATATTGTGCTGTACTTGGAGGCAAGAAGTCCTGAATTCAAATTCTGCCAGTTATTTACTAGCTATGGTACTCAGGGTAAGCCACTAACTTCTCTTAGCCTTAGTTTTCTCATCCATAAAATAGGGATGAGAGGCAGCTAGTTGGCAGAGCAGATAGAGCACCAGGCCTGGAGTTAGGAAACCTCATCTTCCTGAGTTCAAATTTGGCCTCACACACTTATTAGCTGTGTGACCCTGGGCAAGTCACTCGACCCTGTTTGCCTCAATTTCCTCTTCTGTAAAATGACCTGGAGAAGAGAGTGGTAAACTGCTCCAGTATCTTTGCCAAGAAAACCCCAAATAGGGTCATGGTGAGTCAGACACAACTAAAATGATTTAACAGCAACAACAAACAAAACGGGGATAATTATAATATTCTCACAAAGTTGCTGAGGAATGCCTTTTGTAACTTTAAAGCACTATGTAAATATTAGCTATCATTACTGAGGGAGACAATACATAGGAAACCTAAGGGACTCATACCTCCCTGAAGGAAGCAGCCCCTAACCCTTTACTCCACAGATAGGAAGTCAACAGTAATGACAAAGAGAAAAGGCCACTAAAAATGCAGTTGTACAGTTAGGGGAAAGAGTGGAATGGATTCTCTTTCTTATCCTTTATCTTTGTACCTTATGTCCCTATCGCCCCTTCAAAGAGGAAACCTGAAGTATGTATGATAGAATGAAAAAATGAGGAGCTGGAAGATTCTGTGCAGTTAAGGTGTTTGAGCCTAGAAGAGTCTCTAGGCATCGAAGAGCCTTTTATCTTTCCTGAGAGTTTTTAGCAACTCAACAATTTTAATTGCTTCTTGTTTCTGTCTCTTGTCTTTCCTGAAGCATAAAAGCCTTTAGGAGCTGCGGCATCTGAATTGTGGCCTTTTTAGGCAGTTTAGATTAATGATCTTCTCCTGGATCCGGGCTATTCTAGGCTTATTCACGTTTCCTTTCTTTGAATTTCTCTTGTGCCTTCAGTCTGTATGACCCAGCGCTGCGCCACATGCATTTGTTCTATCTTCCATATCAGAGTTCCTTAAAGACAGGGGCTATAACCTAGTGTTGTTGTTGAGTCATTTCAGTTGTGTCCTAATCTTCACAACCCCATGTGGAGTTTTCTTGGCAGAGACACTGGAGTGGTTTGCCATTTCCTTCTCCAGCTCATTTTACAGAGAAGTAGACCGAGGTAAATAGGATGAAGTGACTTGCTCAGGGCCACACAGCTAGTAGGTGTCTGAGGCAGAATTGAAACTCAGCTCTTCCTGACTCCAGGTCCATGACTCTATGCACCATAGACTTCTTCTCAACCCCCTAAAGCATCCAATGATGCAAAGCACATTGTAGGTTCTCAGTAAGTACATACTCTAGATTGTTTAAACACACTTAAAACTTTAGTTGTGTATACATTGTTGAAAAAGGTGAACAAAGAGTCCTACTGTGTTGTCTTATGACAACATCTGTGCTTGGACTTAATCATATTTATTTCTTTTATAAAGTTGTGAATTACAAGTATTTTCTTTATTCCAAGGGCTGCCCAATGAAAACTTACTTAACTATTCTAACCTAGGCTAACTTGCTTCTCCCTGTTTAGCACGACATCACATCTCCCATTTCTGTGTCTTTGCAAGGCTGTTTCCCAAGCCTGAAATGTTCTGCCTTAATCGTATTTGTTCCCTTTACAAAGCTGTGATATACAAGTATTTTCATCATACTAAGAGCTGCCCAATGAAGAACAGCTGACTTGCTTTCCCCTCTTCTGCACATGACATTCTACCTTCACCTCTGTAACATGGAATTCCTAGCTAGCTCCCTTCAAGGTTCAGCTTAAACACTTCTTTAAATATTAGGTCTTTCCTGAATCCTATTACCAATTGTCGAAGTTCTTTCATTGCACACAAACTATTTTATATTTACTTGTTTATTTGTGCATATGCTTTTTCTTCCCGGCAGAACTAAGTCCCTTGAGAGATGAGACTGTCTTGTTTTTATCTTATTTTTTTTTTTAATCCAGTGCTTAGAATATAGCGAGTGCTTAAAAGATGCTTGTTAAATTCAAATTAATAAAAGTAATATCAGGCAGATGAATATTTAGTCGATACATTTAAATCAAGTTATATTCTTTTACTTTTCATCTGGCAGCAGGAAATTTTAATAGCCTAGTGGGATTAATTCAGAAGAATTCCCTGGCAGTTATAGAAAAGAGTTTTCGAACCCTTGCTAGGGACCCTGGGCTTGTGGTCCTGAAGTACTGGGGAGCTATTGTAGACTCTAAGCTAGAGGGGAAACTGTCCACCAGTGATGCAAAGAGACACAGACATGGAGTTTGTGATTGACAGTGAAGGTGAATAGGTGGAGACTTCCCTGGCTCACCACTCTACTCATTGACAAAATTGTTTTTCCCTGAGAATTTAAATAATTGGCCAAGTGCCTCTTTTCCCCTCCCTTTCTTTATCAAAGGACAGAGATATTTAAATCTGTATTCTTCTTTTTTTAAAGCTCTTCATTTGATATTTCCAACAGTCCTTGAAAAGCTGATTTACTAAGTACTATTAAAATATTAATTGCTTCTGAGTTGTTATGCCTTTAATTGTGTACACAGAGTATAACTGGGATGATGCCAGCGACTAGCTTGAAAATAGAAGAATTTAAATAGGTCAGGGGACTAACTAACCCCTGCCTCAGAATAGACTTCTACTCTGACCTGGAGGCTACAGGCTGTGATGGTTCTTACTAATAAACTAAAACCACTAATTTACTATTTATTACAGATAGGCTGGATAATTATGAATGTGGGCACCTTAAACAATCTCTGTCTTCTGATGCAAAGGAAGGGGGGGAGGTGAAGACAAAGTTATACCTTGAGCCAGGACAGCGTGGAGAGACCAGTATGGTCTGGGAGTATCAAATCTATCTCTTTTCTGCTGGGAAGGAGTAAGAAGCATGACTAGGCAGGCAACCATCTTTGTTCCACAGCCACACTCATTGGTTATAATATCAAAACATAACTTGAGGTAAAATGTAAATATTAGATATAAAAAAAGGGACATATGAATGGTTGCAAAGACCACTTAACCAACCAACTTTTAATATCTGTTGGATGCATTCTAGAATTTTTTTTTCTTTAAAAGAAAACCTTAATTTTGAATAATTAAAGTATCATGTATTTTCATTTTAGATATAATTCAAATATTTTTAGATATGAGGGCATAAGGAAAACAATGAAAAATAATTTTAAGTTCAGAAGATCAAAAGATATCCTAAAAGACATTAAGATGTACAAAAACCATGAATATAAATACATTTCCAGCTGACCTGTCATCATACATACACATGCATTTATATAAAACAAAATTCATTTTATACCATTAAAAAGGTGGGCATAGGAAGCACCATGAAAGGAACTTAAGCTTCTAATTAGTGCATCAGTGTTATGGCAGAGGAAAACAAAGTCCATCTAATTCAGAAGTTTAACCCTCTTGATTACAAGAAAAAGGAATTCCAATCAATGCTTGTTTTTTAACATTGCTTTATAAATCACTTGAACAGATTTACAACACAAATCCAATACTATTTGATATATCGAACAATTCTCTTGCATTGGTTTGTTTTCATTTCTCCTAACACTTGTTCCAGTTGCTGAATCAAGTGGAGCAAGGTAGTTGGGTCAGTCTGCAAAACCTGGCTGCTATGCTCTCCATCCTGACTTAGGTGCAGCTTTACAGTCATGGCTAGTTTAATCTGTTGTCTTAGACATCTGCTGGCAAGCTGTACATCTAATCTCCACTCAACATTGTGGTAACTGGGGAATACTGGTGCCACCTCACTCAGAATTGTTCTGATTTCCTTTCTGTTGTCAAGATAAAGCTGAAGCAACAATTTATTCAAATCTTCATTGAATCTCAAAACAAGCACAGAATCTTAAAAATCCAGTTCAGAAATCATGAGTTTTGAGCTTTCCGTGAGTAGGTATGTTAATCCTTCACCTCCATGCTGGACTGTGTTACTACTAACATTGAGTTTTCCATTTGTGACACTCATTTTCACAAGCAGGCCAGATTCAATCTTCTGAGCTAGACTGAATCTGAGCCTGCATTCTAGAATCTTAAGAGTTGGATCTTAGGGACCATCTTGCTTCCCATCTGTCAAAGTTCATCCACTAGAAGGAGGGCTGTACAAAGGATAGACCTAAATTTTGACATTAATCTTTGAATCTCTCACAATTACTGTAGTGCTTGGCACACAGTACATGCTTAGAAATGCCTGCTGATTTGAACTGGTCTTATACTGGATAGAGGTTCTATCCTTGGGTAGTTTTGAGTTAAAATCTGGCCTCAGACATTTATTAACTGTGTGACCCTGGGCAAGTCATTTAACTTCTGTTTGCCTCAATATACTCAACTATATAATGGGGATAATAATACCTACCTCACAGGGTGGTTGTAAGGATCAAATGAGATAATATTTGTGATATTCTTAGTGTATGTAGCACTCAACTCTTAAACATTTAATAAATGCCCATTTCCTTATTTAGAACACCTTCATTCACATCCTGTCTCACCACTACCTAATTCAGAGAGAGGAAAGCTGAAAATGTAAAGGAAGCTATCGAGTTCTTGATTCCTCCTGTCTCTAAAAGAAACTGTTTTTGAACTGACCTTCTCTTGTACAAGCTAAAAGTTATTTATTAGCAGCACTTATTAATTATTCTTCATTGACAATTCAAGATCCAGACCTCTAAGCACCCCGTTTGCCAAGGTTTTGCTCCTACAGTTGTTGTTTAGCCGTGACCGACTCTTCATGACCACATTTGGGGTTTTCTTGGCAAAGATACTGGACTGGTTTGCCATTTCCTTCTCCAGCTCATTTGACAGGTGAGGAACTGAGGCAGACAGGGTTAAGTGACTTGCCCAGGGCCACACAGCTAGTAAGTGTCTTAAGTCTGGTTTGAACTCTTCCTAACTCAGGTCAGGCACTTTATCTACCATACCACCTAGCTGCCCTCTGCTCCTATCAGAGACCTCTAAATTTTAAGTTAACATCCGTAGTGACTGCATTTGCACAGCACTTTCTTTTGTTAGTTTCTGTCTGATGTCTCCTTGGGCTGCTCTCATATTAAGGATGAACACTTGGTAAATGGAAAACTAGGACTGATGGTGAATACTAGTCTTCAAGATCTAAATTCATAAGGAGGCCTGATTTAGGAATAGGCAGGGAAAGGAAATGCCTCCAAGATATGCTTCCAATAATGCTGAGAATAGCATCTTTCAAATAAGTATGATAGGAACATAGCTGTATCTCAGATAGTGGATTATTGCTGAATGCTAAAATTCTACCTTTGGAGCTTCCTTTGTGTGTTGTGAAAAATGCTAATTTCCACCAAAATGCAGTACATTAGTCGCTATCCATTAAAATTTTAATTAATTCATTAGTTTATCAAATGTTGACCTACAGGACAAGTAGTTGAGAGAAATTGTGGTAGGTAAGAGGAAGAAGACACAGTCCCAGGTCAAAAGAGGAGAGGCCAGGATAGGAGGTTCTTCAGAGAGCCAATATTAAACATCTTTGATAGAGTAAAAAAAAGAGTTAGAGGACTAAAAGTGGAAGTACTGAAGGAGTCTCCAGACACCCAACAAGCCTGTATCTTCAGACAGCTTTTAGCAACTGGTCACTTTCAATTGTTCCCTATTTCTATCTCTCATTTTTCCTTATGCAGATGTCTCATCTCCTCCGCTAGACTGTGAACTCCAGCAGGGTAGAAACCATTTTTATTTATCTTCTTATTCCATACAGTGTCCCGTAAAATTTTTCTTTGTCCTGAATCTATGATTTTATTGGTATAAGGAACTCCCCAGAGAGGACAGTTAACAATTGCTACAATTTACAATATAATAATAAGAGTATTGCCAGGAGCATTGATATGTCAAGAGGCTAATTCGTTGTAGGGTCATTAAGTGTAAAAAGGGGAACCTGAACCCAAGTCTTTCTGCCTCTGACACCAACTCTCTAATTGACACTGTTTCTCAAATAGTCCTTTACTACAAACTGTCCTTTCCTACAACTCTTCCCAGAGGCAAGCTTCATTTCTGTCCAACCCAATCACCTATTAAAAGGCAAGGATGGTGTCTGGAGGTATAAAAGAGGAAGAAGTCAGAGAGTCTTCATTTCCTTGATAGAATATGGCTAATTAGAATGCAGCTACTCATATCTATCTTAAGTATTGGTTAATTTCAAGTTTGAGGACTTAAAACCATGAGTTAGGATGGCATAAGCACAGGCAGAGTTAGGACCCATCTGCCTAATGTGATTTAAGTGAGAGGTACCCTGAAGGCCAAACCACACACCAGTAACTCCACTATGGCTGGGCTATATCACTGATGTGCAAATACACTATCTGGATCCCTCCACTGGTTAAAAAAAAGAGGAATAAAAATCTTCTCTATTATATTGATAGTACTTTAGCCCAGTCATCTTCTGCCCTATGATGCAGCTATTCCCCCTCTGAACTGGACCACTGGAGACCATGTTACATAAGGGGAACAAGAATTAGAAACACATTCAATTCACCTTATAAAATAACATAAGAAAAAGTAGGGAGCTTCTTGGTGTACATTGGTAACCATTGGCATTTCCTCTAATTACAGGCACTTTTCACTTCCTTAATTCACCATAGATATGTTAAGAGAGGAGGGCCAGCCTGTTCTCAAAGACTGACATTCAATCCCATTATATACTTTTCACAGAGATGCTGACATATCATTATGCGGGATTCAGGGAATTATTGTAAAATGTGGCATCAGCCTCCATACAAAATCCCTGGCTTTTCTAGCATTTCACTTACTAAAATAGGGGTCAGTGGCTCAGTTTGCCCCTGGCAACACCACAGCAAGGCTAATGATGAAACTCCTACCCAATTCTCTGGCTCCTAGCTATCCTCCCTGACCCCCATTCACTCCTAGCTCCAATACAGGAGAGATGAGAGAAGAAAATACACTCCCAAGCTTTTACTGTATCCTCTGTTTGATCTAAAAGGCAAATACAAAGTAGCATATGTAGATATATGACTATGTCTTTGACAACAATAATAGCTAATATTTATATAGCACCTATTATGTGCAAGTGTAACAACAATGCTGCTAGCAGCTGCT